>CM031698.1:18742115-19342115 GCA_018466805.1 Hippocampus abdominalis | reverse complement strand
CTGAGACGAACTGTGAAGGCTGATTTGGCATCTCAGTTGAAAGCCAGGTGCAAACAGCGCGTCGAGGACGGAAAACTGAGAGGGGTCGAGAACAGCTGATCTTTCTGTGGGCATGTTTTAGATAACGGAGACAATGACAGTCAATTCAGCAATGCAATTTTGGAGCTTCTGAACGATATAAGAATTGACTTGGAGGCAGTCACCTAAGACAAAAGTCTTTTCAGCGCCGCATTTCTTTGCAACTGAGTCTGCATGGTGGAGTTTAAGTGGAAGCAGTCAGGCAAGGCAGGACTGCAGCATGTGTAAACATTGCATGTGGAGATTAGTAAGATTCAATGTGACTGTTGCAGGATTGGAGCAGCCTCAGGGCAGGCATTTACCAGACAAACTTATTCGTGAATACTTTGTCAGCGCCATCATGATTCTGATTCATTAGTGGCAGTCCTAGAGACCGTGAAGCCCACCTGGACAAAACAGGAGTGGCTGAGTCTGAAGCATGGTTCATGTGAGGTGTGCACACGAAGGCAAAAACATTTCAACTCCGTGTCAGCGCCCATGTCCGAGGACTGAAGTTAAAACACCATTTTAATTGAACTTATTCTGAACAATTTGGTCAATGTTCAGAGTGAGCAGTCTCAATCAGAGCAAGGGCAGAACCGCTTTATCCTCACTACTGCAGCCTATCCCATACCGGCAGTAGCACCGGTTGCCCGCCCACTATTACAGTTCATACAGTCATATACCCCATCCAACTAAAGAAGATCCATTCTCTAAACATGTGTGCTGGAGCCCATTCCAATTGGTCTATAGGCGATATTTAATCTTGTTGTTTTTTTGTATTCCACTACATACTTCCATTTACCATCATTTCATACATCATTTTGCCCTGTGATTCTTTAACCAGTTGTTTGCATTTAAAAGAGCAAAACCCTCATTTTATTGACTGTTAATTTGGTTTTTTAAAGTACATCACGTGCACACCAACAACATGCACATGCTGTTATTGCGAACAGGCAATTTAGTGCCCACTATTTGGGATGTTAGTAAATTAAGACAAATGTGTTGCTCACATGAGTCCTATCACAATGGCTATTCAAATAATAAATCACGGAATGTCTATGCTCACTTTCAGATTTTGGTTTTGCCTTTGTCCACGACATTTCTTTTAGTTTGTAGAGTATAACGAGTATCGCTGTCATGAGGAAGCATGGGCAGGCAATTGAGTTACTGCGCCAAAGTAAAAATCAATTTATTTCAGCCACTAACAGTGTGATAAATATAAAAGAGACGCCAAAACAAAATACAAATAAGAACAGCTGGTGATTATCTGCATATACAGTAGTCACATCACGTCCTGTCAAAGCACCGCAGGTATGTGATGGCTACAGTCAAACTTTTCAAGCATTTTCAGCCTACATGGCAATAGGCCAGACTTGATTCCCTACACTGAAAAATGCATTTTCAAACCACAGGGGTACATACAATGCTCCGTAAAAAAGTCCATTGGTTCAGCTAGCGTTTGAGAAATATGACCCAAAAATGCCTCCGTGAGTGGAAAGGCATCACAATTTTACAGGCTATGTGGAAAATGCCCACAGGCTGCCTCAACTCTTCTAAAGCTAAGCCATGTGTTTAAAGTACTCAATACCCATCATGGAGTACCAGTACTCGTTTTATAATGCCTCATGTTGTAATGTACGTGGGCATATGCATGTGTGTGTGCGTAACAAGCCATTCGGAAGGGGCATCAGCGTTGGACGCAAAGGCACAGCCGACATCACATTATGCGCCGAATTTATATTAACAGTGATTGGGTGTGCTGAGTGTCAGCCAGGTGCTTCGGTTAAGGCTGGGGCAACACGCGGCTCCAGAGCTGCATGCGGCTCTTTAGCGACATCTAGTGGCTCCCTGGAGCGTTATAAGAAAAAATTGAAAATGGAAAAAGATTTTGATAGTAGGCTAATATAGCTCAAATAGATATAGACACATGTTGCAGCTCCGAAAAAGGAGAGCTGTGGTGTTGGTTTTTTAAAACGTACACTTTATTTATGCTTTTAACAGTCTCGACAATCACAGACATGTGTCTACATCAGACTCCGTGCCTTCTCTTCTCCTTCGACTCGAGAGGCATTCAAAGACAGCCTCAGAAAAAAGGAAATTAATGATTACTTCACTGACACTAAGAAAAGCGAAAATAATCAGGCAAAACAAAAATCAAGCGAGGAAATTACAAAATAAATTCTATGGGGGCGTTTGTGAACACACAACAAATGAATGAATAACATAAACAATTCTGAGACCGTCCAGTCTCCTACATACACACAGCATGTGTTTCCTTCATTATAAGTTTTATAGAAGGCTTTATTTTTTTGCGGCTCCAGACATATTTGTTTTTTGGGGTTTTTTTGTCCTATATGGCTCTTTCAACATTTCGGGTTGCCGACCCCTGGGTTAAGGCAAAAGCAGGCGCTGCTGCTCACCTTCTGATATTTTGTTTGTTTATGAACCGAAACTTACTGAAAGCTTTAACTTTAACGGAGCCAGGACAGACATACTTGTAACGTTTTTGTCATCATCATATTCGTCATCACCGGTGACATTACAAAAGCAAATGAAAAGAAAAAGCAACACAAACTTCACTGGGGTGAAGTATCACATGATGCTGAACTCAAATGTTGCAAGACACACAATGGTTCAAATTTCTTTTTGTGACTTTGCAGTCTTATTATTGCTTAAAATATGGGTTGAATTCCAAATCATGCAATTTTACATAAATATACTGTACACCCATGCAGGCCTCAGCATTTGACGTAGGTGTGCAATCTGACATCCAAAATAAGACTTCAATCAAAGCTAAATATGCTGTAGTTTACTTTTCCTGGTAGTGTAGTGGTGCATGCCACTGCCTTAGCATACACAGCCGCTGCCGATTCCAAGCCCGGAATAAATGGGTGGGTCACAGGTGACTTGCTGTAGCAACTCCTGATCGGACAATTTGAAAGGGGCAAAAACAACCTGCCTGGTTGTTGTTGTTTGGTGAACTTATGATGATATACATGAGTGGGATCATTTATTAGAAAACCTTCACAGTATGATGCATTGTGATTTTAATAGGTTTGTTCAGTGTTGCTTCCAAGGTAGTATTCAATCCCCTGACCCTCTGCTCACACGTTCTAGTGTTTTATGGCCCTCGGGCAGTGGTCACAATCGTCCACACTCTTGTTTAATAAAGCTTCCCCAACCGAGAAAGATGTTTGCTTGCCCACATCTCAACTCCTTTTTATTGACCTTGAAAGTGTCTAGCAAGTGTGTGATGGTGGTATAGAAGTCGAGTGTGATCGCTCTTCCCTCGGTGGCTGTCACTCCTCTGGTCAGATGTCATCCATCATGTCCAACTATTCGGGTTCACCTCCAGTCAACTGGACAAGACAAGAGGTCTTGTCATGGTGTCAGAGACTGAGTGATGACGCCAGGCATGTCTGAACAAAGCTCACTGCCTCAATAGGTGTCCTAAGTAGAATGCGGTGCAATTAATTAGACTGGATCACATGACAATACAAAGTGAATTAGCTTCCTGCAGCGGAAACACAATCACAGAAAAAGTCAAATATTGACTGGAGCTGAACAAAAATGTTTTCCATTTATCAAGATAAGTGGAAGCAAACTAGAAGGCTTTTATTCTTTACTCTCATCAATGGGTACACAATACCACTTCAATGAAAGTCCTGTCACCTCGTATTTATTCCCGGATATAAGCCTACAAGGTGACCCCATCTTCCTTTCTGTCTGATAGTTAACTTGCTTGCTGACTTCCTCATAAATAGGACAAAGAACATTGTAACTATTTGTAATTGATCATTTGGAGTCAGAATTGGTTTTTGCGAAAGGCTTCTAGATGATGCTTAGTATGGATGCATAAATTGAAACATTGAAAAGAATTAACATTGTGGTATGCTTGCCACAAGCTTGGAGGACCGTGTCCATTCATCTTGAGAATGTCTCAATTAACTTATCGATAAGTCTTGCAGGAAACCCAGAATTCATCAGGTTTCATCTTCAGGGCCATCTGCTTTATTTTACCCTCAATACATGCTCAATAATGTTCACATCTGATGACTCGATTGGCCAGTCGTGAAGCACATTGACCTCTTTGACTTTAATTTGGATGCTGACATATGAGAAGGAGCCCCATGTTACTGAAAATTGACCTCTCGTGATTTGAAATTAATGGCAGCAAATAATAAATATTTCCGAATTCTTCAGCTGTTGATGTTCCCATCCGCACTGCATGATTTTTGCACAACCAAACTGTGTTTTCTGTGTGGATCTTGTGTCCCTGTTGGCTATCAGGATGCGGTTCATTGAAGGATTCATCATAGAAATCCACTTCCTGCCACTTTTTGACTATTCATCCTTTCTGCAGGCTGTGGACCTTGGTAATTATACAACCAAAAACTTTTTGTTGTCTTTTTTGATGTTGGTTTGTGAATGCCAATTTGTCAATGGAGATCAGTGTTTTAGAGAATTTGACAAACTTCTTGTAAATGCAAGGGTTCATGGTTACTGGTTTTCATGTAGCCCTGTGTTGTGGAAATAACATATACAGTAGTCCCCTTGAATAGATGTCTTCTGGGCTTATCTGACTTGGGCTTGTCATGTACAGCAATAGTTTTTCCCAATATTTTGTTACCTCTCCATTTAATGGGATCTGGGTAGTAAGGATGCTGCTTTAGAAGAATTGTAAAAGAAGCCATCCATGACTAATGAAAGAAGCTGTCTCTAAACAGAGCAGGATGTTTGAAGCATCACCTATCGTCTGCTTGCCACAATTTCCTGACATCTGTCCCACAAAGATTGGTTCATTTCTCATGGTGAGTATTTTGCTACCAGTTGAGTAAAAGACTCGTTTGTATGCAGGACAATCGTTCATTAGCCACACTGGGCGCAAGCGACAGAAAAACACTATTGTGACCACTCCCAGGGGACACTCGCACTAGAAATATAAATTGAGAGACTTCATACGTAACGAAAAAAAAATGAACTGAAGAAGCCTTTTGGATTGACAGTGAAATGTTCTGAAAAAGAAAAGGTTCAGTTGCCTCCATTCAATCTTTGCAGATCTCTAGTATTGATTTCCAAGACTTGAATGAGGACTGGATTGTAGATTCTAGAGATATAAGAAAAGCATGTCATCAGTTTCAAAATGTAATCAGTCTGGTATAAATGTTGTATTAAAAAGTGTATCGCCATTCTCCTGTTGGCAGTTTTGCTTGTTTTCCAGTTACTCCTCTGAAAATGGAATATTCTGATTATCACTTCATTCCGATAGTGCTTGTCCTGATGCCGCAATCAGAGAACGGCGATGAGTGGTGCTTTAAACATGAGAGAAAAATAGAGTTCTAGAATGAGAGACTCACCCTCCTATTAAGTGATAGTAATCACCGCAGCCAGATTTGATTGCGGCTGCTTCTCATTGTCTGTGACTCAATCAGTGTGCTTGCCTCCCCCCTGCGCACATTCCCCACTCAAGTCATGGAATCAATTTTGCTGTCATTGCAACATGGTGTGTCAGCGTGGAGCAAAATCTCTTTCATAGTTCTGAGTGGAATCCAGCGATGTTCGAGTGGAGAAATCACATCAGAAATGCTTCACCATGTCATTATCTGAGTTTTTCTGTCATTCTCCATCAAGTCACTCCAAGGAAATGAGCTCATGAAATATTGGAAACACATTCACATTAATGGCCACCTTCTTTTTCTGAGCACCAAGATTTACAAGCCAACGTTGACCTTCATATCATCACCATGTCTTATGTGCTGCAAAGACCATTTCAATGCTCCAAGATTATTGCTGGCCTACAATCAAGGTTCAATATATATCTATATATTTTTGTTACGTACATCGTGTGTGTGTGTGTGTGTGTGTGTGTGTGTGTGTGTGTGTGTGTGTGCGTGCGTGCATGCATGCGTGTGTGGGGTGAGGGCGAGGCTGACACCTTTTGTTCCCCAATTACAAACTATTGTGCATAAATACAGTTATTTACATTTAATAATCCTGAGGGAGGAACCCCCGCCGCTTTTGGAGTGAGGAGGCTGTCAAATTAAACTGAATGTAATTCATAAGCATTTATGGATTTATGATTTTGTCAGTGATTTTGTTAGCATGAACTAATAATGACCTTCTCCTTCAGTGTGACCTTCAGTTCACCTTTTTTAGCCACTACCAGCCAATTAACATTTTTATGAGAGGCTGGTGTCAGTAGCCCCTCAGCCTCTGTCCAAAGCATCAAGCTAACCCATTCAAGCATAAGGTGGTCGGGGTCGACTGCCAGTCCAATAAATTTGGCCAGAGACGACGACCTGCTCACCCCTGTTTACTTAAAAGAGCTCTCTCTGACTTTCAATCTCTCTTTCTCCCTTCAATTGATTCATAGCCACGGGCATGTAGGCTGATAGCAACCTGACTGAACAATGAGCACCTGTGTGTGAGTGTGTGTGCGTGCATGTGGCTAGCCAAGCAGGGAGAATGACCTTGCCAACCCCAACGTCTCCAGTGACTGTTGAGAAAATCCACTGATGCTGGTTTTGAAGCCCGAAACATTCATCTGCATGGGTCCAGATGGAAACCAAACACATTTTCATTGATTTCTACCCAGGGTTTACGTAAAAAATTAAGTAAGCCATGGGTGTACAATAGACCAATTCTTTAGTATCAAATATACACATATCAAGCATAATATGATTGTGTTTTTCAAATGGTGTAGATGTATTTAGGTTTAATTTACAGTTTGTCACAAAAAGTTACACTGTTGGATTCTTCAAGTTATGCATGAATGCCATGTGTTAACTCTCAGAACAATGCAATCTTGTTTTGCAGAAGACATTTTGGGTAAACAAACGGTGACATTCACAAGATGGTTCAGGTACGTCCGTGCTGCTTGCCATGATCGTTTCCCAGAAAACTTTTGGTACAACGTGATGTACTTCCTTGATTTATTATCCCATTCTTTCCATATCAATAATCTCAATATCGATCATGACTCACCTAAATTAACTTCATCTGAGGGCCACAGTATTGGATGCAGCCCAGTTCTACTCTACTGACTTCAACTATGTCAATCATAACTGAGCATCATTGAGAATGTCAGTACATCTTTTATCAGTCTGTTGGATCTTAGTTTCATCCAAAGCAAATTGGGCATTTTCCCGCACTTCTGGTTAACATTCAGCAAGGATTGAATTTGATTTTTTTTTTGGTAGTTTTTTTTTCCAATTGGAATTCAACCTCCCGTGCTGCCATGTCAATGTAATCTGCCCAGAACCTCGCAATCAGTAGTGTTGGCTATTATTTAAATTTTCGTAGCAATAGAAACGTTTCCTGCTGACACACAATAATGTCAACATTTTTCCATTCTCTGATTGGTTGGTGAGATCGAGCCAAGGTGGACTAGCAAAATACACATCTGTATTAATCTGCACACATTAACACTGGGCAGTATGGTGGGAGATTGGTTAGCACGTCCGCCACACAGTACGGAGGGGCAGCGTTCGATTCCGGCGCCGGCCTTCATGTGTGGATTTTTCATGTTCTCCCCGTGCCTGCGTGAGTTTTTTCCAGCTACTCTGGTTTCCTCCCACATTCCAAAAACATGCTTGGCAGGTTAATGGAACACTCAAAATTGTCCCGAGGTGTCAGTGTGTTAGAGTTTTTATCGGACAAAGTTAAAGAAACGACTCGGCACACAGGGAAAATTGTCTTCATGAACGGCGGGAGGGATCTCTGAGGGCGAACGACGGTTGTTGCCCCGGTAATCATGCTCAGAGTTCCCTGTCCGCCAGTTTGAACTTTTATTGTTTTACATATGCAAAATACAAAAAAAACACTGCCCCCGATATTTGCATGCTACGCCCCCGGTCCGGCCCCTCGGTAGTGATTGGTTACCTTGGTAAAGCTTTGAACCACGTTGACACCTTTCTGTCTGGTCTACAATGACTCAACAAGTTGCAGACTTAGCAGATGACATATGTCGCCTGGGCGCGACAGGCGTTCTCGAACTGTCTTTTGTTGTTCAACAATGCTTTGTTCCCGAATTGTTTATTCCCACTTTGTGACCGAGTCTAGCCTTCTCCCTCTGTTCGCCCCCTTGCTTTGACGTGATAATTGTGGACTTCAAAAGCCCTCCACCCAAACGGCCGACGCTTTTGCGCACAGGCATTTGGGGGCGCTGGATACGCACCCAATCGTCTAGCCGTGCCCAAATTAAATGAAACTTTAAACATGATACAATTTTGCTCATAGATTTCTCTATCACAGTGTGAGCGTGAATGGTTTTTTGTCTAATGTATGTGTGCCCTGTGATTGGCTGGCAACCAGTTCAGGATGTACGACAGCTGGCACAGGCACCAGCACACCCTGCTACCCTTGTGACGATAAGCAGATTAGAAAATGGATGGATGGATATTAATACTGTATATTTCATAAGCAGCATCTCTGGTGAGTAATATGTATTTTGTCTAACTTTGTATGTTTTTGTCCTGTTATTTTATTCTGAACTCCTCCAGGTGATGCACATTGCATGTCACATTTTTAGACACTTATGTTATCTTTTTTGTTGACTTGGTTGTTTGCAACTGCAACGTACTTACCAGATAAAATCTTCTTTGTATTTTCTGTCAGACTGGAAGACCCGTGGAAACACATGAAGCTCTCATAGATGCATCTTGGTACGATGACCAACCAACTAACAACTAACAGTCGTCAGTGGAAATCCTGTAAATTATGCTTGTTATCTGGAGTCATTCATCTTTGCTTTTCCTTTGCTGCCGTGTGTGCAGAGGTCTTGATACCTTCCTAACGTTTACTGTCACCATGCTCTTTAATTTCAGAGCTTTGACTGTGCTAAACAAGACGGGCTTTTCATCACGAGGTGGGTGGGGGGCCACAGCACAGACACAAGGCCCAACGCTGTCAACTTGGTCACACCTGTGTGTCCCACAACATCACAGACCATTTGCTCTGTTCTCTAGCAAACAAGACCACACACACGAAAACACGCACAAACATACATTCACACACTTTCTTTGATCTGACACTGATTGAGTGACTTAAGCACTATCACAGATGCATGTATTGCCGCTTATAGCAAAAGTTGAGTGTGCTGGAGGAAATTAGTCCATCACCTTATTTAAGTTAAAAAGTCAGTTTTTGAATGTACAGCTTTGGTCACTGAGAGAGACACAGTCAATGGAAAAAAGACTCAAGAAGGATTTTGTCAGACTGAAAGGAGAGCAAGGGGAATTGCTCCATTGCATTGGATGAGGTCCATGATTATTTGCAAACACTGCAAATTCCCAACATGCAGCACCTGCTGCGGTGGACCTTGAACAAGGACAGGTTTCTCCATTTGGTAAAGTTGTGCAAACACTATCTGACCACTCCAGTGGAAGGATTCCGAGTGTGAGACCCACCCGACCCATGTTGAGCCTTTTCTGTGCTAACATGTATGTTCCGTGCAAATTTGGTGTATGAGCTGTCCATTGTCGATAAATATGAGAATTTGCAAATTGCAAATCTTTCCTTCCTCCTCTAATTTATTTTTTAAATTACAATACCTGACTGAAAAAATATCAATGACACCATCAACTAGTCAACGTTGACTTGACTTTTGACTTTTGAAGTTATTCAGTTTCACTTTTTCCACATTATGTTACAGCTTCATCGGAACATTCAATAAGCTAATGTTTCCCCCTAACACAACACCCTATAATGATGATGTCCAAAAAGTTTCTTTCAAAAGCAAAAATTAAAGACCGAGCCATGACATGTATTAATAGCATTTGCTCAATATTCCATTGATGAATTTTTGGCAGTAATTTCAGCCTCAAGCCTTTTGAAATGTCATGCCATCTTGGCACACCTGTCTTTGGGCCGTTTTGCCCATTCCTTCTTGCATCACCTCACAAGCCCCATCACCCCTTGATAGAGCTTGTGAGGTGATACACAGCCATTTTCAGATCTCTCCAAAGATATTTGATTGTATTCAAGTCTGGGCTCTGGCTGGGCCACTTAAGGACAAGTTGTCCTGAAGCCACCCTTTCGTTGTCTTGGCTGTGGGTTTAGGGTCATTGTCCTGTTGGATGGTAAACCTTTGCTACAGTTTAAACTCCCGAGCACCCTGACGCAGATTTTCATCCAGTAAGTCTCTGTACATTGCTACAAGAGCTTCGCTTCAATTCTGGCTGGTTTCCCAGTTCCTACCACTGAAAAATATCTCCACATAATGATGCTTCACTGTAAGGATGGCTTTGGTCAGATGATGAGCAGTACAGTACCTGCTTTCTTCCATCCATGGCGCCTGGCATTTATGTTACAGAGTTCAAACTTTGTCTCATCAGACCACAGTTTGTTTGGTTTTTAGTCATAGTCTGAGACTCCTTCAGTGCATGTTGACAAACTCCAGGCATGTGCCTTTACAAAGGAGTGGATTCCATCTGGCCAGTCTGTCATACAGGCCTGATTGGTGGGAGTGCAATAATGAAGGTGCTCCTCCCTCAACAGAGGACTGCTAGAGCTCTGAAAGAGGTTGCTGATCACCTCCCTGACAAAAGGCCTCCCCAGATTGCTCGGGCAGCTCTCGGAAGAGTCCTGGTGGTTTGTAACTTCTTCCTTTCAAGCCTTTGTCCCACAGAGTGGTGAATGATTGTGAGTGTTTTCAGAGTCAGCAAATGTCTAATTAACTGAAATTACCACAGTTGGACTTGAATTAAGGTGCAAGAACCTTTCAAGGCTGAACAGTGGAGACCAGAGCTCAATTTTGGCAGAGGCTTAAATACTCATTTACATGTGATTTCTTGATGAAAAAAAATCAATTTGCAATACTTAAAAAATTTTTGACATTCTCAGAAAAGGATGTTTTGACGGAAACATTTTCATTTTGAAAGAGGCTGTGTCATAACAAAATGTGGCAAAAGTGAAGCACTGTGAATAACTTCTAGATGCACTGTAGTTGTCTTTATATCGTCCATGTGTACTAAATGAAGTAAGGTCTTGTTGGGTATTTCCCCAACGATAGTCATACTCTCTGAAACAGTCACAGGCACACCATTTTTGGGGAATGTATCTTGAGTTTAATGTAACTTAAGAAAGGTCCCAGAAGTCCAAACCACCCTTTCTCCTTCTCAATGCCTCATTACTGCTACAGTCAGCCAACCAATAAACACCTAGGGGCAAAAGATGGAAAAACAGAAAGGAAAGCACACATACATACTCCTAGACCCACCCACCCCCATACACACACACACACACACACACACACACACACACACACACACACACACACACACACACACACACACACACTCATGAGCGCGTGCACATAAATAAATTTTGGGACCATTTTGATGTACAGAATAAGGTGAACATGGCACAAAATGATTCTTTGACAAGATTTGAATAGTATTAAGGTCCATAGCAGTTTTGACCTTGATGATTGTTTGAAGATCTCAACAAGTACTGATGCTAATACAGATACTGTTTTGTTTTTTTGTTTTTTTGTCTATCCCTGTACACAACCTGTCTTATGAATTAGCCTTGCAATGCTTGTAGCAAGTAACATGAGAATAGTATGCGACCTTCAATTGATCTGCTAAAGAATAAATCACTCATCGAGTTGGAACTGAAAAAGTTTACAACAAAACAAAGCTTCAACAGGCAAGCATGATATATAGTGGGCATAAGTTTTTGCCTAACCTGTGGTGTAATTAATCTGTATGTACATAAAATAACTACTAGGTCTCAAATAAACTACAGTACAAGGAGCAAGAATGCTCAGTGCACAGATTTACAGATTTTAGCAGCTATGTCCTAATTTTATGAAAAGTGACATGATGTGTGGATATAATTGTAGATTTGCTGGGGTCGACATAAAATTGATAAGTTTCAGGATTTCGTCTTAGAAAAAGTTAGCCAAGACAATCATCTGGTGTGATTTCTACATGTTGATTTCATAAAATATATATTTACACATGGGCGGCCCGGTAATCCAGTGGGTAGCACGTCGGCTTCACAGTGCTGAGGTACCGGGTTCAAATCCAGCTCCGGCCTCCCTGTGTGGAGTTTGCATGTTCTCCCCGGGCCTGCGTGGGTTTTCTCCGGGTGCTCCGGTTTCCTCCCACATTCCAAAAACATGCATGGCATGCTGATTGTGCACTCTAAATTGTCCCTAGGTATGAGTGTGTGCGTGGATGGTTGTTCGTCTCTGTGGGCCCTGCGATTGGCCGGCAACCAATTCAGGGTGTCCCCCGCCTACTGCCCGAGGACAGCTGGGATAGGCTCCGGCACCCCCCGCGACCCTAGTGAGGATAAAGCGGTTCGGAAAATGGATGGATGGATGGATATATTTACACCATATTCATTATCATGATTACAATAACAAAATAAATCAGTGTCACTGAGTGAAATGGCAAACATGCATCAAATATAGTTTGCAAAATTGTATCTTGATGTTACGTTATCTTTCCTTCGAGTGCCACATGCCCTAGTAATCAGATCAAGTCTATAAGTCCATGTTCAAACAGCTGTTATCTGTTTCCTCGACAGAGACACCTGGTGCCCGTAGCTGTTTTGACATATTCTGCAAAGACCACTGCTAAAGCTCGAAGGGATGTTTGAATCCCCCTGGCTTAACAGAGGCCTTGATCAGATATAGCACACACATACGGACTCAATGCAGACAACAGAAAGTTCATTATAAATCGATAGGCAGGCAAGTAAAACATTGTGTATACCCCAAAGCTAGTGAAAATGATGCACTCATGCGTTCATTATGATATGCACGCACAACCAACATACAGTATATATTTAAAGTCTCAAATGTAGCGTGGGTCCAGACTCCAGACGAGCACCATCAGAAATCATTTGACCTGTAAAGCGGGCCCACTGTGAAGCACGGAATGATTCATGAGGCCTCACGCTTCATCACCTCTTCCTTTCATCTGTCCAGCGACTCTACTGGTCAGTGGCAGTGTTGAGATGCAGTCTACCAGAAGGCTACTCAGAAGAAGCTAAGTCTAGCTGTTTTGGAGCAAGAAATTACGTGTGCAAATCACATGTTGTTATCCCAGCAACAAGGAGGTTTCAGCAATATGTGAAAATCGAGCCACTAAATGAATGGGATTCATTGAAGTTTTTAGGAGGATTTATTTATTTGTGGTCTCTTTCACAAATATGATGAAATGTTACATATTTAAATATACTCAATTGTAAGAGTATACCCCCTAACCAACTCTATGCTAAACAATTTAGTGGTTTTGAATCATCAAAATAGAATGAGATCAATCCTGTAGCACACTGTTGTTACCATCCCCGGCCAGGTGGGGGTGTAATAACACAATGTGCCATTCCGTGATCCTTCTGTCCTCTCATTCATGAGGTGGGGTTTATGCCTCGCATATGTCTGTGGATTTGATACACATTACTACGAACGTATATGTGTATGTATTCCTTTACAAGGATTTACTGAACCTGGTATTTGACTGACAGCAGCAGCCTCTCCTTTTTGGAATATTATTCGACAGCTGTTGATTCAACTTCAAATTGCTGCCTGACTCATCAGCGGAGCAAACAGACAGATATGTGTTAATGAACCCACAAGTTGCAGGGATATTAGCTGCCTCTGGGATTGGAAAGCGGCAATGTTTCTTCTTTGCTTGACGACTTGTGAAGTGGTGGGATGGGAATGGGGTGTAAAGGGCAAAGGTCAAGGGCGGGGTTGCACGGTTTTAAGCTGCTATGGTTATCTGAACCTAATGGACTGGCTAAAAGCAAATACATCTAACAAAGCCAAAAATCAGTGGTGCATTCAGCCATTCTTGAATAGATTATAAAGAGCTGCGATAATACTCTTTTTTTACCGAAGGTAAAACTGACTATTGTAAAATAATGTCTCACTGAAGATGAGTATATCTTTTTTTGTTTTTCTTAGATGATAGATGCACCCTTAAAACAATAACCACTAATAGCTCTAATACAGCTATAATTTCTCCCCCGCCCCAAAAAACAAAAACGTGTTTATGTATGTGCAGTGTGTTTACCTTTGCCAGGATAAAGGAAAGTGCTGATAGATTTTGGAGCATGCAATTATACAACCCATCACAAACAAACTTCACCATGTAATGTGATCCTCAAAGTGAGTGCCTTGAATTCCACATTTGAACTGAAGCAACATGCTGTCTAATAGTAAAACGTGATGTGCTGCATCCATTTCAGAGGCAAATATTAGATTGGTGTTGGAGGGGGTTGAAAGCTATTACAATGAATAAACTGTTTATAAAGTTAATGGACCATAATGCATGGCAACATTTCCGGTGGAAAGGAGTGGATGGTTACATGGATCCGGTCTTTTTCTTATTTCAAGATACAGCGACGCCATCTAGAGGGATAATAACCTGATTGTTTAAAAGTGTGATATTGTGGGCTTGTGTAACAGATATAAGACGATACCAAGGAGTGGCCCCTCAAGCCTGTGGTTCGACAACTGTTATATGAACACCTACACCTGTGAGTCGGTCCTTGCAGCAATGAGCCGCCATCTTCATCAACGCTGGAGTAGCTAATCAAACTTTGGCTGCCTGTCAGGATGCCGGTGACATCATCGCTGGCTCAGCATCGGGCCGTAGCTAGTCATGAAGGGCTTCGGGCAAAAACCTGTACAGCCAAACCACTATGTACAGTCACAGCATGCCATAAGCGTCCCTTGTGTCAATCAACACTTTAGCAAATATATATATGATATCATTTTAAATATAAGCATGTCATATAATGTAGTATAATAACACACATATGATTCAGATCATCTGGGGGAATCCCTGCACGTAAGCAACAAGGCCAAAAACCAACATTTAATGACTATGATCTTAGATCCCTCACGCGGGACTGCATTAAAACTCGGCATCACTATGAAAAGGCCATTGCCACGTGGGCTCAGTCACGCTTCAGAAAACCATTGTTCACACAGTTGGTCCCTGCAAGTACAAATGCAAATTAAATCTGCCACAGCATTATTCGTGCGGTCAGTGTGGTGAACCCAATTGGTGGCAGCACTAAAATATTATCGTTCATATATTCATCCATTAAGATCCTCCATGTCAATATGATGCAATGGCAAGAAAAAAAAAAATTATTTAACTTATTGATTGGCAGATACACTCTAAATTTTCCCTAGGTGTAAGTGTGGGCGTGCATGGTTGTTCGTCTCTGTGTGCCCTGCATTTGGCTGGCAACCAATTCGGGGTGTCCCCCGCCTACTGCCCGAAGACAGCTGGCATAGGCTCCAGCACCCCCTGGACCCTGGTGAGGATAAAGCGGTTCGGAAGATGAATGAATGAGGATTGGCGGATATTTATTGTTGGTAGAGGCCAAAATTAGACAGCTACTGCATGCCCATAGGTAAATATTTTACCACTGAGGCCTCTTTTTTATCCAAATCGAGTGGCCCGGTGAGGCTTCTGCATTTGAGAGAAATGGCCAGTTTGGCTTTGATTCTGAGGGAAGGTGAGCCGCCTCTCTCTGAGGAGTCAGAATCATCCATCCAGGTGGATGCTGACAGGACAAGATAAGTATCTCACCCAGGGCCAAAATAACACAGTGTCCCATTGAGAACCAATAATTACATGGGCCTACTGCCACACTGGCCCTGATGTATGGTCCCAGATAGCCATCTCACAGTAACTAAGCTCGTGCGCATGCACACACACACACACACACACACACACACACACACACACACACACACACACACACACACACACACACACACACACACACACACACACACACACTCTTAACACATGCCTTGAATGTCCACCTGAATATAATCAGTAAGAAGGCAAATGACTGTCGTGAATATGACAATATGTGGCAGGTTATCTTTTAATATTGTGCCTCAAGTAATACTTTGATTGACAAAGAATGTTCTTGTTCTTCTAAGATAAGAAATATCTAAGACAACTCTTTCTGTCATGAAAAACACTTCTCACCTTCAACTCTTGGCAAGAATGATGGAATCATCACTCCTGGAGGATGGACATTTCTGGTAAATTTTGGAGAAAACAGGCAACTCACAAATTTTCAATGAAACTATTTTCATTCAAAACACCACTCTCCTGCCTTTATGATACACAATAAAAAGCAACAAAATAAAATTGTGGTCGGAGATTATTTCTCAGGAAAAAAAATTGGAATCTCCACCACCATGTCACCATTAAGTAATTACTTGCAGGCCCCTGAATTTTCTAACAACTTGCAGTTGCTGAGGCATGGACTGACCCAGGGGTAGACAACTCAGGCCGGAGAGAGACGTAATCCTGCTTGTTTTTGAAATCCCCTCTCCCAACACATCTGATTCAAATGATCAGAATCATTATCAGGCTTTTACAGAGCTGCTGAGCTGATCATTTGGATCAGGTGTGTTTTACAGCCGGACAGATGGAAAACAGGCAGGACTGCAGTGTTGCCTAGCCTTGGACTAACCTGAGCAGCATTATTCATCAATCTGCCCCAACTTCCTCTGATTGCTCAGCTTTGCAGGTTGGAGCCTTGTCATTGGACATTTTCTTTGATTTCTAGCACCTATTTTCAATTGGATTGAGAGCCGGACTATTTGCAGGGAGTGACGTGCGATGGGTTCATGACTGGTGAGGCACTACTCTTCTGGAGTCGGGAAGAAAAGTATGAACCCAAAATAGAATTTTTGAATATTTTTTTTCAAAGCTTTTAGTCATCTTTCAACAAATTCCACACTGCTCAACAATATGAGAGCAAGAAAAACAAAAGAATATCTAAGATATGTCTTAGATATTCAAGGTCATAGTTGTGTATTTTTTTGTTTTGTTTTTTGTCTTGCCTTTATGCTGAATATGTTATGAAAGCCCTGATAATACAATTAATTACGATAATACAATTAAGTGGTGCCCGTGGTCACCAGGTAGCCCTCAAGGACCACATGAGTAAAGAGTGTGCAGGGCTGTTCTAAAAATAGCTCACTCAAGATAGTGCATTGTGATTTTCTAGAAGTGATCATTTAAGAATGTGAACACTGACAGAGATTTATGATAATAGTGTTTCACTTGACAGATTCCTTTTGCCTAAAGAAGGTGAGAAATCATCCACATGATCGGTGTCTTCACAAAGATGAATGTCAATATTTATTGTAAAACATACCATTACGTCAAGTCAAATGTATTTCTTTTGCACTTAAACACAAGAGAGTCTCAAACTTTACAATCCCACAGTTGGCAAATGTAAAATTCATCTCCACAGGAGGTTAATGGCAGTTGGAGCTTATTTGTTACTTCAGAAGAACAGTGATCTCTCGCTTATCGCGATTAATGGGGACCAGCACCCCCCACGAAAGAGGAAAATCTGCTAAGTAGTTAGCCCCCCACAATCCCCTGATGGATGTACAGGTATATGTACATGTGTATGAGTATATATAATATTTATAAGGCAAAATTTAATGGTATACATGCATGTAGAAGTACATTTTTGTAGTAATTAACATTACTTAATGCTCTATACTAATATAAATAAATACATATATATATATATATATATATATATATATATATATATATATATATGTGTGTGTGTGTGTGTGTGTATAAGATGTATAGCTACAGTAAACATAAACATGAAATATACATGTAGTACTGTATATGTTGTGACTCGCTGTTTTCTTGCTGACTTTCGCTGACTCTCGCGGACCTTTTGCAGCATTTTCGCCATTTATATGCACTAAATCCGCAATAAGTGAATTGTGAAGTAGCGAGGGATCACTGTATTCACATTCATATCATTCATCTGTTTTTACAAAATGTGACTTGTGTTGCCTTTAAATCAAAACTCAAACCTTACACGACACTGATTTGTCTGGCCATTAGCTGCAAAACGGGTTAATTCACAATATAAGCAGAAAAAAAAGTGTTTGTGAGAGATCCATTAGAGGAAAGTGATTGGTGGCCTTCTCAGGATTATATTAATTCCAGTGCGTGTATGTGAAGGGCTTCCTCCCCTGCAGCATTTTACATAAATCCCCAGAGTGAGTACAAGGCCAGGCTATTGTGTGAACTTGCAGGTGATGTGTTCTTTTCTTAAGTTGCCACCCTTCATCCGATGAGCCGATATGCTGACAGCAGCACGTAGGGCCAACAACATCTGATACGGACGCCTCGGGGCAAGTTCACAGCAGGCTGGAGAGTTCACAACATGTCTAGCATTGTGCAATCGTCCCCTGGGTCCAACACCTATGATTTATGTTGAGATACAATGATCCGATCATGTGTCAGGTCACTTCCACATCTACAGCCGGGGCAGTGACTTAAAAGTAAGAGTGAAAAAGCTCAACATGTGAGGAGAAAAGGAATTCCTGCAGCGCCCTGTCACATTACAAGAATCCACGTTGAAGTATACATGACATGCTATAATGTTTTCTTGAATGCAGCCAACCCGGAATTTCCCCAGTTGTGTTTCACGTTGTCATTTTCTGTGGCAACAATAGCCAACAATTGGTA
This sequence comes from Hippocampus abdominalis, assembly GCA_018466805.1. Taxonomy (NCBI): domain Eukaryota; kingdom Metazoa; phylum Chordata; class Actinopteri; order Syngnathiformes; family Syngnathidae; genus Hippocampus; species Hippocampus abdominalis. Next base: position 19,323,549 of record CM031698.1, on the reverse strand, counting down.
GTAAGATCACACTAAAAATGATCATGTGTGACTTCAGGTGAAGCTATGGCCTGGGAACATGTTGACCAGATTTGTGCTTGGCGGAAGTTAAACAGGCTTAGGGAACAAGTGCATAAGGAAAGTCTCCAAAGCTTTGCAGTCTATGAAACAGTCTTCATGAATCTCACCCAGCATGACAGGCCGATTAGAACCTCATAAATAGCTTCGGACCATATCTGATACTCCACACTAAAGGGTGGGGATTTGGAACTGATATGTTCAATGCTAAAATTGTGTACAGGTGATATTAATCTGCAGAACAATGTTTCTACACTGACAAGGTCATATTGCTCCTGCTCATAAACAAAAATTCACTTGACACTTGCAGTCAAGCACAGGTTAGAACATTGAAGGGAATGCATTTTTTTAATGCTTGGAGCTTTGTTCTCTGACAATCTATTGGTGCAAGCGAGGTAAAGGGGAAAATGAAAGTTACAACTATCAATACCAGTCATGGTAAGAGCTGTAGACCAGATGCCAAATTGCAAACAAAGTTGTATCAGTGATAGTACTGTAATGTGTGCATTGGTACTGACATATAGATACCTTCGATACTAGATCATAATGCTCTTAAATTCATTCTCAAATGAAAATAAAATAACTCTGATGCTTCCGTTGTGGTAATGTACACTGTACAGTAGGCTACAACATTTAAAATCATTGACAAAAAAATGAGTTAAAGACTTTTACAAGCAAAGGAAAGAAATATACAGTAAGTAGCTTACACTTGTATACACTTGTATAACCAACATGAACCTTGGGCTCTATTAACTGACTTGTCTGCAGACCTCAGGAACCTACTGTGTTTGTAGTCCATTTCTATTGTGCAATGTACATTACTACTATTACTACCAACAACAACAACCACAGTGATGTTCCATAAACCTACCATGCGTGTTTTTAGACCGTGGGAGGAAACCGAAGTACTTTGGGGAGAACATGTTAAGTCCACACAGGAAAGCCGGAGCCCGGATTATCGACTGTGAGGCACATGTGCTAACCAGTCTGCCACATATAATTAATATATATATATATATATATATATATACAGTGTGTATATATATATATATATATATATATATATATTTGGCCTTAGTACTCAAGTCTCCTTTTTGTCCTATGTAATTAAAAAAGTTACTAATACTAACAGAGGCAGAACATAAAGAGCATCAAATGACAGGTACAGTACTTAATTAACTTTTTATGGAACATAAAAACATAACATTCCGGATGCCATTTTTAAATGCATTGTAAATCTTAACTGGAACCTTTCTTGGCTTTAAGCCCCTACTGCAACAGTTGCATTACCTCCCACCATTATTATCTTGCACTTTAATGGGCTGTAAAAGCCCATTCCTCTGCTGGAAGTTCCCCTCCTGCTGCTTCATGTCCCTCTGCTCAGCATCGCGTTCCTGGCTGCTACACTTCAGCACATGGCAACCAGCAGGGAAGGACAACCATACCACTGACCTGTGAATCTGTCATATCAACATTTGTTAGCTCTCCAGTGCATCTCAACAACTTACGGTAGATACTGGTAGCATTGTCTAATTCTTTTCAAACAAAATATTTACCAGCCTCCTTCGAGCTTGGAAGATCATCGAACCGTATATCCAGAAGTCAAGCATGACTAAAAAGTCGAAAGTGAGAGTGACAGTTCATCTGGCACTGTGAATAGGTGACCACTTGTTGCAATGTCTGTATTTATCTGGGCATGTTCCTAATGAAATGAACTGAGAAACTACATGAGCAACATCTGTGGTGCCAGATACCGTCTCATGCATCCACTAGTGGCAAAGGCATGGGAAAATGACGAAACTCAGCAAGAATCACGTCGAAAGAGTGTTTTGAATGAAAGACTCAAAATTGCCCACAGGAGTGAATGTGTGTGTCAATCCTGTGTCTGACAGATGATCAGTCAATAACAGGGCCAATGTACTCTTCCTCTTGGCCTAAATCAGCTGTGATTGGCTGCAGATTGCTGCAGACGTTTCCAGTGTTCTTGTAATAATAAATGATGCAACAACAGGTCATCTGTTTCAGAGAACTGGACTCCCAGCATTTCCCTTTGCTCATACCTCAGCCCTGCAACCAAGCCCGGGTGTCACGAGCTGTTGATGAACTTGTTTCCAGACAGCCGTGGTACCTTGGCCGGTGGTTTAGAATCGAGGAATGCACCCAGTGGGACCTGAAAATGAAACACCTGCTGCTCTCGCCCACTCCACTCCCCGACTCCCAGCCTTCTCCATTTACCCAACTCGCCACCACTCCCATTTGCCATGCTACGGGTTTGTATCCCAGGAATCGTAGCGACGATGGCCGTGCTTGTATTTGTGTATAGAACAAGTGTGTTGTTGTGTGCATGTGTGACTGCCCATCTGTCCAGGTTTTGTGTGTATAATCGTGTATGAGGGTGTGTATTAGGGGGAATAAGACAAGCAGCTGACGCCTAATGAGCTTTAATGAGTTCTAATAGTGGAAAAGCCATCAAGAAGCCATGGCCTTGGCATTATGATCAATGCCAATGGATATAACACATCTAAAAACAGCCTGGGAACCAAGCTGAAGTCCACTGTGAGACACTGGCCCTGTTTCATGGGAGGCGTTGAATTACCGCACTTAGTGGTGACTACAGATGCCGCAGTAAATTCACAAATCAGGCACGATGAAAGTAAGAAAGGCAGCCGAGCAAATGCAAATGGTCCTTGCTCATGACGTCTGCCATAGCATTCAGTGAGTTGTATTCAGCAAAGGCAACAACATAGATTGCAACAGTCTCTAATATTATGCATGCGATGTGGGAGATTGGACACAAAGCAGTCCCTCAGTACAGCCACTCTCGTTTTTTGAAAACTGCAGTGTTCATTTTTGAATTTTCTCTCCTTATGACAACGCACTGCGACAACGTTCCCACCCCCAATCTCTACCACCCCAACAAACACACACATGCCCTCGCAATCATTCTCACACACGGTGGTGCGCATACACACACACTTGATACTTTTCTTTCCCTTTCTAATTCACACACTGCTGAAGCTGACAATGTGATCCCTTTTACGGGGCAGCTAACACAAACAGTTCACAGGCCATAAGTCCTTGTCTCAACTTTTCTTTTTTTTTTTGACCATAAGTTACAGACTAAAGCCCTCGAGGGACATTATTCATTTAGCAAAGACAGCTGAGACCCAACCACAGGACTGTTTGTAAAAAAAAATTAAAAAAACAATGAAAAAAGAGAAAGGAAGAAAAGAAAAGAGTACAAAGTACATTTATGTGCAAAAGTCTGGGTGATGGAATGAATATAGTTGCTTTTATATTCATATGCTTGTGTATTAGAAGTATACTTTTCAAACAGTATATTTCTATTTCTATTGTATGACTGCACACAATTCCGACAAGGGTTCAAACGGAATTGCTGAACTCCAAACATATATATATATATATATATATATATATATATATATATATATATATATATATATATATATAGTACTACTTTGTAGTGCAGCTTCACATTCTGAGTCTCTCAGGAGACCTAAATACTGTACATGTGATAACATTTCTGATGCCGTTTTAAAGCATTTTAACATTTGAAGCATTTCAGTTTATTTGTTCTGTCAGATTTCACAAGCCAGGGATCTGTGCGTGCGTGCGTCCGTGTGTGTGTGCGCGTGCATGTTTGCGTGTGTGTGTGTGTGTGTGTGTGTGTTTAGGTAGGAATGCATTAGTGAATGTTGCAATAAAATTGGCAATGGACACTATGACCGACTGGCTAGTTAACAGAGGACATGTCAGTATGAAGCGAATGTTGCTGAAAGAATAACACAAGTGCTGCTCCTTTAATGGCATGCAGGGACTTATTAAATTGGAAAAGTGTATATTTCATTTGTGGCTACACACACAAAAGCGCACATCAAACACTCAGACACATTTCCACAAAAGTAGGGCATATATACATTTTACAGCTGTTCTGTCTCAGCTCGCAAAGATTGTCTTTATTTTTGTCACGATGGGACAGGTATGCTAAACCTGTGAGCGCCACATTCTATTGGCCAAATAGATTCATCCCCTGAGTTACACTGGTCAACAGCAAATTCTAACCAGAGATAGCTTTCGGTGTCCTTAAACATGGTTTTGACGCTATAATATATCCATCCATCCATTATCTGAACTGCATATCTTCATGAGGGTTACGTGCTGAAGCATATCCCAGCTGTCTGAACTGGTTGCCAGCCAATCGCAGGGAACACATAGACACATAGACGAACAACCATCCACGCTCACAATCACACTTAGGGACGATTTAGAGTGTTCCATTAACCCGCCATGCCTGTATTTGGAAGGTGGGAGGAAACCAGATTACCCAGAGAAAACCCATGCAGGATAGTCGAACCAGAGACCTCCAGAAATGCATATGTACAATTAAAGATCTCCATCCAAAGAGATGCCTCCTCCATCTGCAGTAAAGTGAATAAATTCCCGTCACGTTTTGGTGAAACACGTTATTTAAAACAACCCAATTCAAAGTTGGTTCAACTTTTGAAGCCGCACATGTTCAGACCCCTGTTCGTTAGTCAATGGGTTCGAAAAAATGTGTTGGACTAGCAAAATAAACAGGTCGATCTCACACCCCATATACATGATCTACTATTTAGTCCCCTGTCTTCCCAGAATACCACCTCCCAGATAACTCTCAACGGGCCTTTAAATATTTTTGCCTGCTTATGTGAGACCGCGTGTTTGGATCATAACAAAAGATGCATTCAACTTTTAAACGGCGATTAACGGTATACCTTTTGTAAGATTGTAAGACACTGATAATAAATACATTGTCTTTTACGTCCTCAATCTAAATCCTGGATACACAGCAAATCTGATAGTGTTAATTCAACACCACAAGGTGTTAATTTTAACACCGAAAAAGTGTCTATAGGCATCCACAATGGGCGGTGTTAAAATAACATTTCCTGAAGTGTTAAATGTTCAACATTCAATAGTGTGTTACAGCCACAAAATGGAGTGTTGACACTACTATGTGTTTGGATTCACATTAATGAGTGTTCAAGCTATAGACTATACAGTGAGAGGAACAATACACTGTTTCACTACCTCACATTGTGACTAACTGGGTCAAACACTGACGGACCTCTTCTGCAACACTGACGGACGTGTGACAGAAATACACCCCGCCTGTCTTGTGTGTTTGTTCCTGAGGCTGAAGACAGCAGGGTTGCTTCTGTTGTGGAAGCGCTATATAAATAAACATGTATTTTACTGTATTGTATTGTTGACTACATAGGGAAACACTTTGAGGCATTTTAATCAAACTGGATTTGCAGTTAAAATAACATGATGGACTGACTGATTGACAATTACAGTTTAGTTTGGCTTGAAAAAATGACAGACTGACGATGACGGACGGGTGCCCAGGCCATTGATGAATGTCGGACAAGCAACATTTTGTAAATAGCCCACCTATGCTGTATTTAAAACTATCCCCAAACTTTCTTACTTTAGAGACCTCTTTGCAGTTTAGGCTTTGACCCATAATTTGGAGTGGGCAGCCGCAATGCCCTTCAGTTCATCTTGTACAGGAGAGGGGCCGGATTGGGTTATGTCGTCCAGCCTTACAGTGTACAGACTTTTAGGTCTTTGGTATGTTTGCAAACGGTGCAATGTTCAGCTACTTTTCTAGCCGTGTAGTCTTCCTTCTGTGCTTGCAGCAAGGCTTGATCTTAAAGTGATCCTTCAGTGTCACTTTAAGACATACCAAAGTAAAAACAGAGCTCTTTAGAAGTGACTATTAACTTCAGGCACAGAGGGATCCACTTACATTCAAATATTTGACTGCAACCAGTAACTGATTTCTTTTAGACTTTGTCATGTTAGTTGCACATGCACAAACTAGTGTGACAAAAGCAAAATGTGTATCAAAATTGCGCGATACTCTGTCTTGACACTGTCAGACAAGAAAGACTCAAATTCAGCTATTTGTTTTTTTCTGTGGGTGTTTTGTAATATTTGGTTGAATATCCTTGACGTTGTCAGTGACAACTATACATTAATATTGCAAAAATAGAATTTTTGATAAAGCTCCCATGGTGCGTTGTATTAGTGCATGAAGGCACAGAAATTGTCCACTGTGTGTGTAAAACGCTATAAATTATTTTATTACGAGTTGACAACAGTCCTGGGCGGCCCGGTAGTCCAGTGGTTAGCACGTCGGCTTCACAGTGCTGAGGTACCGGGTTCGATTCCAGCTCCGGCCTCCCTGTGTGGAGTTTGCATGTTCTCCCCGGGCCTGCGTGGGTTTTCTCCGGGTACTCCGGTTTCCTCCCACATTCCAAAAACATGCATGGCAGGCTGATTGAAGGCTCCAAATTGTCCCTAGGTGTGAGTGTGGGCGTGGATGGTTGTTCGTCTCTGTGTGCCCTGCGATTGGCTGGCAACTGATTCAGGGTGTCCCCCGCCTACTGCCCGCAGACGGCTGGGATAGGCTCCAGCACCCCCCGCGACCCTAGTGAGGATCAAGCGGTTCGGAAAATGGATGGATGGATGGACAACAGTCCTGCAGAGTAGTGTTTACTAATTATCCATCCATCCATTTTCTGATCCGCTTACCCTCACAAGGCGGAGCATGCTGGAGCCTATCCCGGCTGTCTTCGGGCAGTCGGCGTGGACAGACTTAACTGGTTGCCAGCCAATCGCAGGGCACACAGAGACGAAACAAACATCCGTGGCCACTCTCACACAGAGCGACAATTTAGAGTGTTCCATTAGCCCGCCTGCATGTTGTTGGAATGTGGGAGGAAATAAGAGTACCCGGAAAAAACCCACACAGGCACGGGGAGAACATGCAAACTCAGCACAGGAAGACTGGAGGTGGAATCAAACCCTGCACCTCTGCACCGTGAGGCGAACATGCTAACGGTTAGCTGACAGAGACATATCATGCATATCAAGGAGGAGGTCCACAGACGTCTCTACTCCACCTTCCCAATTACAAATCCATCTTCACCCCTGCCATCCTAGCTATTCTGACTCTGCCAATAATCTCAGACTGAATCAGATCTTCAGTTCCTTTCCAGCAATAGGACTTCCTTGGGTCAAGGATCAATGTCGTGTCACTCATTCAGTCCCCGCTGATTAGTAGGTTTGTCAAGGTCACCCAACAGTTATTTGCCTTGATGAAAGGAGATGTGAGAATATAATTCATGTCCTTTTTAATTCCAAGAATGATCACGATACGATGTCTGATTTTCCTCCCCAGTATTATTCTTCAGTCAGGTAATATTATTCATCGTTTCAAAGTTAGCATTTCTTCGGGCTTTTACAGTCATCTATCCATCCATTCTTTGTATCGCTTATCCACACTTGGGCATGCTGGAGCCTATCCCAGCTGACTTTGGGCAAGAGAAGGGTAGGCTGCACCTTGAACTGGTCGCCAGACAATCTCAGTTTTCCACTCATCACAACTTCAATTGTTTGTTTCCTGCAGTGCCTCAGAACATTTCTCACAATTTTATGCCATGTTTATTGTCCAAAGGCTTTTTATCCATTCTTTGGACTGCAGACTTCCTCGTGGGTGCCCTCACTTGAATTTTCTCACATGGACTTTCATGTGAACTGCTGCTTGCTTAGATCATGGCAGTGTTTGTTCATTTGAAAGGCTCTCGATGACACATTTGTGTCAGGAAGTAGACCCGCTCATCGACTACCATACAGAAGCACAAAAGCAAAGCAGACGGCAGTATTTACATCAACAGCAACATTTAAAGCTGAAACAATGTGGCCTTTGCTGCAGCGTGTGTCAACAAAGCGATGCTACAACAAGACCGGGTTAATTTGCCCCCATAGAACGCGATGTACGGGAAGAATGAGCTAACGATTGTGTTTTGTTTTTGCCTCCAGCTTCACAAACAGCGGCACTGACAAAGTATCCTTTCTCTGCTGTTTCCTTCCACTCTGATTGGACTAATTGGGACTTGTTGACAGCAAATCCCATCCGTACGGGAATAGGCCAATCGCGTCTCTGCATCTGTCATCCCGGGCACACAGGGCTTCCACTCTCCTTATAAAGGCCTTTGTCTCGCTGACCTGAACGACCTCTGTCGTTTTTAAATATAGTAAGGCTTATTATGGCTCCCTAAATACAATATGATACCTTTTAGAAATGAATGTGATGCATTTCAGATTTGGGTTTTGAGATTTTTTTTTTTCTAGTCTTATTAATCATGTGTGTGTGTGTGTGTGTGTGTGTGTGTGTGTGTGTGTGTGTGTGTGTGTGTGTGTGTGTGTGTGTGTGTGTGTAGTAAATTTATTAACTTCAGTTCATTTTCATACTATAAGATGCACTTAAGACTTTGAATCTTCAAAAACCTGTGGACAATTTAATGAAGTGTCCAACAAGAAAATAAAGCAGAGGAATTGCACAAGAATCCAATAAAATGCACTGAAACACCAGATTTTTTTTAGCCATCCTAGATACCACGCAGATGTTCATTCTTCTTCTTTTTTATTTATTCATTTATCTATTTTTATGTATTATCACCAATATAATCTCTCAAATAAGTCCACAATGGGCTTCAATTAGAATCGGGATGACGTCAGCGCAATCTGACTGGAGACTGAAAAACGTTCAAGTCGTGCTCGTAGTGAATCTTTGGATGAAACCGGAAAAAAAAATTTGAAATGTTGTCAAGTTAAATTATGTACAAGTTTCCCGAAACAATGAATAATGAATGTTTGGCACATCAATGCTATTGTCAGTATGAGCATTCTAATTTGAGTGTAGAAGCATTTATGTTTTTGCTGAGAAGATTATAAATAACTGAAATTGTGTCTTTTAAAAAAAATTGCCCAGCACATCTTTGATGTTGTTACTGTTGATGTTTATTACTGAAGATGTTATGAACACGGATTTCCTAGAGAGCTGAGTTAGGGTTGGAAAATCCATTTCCAAAAACAGGTCCATCCTTTCCACGCCAGTATTTTATTTCATTTGCTTTGAACATGTGCAAACTGACAAGACACAACAGCACCTTTGCTCCAGCAGTTAGGCTGTGACAAATGACCGGGAGCATTTAAGTGTGGCTGGAGCATTTAAAGGAAGCCCGAGACCTCCATCCAGCGACTCGGAGAGCAACTTGTCTGTCAGCGCCATTATAAGACGCTCATATCTTGACCTGCACCTGTCTTTAGTGGCTCAAGGGTGCACCGAGCCCCTGTCGTTGGACTTCTGCAGTACTTGGAGCTGTAGACAAGTCAGGGTTCTCCATTCATTGAGGTTGATTGGCAGTGCAGCATCCAAAAGAAGGAGCAGCTGGAATGAGACAGAGGAAAGCGTGTACCTATGTCCTCTTTGTGCTTGAACTAGCTCCTCTCCTGTCTTCTATGGTCATGTCCACACAATGGAGTCCTAACAGGAGCTGTCAACAGGCCACACTTGTGTGACCACAGTGGCCACTGGGGTTAGCCTGGATCACATCAGCTCTGTGTTTGCATGGCACTGAAAGGCATGTAGCTACAGTTAAAGCTTGTTTTGTTGTGATTTCTAAAGGAGTGTGCGGCAGCTTTCAGCCTGGTGTTTACCCATGCTGAGTTCTAAAGAGGCAAAGATCGTCATGTTGTTGAAGCAACAGTGTCTGGTTTTGAAAAATTGCCATAAAAAAAGTGTTAGGTAAGGTGTTCAGCGGGAGTCTCCACTCTGCACCTGAGGTTCGATCAATACGGCACAGTCAGTGCTGACATGTCCATTTGCTCAGGCAGAAAAAGATGGCGAGGTTGTGAATGGCGCTGCTGAATGATGGCGGCAGGTGAATTGTTGTGAGTGCGGATACAGTGTATCAACCTGTTGCTTTTAAGTGCGTGATTATTCCCCTGCCGCCAGTCACTCCGTGTTTTCTTACATTTTGGCACTGCATGGGGCCAGTACTTTTTGAAACAGATCCTCTTTGCCGAACCCATTGTGCTTTTTGCTTCTGTGATAATGCAACCTTTATGAGTTATGGCACTGTTATGCACAGCCATGCGCCAGCTGCAGCTATTATTTGATACCTGTAATCAAGCCATAAGTAAGGCGCTCAAGACCTTTAAACTGCAGATACAAAAGAGGTAGGGTGACGTGTTCAGATAGATTGAATAAGCTGTTGATTTGAGAGTCAAGCATGAGCCCAAACAAAATGTGTATTCAAAATAATCATAGAAATACCAAAAATAATCACAAGTAATACTAATTAGAGAGTAGAAATTACATGATCCTTGAGCGTTATGTCTCAAAGTTTCACGTTTTTGGTAGACATGGCTACTTTATTGTTGTCATGAAAGACTGGGATAATGGGACAACGTGGAATTTATTTCTCAAACGCTTCTAGGACCAGGATGCTGGCTTAGTATTTTTAATGTATCATGTACAAATATTATTGCTGAGGCAGCAAAGTTAATGAAACATTAAACACAACTGAACGCTTGCAACACCGGAAACGGCACATGAGGACTGAAGTGGAAAAACTGTCAACGGTTGTTGTTTTATTTTTACTCTCAACCAGTAGATGGCAGTAATCGATAGCTGAGTTATAATACTTCACAGCAATAGTTGAAAGTGACATTTTTCTCATGCATATATATATATATATATATATATATATATATATATATATATCCATCCATCCATCCATTTTCCGAACCGCTTCATCCTCATTAGGGTCGCGGGGGGTGCTGGAGCCTATCCCAGCAGTCTTCGGGCAGTAGGCGGGGGACACCCTGAATTGGTTGCCAGCCAATCGCAGGGCACACAGAGACGAACAACCATCCACGCTCACACTCACACTCACACCTAGGGACAATTTAGAGTGCCCAACGAGCCTGCCATGCATGTTTTTGGAATGTGGGAGGAAACCGGAGCACCCGGAGAAAACCCACGCAAGCCCGGGAGAACATGCAAACTCCACACAGGGAGGCCGGAGCTGGGATCGAACCCGGTACCTCTGCACTGTGAAGCCGACGTGCTAACCACTGGACTACCGGGCCGCCTATATATATATATATATATATATATATATATATATATATATATATATATATATATATATATATATACACACACACACACACGTTGAACAAGGAAACAGCAAGTTTTTATAGCTTTAGTACACAGTAGACAATAGTACATAGTACATCTATGAATAAAATAACTGTTACATAAGGTTTTGGCCTTCATTCATTGTCTCTTCAAGTGTACTTGTAGCATGCAGGTGTGGGGGTTGGGTCAGGCGGTGTGGTGAGAGATTGTCAAATTATGGAGGAAGAACTCACCAAATACATCCACAGAAACAAGGTTGAGCTCTACAGTGATGTTGCATTGATTTATAAGACATCAGAGAAACAGGAGGACAATTTCTTTCTCTGCAGTTCTCCATGACTCAAGTAAATTAGACCTCATTCAACGAACACAGTTGGAAATGATGTTTTGAGTTAACTCAAAATGATTGTGCATGTCTAAGTACCAATGACATTAAAATAAAAGTAATACAAATGATTACAGGATTATGGTTCACTTATTGTTGTTTTGTTACGTTTTCCTTTGGTGACACTTAGTGCTTTTATTGATGACAGAAGTAAACAAAAAAAAACAAATGATAATAACCACATATGAGACAATGCAAACAAAAAATATTTGTAATTTTGTTCTTTCTTGATGTGTCTGAAAAATGTGCTAATCATTCATGTTATCTTGTGACCTCGACCGACTAATACAATTACAGCTGAACCAGGAAGTCAAGTACTCAATCTCAAAGAAATACGGAAATGAAAAATGCTTAATTCTGTCAATCTTGAAACTATCTCGCTACCAGCCCAGCTGCAACTAACCATTTTTCAGCGGAAAATAAGAAAACAGGAGAGATTAACGATCACACAGAAATTCAGACAGTCTTTGTAACAAAGACCAACAGACAGCTATGGCGTTTGAGGGCAGCAATGGGTAATGAGCTGTAGTGTGTGAGCCTCATGCGGTCGTCGTCCCCTCTCAGCCAGGCAGAAAATCTCCACTCCTGTCTCGGCTTGACGCGAGCTGCCAAACACATTACACAGCAGTTGTACCTCCCCATGAGCACAGCTCTGAAGCCAAACCCTCTGACCAATAGCAAATAAGGTATTCTGGTCTATATTTAAAATACTTACAGGCTGACAGTTTGGTCTGAACAGGCAGGGGTCGTTCGTGGAATCATTGAAAGTGACAAGACCTGCTGCCTCTGTGAACAAATGCGTTGGAGTGCGCCGTTACTTGGCTGGTGGCATCTGGGTCTTTGTTAGAGTTGGCAGCTGTGGACTGCTATTTGAAAACAATGTCTCCTAAAACATCCTTGATAGATGCTACTGACTGAGGTTAATTTCTCGCTGTTTTTAGGATCTTTTTAAGGTTATGCTGCGCAACCAATTCAGGGTGTCCCCCGCCTACTGCCCGAGACTGCTTTCATCGGTTCATCAAATGCACTTGGCCTGTTAGTATCACGATTGGCTAGCAAGCGGTTCAGGGTGTACCCCGCCTACCGCCCGGAGACAGCTGAGATTGGCACCAGCACGCCCTTGTGAGGAGAAGCGGATTAGAAAATGGATGGATGGGTGTTAGAGTCACGCTGTGGTCAGATTGAACGTGAGTTGAGTGTTTGTTGCGGTGCATTCCCATGTGTAGTCAATGCAGTTCGCGCAGTCGGGCGGGATGGCGCGCTCGGCGTTGTTTGACGTTGTTTGCATATGTTTGCCCGAAGCGGCACCATGTTGCCGACGGCCATTCAGCATCGAAAATGTACCATATTGGCCCAAATATAAGACGGCCCTGATTATAAGACGACCCCCTCTTTCTCAAGACTCAAGTTTGAAAAAAGACTTTTTGATCACCAAATTAATTTTTATACAGAAAATAATTACAGTACATCTGAAACAAATGATTATAACGATCTATTTGAGAGAAATCTTAATATCAGAACATATCATGGACACTTAAGTGCAATCACATTCGTAAATGAATGGCTTCTGGATTTTTTAAATGTAAATTACATCATAACTTCTCCTCAGCTGCCTGTTAACCTGGCCAATCTTTGACCCACTTTTCTCCAGATTGTTGCTACGTTTCTCCATTTTCTGTTATTGCTTCTATTATTTTCTTCTCTTTTCTTTCTTACCGCTATTTTTTATTTTTCGTCTTCGTGCTACCGCTATTTTTATTTGTATTCTTTGTGACAGGGGTTCACTTTGGTCTGGGGAGTCTAGTTCAGCATTCGCTTCAATGATGTCTGGCGCCATCTAGCGTCGTGAATGGGTATAATGTCCAGACCCCAAATATAAGACGACCTCCACTTTTTCAAGTCTTATTTCAATGCAAAAAACACCGTCTTATATTCGGGCCAATAGGGTACTTACTACATCACACGCATGCGGTGGTCCATGGGCACAGAGAGGTAGCCCATACAACGCAGTTGGCTTCCGGTACCTGTCGGGATCAAGCAAAAGAGGAGTGGCCTTGAAGAATGGAGAGTAAAAAAGTTGGCATAACTAGTGAGTGGAGTGACTTGTTTACAGCTGGTGAATTGTCATCCACGATAACATGAAGCAGCCAAAGTAATAATACAACAACCAGTCACCAAATTAAGGAGCTCTGTTCACATTTTGTTTTTGTTTTTTCTGTCTGAGGTTAAGGAGTAGACACTTGTGGGTGACGCGGTAATTCATGTTCGGTCTGAACCTAGCGTTAGTCAAAGCGTCACTTTTGGCAGCTGGGCCATGGCAAGGAATGTATTTTCAGAACTTGTAGCTTTTGTTTCAAGAATGATTCTATGAATAAATGTTATGGTGGATGTCTTGAGCTCAAACAGTCAGGCAGTTAAACAATTCAGAATTACAGACATTTTTCACTTTATGGTAAGCCAAAGCCTTGTGACACTCTGGAAGCGCTTCATTTATTTAACATGCTTTTGTTTGTATTTAAAATCTGATCAACATCCCCCTCTAAATTAATTATGGTTGCTTCCAAACTGACAGGGCCATGCTCACAATATAGTTCATCCCATGTTTTGTGGGAATGAGGTCAGGGCTCTAATAGTTTTTACACTAGTTTTATTCAACAATGCCTTTCTGGACACTGCTTTGCGCACTGCAGCAGTCAGGCCCTGGAGCAGGGAACTGCACCAACTATTCTAACCCCTGATTGAACAATTGATTCATGTACCTCCACACAGTTGTCAATACCGTGTATTTGGTTACTGTTTCAGAGCAAGGTGTCAAAGCTTGTTCTTTTCTTACTTTTTTTACCTTTACAAGTCTGTTAAGTGAATGGAACGGGGGGGAAAACTGAAATATTACATTACTGGTGTGTACAGCAAAAAATCGATTCCAACATTTCTGTCTCCTGAGCGAGATAGATCGTTCTGGCAAGACCCTAAACAAACAGAAGATGAATCTGTCGACTTCTCTTTAACTGCTGGGTGGGGAAAAAAAAACCCCTCATCGAGGAAATCAAGGCTTTTGACAGGTGTAGTCTTTAAAAGATAAATTACTGAGGAGAACCTGAGGAGGGAAGTGTAACGTGACACTTCAATCTGGCAGATAAGAACAAATGGTGGGATTGAGGGTGTCACTCACAACTTTGTTAGTGTAATATGCTGTTGTGTTCTTTCTTTTCGAGGTGGAAATACCATGTTTCATCTCTGCAATGACATCACCCGTAGGTCCAGAAAGAGGAAGCTCATGCGGGTTCATGTCACGCTAGATGTCAGAGTTGAAACCAAAATGACGTTGCTCCCAAGTCATTCAAGCAAATCTCTTGACATCATGCTGGGAATACAGTCAGCATTAGATCTAAAGTGAGCGTTACTGTGTCCGAGGCACTGTGCCTGCTGAGCTTGGTCCATATCCTGCTGTCATCCAAACACTCACAAATGGCAAGAAGTAAGAAGATGAATGCTGATGATGCAACTGAGGCTTACCTGGCCACAGTTTCTTTATTTTTTTACCTTTTTTCTTCTTTTTTTTTTTGCTGGTAGTGTGCAGCAACTGCATTTGCAGATTAGGGAACAATTTATTGAATAGCTTTTTTTGTCAACATTTGTGCAAGGTAATACAGTTATTTAGATCAAGCTACTGCATAAAGCAAACAACAAACACACAAACATATTCCACTACCAAAAAGCTGTTCAAATTCAACCCTGTCTATGCTTTCTGGGCACTCATGCTTGCAGATATCCCATGTGTTTTTTGTTTTTTTTGTTTGTTCCTAATTTAATTGGCTGGTGACCAGTCCAGGATGTAGCCTGCCTCTGGGTTGCAATGTGCCTGATGTGGACACACACGTTCGCTAGGTATAAATTCCGGACATATCCTAATGTAAGCTGGTTTCTTTGCATTGAGTTGACCCACCATTTAGTTGTTTAAGTTGTCAGCAATAGACCTAGTTTATTGTTTGACTCACTTTCACACTGGAATTCATCGCGCTGTTGGCTTGAGGTCAGGGTGGGAGGGAGCGCCAGGCTGGGCAGACACGGCACTCCATTATCTTATACACATCATGCCACCTCCTTTGAACAATATAATCTTATCATAAGTGTGAAACTAAAGCGACTCTTAATGCAGTTTATCAAAGTTAAGCCACTTCGTTGGTTTACTTCGGCGGACGAGGCACAGGAGCGGGGAAACTGGAAATTTTAAATGCGATCAGTTCAGGGACAATAGACCGAACTCCAATCAATTGTTTTTATCAACCAAAATGAATTTTAATTCACATTTAGTGGGTGTTCATTTCGAACCCCGAACACAACTGCATAATTACAGAAATAATTCTGGAGCAAACAATGCATTTGTCTTTCATATTATTCTCATTCATGTTGAAACCCCGCAGTGGGAGGTTTTTTTGTTTTGTTTTGTTTTGGTAGGATTTGCAAAGTATTTTGCGCAAACACAGTTCAATTCTGCGGCTCTAAACCAATATTTGACCTTAAACAATTCACATAATGCATGACATTCACTGGTGTCATCCAAATAATGAGGAGGAGCTACAATATTGGTGGTATGCCATGTGTCAAGACTGGGAACTTGGTGTTATGTTTTTGTTTTAACATGAGAGTAGGGAAATATATAGAACTTTTCAATCTGATGCAGTGGGCTTTCTACATAACTGCAAACTAAATACTAAATAATAAACAATATTAGATGAATACTTTTTATGACAGGGTTTAAACGTCAGATCTTTATCTCTCTTTTGGATACAGATCTTCCATGAGAGACCGCAGGTGTGCCCAGAAAAATTACCCATGTGCACGTGTTTTTACCTGTAAAAAGCACAGGCTTGTTAAAGGAAACGTTCACACACACAAGACAGAGCACTTCACCGAGGTATTACAAATCTCGCTCATGTAATTCCTTCCAACATACGAACGTAGCACAAACACCATCAGTGCTGTTAAGTCATGCTCGTTATTTGGAGGGTTAGTGGAATCAAGAAGCACATGTTACACTTGAACTACATTCCACAAATGACAGCGAGGGGGGAAAGATCAAGCAGTCATATTTGTATTTTACAGTACGTGTATAATAATATCTAGTGTGGGCATATTCAAATGACAGATCGCGGTCTAGATTTGGACCGAGTCAAGGTCTCGTGCGAACCCACGGTCATTTGCCGTCGGATAAGGTATTTGCACCATTATATTTAGGGCTACATGCAGTTTAGTCCCTCTTCTGATCATCTGACTTTAATGCAGGGGTGTCAAACTCATTTTTGTTGGCTACATTTTAGTTACTGTTTCCCTTGGAGGGATGACTGAAACTATATAAAAGTTCAATAATTACGGTTTATTCCACTATTGTTTAAGTTACTGTAATGAGGGGTTGCTAAAATACTAAAATACTAACAATATATTTCTTATTTATTCCATGTGAGAAGTTTAAATTTTGGTTGAGATTTTAGCAAGCATCATGGAAGTTGACATGTTTCATTTGCTTTCATGGGCCACATAAAATGATGTGGAGGGCCAGATCTGGCCCCGGGGCCTTGGGTTTGACACCTGTGCTTTAATGAGCTAATCAAGCAGTTTGATGGCCAAAAGAGATTTGCAGGTTTGAGGGGGAACCCGGCATTACATGTTTCAAAGTTTGCGGGTTTACTCCGAAAAGAGTGTTTTTAAAAATGAATGTACATTTGTGTTCTTCAAAACTGTTTTGTTTCACATGTTATGAGAGCGCGGCTTCGATAAAAAGCCAAATGAAACAAGAATCCTTCATCCATTTACTGAAGCCGATGGCCATCACTCGCAGAATAACCACACTGAGCAGAGTCAACTAGTTATTCGTCGATGCGGCTGCCGAGATGTTACTCAAAGAGGCACAAAGAAAAATCCCTTTTTCACTTGAAATGTGCAAACTCCACCCGTTCTGATTTACCTGAATGGTATGCGTAATTTACTTGTCCAGTTTTACTTGAAATTTAGGCAATGAGATGCTTTACCTCCAACTGTTTGCCAGCATATCTTTTTCAAAATATAATTTGTACTGCATTGTAGGCCTGAAGTGTTTGTACGTGTTTCCTACATATTTAAGTGTTCAGTTTTCTGTTATCCTTTGTTGAACAGGATTACATTGATTGATAAAATTCATGTATGTAAAGTTTTGCAAATCCGGCAGTATGAAAATAAAAATGATCACCTATGATCTACCATTTTCGACAACCTCATTATCGAAAAAAGTTTTAAAATGGCGGCACAGTGGATGACTGGTTAGCATGTCCGCTTCACCATTTTTTTTCACTGCTTTTAAATTGCCAGTTTAAAAGCACTACTACCGACAAAAACAAAACAAAACTATACAGTAATTACATATTTTATAACAATTTTTTTTTCATTTATTTCAAACTGTTTTATTCACCAGTACAACAAATATAGAAGAATATAAAAGAACACAATGAACAGGTAAAAAATACTCAGTTATGTTCAATATATATTACTATCCGTCAATGTAATTCCATTTTAGTCATGTCTTCTTTTTTTAGTCTTCAGTTTTTGCAGTATATTTGTGGAGATTGGTCAATTTGGTCTCATTGTTGACTGCATAGGATACAATATAAATCGAGCTGCCAATGGCTGCATGTGAAAAGCATTCATTGCCGCAGGGATGGGGGGGGGGGGGGGACTGTCAAAATCAACACTATGTACTTTGCCCTTTTCTGCAGGCTCATTTCTGCTCATCTGCGTCCATCTTACTGACTTTGACAAATTCAACTTACTGTCATAAGAGCAATAAAAAAATATAAATGTGCTTGGCTAAAGGTTTTACCAGTTCTCTAGATCTATGTAGAGTCTTCAGCATCCGGGCCATTGCAAAAGTTGACTTCTATTTAATAGTTTTTTTCCCCAAAAAAATATTTTGGGCAATTGTGCCGTTGGGCTAACGATGTTTATATTATGCTAAGTGACTAGACCCCAAAAGTATCAAGAGATCTTTAAACCTTAGCCCAGTCTGGCGGGTCTTCTGATTTGCCAGAATTGTGGCCCCAAGAGACCAAGACTCTGTTGCAGCCAGTGTCATTGTTCACTCGCCCTGACAAATCCGGACAGGTGGAGACATTTCTCCGTTCACAACACCCCACACGCCCCCACCGCAAGCTCAAACACCAGATCTGGGAAGTAATGGACCCCCACTCCTCATAACTCAGTATTGCCAATGCTTGAAGCTCCGTTGCTCGGCAACCAAATGTTTTGCTGCTTGGCTGTTATTTTGGCTTTTTTTCTCTCTCCTCCATATCACGGTCCTTCTGCATTGTCACTCATGTGCATACAAGCATTTCTCAGTATGCATCACTGATATTTATACCTCTCTGAAGTCATCAGACCCATATTAGATAAATGCTTCTTGTTTTTTTGCTTCTGTCCAACTGCAAAGGACATTCATGAAATCTCTGCTTCACTTTTGCCTATAATTGCTATTCTAAACCTTTCCATTTATTTTTGTCCAATATAAATTGATCCCTAGGATACCAAAGAACATGTTTTTGTAGTGTAATAATAATCACAGAAGACATAAGATGAACAAACTTGAGGAACATCGAGGAAACACAATGAGATGGGAGGAGGCGAGCTCTCAGCCAGTCCTGGATCCCATATGTAGTCTATATATTTTATTCTCCGGAAAGCATGTGGCTTTGTTGAAAACCCATCTGTAGATATAATATTGATTCAACTGAGCACATACTTGGGAGTCGGTGAGCTATTGATGACTCACGTGCCTTCTGTGGTAAACTCCAAAGAGCCAAGATCCTGAAATTCAATTCCAAAGACCAACCGGCAAGCTGTCTTCACATCACAGCAGCTTCTGTTGACTCAGCAATAAACACAGGTGGGGAGATCTGAGGAGACTCCTTTTTACGTCTTCCTTTTAGTTGACATTTGAATGGGTAAAAAACAGATAAAGGTGTCAACTGTGCATTGTCAAGATAATTTATTGAACTACATTACTAACTACCAACATGGTAGGCCCACAGTATCCCCACTGTGCTCATTAGATGAGACACAAAACATTTTTGTCAGGAGATTGTTGAAGACAGATGAACGAGTTAAATAAATGGATGGAGATATTTAAAAATGGGCGGCCCAGTGGTCAAGTGGCTAGCGTGTCGACCTCACAGTGCAGAGGTACGGGGTTCAATTCTAGCTCCGGCTTCCCTGTGTGGAGTTTGCATGTTCTCCCCGGGCCTGCGTGGGTTTTCTCTGGGTACTCCGGTTTATTCCCACATTCAAAAAACATGCATGCCAGGCTGGTTGAGCACTCTAAATTGTCCCAATGTGTGAGTGTGAGCGTGGATGGTTGTTCGTCTCTGTGCGCACTGCGATTAGCTGGCAACCGGTTCAGGGTGTTCCCCGCCTACTGCCCAAAGACAGCTGGGATAGGCCCCAGCACCCCCCCACGACCCTTGTGAGGATAAAGCGGATCAGAAAATGGATGGATGGATGGATGGATATTTAAGAATGTATGTATTATAAAGAGCCCGCTTACCGACCCAAGACTGCTGGAATAGCCTCCAGCACGCCTGCGACCCTCGTGAGGATAAGTGCCTCAGATAATGGACGGATGAATGTATTTTAAAGCAACAGAAATCACTACATCTGTACGCCACGTAAGGAATAAGCTTAGGGGGTTACCTTTATGATCCTCTGAGTTGCACATCTTCTCTACATTTGTTTGACTTTATTCTATGCCAGTCATGTGGTGACTACCCAGTGCCTCACTGGTGGAAGAAATAAGTGGAGGGGGATGAGGGGTAAGGAGGACGGATGAGGTCAGAGGGAAACGGATCCATCCATTAGGGGGAATAATAAGAGGGAGCAGCTGGCTGTCGCTGGGTGAGACAGTACACAGATGTGAGAAAGCCCGAGGGCTCGACTGAGCTGAGATGGTAAGATGGGACTGTCTTGCACCCATGGTCCCATTCTAATATGCATTGTTGCTCATGAGGCTGTCCTGCAGTGGAAGAGATCCTCTGTAGTCCACACTTGCCAGACGAAAATGTGTCACCGTGCAGAACAGCTGGTTGTTCTGACCCATATTGCATCGATAGTAAACTGTGGCTGACAGGCTGGTACACGTCATACCAAATCCTGAAGTCAGGATCATCTCTCCTCCACTCCACTAGCTACAGAATCAAATGTTGTCCATTGATGGATGCTCATTTGAAGCTTCAGCGGTGTCAAATACACATTAAATATTCACCATACTTTTTCTTTCATGAACCTTTGTGGCAATAGCAGGAAACCAGAGTACCCGAAGAAAGCCCACTTAAGCATGAGAGAACATGCAAACTCCACACAGGAAGGCTGGATCCAGAATTGAAACCTCTACCTCTGCACTGTGAGGCGGATGTGCTAACCAGTCGATCACCATGCCACCATAATAATAAAAAATGGGGCTGGAATGGATTAACTCCATTTCCATTCATTATAATAGGAACCTCAGTCTTCGAGCATGAGTCACGGAAAGGATACAACCAAGGTTATACAGTCAAACATCGGTTTTCGTCCATAATCCGTTCCAGAAGGCTGTTCGAAAAACAAAACCACGCTCTTTTTAAAATAAAAATGTTTACTGAACACGTCTGCTCACAATAGAAAGCAACACGAGGAAGCGTCACTTCCTCATCTACCCGAGGAAATGTCACTTCCTTGTGTAAGGAAGGCGAGAGGAGTCAAATGGTGCATTCAAGTGCGCTCAGTTTGTTCGAGAACCGAAATTTGTTCATCATCCGAGGCATAAAAAACTTGAAATTTTTGGTCGAAAACCCAATTGGTTGAGAACCGAGACATTCGAAAACCGAGGTTTGACTGTACAGTATTTTTGGCTTGATTCTGGTCGGATGACATCACATTGTATTTTTATTCTTTTATCAATCACATTTCAAAAAAAAAACACAGTCTGGTTATGCAATTGAGGAGCTTTTGTCCAAAAGATTCAGATTTATCTTACCATGTCATTTATCTTTTGCTGAACATGTTCAGTCTGAGCCAATGAGTTGTTCTTATTCATTCATTCATTTTCTGATCCCGTGCAAACTCCAGACAGGAAGGCCGCACCCGGAATCGAACCCTGCACCACTACAGCGTGAGGCCGACCTGCTAACCAGTCGAACACCGGGCCGCTCTACATTGATTGTACATCAATCTAAATGTGTGCATTATTACACTTAAAATGGCAGGCATTGCTGTGTTTATTCAATTCAGTAAGGTCTAAAACACACACACGCACACACACACACACACACACCCCCCACACACACACACACACACACACACACGCACACACATAAACAATTTTCCGGGCCATGGAATCCTTGTGTTTACCCTGAGCTGAGGCTAATGTAGGATTGACACTTTGAGCACCATCTCCTCTTGGGAGTTTTCCTCCATGAAATGTGCAGTTCGGAAACTTAAGCCTCACCAGAGCTCCAAAACAGGAATCTTCACTTCTCCTTTCCATAATCCTGTAATCCCAGTGCCTTGAAGTGTGTGTGTGCGTATGCCTGTATGTGTGTGTGAGCGAGAGAGAGTGCACAAGGGAAATACACTGAGAGAGAGAGAAATGATATGAACGGTCCCACTTGTCCCTCGCCAGCTCTACTTAGGCCAGTGTTCACTCGAAGGATTCAACAATGATGATTGGGCAGCAGGCCAATCAGCACCAAATTGTTAAAGTTCTTTCTTGTGAATTGTATGGAGAACCGAATATTTCAGTAAAAGCACTTGCCAAGAAATTCTGGTTTCAGTTAATAAACAAACAGTAGGTCTCCTGTGTGACATGATATATGACATTATTAACGTACCATGTACTGTCAGGTGCTTCCTGTGTGTTGCCATGGAAATGAGTGTATTGTAAAATTAAGGGTGAAACCCGACACACAGACAACGCTACAAATGTTGCATCACCTAACAATGCTTTGATTGTCCCGCATTTTGCCTACTCAGACGCAAGCAGTAAAACTCATCGGCGCTGACCAATAGGAAGACAGTGACCTTCTACTTATGACAAGAGATCAGTGGCGTACACAATCACAATGTGGCGTACAATATTTAAAAAGTGAACAAAAGGGGAAATATTGGAAAGTATACAGAGCATTTCAACTCATGCTACATTTTCCTACTGCAAAACGAGTAGCTGAATAGCAAACGTGATGTCATGAAACACGTTTGTGACCACAGTTCTTTTGGGAGAATAAACAGTCCATACTGCACTCTCCTTACCATCCAGGCATGGGTCGAACATTTCAACATGCACATAATGCCTCCGTCGACATGACTTTGAGAGCTGCTTGTCCAACCTCCCCGATAGACCTCTGCCGATGCACTGAATCTTGACAGAAGCACGCAACGATTGGGCGAGGTCTGGCCAGTGACGGATTTGTAGTGTTACATCTTGCCCAGTCCAAGATACAGAATAATATTTAATAATATAAACTGTGGGCGGCCCGGTAGTCCAGTGGTTAGCACGTCGGCTTCACAGTGCTGAGGTACCGGGTTCGATTCCAGCTCCGGCCTCCCTGTGTGGAGTTTGCATGTTCTCCCCGGGCCTGCGTGGGTTTTCTCCGGATGCTCCGGTTTCCTCCCACATTCCAAAAACATGCATGGCAGGCTGATTGAACACTCTAAATTGTCCCTAGGTGTGAGTGGGTGTGGATGGTTGTTCGTCTTTGTGTGCTCTGTGATTGGTTGGCAACCGATTCTGGGTGTCCCCCGCCTACTGCCCGAAGACAGCTGGGATAGGCTCCAGCACCCCCCGCGACCCTAGTGAGGATCAAGCGGTTCGGAAAATGAATGAATGAATGAATGAATGAATATAAACTGTTGTGAATGACAAAAAAGTTGTGCAGTTTGAGAAGGCCAAAACAGCAAATGCAGTTTTCACAGGTGAAACCCCAAACCAAAAAGGATCAACATCTTATGTTTAAACAATCAATCGAAAAGGCAACACCTGAGCAACTACGACCACCCATCAGTCACATGTTCCAATACTTTTGCTCCCTCGAAAAGTGGGTGTCTTTGCGCAAACGGTGCTCTGTCCTGAGCTGTTTAATACTGTCATGTTTTGGTTTGTGACCAACAGGTGGCACTGTAGGGCTCCCCCTGCAGCTGCACACCTGTTGGTCATTATGTAATCAGTGGTATAAAAGGACTCCCGCCTGACCACTCATTGTCGGGTCATTGTTTGCTTCTGTCATGTTAGTTGCTGTCACGGTTTCTGTTGGTTTGTGTTTATCACTTTGTTTTTTGCTTATACCATGGTTTTGTTTGCTACTTTAGATTTGTTTTGTTTTCTCGACTTTGTATGTTCTGGATTTAGTTTCTGTGTTGTAATACAATTCTTCGAGTACAACCTGCTCCTCCCTCCTGCCTGCTTTTTGGGGTCCAACCACCACCATGCAAAACGTGACAAATGCATCTCGATGGAAATACCACAAAATAAGATGGCATTCGAAGCTTTTACTTCATATTCATCTTTTAATCTGAAAGCCAAATGTTTTTTTAGTATACAATAAAAACAAAGGAATTGACCTTGCTATCCCAATACTTTTGGAGGGCACTGTACTTTTTCAACAGACACTTATGGCGACGTATGGACATTATATTAGTGACTGATGACAGTGCTGGGTTGGCATTCTGTCAGTTTGAGGTCTAACTGGTTTGAAAGCAGACACGTTAAACCAAATTGTCTCCTGTTCCTAACACCAATACTCGGCACCAGTTCCCTGTGAAAGGCGTAACACAATAGACAATCCGTCAAGGGAACATAGATTTGAAAATGAGTGATTTTGTGAAAAGAAAGCACTTTTTAACTTTTACTTTTTGAGGGGAGAGAGAGAGAAACAGAGAGAGGGGGGGGGGGGGGTTGTTGTGGGTTTATGGAAATTAAGTTGCCTCGATGAAAGAAAATCAATTTGGAACATCATCTTATACCTTAGTGACCATGGGCAAGCCCAAGCACATATTTGGATGTCAGAAAGTATAAGTACAGATTATTCAGAAAACCTCTCCTTTACCCTAACCTCGTCATGCTAGCAGAGGTCAGAGGCGGTTGCTGTGCTAAAATGCCAACCTGTCATTACTCTGAGATTACCTCTAATCTCTTATTACTTAAAACGGGGTGGAGAGGCTTTTATGCGGGCCGTCTTAAAAACTCAAACTGTTCTGTCAACTGGGCTTAGCTGAGTTAGTTTATACACTGTCTTGTGTTTGTGGAGAAACATGCCTGCATTTGTACGCAAGCTGCTCAGTGAGACGGAGCTTCAATCAACTGCACAGACGCAGTCTTCAGCTCAGACTTGAGTGTCAACAAAACTCAATGTGACCTCTTGCTGTCTTGTGTGATATCAGCAGGCTCCTTTCAAGGGATCAGTGCATTAAAAAGCTTGAGCCCATCAAATGTGAGGCGCTATTCATGCAAACACTTTGCAAAGAGATGTTTACAGCTCATATCTGTGTGCTTTTATCAGTCTGAGAAACCGTCCCTTTTGTTTGCCATAAAACCAGAGGCGTGACATGTAAAAACAGAGGATCACTGAACATTGACGTATTGTATTGCTTTGTGTGATGCAATGGCTCACTTTCTCCCTCTCTATCACTCTTGGATAATTGCGATGTTATCTTTCCTGTGCATACTATTATTTATTTGTACAGGAACTGAGAGAGTTTTCCCCGGGGGTAGAAAAGTGTTTCATTGCAAAGTCATCCAAGGCTTGAAATAAATAAATAAATAAAAAATAAAAAGACATGAAGAATACCTTCCAAAAGCCCCAAGCATAGAATATACAGCTCATACGGGTAAATTCTCACAACATGGACGCTCTGATCAGGAAGGGGCACAGCCGGCTCTTCCTGCTCAGAAAAGTGAGGTATTTTGGAGTTCAGGGGTCACTCCTTAAGACCTTCTATGACTGTGGTGGCCTCAGCCATTCATTATGGCATTCATTATGCTGGTCAGGCAGCATCTCAGGCCGGGACAGAGGGAGACTGAACCGACTGGTCAGGAGGGCCAGCTCTGTCCTGGGATGCTCCCTGGACACTCTGGAGGATTTGGGCAACAGGAAGATGCTAGCCAAGCTAATTGCTATGATGGACAGACCCTCCCACCCTCTCCAGGCCACCCTGACAGCAGTGGGCAGCTCCTTCAGCCAGAG
This sequence comes from Hippocampus abdominalis, assembly GCA_018466805.1. Classification (NCBI taxonomy): domain Eukaryota; kingdom Metazoa; phylum Chordata; class Actinopteri; order Syngnathiformes; family Syngnathidae; genus Hippocampus; species Hippocampus abdominalis. The sequence continues at coordinate 19,297,811 of CM031698.1, read as the reverse complement.
ACTGATACAGCCGCGCTGCAAGAAGGAGAGGGACCGCCGCTCGTTCCTGCCGACTGCTGCCAGGCTATTGGATAGACAGACCTGAAAACGTGGACTCACCCTCACTCACCCATTTTGAATATGCTTAAATTTATATTTTATCATATATATATATATGGGCGGCCCGGTAGTCCAGTGGTTAGCACGTCGGCTTCACAGTGCTGAGGTACCGGGTTCGATTCCAGCTCCGGCCTCCCTGTGTGGAGTTTGCATGTTCTCCCCGGGCCTGCGTGGGTTTTCTCCGGGTGCTCCGGTTTCCTCCCACATTCCAAAAAACATGCATGGCAGGCTGATTGAACACTCTAAATTGTCCCTAGGTGTGAATGGGTGTGGATGGTTGTTCGTCTTTGTGTGCTCTGTGATTGGTTGGCAACCGATTCAGGGTGTCCCCCGCCTACTGCCCGAAGACAGCTGGGATAGGCTCCATCACCCCCCGCGACCCTAGTGAGGATCAAGCGGTTCGGAAAATGAATGAATATATATATATATATATATTCATTCATTTGCTGCTGTAAATCCCAATTTACAGCAGCAAAATGATGAAAGGGAGAAGTATATATATGTATATATATACTTCTCCCTTTCATCATTTTGCTGCTGTAAATATATATACTTCTCCCTTTCATCATTTTGCTGCTGTAAATTGGGATTTTCTCCATTGTGAGACAAATAAAGGTCTTTCTTATCTTATCTTAAATTAAATTAATGCCCTCTACATCCTACTGGAAGTTTCACATCATGCTGTCCTTCAGCAAACATATTCAACATATATGTCATTATTTCTAAGCATCAAAACTTGAGCTTGGTGAAATTTGAGTATTTTGAATGGGTTGACAGTAAAAACTGACAGTGAAATAGCAATCAAAAATTTGTAATCAGAAGCGAATAAGTCATTTTGGAAAAGACTCCACTTGAACATCTGTCCATTTGAGAACATATTTGTTGTCGGCGGCATCATGCAAAAAGGCAGAGAAATTCATACAGTAATTGTATTTACAGTTGTCAAGGTGTGGTGGACAGTCACCATCATGATGGGATGCTTGTGGTGAGAGAAAAGCTTGACGGCATACAAATAGTTAGCTGGGAAGGCAGTGTGCCAGATAATAATCGTGAACTTTCAGAGATAAGTGGGGTACACGGATCAAGGTCAACGTCATCTTTATTGTCAAATATGCTTTATACATAACATGCATCACAGATGACATTTCTTTCCTCTCAATCCTCAGTGCAAACATGCTGTGCATTTAAACACACACAGCTAAAGATAAAGATAAGAAACTACACTGTATATAAAGATATAACTATGTAGATCCAAACAATATAAACTTGGCACTTGTGACTATTGTGGATTAAAGTGAGGTACTGCATTGCGCAATACGCGGATGTCGGATGCTGGGGGGAGGGCCATAGTCTGTGACAGGAGGCAGGGGTAGGGCAGAAGCAGAGTGTGTGGGGGGGGGGGGGGGGAGTGCGGGCAGAGCGGAGACTCCGCAATCTCCTCCCCGATGGCAGCAGGCCGAAGAGGCTGTGAGACATCTTAACCAATTTTTCAAATGTGAGATACCACGCATATGAGGATTTTTTTAAGTCACTGTGTGTGTGTGTGTGTGTGTGTGTGTGTGTGTGCGTGCGTGCGTGCGTGCGTGCGTGCGTGCGTGCGTGTGCGTGTGTGTGTGTGTGTGTGTGTGTGTGTGTGTGTGTGTGTGTGTGTGTGTGTGTGTGTGGTGTACTGGAGATGGCCAAACACAGCACACCAGTATTTTCCTAATCTTTCAGAGACAACCGAGAACTAAGCCTTTGCTGACTTTGAATAGAAGGCTGGGAAAACTTTCAAACTTGGCCCGATAGTCAGTATGTGTGTGAAAATGCAACAAAGCTGTTCTGTGACGAAAATTGGGTACACACAAAAAAACACTTTCATTATGCGTGTGGTGTGCTGTATTGGGCATCTCAAGTACATCACACACACTACTGAGCAGCAAGTTTTCTTGTCATGTATGGGGTCTGTCCCAAAGATATTTGTGTACCCCACTTAATGAATCAAGTGGTTGGAAAGGTTGCATCGCGTTCATTTTAATCATCTGCTTTTAACATAGAAGTCAGAGAAAGTGATTGGGAGAATGAAAGGAAAACTGAGGGCAAAGAAAACAGAATGACAAGCTGTTGGCATCCGGTCTGTCAATAATTATCATGGCGAGCGTGTTGAATCTGTATCCACATGGAATGAAACAATGACAACTTGCAACACAGCCTTTTGTTTTCAAATTGCATCCTTCATCATCTTATCCTCTTTCAACACATCAAGACCGTTTCAAAGAACTATGTTCACTTCAGCGGGTGCTTGCTGAGAAATGAACCGCATTACCCATTTTGTGGCAGAACTTCAGCATGTTACACCTTCGTGGTCCAGATGTCACTCTGAGTCACTACAAAGTCTTGTCTGTGAGGCAGACATCGCAGAGCTACTCTGGACAGCAGGTGTGCCTGACGTGCAGGACATGGGGATGGCAGGCCAAATGAGGATGAACGGGACTGCAGCTGCTATGGATCAACGGGGTCTGGAAATGAAACACACACCGGAGTGGTCCAATGGTTTGTGGTCTTTGGAAAAAAAAAAACACATTTGTACATTGCATGTCTCTGCACAAGGAAGACATTTTGGGATCCATGTTGTGTGCGTGTTTGTGCTCCACTTGCTATCATTTCTTACTGTACTGTGGGTATGCATTTCTACAGCAAACATAAAGATTGAGAAGGGGGAGGAAGGGTGGGGCAAATGGGGTGTTCAGGGGACGAGACAGAACCCGTTACAACTCTGAACTGACTCTGGTGCTAGCTCATTTTGGGGTTTAATTGGTTTTCTTTCACATGTGAAAAGAACATGGTTCCAGGCTTGCTCCAGATGCCAAGATCTGTTGTTCTGTTGCACTAGATGAGTAAAATGGAATTCTCTATTCCCATGCCTTTTGATCATGTGCTTTTGCAAACTCATTAGGATGTTGATATTGCAGGTAATCAATGCATGTTGTTTTATTAAAAAATTTTTAAAAAACATGTATTGATAGTGTCTTGGAAAAAGAATGTAACTACTCATTTTTATAACCAATGTTGTCCGCTATTTTTATTATGTTCTGAGTCATTTAATTGTTTTTACTTAATAAAAAGATTGATTGCAAAATTTGCATATCTGACTCAATAAATTCCTTTTTCTCAGAATAATGAAAATGTACAGTATTAGAAACGTTCAGCTCTTCATCTAGTAGGTAGACTATACATTCTTGATTTGTTTTAATGTTTAAACGCAGTATGTCTATCGAATGCACTGTTTTTTTAATTATTAATCAATACTTAAATCATGCTGTGAAAAACAGCGTGACTTAGGCCTTGTTCAGACTGCCAGCCAAATTCCAATTTTTAGCCCATCCAGATTGAAACTGGCCCGTTTGTCGTCTGAACAGTCACAAAGCACATTGAAATCTTGCGCAACTGACTAAAGCAAGATTCGGGAGGTAGTTTCATATCAGATTTGGACAGGATGCGTCTCAGTCTGAACAGCTCCAAACGCAACAATCGGTTTTGACTGCCCATGACGTGACTCGACTTGACGTAGAGGTAAATCCCAGTGCGCCAGAGCAAAGAGCGTCAATGGGGGTGTGAAGCAATAAAGAATGGAGCACATCAATGAATTGAAAACAGCAGTCCCCGGACGGAGGAAATGCATCGACTTACACATCTGTCGGGAGATAGCTCCATACAAGCAAAGCTCGAGAGCATGTACAGAAACGAGTACTTTTATGAAAGTATTTAGTGTTTTGCCACTGTCGCAATTAGAAAACATCAAACACGACGTCGTTGCTACAGCAACCTCTCATATGAGGCAATCATTGGTCGTGTTTGAACAGAGGCGAAAAATGTGTTATTTGTCAATGGTTATTTTGTCTGCAATCATTTTCTGGGAAATATTTTGTCAGTCATGTCACAAGTATAATTGTCATACACTATTATCAGACAAGCAAAAACAGATTTTTTGGACATTGCCTAATATGGTTTTTTTTCTTTCTTTCTTTTTTTTTTTTTTTTTTTTTTTTTACATTGCCTGAAGCTTGAAGTCTGACCTTCTCCCCTCTTTCACACACTCCCACTCACCTCGCCCTGTGCCGCCGGGCACCAATGGGTTGGCCTGTACGAAAAGTCATTTTTGAAGCCCATGGCATTGCCCATACCTATCCTTAGTGTGTGTGTGTGTGTGTGTGTGTGTGAGAGGGTGGCGGGGGGGGTTGTTTGTGGGGAATAAAACATGGTTACTGGACTTGACGTTTTTGAGACACTGTTCAGGCGAGGAGAAATGAGGTTCATATCAATGGCGGTGGTCTCACATAGCACATTAGTCAACGTCTCCTGCTGGCTGTGTGAGCATCAATGGAGAGCAGCCCCAGGGTTCACACCACTCGCTCCACTGTCCTCCTGCAAAAGCCAAGCCAGGCAAAAATAAAGCAACTTGAGCTGTGCATAAATCATTAGGAACATTTGTTACTTTGAGTAATTGTGCTACATTCATCTTCAGAACTTTTTTTTCCATTTGTCAACTCCCAGAGGCTTCGTGGTGTCAACTATACACGCCTACTCTGCCATCGACTTCTCGCTTATTATATTGCAAAATAATGCCTTGCAGTGAACACTGAGAATTTAAGCATGCGCCAAGATATATTTTCCAAGAATATAGCGATGGTAATTATTTGGAATCTCTCAGTTGAATATACGGTTCTTTTTATTGCTCAAAAGTTGTGGCTCACGTGTTTTAGCTTGCACATGATGGATTGTTTAACATCCTTTGAGTCACACTCCTGAACGCTCAAAATTGAATATACAGCCCTGAGAGTAAATCCTGATAAAATCTAAATGGACTACTTTGTAGCTGATGGTGGCAAACACAACTTGACAAGCAGGGAAGCGGCCACACTTTAGGAAGGCATCTATTAACACCAATTGTAACCTCCCTGCTTCACAACTTGTCTCCAGCTGTTCGCACCCTGCCACCTCCATTCAGTGATGTGACACACACATCTTTAACACGTTGTTGTCTGGTGAAGACACAGACTTCTACGTATACTCACAGCACCAGGAGCTCTCCATTAATCAAAGGATGATCAAATGACGTATCTCATGACCCCCCCCCCCCCGCAAATGCTTCTTTTTACCCGGAAGTAGTGCAATAAAACAGCATTATGTCATCCAAACAAGGAGAGAAGAGTGGAGGAAAGCGGCGACACACATGACAAAGGCGACAGAGGTAATCAGGCATCTGACCATGCCACACCTATTTTGGTCTGCATATGTTTCAGTTCATAAACATTTTGACACTTAAATATGTTAAATGATCTATTAGGACTATTAGGACTCAAATGTAGGCCATAAATGAGGTCTTAATCTCTTAATACAAGTTGTAATTATAAAGTATCAAGTACAACTTTATTGTCAAAATAAAATATAAATAAGTAAGTAAATATAAAGTACTGTACTGATGCATGTTCTCTAATTTACTTTATGTGCAAGCTGTCAAAAAAACAAAAACAAAAACACAATGATCAGAACAATGAGAGGCATTAAAACAAGCAGTTTTTCATTATGGGCAGTTTATATTGCATGTCTGCTTGTAAGTTTTTTTATATACAAAAATTTAAAATACCTATGTCACGACATAATGTAGTAAGACATGAACAAGTAAAACTCCCCATAAAAAAAAGCCATATCGACAGCAAAAATCTCTAGATAAAAATCTCCACCAAAAATAATACCATAAACACTGATACTTTCCGCTAACCTAGGACGAGGCATGTCAACCAATATTTTAGACCACCAAAGTAGCTTACACTTTTGCATTTTCCTTTGTGTGCAATCATATTGAGATTATTTCAAATAATAAGATACAAATATGAACACATTTGACGTATTTAGTGAGTGTAGTCCTTTGAACTACAAGGTGACTCATCCAGTCCCAATTTTATGATTGCAAATGTTCAAGCAAATGGCAATTGTTCTGTTTTCATATCAGTGTATTTGAGTAACTGAGCAAAAAAAAAAACAGCTGCCGAGATTGAGAGCGAAGCAGACAGTGTGGTTTCCTCTCCTCTCCAAATGGCTGGGTGGCTGCTGCTGACAGGTGAGGATGTCTTTTATCAACAGGTGTGAGGAAGCCAATGAAGATATGAGGATAGATAGCGCAGGCAGGTGTGGGCGAGAGAGTAATAAGGAGAAGAAAAGGGAACGGCAGACAAGGAGTGTGCCCAACCGCAGCCACATTCTCAACCTGAAAACATCCTTTCAACACACACTTCGACACCCCACACACGGACACACAAGTTGCCGAGAGGCGGCTGCCGCTCCAACTCTTGCGTAATTAGTGGACTCCAAAACATTGCAGCTAACAAGAACAAATGACGGTGAACACACTTTGAGGTCGACCTGAAAGTTTCAGGATGCATTACGTCCTCATACACAACTTGGACAAAATCTTTATCATGCCAAAGGTGATTAATTGCCTTCATGTGAAACTAACATATTTTATTTTTCGCAAATTTAATCGATACGTTAGAGCTCTCAACTCACACTATGTCACTTGTTTGGTCCGGCTGAGCATTTAATCACACTGCATTTGTTGCAGTGAGTGCAACCCTGATCAGAAAAGGTCAGAAGCACAGCAGTGTCTTAAGATACGAGATGACCGTGCTCCTAACTCAAAAAACACTTGTAGCGGTACCTGAAATCGTCTTTCCTCATTGAAAAGAATCGAGATTTCATTAACTCATTCCAGACACCCTCCGCCGCCCCAAACTACAGTATAAAGGTTTTTGTAATGTGTGATTTAATGGGCCGGAAAAATGCACTTGATAATATTTTGCTTCATTATGACATCATTCAATAGAATTTAAGAATTAACTGTTTTTGTCACACTTTTTGCTTCAATTCAATGGTCATTATGCTGCTTCATCTGTTGTGCACACCTTGGCCACCTGGGGGCAGTACAATATATTCATCCATCCATTTTCTAATCTGTTTATCCTCAGAAGGTTCACCGACATGCAAGAGCCTATCCCACCTGTCTGAACTGGTTGTCAGCCAATCGCAGGGCACACATATACAAACAACCATTCATACTCACACATACACCTAGGGACAATTTAGAGTGTTCCATTAACCTGCTATGCATGTTTTTCGAATGTGAGAGGAAACCGGAGTACCCGAACAAAACCCACGTAGGCACGGGGAAAAGATGCAAACTCCACACCGGTAGTCCGGAGCCCCGTTTGAAGTCACATTCTCTGCACTGTGAGGCAGACGTACTGACCAGTTGACGACTGTGTCGCCCAGTACAATACAGGCATACATATGTACTGTATATGGAGCCAGAGGAGACATCACATGGCCTCAGCAGTATTATTAGTTGTTCTTTGCAGAAGAAAAATAATATATGCCTATGAATGTTGCTGTAGGGCGGCCCGGTAGTCCAGTGGTTAGCACGTCGGCTTCACAGTGCAGAGGTACCGGGTTCGATCCCAGCTCCGGCCTCCCTGTGTGGAGTTTGCATGTTCTCCCCGGGCCTGCGTGGGTTTTCTCCGGGTGCTCCGGTTTCCTCCCACATTCCAAAAACATGCATGGCAGGCCGATTGATCACTCTACATTGTCCCTAGGTATGAGTGTGTGCGTGGATGGTTGTTCGTCTCTGTGTGCCCTGCGATTGGCTGGCAACCAATTCAGGGTGTCCCCCGCCTGCTGCCCGAAGACAGCTGGGATAGGCTCCGGCACCCCCCGCGACCCTAGTGAGGATAAAGCGGTTCGGAAAATGGATGGATGGATGTTGCTGTATAATCTGTGGACCCACGTAGTCCAGTCCATCCCTTGCCGGCCCACAGGCACCACAATTTGATCCAAAGAGTGGAGCAGGAGTGTGTCAGCAATAAAAACTATAGCATTAAAAACAAAAAAACGACAGAATACATAAAACAAAACTATTTACACCAAAGGAAGCAGCCATGCTGCTGCAATGTCTTTTTATGGTGCATTACAGAGCAAAATATGTAAAAACAATAATCATTGAAATCATATTTCATTCATCCTGAATGTATTTGAACAATGAGCTCTCATCACCACTGACACGCTGGAGCAGGGGTCAACTCAGCAATTCCGTGTTCAATGCCTTGCTCAGGTACAGGCATCAGGGTGGATGGACCATTACTGCTCCAACTCTGTTTGTACATGCTAACAAAGCAGACTTCTGGACCCACATTCTGTTGATGGTCAGCAGCCGCGGTTACCCCATTAATGCCTGAGGGAGAGTATTGAAACTGAACAGCTTCACTGAATTGAAAGTGAATTTTCGTTGAGGTTGCTGCACCAGTCTTCCCTTATTGACGCCCGATGTGCGCGCTGTTCACTTAGTGCTAATATTGACCAGGATGAAAGTGACCTTTGCAGCACAAAGTGAATGTTAAAACGGACTTGTTTTTCCACTCTACGTCGTCAATGTTTGGCTCACCTGGTGTATCAAATGTTTTCTCAATTAAGTCTTACAATTAAGTCATGGCTCTGTTGTCATGGGCAAACGTTTCTCAATTATTTTCTGTTACTATGTCATAAAAAAAAAAGATGAATCAATTTGCCTGAAAGCAAAGCCACTGACTGTAGTGAATGTGCATTTTTACAATAAAAAGTATCTTCCCCAGGGTCTCAAGCGCACCCCCTGGCATCACTCCCGTCTCAGCCTGGCAAGCCTGGAAAGTCTGAAAAGTCAAAATTGCATTTGGGTAAAAAAAATTGTTTGTTAACACAATTCAGCATACATTCCAAAAAAACACCTAGGCTGTGTTAAAATGGGCAGACTATTCTATTAAAGGATTACACCGTTTTGTAGGGGTTTCAAAATGTGCAAGGAGCGGGTTTGGGGAGCCCTACAGAGCCACCTGTTGGTCCCAAACAGATCAACCGTGACAGATACAAGACCATCTATTTTCTTTCTTTGAAAATCATTTTTTTTAAAAACAATATTATGGGCATCTTTCATTTCAAGGGGCAGGATAGATTAGTCGAGATCTACAGCCATGCGTGCTGTTAGCTCTGCCAAATGGGCATCTTGGCTGTTGTGATGAATTCAAGCTGGCTTTTAGTTCAGTAAACAACTGCTGTGCCCGTCCCAAAGGAGAAAGGGCTATCTCTCTGAGTTCAGGTAGTGGATGGGGGCAAACGTTGAGGTCAGCTCCTAAACCTGGAAAAGGAAGCTAATCCAGGGTTAAAGAGGGTCATGGTGTTGACTGAGATTTCACATGGGGTCTTGGGTTTTTATATCCAAAATCTTCATTAATAGACTGCACCTGGGCCCGAGGCCAATCCTTGGGGAACACGCTCATGGTCATCACGAACATGCATTGCCAGCCAGGCCCTTAAATCTGTCGCCATACACTTACCCTCCACATATGCATCCTCCCCTTGTGTTCTACGCTTTCTTTCAGTTGGGGTCAAAACAAAGCCACGATATGAAGCCAATAAAAACAGGAAAGGGATGAGATAGGAATAGAGAAAAAAAAAACAGAGACCACATTTTTAATAAAAATTAAAAAAAGTTGAGCAAACGCTACCTGTACCCTATAAAGTGTCCTTGGGAAATATACTGTATAGCATAAAATGCTGGTGCATATAGGTATGTACAGGTTTTGATACCAAGCCACATTTTGTTTATGTTAACAACAGTGTGGCATTGTAGCAAAAGAGGGTAAAGTACTAGAAAGTAGACTGACCTGCCAGCAGTCCAGGTTGATTAGGCACTCCAAACTGTCCCTAGTTGTGAATGAGAGCATGAATGGTTGTTTGTCAATGTGTGCCCTGCAGTTGGCTGGCAACCAGCTCAGGGTGCCAGGGTGCACCCTGCCTGCTGCCCGAAGACAGCTAGGATAGGCTCCAGCATGCCCACAACCCTTGGGAGGATTGGAAATGGATGGATGGATGCATGATTATAAACCACATTTCCCAGTAGACTGAGCTGATTCTTGATGTGAGACACCAAATTAATCTGATCAGCTATTCACAGTTAAAAGAAAACGTTAAAAAAAAATACAATAAAGTACAATCAAAAATACAAATACAAAATAAAATAAACACAGCAAACAAATAAAAAAATACAATAAAAACATGTATCAGACTCATTTTCCCCATTAAATATTGATGAATTTTGTCTCTGAAAAACATCCGTATGCGTCACAATCGGCTGATGGAGGAGCTGCTTTCAAAACAGTCTTCGGCAAGTTGACTGACTTGACATGGATGTACTCAAATGACTAAATGCAACAATAAATCTGAATGTCAGATACGCAATCTTTGTGACTTTGGTCAACAAGTGATCAGTCATGAGGACTGTAAACTTTACGAAACATTTTGTGTGAGGTGTCCATGATTTAAACATAATTTCTTGAGGCCTTCCATAAGTATCGATGTCGACTGTCTTAACTATCATTTTACCCTGTCTACAAGGCACGCTTCCCTTTGGGACAACCATGTATACTGAACTAAACTAAACAAACTTCGTATAAACAGCTTCTCATGGTTACATTATATCTTTGCCAGTGTGTAATGTGCCTTACATTACACCGTAATACCTTTTTTTTCCCCTGTTGCTAAAACCACATCTAAACATCAAGTGAGTCTGATATATTGTGGAATGTAGTCAAATATATGCAAAAAAGTGAATGATTTAATTGGCGTTCCAGTAGGATTGTTTTCTGCCACACCATATGTGCTACAGAGAGTTTGTTTACATCACCGAGCCTTACAACTCAGTAATTTGGAGCAGCCAGCAAGGGCGGCCGTGGCGTCATGCAGCTGCTTTGTCCACTACCCCTGCCTCAATCTGTGTTATTGTTACTGGTAGCGTTGCCGCGTTTAAGTGTGACAATGTACGATTCATAACAATAAAAGCAAATTGGCTTGATAGCATTTGTGTAGAACAAACTAAATTCACTGTGAGACACCTCAGACAGACACACGCATGAAATGAGACTATACCCAAAACACACGTAAGTCCCTCAAACGCAGCGAGGCTCAGATTTCAAGCCTTGTGGTCTCCTAAATATATATCGAAATACACATCAGGCTGTGTGTCACTACTGTTTACATGGAAAGTGATTTATGGGGCTTTTTTAGCATGGAAGAGGAAAGGGTTTAACAGAGAAGGTCAAGTAAATAAGGCCTTTAAATAAGCACCCAAAAATGCATTAATGAGGATGACTATTTATCTTAGGCAACGGCTCATATGATATAAGATTAATATTTAAGGTCCATTTCTTACCCGACGCACTTTAGTGTACATTCCGTTGTTTTGTGGATTGTTCAGAAGGTCTTCCTTCACGTGTCAATGCCAGTCATAATGAACATGTTGTCAAATAAGGAGATGTCTTTATTCCCATATCCTGTTTTCATATGACACAACCTTTGTGCTGGATCTTGAAGAGAACAACTGGTCGGACCGGTATAGGTTCTATTTTCATTTTAATGTATGTGTGTTGCTACGGCGATTGCGCATGAGCACATTTTGAGTCCCCTAGCCCTGTATTGTCAAAACATGACGTTTTGAGTGAATGTGTCACTGGGGAGTCATGGTGGCATATTGTTAGGAAAGATAAAGGAGTGAGATAAAAATCTTTTGCACAGGAACAAAAAACCTCACTTCATGTCATCAGAGCAAACTGTGTTGCTTTTTACATGACAGATTGGAAACTGAGCCTTTTTTTGGTGGGAGGGGGGCAGAGGGTAGGGTCAAAAGACAAACGTATCAAGCCAAAATCTCCTTTGTGAAAGCTGTCAATTGAAAGTCCAATGATGCCACATCGACTGCTCACACATTTACACTTGTTTTTCAAGAACGTGCACGCGCATTGTACATTAACACACAAGATGAAGAGATCTCACTTTTACTCAGATTTGTGGCAAGGTTTCTCATCCATCTTTGATGAAAACAACTGGGGGGAAAAACATCACATAGATAAATAAATGAATCAGTTTGGGACACAGGGGACCGGGAATAATGATGATTGGCGGACTCAGGAAACAGCTTTTTTTCCTTCAGGTCTAATTAATATTTTAGTTGTTGTCATGCATTAAAAACAAAAGAAACGACCTGTTTTGAAAATGTGTCATCATCATAATAATAATAATAATAATACTCTAAGTTGCAATACTTTATTGGTAAAAACAAAAAGTAAAGTAGCAGACTATTTCATTATCTCCCATCACTGCATATCGGATTTCAAGGTGACACATCTAATATGGATGTATTTAATATTTTTAGAGACATAAATGTTTACTCGATTAAGTGTGCCTGAATGTAACGTCAACAGTTGCGGACCAGGATCACAAAAACAACAAAAACAAATGGCAGATAGCAGCGGAAAAGATATCCAAGGTCAAATTGTCAAGCCACTATTGCATTCCAGTGCGTGGAATCATTTTGGCTTTTGCAGAGACGGGGGAAACGCCGTCCACTGTTTGCAGGATATGTAAAAGTCAAGTAAAATATTACGGCGACACAACAAATTTCTCCAACCACATACTGCAGATCAATAAGGCCGACGGTTCAAATGCCTGTCGGGGCATTACTGCAAAAGTAGAAGCACAAGGATGGGGTGTGTCCACGTTTTGGACTTCCCATTAATGTTTTGTTGGGGGGTTTTTTGTGGGGTTTTTTCACAGGACAGCGCCGATATGAGGAGGTGGCAACTAGTCATTTCTAGCAGTAACAGGTCCATTTAATAATTAAACAGCATCAGCATTGGACCTTTAAGAGCTGGCCGACCTGGAGAAAAAAAAGGACAAAGACTGTGCAAAAACCTCTTGAGGCAAAAATGTTCCATCACGTAACTCTTTTCTCCTTTCTTTTGTCCTCTCTCATCAGCTTGTTATTTTCCTGTAAATTTCTGTGGAGTCTTACAGCACACATTTTTTTTTAACAGTTCATAATTCTTACTTTCACAGATGCAAACAATGGCAAATCAGGAAGAAGATGCAGGCTCAAATACACAGCTGTCAGAAATCATGGAAGAGATCAACATGTGTGTTTCATGTACAGATAAACCAACAAAAGATCGTTGTTGATTTATATTATTGACCAAATGGAAACAGGGCTGTTTTGAAATACCTTGCTGATATCGTAGCTCCAAATGATTCCCCTCAGATGCACTGGTTTGCAATTCCTTCATCTAAAAAGAAAGAAAGTGCACAAGTGAGACAGCCAGAGCAGAGTTGATAAAGGATCGAGCAAAAGATGCATTGCCTGAATGAGATTTCATTACTGCTGGTGACATAGGCAGTGAATGCGTAGCAAAATGTTCTGTGGACAGATAACATTCAGTTCATATTTTTGAAGATTAAATTTTGGAGTCATTGAAGTATGGTAGTTGTTACAATTGATCTTTGTTCTGCTTTTTGTTTGTTAAAATGATAGCGGCAGGTTAAAAAACGTTTCACTTAACTTTAAGATATTGTGTTTTGATTGCATTTTATTTGTGTTGTGGTTTGTAGTAGTTGCAAAACAGCAAAAGTTGCAGGTAAGCCCACTGTTAAATCAATAAATTTTGTTTGCATTTAGTTTTTATATTATTATGATGAAAAACAAAAGCAAAAGTAGCAGCCAAACTAAACAACTGTTGAAATGTTACAAGTATCGTAATTTTACTGAAAATGTATTGAATATTGAACCTGAGAACAGAAAAGCTTAACCTCCCGTTGATTGCTTTTCAAATGACGTGAATGTATTTGCCATCAATTATTGTTTACTTGTTTGTCTATGATATCCACAAATAAATTGTACCTTACAAAAAACAACAGTAACACTGGTTGAATTTTTAAGTGAAGAGAGTCGATTTCACCCAATGGATTGTTTGGGACCCTATCATTCTAAATGAAACAATATTGTCCTTGAATCGGATCAGTCAAATCGTGTAATAAATTTAAATGAAGTTCAAACAAACACCCCTACATCCTTCGTGCTATGCTAACCATGCTATGAAGACACATCCCCTCCCTTGTAGTTTCACTTGCCCATTCAAACAATTTGCATTCCGATTACGAGTTTGATGGAGGTCAACTATTGAGCAGAGCCATATGAGTCACATGTGCGTTGCGGCAATTACAAACCACATGAAACAAAGGAAAGTGGGGGTGGGAGAGGGAGCAGGTCACCAATTCAATCCAGATACGTCCACGGTTAAACAATCAGCGGAAGGTGGCTTGGGCTCAAGTGCCAGCCGACCACCCAATAGGCACCTTGTGGTCTCACTAAAGATAAATGGGCTGCTGAGGCTTGATGCAGCACACAAGGATAGATCCAGTTTCATTGTTACACTGAAGCTTAATCTCTTCTCTGGGTGGTGTTTTAGCCACTGAATAACATTAAATAATCATGAGAATGCAAACAAAGCTGAGCTTTTTCTGTTTTTTTTGCAGTCTCTGCAAGTCAACGCAGGGAAGACGAGGGCGAAACAGGACCAACTGGCATCGGGCCTATGCCCACAACTGCCTCATGCAGCATCTGGGCACAGATGCTACAAACATTCAGCTGGATTTTGCCGCTTTCCAAGTTAAAAACAAAGCTCAAATTACAGAGAAGGTGTTTGTCTGTAGCCGATTGAGAATGAGTTTGAAGGATTTCTTCAATTGAGGGGAAACTTTCTCGACTGAAGTTTACTAATTCCTTTCCCTTGATCCGCAACTTCACCTCTTCCCCCACATATAGACATAGCAGGAAAATCCCTCTGTGGGCAGGCATTCCTTTTTAACATGATATGCTTGTGAATCACCCCCAGAGCTTCGTTGCTGCTCCACTAATGAACACAGAGCCCACAGACTGAGCTGGCCATGACTTGCTTTGCTCCTGGTCGCATCAAAAAACAGGATCCAGCTGCCCAGCACCCTGTCATTAGAGCAGAAAAAAAAATCTTCCAGAAAACCCTCTGTTTGCCCCACCGACCCATCTCATCCCCTGACCACATTTCATGACCACTTGTATTCATCCCTTGGTCTGGACATAACCTTCATGCCTTCATCTCCAGCTCTGCAACCCCAGCAGATAACCTCACACAATATTACATCTAAAGTCAGAGGAATTACAGTTTTATTTTCCTCTTGATGGATGAGCTTTTTGCTTGTACTAAATATATTCATAGCACATTGTACCGCGCTATATTAATAAGTGTGTGTTTTTTTTTTGGGGGGGGGGTGACTATTCACCGTTATACATGGAAAATTTGACATTTTTTATGTTTTTTTTCTGGCAAAATCTGGTCACGGCTCCAGTGGGGCTAGGCCGATGCATGTGGGGGTAATGAGAAAATAATTTCTAATAAATGCTTGAGAATATCATATAAAATGCTGATCGGACTTAACTTGGGCTATAAAGTGATTTCTGACGGGGCCACGACACTTCATAGGCCCAGGGTAAAATGTTCATTTTATGTAATGAGATTTGTTTGTTTGTTTGTTTATTGAACATAAAAACACATACAGTAATAAATTGACAGAAAGTAAGGTAAGTAGAATTGTAAAAGGAAAGAGAAATCAGTCATTATACAACACAATTATTATGTCCAAAGGAGTAGGAGAAGTAAAAAACGTATCTAGTCATCCCCAAGCTTTGTATTTATATATAAATAGATCATTTTTATGGCAATCATAAAAAATGGAAAGAAAGAAGTCTCCATAAAGGCTCATGCGTTTACCCTTAATGATATAATGAGATTCATATCATTGAAAGTGAATGAAAGTTCCACTCAACCATATTTCTGTGGCGGAAGAAAGATGGAGGAAGTTATGCATGGACACAAGTGACTTTCCGACATCGGCCTTTGCACGATTCACGTCATACTAGGTGGCGGATTGCTGGTCACGGCAAACAACAACGTGGTAGCTGGAAAAAAAAAGCACAACAATCTGAAGAGACACGTCGCAGTTCATCACAAAAACATTGTGGTCAGCTAAAAATGTTTGTGGTGGTTGTTTATAAGGTAACATTAAACCAATGGCTATATTGTCCCAACAATAACGTTAACATCTGTAACCGGAGTACCCAAAAAAAAAAACACGCAGGCACGGGGAGAGCATTCAAACTCCACACACGAAGGCCAGGGCCGTGGTCGAACCCACAACCTCTGTACTGTGTTAACCTGTCAACGACTGTGCCCCCATGAAGACAAATTACTGTTGGAAATAAATGCATATCATATTTTACAAATGTATACATAGTTTTCAATGATGATCAGTACTTTTGATGATGTTTAGGCCTGCAAAGAAGGCCTTGAAGGCCCTGACAGCGCATCACTGATGCACTTGTACACAGTCACTCTGTGTGCAACTAGCACCTTCAATTAGTTATGAAAAAAAATCTAGCATTGTATTTTATCATCTCTTGAATTGAGACAGCCAGCCATAAACTTTCACGGTGGAAGTCAAAAGGCTGTTCTGTGTGTTGGCTAAAGTTTAGTCTACACGCTCTTCAAACCACAAATCTTACAGTACTTGTGTTATATTTATGGCTGGCAATCAGCAGGAGTGGTTCGAAATGTGAGATGGCCTTGTCAGAAGTGAAGGCCTGATCGACGCATTGGCTATCAAAGCTACTTTTTTCCCTCCTTTCTGCCTTCTTTTCCCTGATGCGGTGGCTCTCCGACGCCACATTGATCCAATGGCACTGATGACCCGCCATCAGAAGACACTGGGCAGATAGTTGGCCCACAGGGTCACCCCCACTGTCCAGGAGGGCACCATTGATCTACAGTAATTGTTTATCAGCAGCAGCAGCAGCAGCATCATCAGCATCATCAAAGTTGTAGATCTGTACGTACAGGTACTTTGTTTATATATCTGTGTGCTAGGCTGTAAACTGTTTACTATATTGTATTTTTCAGTGAACATCAATGATTGAAGAAGTTTGTGAGCATTTGAAAGTGTTTTGAGATCATCATGTCAGGATTAATAATGCTATATTGCATGATCCTATATTATTCAAGAGGTCGTAGTTCACACACCTGAATTCTCTGCAGGCAACATGGGCTTGGTTCCCTCTCAGTGTGTATGCTTTTGCCTCTGTATGAGATTAACTGGCGACCAGTCCAGGGTGTGGGCTACAATGCGCCTCGTGTCAACTGGGATGGTCCCAAGCTCGCCGTATTTCTGAACAGGATAAGCAGTATAGAAAGTGAGTGGATGGCTATTATTCACGACTATACTATCAATGAATTTTCAGTCACGATATGAACAATATCGACACAAGTAACTGTGGAACTATGACCCAACACCAAGTTGTTGGAGACATGTTTGTTCTAGTTTATTCCAAAGGTTTTAGACAGTCTTGAGATCAGGGCTTTGAAGTAGTTTCCTCACTAAATTCATCCACGAATGCCTTTATAGACATTGCTGTGTGCATTGAGGCAGTCATGCTCGTTGGATGCAAAGAATGGCGGGTGAAGAATGGCGCTTCAAGAATAGCATGGCATTGCATGATATGCTATGGCATGGGAAATGGCCCACCAGCTCAGATAGGCACCACTGACATTTGCACAGGCAGACAAAACATAGCACACACGTACACCCACGTGCAAGTACACATACTCACCTGATACCAGCATCAGGGTAGACTGAGTAGCTAAGGCGCTGAGTGAAAAGTAAACAGCACTCAGGTATCATGGCTGGCCACTCACTGACAAACCAGCTCACATAAAACTTGTCTGGGAAGTTCAGGAGTGTGTGTGTGTGTGTGTGTGTGTGTGTGTGTGTGTGTGTGTGTGTGTGTGTGTGTGTGTGTGTGTGTGTGTGCCCGTGTGCCCGTGTGTCCGCGTGTATGAGTGTGTCTGCACATGTTTGCTTGTGTACATACCTGTGTGTCGGTTGGGGGAATGAGTTTATGCCTGGCTATAAAACAACATGTTCTTGCGGTCAAACACATAAAAAAATACAAGAGTTGAGCAGTTCTAATTGCGTTAACGCCAATAGCAATTTAGGCTCTTGTACTCTGCGGTGATTGACAACAAGTCAAAATGTCCTTTGTTCAGGAGAAAAGCTTTTTCACAAGTTGTTCTCTTTAGTGGTCCACCGCCGAGATATAGTCTCAATTCATGGAGTTGCATTTTGTGTGTGATTAGCCTAAAGGGCTTGGAATGTGCTTCATTTATTTCTAAACATATTATTACAATTAGACTCTTAGTACGTGTACCGTACTGTCAGAGCATGCTTCAACTAAGCTTTTAAACTCGGAATCAAAGCACCGCATCATACTAAGAGGTTTCTCAAAACATTGTATCCATCCACGGCTAAATAAGGTAACCAAAACATCTCCTCATCTCAGTATAAGTCTTTGTATTTCTGGATCCTTCTCCATTCACCATTGAATGTCTTCCGTTATTACATGTATCAACCTTCTCTACGGGCTATCTGCCAGCTCCATTCTCATTATCCTTCAACCAGGATACTCACTTTCTCCCCTCTGAAAGTGTTGCAAAACAAAATACCTTTGTATTTAGCACTAGTACATATATAACGAAATAGAACAAATCTGAAATATTTTATAAATAGCATGTGTAAACAGTAAGCAAGGTAAAAACATACAGATTGAAAACCAGGCCTACAAACAGGTAGACTAACCCTCCATTACAATATCACGGTACAACGGCACTTGATGTACAGAAACATATATGTTAGGATACGGTGGTACAGTATATAGTAAAGTCATACAGTACTTGATGTCAACATTTACTTAAAAAAAAAAAAGACCGCTTCGCTAAATTTTCAGAGAATGGTGCAATCTTTGTCCAAGGAGGGTCACCCCTGATCAAGTGGGGTCCCAGGCAAAATTTCATTTCATGCTCCCAAAATCCGTAAGTGGCAACAGGGTGGGGGAAAGGTACACATGGATCCTCGAACAACAATGTGCCATGGTCGCATGGCTGTTTTTCAAAATCAAATATTTTGTCGACACGCTGCAGATGGAGTTTTGGACGACATCTGAAGTACTGGTTGGAGTGTTCATGGCTCGCTCGATGGTTGATGTCGCATTGCATCCTTGTGCACAAAATGGTGCTCCCTACGGACAATTGGGCGCTATGCACAGTGCGTGATCAACGTTTACGGAGGGGTGACCCTGGTTCCCTCAAACATGTATCATTAGCCAGAAGTGCGATAAATTTTGAGTTGCGGTGTTCAACATGTGTGCTTTTTTTGTGTTTGTGTTTGCCACCCGTGCTCACCATGATGCAACACAAGTTGTGTTGGCAAGTGAAAAGTGCTTATGCTTTTGCCAAAAGAGTGACTGATTCAATCAGCGGTTTCAGGCAATTCCACACCTACAGTTTACCTGTGGCTTATTCATATTGCTCTGTCTGATTGCAAAATGAACTAATTATCAAACTTTGTTTTCGCCTGTGGCAGTGTAGCCAGATAGTTGAGAGAGTATTGTAAATACCGGTTATAAGCCGTCAATGTGCATAGTTTTACAAGGAGTATGTTGATCATTTGGAATTGGTTGTTCCAAAATTACTCAGTAGAAATCAGTGTTTGTGCTTTTAGCTTTGCAGACTGTGCAACTGAAAAAGGTTTTTGTTGAATTGACACCATTTTTTTGTCAAGTGTTGGCACAAACTAAAGTCATTTGGATCCAGATACTTTTTTCGGTGTACTTTACAACTGGCTCCAGATGATTTTATTTCATCCAACCACTTGATAAGATACAACCAGGTATATTCAACACACCATTGTTTCCAGTGTGAGTGGTTTTGTAATGGATATGAATAGATTTAGAAATTGTGCTACAAGAATCATTCGAGTTTAAGCATTCAGAAAAAAAAAAGAAAAAAAAGATAAATCTCATTCTTAATAGACACTGGCTTGGCTGCAGATAGATTTTCATTCCTGTGTTTGTTGATATGTCTGCCTTTGTGCTTGTGTTTGTGTGCGTGCGTGCGTGCGCGTGTGTGAGTGTGTGTGTGCGTGTGCATGTATGTGTGTGCGTGCGTGCATGTGTGTGTGTGTGCGTGTGTGTGTGTGTGTGTGTGTGTGTGTGTGTGTGTGTGTGTGTGTGTCAGACTTGGGTTGAAACACTACCATGCTGTCAGCGTTGTAGACACAATAGAGGAGCAATCAAACTTTGCACGGGAAATGCTATCTCCTCCTGTACTACAAAGGACTATGTAGCAGTTGGCCTTTTTTTTTTTTTTTTTTTTTTGGTGGCCACAAATGTTATACGTATCGTTAACAAATACCTCCATTGGAGTATCCTGTGGTTTGGCACTCCCAAGTACAAGGACTTGTGAGCTTTTGTTGTGGCCACTGTTATTCAAGATGATTTTTGAGGAGGCCAGGGGCATGTGTTTAATATTTGTACTTATATAGAAAGGGCAATTGGTATTAATGGTGTGACATGCACTTGAGGCCACAGGAAGTGTGTGTGTGTGTGTGTGTGTGTGTGTGTATAAGTAACTGTGTTTGCCCTAAGTCAGTCAGACACACTTGTTTCCCAGAAGGATGGATCTGATGGGGGCCACAGGGCAGGCAGCAGACAGATTCATCAGCGTCGTCAGCTCAGGGTGTCCAGTATCCCAGAGTGCAGTGCAGCTGCCAGGTCTGCAGTGGCCGGCCATGATGGGCTCCAGGTGGACTGGACAGGGCCTTCAGTTTGTGACCCACTGTGATTGTTTAATCATATTAGTCTGCTGTCCTCTCCATAACGTACATTTGGGGAAATTTGCAGTAAGGCATACAGTTAATTCATTTCCTGCATAAATACTGTAGGTGCTGCAAATAGGTTGTCATGATCCCAGCACAAGACAGGGAAAGTTTTTCCTACCTTCATAGAAAAAAAAAATGTTGAATTTACTCAGTTTTATTTTATCAAGTGCTTGCATGAAATAAAAGCATCTGCATCCAAAAACATTTGACAAGTGGAGCAGTAGTCTACTTATCAAATATGTCTGGATCACGATTGTTTTATTTCCTGCGAGCATTTGACAAAATGATACTGATTAAATTCAACCCGCCATTTTTTTCAGTGTTACTTTTCTTTACAATAGCAGACAAATGATTTTCAGTCGCAACACACTGTCAAACTTCATACCAGATTGGGGCACGTGTGTTATATATGCAACGTGCTATCGAGGAAAATGTAAGTATCCAAAGGGAAAACATTCCTGACAATGACCAACCATCAAAAGAACAGTTTGATAAATAAAAAGTAAGAAATAAGTTTCACAAGTAGACACTTGATTGTTTTTTTTTTTTTTGTGGGTCGTAAACTACTACTGGCATTTTGCTTATTGAGCTGGGTTATTTTTAATCCTTAAAATTTTTCTTTGAACAGTATATAAATGTGTTGCATGCAGTTAAAATAATTGCCCTCCAAGTTGTTTATTTCATCACATTTCAGACTAATTTATTTTTTAGAAAAATGTCAGCTATACTGTGCACTATATAGATGTGTTCTGGTTCAGGTTTTAAATCTGTAAAGTCAAAAATCATCAAAAATTCTTTCGTGGGAAAAAAAAATACACATTTTGATGTCTTAAATCGAACCACAAGCCTCGCGTGGAATATAAATCGACCGCAGGTGCTCTGACTTGATCCCTGTGACCTTGGGACCAAAAAATGCATTGGTCATTTCGCAGCAGTCAAATCCACTTTATGCCTTGCTCTTCTTATTTCTGTTGTGGCCGTTGTTAATCCATAGGAATTCAGAAAAGAGCACTGGATGAATGTGTACAAAGTTAGAGTTGAATTTAGTATTAATTGGAAGTCCTTATCCAATATGTTCTCCTCGCAGCTCTCATGATTGCACAATTTACGTTTTAGTCATTTTGGATGGCTTAAAACTTTTCTCTAATCCTAATCATTCTTTTCACAACTAACTTAACATAGTGGCTTTTAGTCTGTTTTTCCTCTGACTTTCAGGACGCTTGTTAATTCTGAAATTTTTGACACGTTTGATTTAGAGCTGTTTGGACTGAAACGGCACAAGCTTCTCTGAGCAATACATCAAATTATCCTGAAGCTTGTTATTTTTTCTCAGTTGACATGCATGCGTTGTAGAGCTATAACGTGAAACTTATAAATAAACAAACTTCACCTTGTAGACAACTTACACTTACAGTGCAAGGTACTCACATGAAAGGTACTCTTGTTGTGTTCTCTGTGCTTATGTTGAGTATGTTCAGACCACCAGCAGTCGTCTGTCAAGGCAATTCGGTAATAAATTGACTGATTTATGTCAATGTATTACAATCCGATTTTGTTTTCTGCATCAGACATACAGCAACATTGTGCAGTCGAAGCGCAGATATTTGACAGCGAGTTGGTGACAATTCTGGGAAATATCTTTGTGCGTGGAATAACAGAACAGGTATGTCAATAAACGAATCAAATGTTCAAATATTGTGCTTAGAATCTTCGCAGTAATGAATGCAAAGGATATAGTGAGTGTCTTGCTTTTTTTCGGAGGGGGCGGTGACATATTGATCTTTAACACCTTCAATTAAAAAAAAAAAACTTTCAAAGAAAACATTGTTCATGATGTGAGATGCACACTCAGCAGGCGGAGTGCAAGACTATGAACAGGATGCCAAAGTTCCTGCACCTCCCCACGTAGGTGCTGAGTGATGTCTTGTAGGTGCAGTTTGGGTTAATGATTGGTTTTGGAAGCAGAGTAGTCGGACAAAGAAGGCAGCACCCTTTTTGAGAATCATTGCGATACAAACATTTTCCGTATTTGTACACCTGATTGTGTTCAGCATATCATTGCAGTCCAATGACAAAAACGTAAGCAAGAAATTGAAGTCACTTTATGGAAGAAACCTGTTGAGGTATCCTCGTGTAATACACTGACGACAACAGTTGCTTCTGATGCAATACACAAAAAACAGATTACCCTTTGAGCATTAATCATCCATCCATCCATCCATCCATTTTCCGAACCGCTTCATCCTCACTAGGGTCGCGGGGGTGCTGGAGCCTATCCCAGCAGTCTTCGGGCAGTAGGCGGGGACACCCTATTGGTTGCCAGCCTGACGAACAAACAGTTGCTTCTGATGCAATACACAAAAAACAGATTACCCTTTGAGCATTAATCATTGTTATAATTATTTTTGTCTCTCAGTTTAAACCGACCCATCAACCATTTTTAATGAAACGGAATGTTGGTTTCTTTTTAGTCACAATGTAGACATTAAAACGAGCAAACGCTAATTTAGGGCTCTGACCGTGTTAGGGCTCTGACAAGCACAGGATTACAGAAGTCCGGTGATGAATGCCATTTGTATGACATTGCAATTTTTTTGTTGCGTGAAGCTATCAATAGGATCTTTAAATATCACGGCAAATGTGCAATGGTTTACTTAGAATTGATCTCATTTACATATCTACGTGATTGATGTCCAGCTATGGGTTAAGGTTAAACCTATCCCTTCGGGGGACTGACCAGGAAAAATGTGTCTTCAGAGTCTCCTACAAGAAATTTCCATCACATCTGTGGTGTCAGCTTAATTCCTTTCTAGTGCCTCAGTCTCTGACAGTCAGATTCCTGTCTCTTAAACAATGTCATTACAGAAGATTTATTACATACAGTAAATCAGCAAATGAACCTGTTAAAGCAGACACTGCACCCATGTACTGAGGCAAGACAAATTACAGCAACACTCTCCCCGATCATCTATAGGGAGATGACTAAGAAGTCAGAAGAGAGTAAAATGTTGATTCAACATGGGGGACTGGGGGGGGGGGGGGGGGGGGCGATTGATCAGTTCTCAAATTTTTCCTTTCTAAAGGTTGTGGCCCATTGGCACAACTATAGACAACCAACGAATGATGGCAGGTAGAAAAAACAAAGATCTCAAAATTAATGTTGTAATTAATAGGAGTGACTAAATTACATATAATTTTTCACCAACTCTGGTAATTGTGTTTTATTTTATTCTCAACTCTCTCTCTTTTTATAGAGCACTTCAAAACAATCAATACAAAACATGGAGCAAAATTCATTCATTCATTCAATCTTCCGAACCGCTTCTCCTCACTAGGGTCTCTCATCCCAGCTGTCTTCGGGCTATTGGTTGCCAGCCAATATAGACAAACAACCATCCACGCTCACACTCACACCTAGGGACAAGTTAGAGTGTTCAAAACATGTTTTTGGAATGTGGAGGAAACCATACCCGGAGAAAACCCACGCAAGCCCATGCTGCTATGAACCCGGCACCTCAGCACTGTGAAGCCGACGTGCTAACCACTGGACTACCGGGCCGCCATGCAAGTATCATATCTACAACAATAATGATAGTAACGAGTGGAAAGCGACCGCCAGAAACATAAACCAATGAGTACTATGTTTATCAATGCAAGTACAGTAGGTCCGTGTCAGAACAAGGACATGGTCATACGTATGACACACAAGTGTGCCGTGGCACAGTGCTTGCTAGACCATGGCTGCCAAAATGTGGGGTGTTGTCCGAGAAAATCATCCATGGACCTCTTTTTCTTTTTTTTTTAATTCCTGGATCTGTGTCAGCCATTTCCTGAGTAAAATTGCTTAATGTCCAACAACAGGACCAGATTTGATACTGAGTAATTACAGTACATCTGCGAGTACACTGAGACAAGATTAATCATTATTTGAGGATACTTCATATGCTTTGTTTGACATTTTGGTTTGGTGGTGTGCCATGAGAGGTTTCTAATGTAAAATAAAATGTGCTTTGGCTCAATACAGGTTGGGAAATAATTCTCTCGGGTAATTAGCTACCCCTTCCCCCTCAAGCAGGGACACTCACTTGCTGTTACTGTACTACAATAAGAGTCAAATGACATCGATCCCAGATATACCTATTGATGCAAAGGGTATGTAGAACTATCGATGATTGTCTGAAATTACCGTATTTTCCGCACTATAAGGCGCTTCAGAGTATAAGGTGGACCTTCAATGAATGACATATTTTAAAACTGTTTTCATGTATAGCGCGCACCACAATATAAGGCACATAGAATAAAAGCTACAACAGTGGCTGGGGTTGCGTTATGCATCCACTAGATGGAGATATGCTAAAGGGAATATAATACAATACAATAGAGCTTTATTCATATAGCGCTTTCACACCCGCTGCAGCTGTAACAAAGCACATCGTTGGTTGTTGAATTGTTAATCACAATGAAGATCAAATGAAAACTCCAACTTGACCGTTGCAGTATGTCACTGCCAAGTGGAATCAAAGTGTGAGCAATTCCCGCAAAGCATCAACCGCACTGTCAGTAAATCAAGCTCAGGTTTTATGGGTGGACTGTTGAACCTGCCTAAACAAGTTTAACGAAAGCTAAAGCTTATTCATGCTGGTATTTATTACGTTGGTATGACTGTCTATGCTATTGTTGGAAGGCCAAAATTGAAAAAAAGTCAGCGCTGAGGTCAATTAGGAATTGACCTCAATTAGGAATTGACCTCAGCGGTCCTAATTGCCAACGGAAGACAGGATGATCCCATGTCCCTTTTTCTGTTGAGGGGAAATAGCTCAATTACAGTAAATAGTACGTTGCAATATATATATATATATATATATATGCAGGAATAAAATACAATAAATATAGAATAGTCACATTCCATCTTTTGAACATACTTCTTGAATTTCCCCTCAAGGGATCAATCAATTATTTTCTAATTTGATAACAAATGTGTAATCCTTTGGAATTTTGGAACATATTTATTTAGTTTAGCTTGATTCAAAAGCAACACTTGGAGAATTATTCTGATTATTAGACAATAATGTTTCCAATACAGTAATGGTGAACTGGAATCTCTCAGATGACTTTGGGCAAAGGGCAGATGTCCCCTTGGATTGGTCACCAGTCACCAGGAACATACACAGTAGTCATTGAACCCTTCACCATGAGCACAACATTCACTCTGTGTGTGACGATCAGTGCTCCCATTGGAGAGAAGTGACGAGGGCTGCACGTTAAGCATAAACTGGAGGGAAATATGCAATTCTGACATGGTGCATTCTTGCCTTGCATATTTGTACTGTTATTAGAGCTGCAAAATCATTTTGAGTGGCAAGAGTAGCTCATTCAATTCAGCTTTTCTGAATTAAATTTTTGGAACAGTGTCGGAGAACATGTGCAGTAACTCGCAAGAGAGTGTGCTTTGCGTGCTATGACGCAAAATATGCTGGCAACTGTGTAGCTAAACAAAAGATGATGGTTAACAATTGATCAACGTTCACGACGGGATAATTAAATGCAGATTTTCATCTTTAATTTGTGGGGATTTAAGGTACACTCAAATCAGGTAACCACTATAGGAGTTATGCTGTATTCGAGGAAGATTGGTGAAATAAAAACAATATGGGACACGCTACATTTAGGTCTGTGGAACGGAAAGGTGTACAAAATGTTTTGTTTTTGTATTTTCTCTGTATTTGGCTGCGTGTGACATTGCACTGCTGAATCCGTTCTCGACACCGTTTGGCTGCACCAACGACTCGGATAGACTCGGCTGGACTGAAATCCTAATGGCAGCTCAGTGACAAACTTCACTGGACTGACGATACAGACCTCTGACCCAAGTACAGGTGAAAGAAAACGCTGTCCGTATATTGCTATTGCAATAGGGTGTCTTGCGCTGTAATGTGTGTGGTCTCTCACCTGGTTGACAAGGGTGTGAAGTCGCCGACTACTGAGCTACTGGGATCAATGGGACACACAAACCTTTCCAGTCCAATAACTTGACTGCTTAATGAGGAAGTAGTAGTACTTGTGTATCTATTATGAAAATCCTGCTTGATGTTTTGAAGCACCTTGTCATAGGATGAGTGCTTTTCATGTAGATTTGCCCCTTCTTCCAAAAATAAAATAAATAAACATGAGAGCTTTTCCTTAAAGATGGTAGCATGAGTGGAAACTCCTGGCTGGTGTGGAACCAGGACAGTCGTTCCTTATCTCCATTGGTGAAATGACATTCCAAACAGCATTCCGAAGATACTTCCTGTATGCTAACACGGGTATGAAAGCCACTACTAGCTTGGCGCAGAGTTTGCTGGAATAAGATTGGTCTATGTTAGGACTACAACAAATGCAGAAGTTCCGATAATATGTTGATCTGATGATTTTTAGTTCATATTCAAGCAATTTAAAAAGTATTTTTTTCATGATTTTACAATGAATGCACTTGCAAAGCGTGGACAGTTTGTTGTGCAAGTCGAGAGGTTTTCAAATGATCATTCAACTACTTTCCCAGAAAATCGCATTTGTCCCATCACCGTTGAGCTATTTTAAAACTGCACCCGCAGGCACCGTGTTGGTGACCCAGGATTAAGGTTCGAGCGAATCAGGTATGAGCATAACACCCCCCCACCCACCCACCCACCCAAAAATAAATGATGGTGTTGTCATTAACTTGGAGTAAACATTTTTATTTGCTTTTCTAAATTAACTCTGCATTTAAAAAAAAAAAAATCATCCCCAGAATATTTTTACATGCTCTTATGACAACTATCTTTATCTGAAATGCTTATACTGTACAACACTTATACTGAAAGCAAAGACGGACATACAAACAAAAATAGAGCGGTCAATCATTTTTTACTTGAGTTAAAAAAAATATATATATAATATAAAATATAAAATAATATATATATATTTATTTATTTATTTTTGGGGGGATTTATTTTTTGTTGTTTAATAGCAGTGTTCCATATTTTTTTTATGTTTGGGTGCCCTCTCAAAAAATAATAATAAGTAAAACTGAGAAAATAACAACAATGAGAACATAACTTGAAATGAATGAGTAGCATGAATTAATTTATGGAGTACAGTACATGGGTAATGTTCGCTCCTCAGCTAAATTTTTATTTAACATTTTATTTGTACAGTATTTAAGGTTTCAATGATACGAAACCTATTGATCAAACTTGAGTTACTGTATTCGCAATTAAAAGAAATCAATTCTCAAGCCAAATAAGTTTTGGGAAAAAGTGTTCTGTGGCCAAGTCCTGATTGTCCATAATAAAATCAGTCATGAGAATTGTGAGCCAATTAAAATATTCTCAGTGTGTACTTATTATTTTTTGTTTGAGTTCAGAGAGTTCTAAAATCATTCATCTTGGTCACATTTTACATACAAGCCTGACATTTTATCCGTGGCGTTTGTTCTTTTTTTTTCTCACTGTAAATCCACCAGCATATTTGTATGCAGTCATACGAAGCAGCTGAGCAAACAAATATCCTTCGTAAATATGATTTCTGAATAAACATTATGAGCAAACACTGTGGGTAGAAATGAACACGACTACCCTCTTTACAAGCAGTCCGTTTTACCCAAAATACGTCTTCTGATGCCTATACAATGTGCATATATATATATATATATATAGATAGATATATATATCCTTTTGTAAGGTGTAGAGAAGGATTCAAACAAAGACCATCCAACAGGTTAGCTGCTGGCGCCCGTCCAGAAGTCATGAGTCACATCTCACAGACAGCAGATGGTGCGATAACTCAGCTCCTTGTTAACTTTGGCAAGAAGCAAAGTCTCTTGCTGGAACCCATCCCGCCCGGCCATCCATGTTCCTCCTACCATGCATTCAATACCACCAGAGGCGTATCATAAAAAGGGAGTCATAAATTGCAGAAATAAAGTTCACCTGCACGGACAACAGCATGAGTGGTAGTTATATTTAGAATGCAGAGTCTAGATAGGAGGTGGGGCTTATTTTCTTTGCGGTTAAACGTAACTTGAGTGACCCTGTCCTACATGTCAAACACATCTGGAGCACGACGGAAAGATTGGTTATGTTTGCTTAACTATTATTGCTGAAATGTATCATCATGTAATATTTTACACAGCTTTTGTATTGGACACAAGGAAGTGGTCTTGATGTCATGGCAGGTTTGGTGCCGCATAGCGAAAAAGGAAGGAAACATCCCCCCCCCCCTCTTCACACCAGACAAATTCATTGGTGTAGATAACCATTGCGCTGCAGGCCGACACATTCCAGAAAAGACGACAAATAGCCATTACCACCTGTGTTATCAATCACGCATACAGCGCACTGTCACCGGCTCGTTTCATACATTCCAAATGACAGTCATGACTTCGTCTTGAGCAACTTCCTCAATCTATCAGTGCTGTCAGAAGAATAGCATGGCTTTGTTGAGATTAATTACACTCTTGCCGGCAGGAGCTGTCACTCATCTAGTCAGGTGAGGTCCATCGTGTTTTGAATGAGTATGAATGAGAACAATGTCATGAGTCAACTAGCAACTATTCCAATAAACATTTAGACAAAGTGATGGGAATGAAACCAGAAAATCATTTTGCTGCCCTTGGGCAAAGCTTCTCCACTGTCCAGAAGAAAAGAAGCTGTTGCTCGCATTAGTGCATTTCCTGAATGCGTATCCTCTGAGACAAAACAAAGTTATTCCGCTGTTGTTCGGTGTTGGATTTGAATGAACCTGGAGGGGATCTCGGGGGAAGTGTGCTTGCAGCAGAGGCACAGTAATGTGTTTAAACTGGCATACTACACATCTGACCACGGCGTTCCTGGAGGCGCATTTCTAAAACTAAATTTCCCCGCTTTTCTTCCTTCTGCCTGTCATGCAGATGACGCTGAGTTGGTCCAAAGTGAACACATTACTACAATAAACATCCATTGTGTGTGTGTGTGTGTGTGTGTGTGTGTGTGTGTGTGTGTGTGTGTGTGTGTGTGTGTGTTGGCTTGTGTAAGTGCATAAGTCAGTGCTTGTGACCGTGCCCAACAGGAACACTTGGCTGTGCACCAATGTAAGAGTATGCAGTAAAGGAATCCATCCACTGTTTTGTGCCTCTCTTCATTTTAACATTTGTATGTTTTGCTTAGCCCTAACATGCCTGCCTAAATAAACAAATACGAACATTGAGGAAAAACTAACAGCTTCGACATCCAGTGGATGGTGATGTGGGTTGGAATAAGTGGAATAGGGCTGCTTTCAATTTCAATGACAATAAAGATCACTCAGGGCCATTCTTTACTCCTATTGCTACATTTGCATTGGACACGTATTTAATCAGTCATGCTAGAAGATCCCACGGAGGATCAACGCAGAGGTGCGTTGTGGCACGAGGTTGTGAGTGCTGGCAGACTGAATGACACGTACGGCGTGACATGAATCAGACGAATCAGTGAAAGACCTCTCTTGTCTCTCTCTCGCTCACTCTCTCTCTCTACTATATATATATATATATATATATATATATATATATATATATATATATATATACTGTATATATGCGCACAATTGGCTGGCAACCGGTTCAGGGTGTCCCACACCTACTGCCCGAAGACAGCTGGTATGGACTCTAGCGGGCCCCACAACCCTATTGAGGATAAGCGGATCAGAAAATGCATGGATGGGTGTGTGTATGTGTTTGTATATATATATATATATACGGCGGCCCGCTGGCCCAGTGGTTAGCACGTCGGCTTCACAGTGCAGAGGTACCGGGTTCGATCCCAGCTCCGGCCTCCCTGTGTGGAGTTTGCATGTTCTCCCCGGGCTTGCGTGGGTTTTCTCCGGGTGCTCCGGTTTCCTCCCACATTCCAAAAACATGCATGGCAGGCTCGTTGGGCACTCTAAATTGTCCCTAGGTATGAGTGTGAGCGTGGATGGTTGTTCGTCTCTGTGTGCCCTGCGATTGGCTGGCAACCAATTCAGGGTGTCCCCCGCCTACTGCCCGAAGACGGCTGGGATAGGCTCCAGCACCCCCCGCGACCCTAGTGAGGATCAAGCGGTTCGGAAAATGGATGGATGGATGGATATATATACATATATGTAGAATAATATTTTATTTATTTTACACCAAAAGCAATCCAGGGAGCACAGCATGAATCCATCTACTATGCGTAAAATGTACATAACTAGAGGCATATTTTCTACAAAAACATCTCGTTCGTGAGGTTCCACTGTATTTTCGTGTTAGTTCAAAAAACACGCCTGCATGCTGTTTGCATCTGTGGCCGGAATTTCATAGAATTTACACTGACTGACGAAAGCTAATGGTGCAAATTATGACGTTAAGTGCAAAATATTCACCCATTTCAATCCACTCGAAAAGTATATACTACGTGGCCTGTGCATCGCCCGCAGCCCGGACGGCGCAGGCAGTGCGTCCTGATATCCAGGTTATGAGTAGGATTCCTTCTGTACTTCCAAGAGTACATGGAAGCCAAGTGAAGCCAGCATTCAAGGATTAATGACAATATGACATATCAGGGGGACAATCTTTGCAGCGAGAGAACTATGCTTTCTGTAATTAATGTTGAATTCATTTACAAGTATTTCCAAATTTTTAAAATGTTAAATCATACAATAAATGCACTTTATTTTTACTTCATACTCTTGCTTTCTTCAAAGTAAAATGCATGTGTCAACATTTAGTAATACTAAAGCACGTTAAAATCCGTTGATATTTTGCGCTGTCTACCAGCGTCTGACTGTGTGACTATCGATGCAAAGTAAACTTCTTTGACACACCAATCAACGATATGAGACAGTCACTACTGGAGTCAACTGGAAAGGTGCTCCGCAGCTGGGACCAAATGCGTGCTGTTGGTGTCCAGCCCTGAAATCCCGGCACCGACTCCAGCTAAAAGGTCCTCAAGATGGGCACCGCCTCATGTCGCGCTGAAAGCGGCAGCTGTCCACTCAAAGCTCCGGGAGAAGGCAGCAAAATTCACAAACTCTCTGCGCCTCTCAATGGTCCCGTAATTTTGTAGGACAAGAATAAAGCAGCAGTGGTTGCTTGAAGAAATGAAGAAAGTGGTTCTTCTTTCTTTATTTTTGACTTCAAACGCCACAATACATCAGACCCTTTTAAGCACCTGGACTTATCTGCTTTTGATTTACAGGTAATCTTCTGTCTGGAATGAAAGCAGCCTTACCAGAGAGGTGTGATTCATCAATAACGGTAGCTGATTTGAAATCATGGAACACATGGATTTCCTGAGACTTGGGAAAGTCATTGACAGGGTTCCCACTCTTCCACTTGCTTTTTATTTATGGACCTTTTAAGGACGTTTGAGGGCGAATATAGCCATTTTTTAAGGACCTTTTCTCCATTCAGCAGGGGATTCACGGTGGATTTAATGCCCGCTCAGCAGTGTGCGGGCTGAACAGAAAGAAAAATATCACTGAGCTGGTGTTCAAATCATTGCTGCCAAAGGAAGGGCACATCTTTATTTATAGGGGCAATAAGCTAACCCTTTATTTGACATACAGTATGTCAAATTTTCATTTTCCTAAAAAAACTTGAATTCATTCTCAAATAAAGTACACTAAGAAAAATGTAAATTTAGAAAATATAAAACCAATTTATTTTTGAATAAAAATACATTTTTAAGGATTGTTATTGATTTTAGAAGCTTTCCCTGAAAATTAAGGACAATTAAGGACATAATTTTACAACTTCTTTTTTTTTATGGATTTTTATTAATTTTATCCATTTTAATGTAAAATCCATGAAAAAGATGAAGCACACTTTGAAAAAGTTTGACACTTTGATGGAGAGTGTGCAACCTTTCTTGCGCCACAACCCCAGCAGGTCACATGGCCGTCATGAGAGCCCAGCCTTACTTTAGCAAGAAATTTCAAATCGATGAATATCATTTGCTTTCATGGACCCCCATAAAATGATGTGAGCCAGAGCTGGACCCCGGGTCTTGATTTTGACGCACGTGCTCTAGAGGCTAAATGTAGACCACCACAATGCAGCCCTGAGAGCGTGCAGTGTTAAACATGTCTGCGAGCAAACCAAGACAAGCCCACCCTTCGTTCACAAGCTAATGCTACACGACTCCAAGTACAATCATACTCCTGATCCTTATCTTATCCTTATCTGAGCGACACGGATGCAGGCCTGCTCATCAAGGCTTTACAGCACTCTGCTCAATAGGCAAAAAAAACTTTGAGCGTTCTTTGTGGAGCCCCACAAGAAAGTGTTTTGTTACAATATTCTTCTTAACTGACCTAGTACTTGAAAGCAACGTTCCAGCTGAAGGATTTTTGCATTAACATGTCATTCTGTTTTGATGAGATCCATCTGCAAAAATACAATCAAGTGAAAAGGGAAAAAAAAGTACTTCTGATCAGAGAAATAAAATCATAAGAATGTCATGCATCACTTAGTGTGGCGTAGTACAATGCGGTGGTCAGCATGAAGGAAAACAAATACTCTGTTTGAATATACTGAGTTTGTGGCTGCTACTTTAATGGGAATCACATGAGCATAAGTGAGCGTTGAAGCAGCTCAAAATCCGAGCTTTCGTTCAGTTGTTTATTTATTTCATGGTAGATTGCAGGCATACTTTATCTTATCTTTGGGATGTCCGCTAGCCTGCTGCTGGGACATGTCAGCAGCCAAGTTCTTTGTTGCTCCAGACTCACAGGTGATGTTGTTCTAACACTGGGTGGTCACTTTTTGCAGCATTCTATGTATTCTACTGAATTTGATCATAGTCAATAGGGGAGTTGTTTTTTACAAGTTGGACT
Source organism: Hippocampus abdominalis (assembly GCA_018466805.1). Taxonomy (NCBI): domain Eukaryota; kingdom Metazoa; phylum Chordata; class Actinopteri; order Syngnathiformes; family Syngnathidae; genus Hippocampus; species Hippocampus abdominalis. Next base: position 19,264,190 of record CM031698.1, on the reverse strand, counting down.
GTAATTTCGCTCCTTCTGCCTCTCCGTTCCATCGTGGATGAAACACGTTCATGTCATAGCTGCATCTGCTTGACGGAGACCAAGCCCCACCCACATTTTCACAGTTGACTGTCAAGTTCCAGGTCACTCAAGCTGCGGGGGGACATCCATCTTGCTTTTTGACACACATCACAGATGAAAAATGAGACAAATGAGATTTCCACATAAAGAGGCACTCAGGCGAATTGCAGCCCTGCCAGATGAGAAGCATGCATGCACGCTTTTGGCTCACACAATAAAAAAAGTATTTTTAAGATCATTGGCTGTATTTTCCATATTGTGTGTTACTGAGCAGCCCAGCTCATGGCAGTTCTGCTATTTAGCTCAGTAATAATAGAAGATCCCTTTGGTAAAGTTCATATTTTCGAGAGGTATAGTACACCAGTGAAAGGCGAAACTGAGATATAGAGTCATCAGGATTTTTGTGATGACTCTGGTTTCATGTCCACCCCCATGCTGCTCGACCCTTTCATCAAGTAGCGCAGTTGTTGGTTTAACTCAGACCCCTCTCAGCAAGCCTTGGCACAGGGGAGGAACCTGGGGCCAAGCAGTATTTTGCCAGAGAATGAGGAAAATCTTTTCCTCAAGCACGCCTACCTCCAGTCATGCATTTCCTCCAAGTCTTCGCTATGCTGGCAAAACCTGCAGGGCCAGACACAGAAAACAGTCTTGTCAAAATATATCCTGCACTGACAAAAAAAAACAACAACTTTATTTTCAGTTGCTTTTGAGAAAAATGTGCTAAAGTGATGTAATCCCCCCCCCCCGCACACACACATATACATACATATATATATATATACATATATACACACACACACACACACACACACCAATTTTACACAAGTCAGGCATATGCAGACATCTGAGGTTATTACATTTGTCTTAAAGTGCTGTAGTAGCACTTCACACACGGGGAGATAATGACACGCTTTATTAAAATGCACACTCACTTCACTATGGGTGGTCTAGTTGGGCCATTGCACATGGAAGAGGCAATTACCATTCAGGTCAGACTTTTACATCTCTGGTTTATACATTTGACATAGCTGGACTTAAAACAGCATTCAGATGTACAACAAAATGCATGGATTTTTTTGTTCTCACTGTGTGTGTGTGTGTGTGTGTGTGTGTGTGTGTGTGTGTGTGTGTGCAACTACGAAAGAGGGAGTCCAAACCAGTTACACGCATTCACCATATTCCTGTCTGCCATCAAAAGGTCTTTTCCAAAACAACATTTCTGAGTTTCAGGCTTATTTTGAGTCGGGGGTCCACATAGCTTTGGGTTTTATTCATTCGAATGCAAACTGAACTGCACCTCAAAGAAAAGTCTTACTTGTCTAACTGGTGCAGGATATAGCCCATCGCTCACCTGGGATTGTTCCATTTAACCTCGAACAGGATAAGTGATCCATCCATCCATTTTCCGAACCGCTTCATCCTCACTAGGGTCGCGGGGGGTGCTGGAGCCTATCCCAGCAGTCTTCGGGCAGTAGGCGGGGGACACCCTGAATTGGTCGCCAGCCAATCGCAGGGCACACAGAGACGAACAACCATCCACGCTCACACTCATACCTAGGGACAATTTAGAGTGCCCAACGAGCCTGCCATGCATGTTTTTGGAATGTGGGAGGAAACCGGAGCACCCGGAGAAAACCCACGCAAGCCCGGGGAGAACATGCAAACTCCACACAGGGAGGCCGGAGCTGGGATCGAACCCGGTACCTCTGCACTGTGAAGCCGACGTGCTAACCACTGGACTACCGGGCCGCCCCAGGATAAGTGATACGAAAAAAAATTAAAGGACTGTTTGTTATGAGTGTTGGAAAATGGGTGACTGGGCTGAAGTGAATTCCTTTAGCTTTGTCCAAATAATAATAGCAAACATACAGGTTTTCGTGTTTAAAAGGAACTCATCGTTGTAATGGTAATTACATTAAAGTAGTTACCATACAGCGGAACCTTGGTTTTTGCTTCACAAACAAAATGTTTGGTAAAAAAAACATGATTCAGTCCAAACACTGTTTTCAGTTTACAAAAAGTCTTGGCCTGAACACCCAAGGCTATGGGCAAACGTAGACTGCCTTGCACCTTCACGACCGTGTATGTGAAAAAGTTTTATCTAATGTTTGTCACCTAATTGTGAAACTGTGAAATAGATCATTGCCATGATGATGACGATGATGATGATGCCCCCATTTCTTACACTGAGTGCAGACTACTTTCGATGATCAAATTAGAGGATGAGTTGGGGGTGAGGCAACATCAGAGAGGTGCAATTTGGCCCCAAACACACTAGACTTGTGCTCCACCAATGTTTGTGCCAAGCGCACGGGTACCAGTCTACCAAAAAAGGGCCTGAGAATGTCTGCCAATGTTGCACTTTCGGCAATGGTACAAGAGCTCCCTCCCTGGTGGTAGTGTTAGCAAGGCTTTGGCGTCTAATGTTTCCCAGTAAATCTCCTTCCCTTTTTTTGCAATTCAACAATCTGTCTTTCACTGTATGAATATACAGCCTTATGTTACATTCACCATGGATATCACTAGCCCAAAATTTCCCAAACAGCACTGCATGTGAAATGGCTCAGACATTGGACAGTGATTTCCAAGCAAACCCACTATGTATTTTCTTCAGAATGAAGTGTCTAGTGTCATTGCGTCACATAACCAGCTGTCCTGAAAGATTGTTTGGTCATACATAAACTGCACATGTTGACATAGTTATAACTAATACTTCTGTACATCTCATGTTGAATTAAAAAAAAAAAAAGCAACACACAGGTCATCGAGTTCAACAAACTATACCTCGAGTCCAGAAATTCCACAACACATGGAAAGCAAAATGAGCCAGACTTGGGTGCAGACAGTAAGAAAACAGACACGAAGGCAGTACACTAAAGGGTTAGATGACCCCATAATATGGTAACACTCTAAGCCCCAGATAGCTGTTTGTGTGTGTGGCCATCCCGCTGTGAGATACCACATCCTTCATCATCTTATTACAGAGGCTTATAGGAGGATAAAAATGCATGGATACGCTTAATAAAGAATATCACCACTGGAGAGTTGGTTATCAGGGTGGGGTATCATACATATACACTCGTCTTCATTGTTAGACAGCTGCGGCCGTTGGTAACAGCGGCTGATCTCAAAGATTGTGCACGGTCAGGTGTAGCTGTCTATCAAAGCTCTGGCTACCACTCAGCAACAAATAGCCTTGAGACACTCATCCAAATCCACTCTTCGATACCGAAATTTGTCATTCCGATAAAACATTCTACATCTGAATCATCATTCCAAAACAGCACAGTTTGTAGATGGCGAATAACTTCCTGCATCGTGTTTGTTTGTGCAGCTTTCAAAGTTGCCAATCCCATCAAACCAGACCATCAAACTCTCAGTTCAAACCTTGATGTTTTAGTAGCAGTTGAAAAAGACATGTAATCATTCTTGGCTGTGCAGCTTCTATGCTCGTCTGTGTAAAGACAAGCAGGAAAAGCCTAGAGGGCAGAGCGTCAATTCTTTGAGTGTCTTGGAAGGTGGCCAAGGTGGGATTTTTCTCACCTTGCATGCCACAACACACCTCAGGCTCAGGACAAAGATGGAAAGATTGAGGCATGAATTACGGTATTGAAATATAACACCTGCTGCTATTTTTATTTCATTTGTTGACTGAGAAGGAAACATGTTCCACTAAATAAAAAACAAATTGCTTTGTTGCGCTGATTTATTTGGGTTTTGTTTTATGATTTCTGAAAAGATTGACTGCTCTTAATGGGTGAAGGTAATATGACATTTTTGTTGTTTTCACAGCTATTTCTAACCCATTAACAATGCATTCATACCAACAATGGCTTGATTTGGAAGACGGACTATGAATGCATCATAATCAGCGATACCAATGAAACAGTGACTATTAAATATAAAAAAATTTTGACGAACAACTAATCTAACTCATTCATCTTCCCAGTCAAGTAATAAGATTAGAGTTACTTATCAAAGTCACAAAAGTATACTGTATTGTCCGTATGTCACATTGACAAGAGGGCGATATATTCATTTGGCTGAAGATTGATGTTCTTCACAGAGAATTGCAGTCAATCACCTGTTGGCGGCACGTTGTCGACTTGTCAGCACGTCCGCCTCACAGTGCAGAGGTGTAAGGTTTGATTCCGGCCTTCCAGTGTGGAGTTGGCATGTTCTCCCAGTGCCTGTGTGGGTTTTCTCCGGGTACTGATCCCCACACGCATTTACGGCGCCATGCTGGTGGGATAGTAGCTTTGGCAGGCTCAGGATTTACAATGGACGATCAACAACTGTCGCAACGGCAGATGGGGAGGACTACAATGGTGAGTCCTTACGATCACTTGTAAGCGGGCGCACCGAGGTACTCTTTCGCAGCCTCCCTGGCACTGGAGACCGAAACAGTGGGCCGGAGGAGCCGAACGTGGCCTTGGTATTTTGTAGAATGCTCACTTGTTCTTTTCTCCCCTCATGTTGTGACACTTTCTATTAAAGTGTGGCATTCCCTATATTATTTGGTTAGCCTAGGTAGAAAGACTAGGTAAGGGAGCCCCTGCCGAACACCCTATTACTAACTAAAAGGCACACAACAAAAAATTGTGGAACAAAATTATGAAAGCGTCATGGAACACAAAAGGGGAACTACGTGTTTGCAAATTGAAGTGAGGCACTGGGGGACTTCACAACTTCACATCCTGTCTGGGGATTGACATGCCATGTCACGCTTTCGGAGCACAGTGGAGGAAGGAAAGGTTCATGTTTTCAAACTGGAAATACAGTTTCTATTTTGAGTTTGTGTCAAACAAAAATGACAATTTGAAGACATGTTGCACACTCTGTGCTGTTGACCAAGTGTTATCCAGTTTCAATAACTTCTCAAATTTAAAATTGAAAAGTCATGGACCGCAACATTCAAACTCAGAGAGAAAGTCCCACCAGGCTGTGACTGCAGGAGGTCTCAAAATGTATCTGTTGTATTTATAAACAATGTACAGTACAAATGTAAAGGTTTGCCCTGACAATATTAACAGTTAAATATGTCAGGTCAAAAAATACTTATTTTTGGCATGATCTGCAGCTTGTTCTCCGCCTACTTGCTCCCTTCCTCATCTGTGTACTTGCTCCCTGGTTGTTTCCCCTTCACATGTTTCTCATCCCCTCGTGTGTTTTGTCTCATTGCCAATTCGTTGATTCTCTTCAGGTCACCTTGCAACCTTGCTTCTCGTCATAGTCATAGCCATTGCCGTAGTGTACCGAACCTTATTTGCTTTTGACCCTGTTTTTTGTTTTTCCCCTCATGCCTCATGTACCTCTGCTCGATCATTTGACTCTCTCATGTACCAGTACTGACCTTAAACTGGATTAAACGCTGTTGACCTCACCAACTCTGAGTTGTGCATCAAAACACCCGAGCTGATAATAATAATAAATGTAAGAGCACTATAATATATTTCATACTGTTTATGAATTAAGGGTTACAACAACAGCAACAGGTGACATTTTCTTTTCTGGCGTCACAGCTAAAAATAAAAAATGCATGGCATGTGCAGGCAGGCTTTTATAGGTCAAAATGAAAAACAAAAAATGAAAATATCTCAAAATCTGAAACGTCAGGAAAAAAACGATTTTTTTTTTTTTTTTAAATAAGTGGCAAAAATTTGTTTAAGGACATCTTAAACCACATCTCTTTAAAATTTGCTCTTGATCCATGTAGTTGTCACCATTTTACAGGTAGCCAATGCAGAAAATTTCCTTACAGGAGAAACATGATCAGATCAGTTCTTGTCAATGTCACGATGTTTCAAAACATGAGATCATGGAGCGTAACATTCATAATCTGCAGGATCTTGTTTAGTCTGAATTTTAGGTGACATCACTGAAAAAAAAACGAACAATTTGTCAGTATGAGGTGTACATTACACGTTGTAAAATGTGGAAGACCTTCTGTTCAGAAGTTTTCAGACAAACGCAAACTCGCCAATGACATCATACGAATGCTCGACTAAAACAAGAGCTGAATTAAAAACAAAGATTCCTCATTCTCGGTTATTGGATTCGATTTGTTTTAGTTTGCACTTTAGAGCCGAGTAACATATTAGTATGACATACTATTAAAACTTTGCACTGGTCCATTAAGATTATGCAAATCATTTCAGAGTGACGGTTTATCCGGGCTACGCTACATCATATTGGTGATACACAATAAATGTTTTCATGAAGCAAGTATTTGCAAGGATGTTTGCGGACGCTGAATATGGTCATTCAGAGGCCTGGCAGCATTCTATGTCTGTTCTCCCTCTTGTCGATAAAACTGTTTTCCACTGAGTTTAGCAGTTATTCAAGATGGTATGTACGAGCAAACCTCTTATCTTTTGGGCCACCCATTGCCTCTCCCAACCTGTTAGTGACCAGACGAACCCTGTCCATCCAGTGAGCCCTCATCCACTCAAAGACATTGCAGCTGTCCAAGCTTCCTCCCAGGTCAAAGGGAAAGTCCTAATGATCATCTCACTTCAGACTACCACCTGTCTGCCCCATCTTAGCCTGAGCCTCCGAAAGAAAACAGAGAATTCAATAAAAGCAAGCTTAGTGCCACAAGACCAGACGCAATCTCTGTTCAGCCTACCCATGTCACCTTTCATCCCTTCTTATTCATTAACGCCATGTGAATATTTCATCCTGCAGATACAAAAGCCACCCTCAAAACCAGCTAGTGTTCAACCAATAACTCGGCTGCATGTGTTTGCCACCTGACAGCTTGGTTCCTTATCAGTTTGAAGTCAATATGTGCTGTTCAAATGCAAATTGAGAATTCCAAAACTGACACACTTTGCTTTGCTGGAGGGAAATTGACAGGCAGTGCACAAGTGATCTCCACAAGTAATCTTCTGCTGTACCAACAAAAATCCCTGACACAAAGCGCAACAAAGATGAGATGTAATGTTGTGTGGGAGGGCCATATACATCAATATATTTGCGCATGATAGCTGGCCTCGTGACAGTTCACTCCTCGCTATCCCCCTGGGTTCCCGTATCACACTCACCTCTGCTTGACTTACAATTAACTGCAGTTGTTAATGGGCTCAAGTAGAATTTAGCCTGTAAACTGATCCCACAATTAGGACTTAACTTTGCATAAATGGGGGGCCTGCCTCCCGAGGGACATGAGGCAGAAGAAGGGCGTCTTTGACGGACTGCCAGGCCTGTACGGACCTCCTGAGATGTTGAGGGCCAGATGGAGGGGGAGTTGGAAGTAGAACACATCGAGGGAGCTCCTGCCAACAGGCTTCCCCTGAACCCTCTGGGCTTGTACAGGACACCGGTTTAACCTACAGGAAACCAGATGAGACCCAGTGGGCCAGTAAATCTCAAATGCAGATACTCAAGAAGATTCCATTGCAGGAAAATGGGACCCCTTTTTTTTTAACCAGAAAACACTGCCGACCTACTTTCCCATCCACATTATCGTGATCATTGTTTAATTGTCTGCAATTACTCCCCTTATCCCAAAATAGGCGACTCCAGACAACTACGAATTAATTCAGCAAGTTAAAGAAATCTATTTGCAGCGAGATGCACAAAAAGTAAATAGAAAGGTCGTTTTCAGTGCCATCTCTGTCATTTCACAGATAAACCTAGCAGAACATGTAATTTTGCAGTCGAATTAACTAGGGGTGTAACTATACATCAGTTTAATGAATCGATGTGTCTGCCGTGCGATCAAGCTACATCCGTTGTGGTTGGACTGGTGCCCGTTGCTGCCCGCTTCCAACACACCTGATTCAAATGATCAAGGTCATGATCAGGCTTCTGCAAAGCTTGCTGATGAGCTGATCGTTTGAATCACGTCTAAAACATGCATTTTAGGGGCCCTTGAAAACTGGAGTTGGTGACCCCCCATCCAGAATCTGCTGATCTAACTCGTGACGCATGTGAATGCCATAATGAAATGTCCTTTAGCTGAAATTACTTTCAAATTAGTTGACATTTTTTTCGCTAATGTGAATCTTGTAAGTTGGACAATTATGCCAAAATACAACAAAGTCCGTGATTAACTTATTTTTGCATGCGTGATCTTGAAGTGAGATTACCGGTAGTCAATTTTATCTGTGACAATGCTAGTTGTCAAATGAAATCTGGAGAAATTAAACCTACCATTGCATTAAACAGAAAGGGGCTGGGTTGTGAGTATTGGTTTTTAAACTTCACACACGGTTGTATCTGGATATAGTCTGCCTTTGTTATTCTGTACCTCAAAAGCCAGCAATTGCGAGAAAGTCAGATGCAAACCACCCGTCTCACCTCAGTACCATGGGCTGGATACACACATAAAGACAATCAGGTTGCTGTTGCACCGATTTTGCCTCTTCCCAACCAAGGACGTGTGGGGAAAGCAGACTACTCTCAAGCTATTTGACTCCACGTGAATGGAATACTGTATAGCCAATCAAAGAAGCACCCTGACTGATGAACAAGAAGCAGGCAGTAAATAAAACAAAATATGCCCTTCCAATGTTTTTTTTTCTATAAATGTGGGTTGTCTAGGCAGCAGGAAGTATTTCTCAAGTCTTTTATTGCCAACGTCGTCATTTTACAGCGCTCCCGCCTCCTGTGTTTTTCGGAAACACTTGACAAGCTTTGGCGTATACCCAGAGGTATCTGCTCATCTTCGTGTATGTGAAATCCCGTGTGATCATGCGAAAGCTCTGTCACAGAGGACTGGAACTACACCGGTGATGGAGCAGGATTTATGTGTGTGGTGTTCTGGAGGTTTCAGGATGGAACATACAGAAACACTAAGTCAGCAAGATACGAAGATTCTGAGCCATGAGTAAATAATAAAACCTCAAAATCACATCTCATGTGGACTGGGAGCCAGGGCAAGTTGGCCAGTATTGGGGTCATATGATCAAACTTTGTTGTTCTCGTCACGAGTCTTGCTGCAGCATTTTGTACTAACTGTAGGCTTTTAAATACTAGACGTGTGAAGACCAAAAAGCAACCTATTACCATAGTCAAGGTGAGACGTAACAAACGTAAGAATTATGATCTCTGCGTCACTGGTGGATAGAATGGGATGGATCTTTGCAATGTTGCAAAGATGGTAAAAATAAGAAGGTACCTGTGGTCATATTCACACATTGACATAAACTATACCTTTTTTACAAAACAATTTAAGATATTGCGGCATAATGCTGACAGTGAATAGGGAAATAAGTTGAGAACAACTTCCCACACTTCATCCACTCTCTTATCCTTCCAGATATGTACCCTGATGAGTTTTTGGGGGCAATATGAATCATTGACAAACAAGACATTTTAAGCACTGTACCGGTATTTTGGCATGCCTCTGGCACATCTCGGAAGGATGTTTGTGTTTGAAGCCAATCATGACATCATTATCGCCTCTGTTCCTTAGAGAGCCATGTTTACAGCGCTCCTAATCAACGATATGCATGTGTGCTTGATCAAGGGCTGTTGAATTTTGCTCATGTTTGTTTGGTGATCAAGATTTCTTGATTATCTGATTGGAATTCTTACAAAACACAAAAATGAGGATGGATCCTAATTTAGCGCTTTTTGGGAGTGGAGGCTGATTTTCCATGCATGCAATGCCTTGTTGGGTGATTTAAAATTGGATTTTAAATGTGTTCTACTTTAAAGTCACTCACAATATAGTGTCTTCATTTCACACTCGGTGGCTGTGGTGTTCCTCACACCCTGAATATGGTTAGCGGTGGATGGAGCACATGCCCACTCTGAGGCACCAGAGTTCACCAAGTGCACCCAAGCAGCAGCATTGTTTGGATCTGAGCCGCACAACGCCTGTGAACTTGGTGTTTGGATTTCCTCTTGTTGAATCACAGGAAGTAGGTGAACATGGGTTGGTTCACTTTTACCAGCTTAGGAGTGGCAGTACCTCAGTCCGTAAGTACTTTGACTTTACAGTCAGATAACACGGGTTCGAGTCCTATTGCAAACAGAGAAAGAAATACAGTAATCCCTCGTTTATCGCGGTTAATGGGGACCAAAACCACCCGCGATAAACGAAAATCCGCAAAGTAGAGACCCCCCCCCTCCCTCCATATGGGTACATGTACATAATATTTCTAGGGCCAAATTTAATGGTATACATGCATGTAGAAGTACATTTTGAAGTAATTAACATGACTCAATGCTGTATACTAATAGATTTAAACATGTATAAGTTAGGTTAGTTTATGAATAACCAAATAGAGTAAACATATAATTTTTTTTTTTTTAAGTCCGCAAACAGTCCACGAGAAGCTGCAAAAGTCAGCAAAACAACAGTGAGTCACATAGAGCAACATATACAGTACTGTACTACATATATATAAAAAAAATAATTATTATTATTATTATTTTAAAAAGTCCGCAAACGGTCCGCGAGAAGCTGCGAAAGTCAGCAAGACAACAGCGAGTCACACAGAGCAACATATACAGTACTGTACTACATGTATATGAATTTTTATGAGTATGTTTGAAAAAATCTGCGATGCACTGAAGCCGCGATAAACGAACCGTGAAATAGCGAGGGATCACAAGAAAAAAGGAGGATAAAAGTGAGTTGAAGACATACTCCAACCATTAAATGTAGAAACATATAACTATATAAGTGCTCTTCAAACTTGGCAGGGAAAAAAAATTACTAAAAAGGCATGGAGAAGCTGAGACACTTACAGAAACTTAACTCCTGTGTAACAGTGTGTCTCTGCTTCTCCATGCCTCTTTACCCTCCCACCCCCCACCCCAAAAAAAAACCCGCTGCAGGAGAGATTCTATTCTCGAGGTAGCGTCACACCCTGTGTGAGGTAGCGTCACACCCCAGCTCAAGACTTTGTACAAGTCTTTCCCTTTGAGTGTTCTATTTTCATAGCCAGCACATGCGTGAATGCTGGTGAATCCTGATTTGTGTGCAAGATCTTATGTGCAGCATCTTTGATCTCACCAACAGCTTTGGAAAATTTCTATGAATCAAAAGTGATTGGGGGATGTGTCACATCAAGTGAATATGTCTATGGTTCAACGGATTTAACTTGGATTTGAAATGGACTAGAAGCCCATACATTCATGAATCCCTGTCAGACCCACCCTAATGAGCTCACTTCACCTTGATGAATAGCCTGAGTTGCAGGTGGACACACACTACCAGACAGGGACACACACGTGCAACAAATAAAAGCAAATATGGGCTTGGATGTGCCTTTCCAACATGCAGTTACACACTCAGTCAGTCACTGTATTAGCACTTCATTTGACATCAATGGGAACTCAACCCAAGATGTGCATATGCTCTTTATCTGATGCTGCTCAGCGAACTCTGCAAAGTATTTATTCGAAAAGTATGGTTAAAACACTGCATCCACTCCTTTACGCGGCACAGCATATTTACGTTTGAAGTTGCTAGAATCTGATATCCATCAGCCCTTCCCGCCCGTATGTATAAAATATACCGCGTAAAATGCCTCTGGGTGCTTGGAGTGACACCGACGGTGTCGTGAAACGCCTGTCGTGCCTCTCTAGCATTAGCATCAGAGATGGGCGCCCTATTTTGCCGGCCCGTCCTCCGTCCGCGATCTGGGTACCCTTCTGTCATCGTCCTTCCATTCTTATTTAGATCATAATCGTCCTCCGTCCCCGTCCGTCCTTGTCCCTTTAAAGCATTAAGAGACTGGTAAGAAAATCCAGTGTTTGACTACAGGCCTTGTTAAACCACATACAGTCAAACCTCGGTGTTCGTCCATAATCCGCTCCAGAAGGCTGTTCAAAAACCGAAATTGTTCGAAAAACTGAAACCACGCTCTTTTTAAAATAAAAATGTTTACTGAACACGTCTGCTCACAATGGAAGCAACACAAGGAAGAGAGGAGTCAAATGATGCATTCAAGTGCGCTCAGTTTGTTCGAGAACCGAAATTTGTTCGTCATCCGAGGCATAAAAAACTCGAAATTTTTGGTCGAAAACCGAATTGGACGAGAACTGAGACGTTCCAAAACCGGGGTTTGACTGTACTTAACCCGGTTAGGGATGGACGAAAACCCACTTCTGTCCTTTTTCAAAAACCTCTCATCGTCCGTCCCCAAAATGAGCGTCCAACTGTCCAGGGAGGGAATGCCCATCTCTGGTTACCATTCACACTCGGAGGAATGTACAGGTAAACAACGGTCAAGTACACGCAATGGCTCACTATCATGCTATGTTCAGACCGAACGTGAACTGTCACTTTACCCCTTGCGTCACCTTGCGAGAAACGCTCAACTCGTTTTCAGTGCATCCATTTTGAAAGCAGAGTCGGGCATGTTGTCATTTTTAGTTACGTTTCCATCAAGCAAAGGATGGAACAATTCCTCATCTCGCTGGAACCACCCAACCTCTGGTGAAGTAATCATGAACATGTTATTGTCCCATGAGCGAACGTGGGGTAGGAAGAGTGATGGTATCGATTGCTTGTTGGTAGTTGGCCCGAAGACCGCTGGGATAGGCTCCAGCACCCCCCGCGACCCTAGTGTGGATCAAGCGGTTTGGAAAATGGTTGGATGGAATGGAGAAGGGGTGGGATTTGATAAGTCTAGACATCTTCCCACTTCCTTTTGAGCATGGAAAATTGGGTTTAGGTGCTCGCTGTCTATTTTTTCTTGTTTGATATCATTTATTTATTCATTGTTTCCCAGCATCTGTGCTCCTTTCTTCTGAACTGCAGTCTGCTGAGAGAACGTTTCAAAAGAAATAAAATGTTTTATCACTGAGTTCTCTCGAAACTTCCCGAGCTATACTTCACACGCCGTATTAGCTTTGAGATTACATAACAATTAGCTCGGAAGTTCATGTTCAGGTGCACTACTGGGCGATGGCATCTTTCAGACTTTCGTACTTAATGAACAAATCCATTTAAATCTTATTCCACAAACGCGCTATGAATTAGTCCCATTTAAATTGCAGCACATATATTACTGCAAAAAAAAATTATACTATTTCCACTTTAATGCTATTGTGGCTCTGTCATTGGTCGCTAAATGTAAAACCAAAAGTGTGACTGACAGGAAGCACATCCTAATCCTTCAGAAACACACATTATTTTAGCAGCATCTTCCCAAGTAGTTTTTTTTCGGTACAGAAAATCTTCCCAACTCTGTGAATGCAACCCTTTTTTTATGACCAGCTCACCCTCATGGGAAATGCAAAAAAAAAAGCTTTTTCATCAAAAACATCACCACCACCCTAACAAATCCAGTTTGGGCCTTCATGCATGAGCAATTGGGGCCAGGCCGGCCTTGTCATGTCTGTATCTGTGTTGTTTGTGTCCTGCCCCTCCCTAAACCTCTTGTGTTCACCTACTCCTTTCTTTATTCTTCCTCACCAGTGTATCGTTATCCGTGATCACCTCATGAATTTAACTTTTTGTATCATTCTTTCCTGTTTGTTGAATCTCACATTCCAGTACTTATCTTCGGAGCACTGATTCTTGTAAGCCTTGAGTCTGACCCTTTTTTGACATTGTCTTTTTTCCTCATTAGACCAGTTGACACCATTAGATTCTCTTATTGGTCTGATCTGTCTTCAAACCAAGCCTGTTATTAAACAATGGGGATTTTAGTGGGACGTGCCCACATTTCTACTCATCTTGGTGAGTCACAGTAGACATGACAGAACAGAAGTGCATTTGGACTCATCTCTTTGACGAATAACCTTGACTTGGACGTGGATACTGGAAGATTGAGAACAGTGACGTTTTCCCAATCGGAGGAACACTTATTTAGTTTATTTTTATTTTATTATTTTGGGGCCCAAGGTACACATGTTGTGCACTAGGAAGCCAACTTTAGATAGGTAGGGCTTTTAAACATTTTACCATTTCCGTAAATATGTTCTTTTTATTCAACACATTCGTGGGTCCCCTTGCTCATTGTGTGAGTGTTGATTTGTTGTGCCAAATTACCTAATCTATTCCTCATAGAGACGAACCTAAGGAACTGTCACTCACATCTACTCTGTACTAGGTATTTAAAAGTGATACGAGATAGATAAAGGGGAACATATAGTCAATGGAAGCAACACTGCTTCTATTCAGCCCTGTGAACAAACCCACGAGACAGACTGGGCGTCTTTCTGTCAGTTGTCCGCAAAATGGGCATCCGTCAGTGACAGATTGAATGGTCCGCCGGTACATGAAGAGGTTAGTGACTTTAACAATGACGGACGAAAACCAACCTCCATCAGTGCTCAGTCCTTAATTTTTTTTAAGTTTCTTGTCATTTGTCAATCGTCAGCAAAACGGTTATCCATCACTGATGGACTGACGGAATGCCCACTTCTGCTCATTTATATAATCACATGTTGTTTTTTTATATGGCCAAAGTGTCTTTTGTTGTCATTTTGTCACCGCATGAAACCTTAGGTAGCTGCAGGGACGTGTTTCAAAATAAGAGAGTGCCCAGAAGTTCATTTAACACGATCATATTCATTTTCAAAGAAAAAAAAAAAAATCCTGCTTGGGCAGGTCGGGGAGCAACAAACTATAATTCAGTTTCACTTTATATGCTTTATATAACCGAATCTGGAAATACATAAATAAATATTGCAAGAGTGATTTCGAGTGCGTTGTTGTTGTGTAGAATTTAACAGCACCATAAAATTCTGTTTATTGAGCGGCTAATCATAATATCCCATACAAAAACACAAAATATAACAAAAATGATCATCAACGATCAACTCCAAGCTCATGTGTAGCAGCTCAACTGCTTTCTTTAATTACCAGATCAGTCACCTTCCTCTTAGAGGCTGCACCATCAGCATCGTTGGCCAAGTTTTCGGCACGATGAAGGCCTGCACTTGTGCAGGGTAGTATACAATCCACATGCTTCATTCAGCATGTGCAGACTTGATCTAAAAAACATGAACAGTTAACACTTGAACATAGAGCTCATTTAAATATCGATAAACAGTAAACAAGATTTATGTAATTGGAAAGGAGCTAAAAATAGATGTGAATTTGACACTCCTAGGATTGGGAAAATCCCCAAATCATTGTTTCAGCGCAGGGTTTAAAGCTGGGGGGGAGGAATGCCTTATTGTCTCAAACTTAACAGTAAGTCATTAAACAAAAGATATTGCAATATAAGTGGAGAAACTATTTACTCTGGCCGGTAAAGTCCTGTTGAGTTTGGTGTTTTGAAATCCAGACTGCTCACTGCTTCTTGGTCTCTTTGCCATTTCTGTGGTGAATCTGCATTGTGATCATGTTTCTCTAGAAATGCATGAAGTCTATTATACAGGAGGAGATAAACACAACTAAAGAAGCAAAATTCAGAACCTTTTTTTACTTAAAAGGGGGAGGAGGGGACGACACTAATGGCTTCTGAAAATTCCACAGAATAAAGCTGTGAATGAAATATGTGTGCCTGGGATTGTAAAGTGGCGCATAATGCCTGGGAATAAGCCTGTAATCTAAAGTATCAAATTCAGTGTGCTGGTTAAAGGCCATCCGCGCAGTGAATGAGCTCTTTGTCGAGGTTGTGGCATACAGCCTCATTTGCATGCAATGATAAACGTTGTTTACCCTGGACATACAACTCTGTGAAGTGGTAGGTAAACGCACTATGAATGATAGATTTACTGCCTCACAGGCACGCAGGCAGTTCTGTAGTGAGGGCACACACACACACACACACACACACACACACACACACATACAAATAGACCAATTCATGCTTCAGGTATGCAAACACAAGCTTCACAGTTGCACACATGTTCAGATGAACTATTTCATGCAACAGGACTGTGTGACATAACACACTCAGAAACTAGATCCAGTGTCCTCGTTACAAATTGCCAGAAGGAAACTTGGGCCTTGATCAGAGAACAGCAGGTGATTTGCCATCTTTTAACCAGGAACCAACATGAGTTCTGGTGATGTGGTAAGGCAGTGAGGTTGAGGAGTGGCGGTAAGACATGGCAAACGGGGGCAGCGATTAAAATGGTTTCGTGTCAGTAGTATTGCACACTGGTCCAGTCACTCGGCTCAGAAAATGGTCAGGCTAGAGGAAATGGATTAGGATAGGGGAGGGAGTCAAACATTTTACAGCTTGACACAGTTACAACATTGCTTTGGAACCGCTGTGGGAATTCCCTCCGGCTCCTTTTCTGAAAAATATGTAATTGATGCCACTGTGGGCATTTTTGTTTGATAGTAAATGGGGCTGTTTGGTTGGTTTCAAAGCATTTGGTGCTGCCACAGCAATACACAAGAATTTATTTTCACTGAGAAATGTGTTTTCAGACCATGGGCGCACAATGCTCCACAAAATAAAAGGCACAGTGTGTTGAGCTTGTGTTTGAGGGCCATGATCAGAAAATGTGAAATGATGTACACTGCTGTCACGTTTGCAGAAAACTGGCAACGCGTCACCTCAACTCTTTTAAAGCTAACCTTATTTGAACCAACAATCACCTTGGAATACCGTATTTTCTGCACGAAAAGGCACACCTAAAAGCCTTCCATCTTCTTAAAAGCTCACAGCGCGCCTTAAAATCTGATGCGCCTTGTGTATGGTCATTACGGTAATATTTCAACCATAAAATGGCTCCTTGCTTGAGACATGCTGACAACGCAGAGTTCAAACTTAAGGCGATCGGGTTACGCAGTTGAATACGGAAATAGAGCATCGGCAAGAGAGTTCAACATTCACAAGTCAATATTATAACTTGCTGTTGGTGAAGTGAACTGTGTCGCTGCTTTATTAAATAAGTTTTACTGACATCTGATTGTTCTGTTGGCGTTTCCCTGAGCGTAGCTATCTAGTGGATGCATGGAGATTGCATCTTATAATGCGGTGCGTCAAAATAGGCCATTCATTGAAGGTGCGCCTCATAATCCAGTGCGCCCCCATCCATCCATCCATCTTCTACCGCTTATCCGGGGCCGGGTCGCGGGGGCAGCCGCTTTAGCAGGGAAGCCCAGACTTCCCTCTCCCTAGCTACTTCTTCCAGACCTCCCCGGGGGATCCCGAGGCGTTCCCAGGCCAGCTGGGTGACATAGTCTCTCCAGCGTGTCCTGGGTCATCCTCCCGGTGACACATGCCCGGAACACCTCACCAGGGAGGCGTTCAGGAGGCATCCGAATCAGATGTCCAAGCCACCTCATCTGGCTCCTCTCAATGTGGAGGAGAAGCGGCTCGACTCTGAGCCCCTCCCGGATGACTGAGCTTCTCACCTTATCTCTAAGGGAGAGCCCGGACACCCTGCGGAGAAAACTCATTTCGGCCGCTTGTATCCGGGATCTCGTTCTTTCGGTCACGAGCTATGGGCCGTGACCGAAAGAACGAGATGAGGGTTGGAACGTAGATCGACCGGTAAATTGAGAGCTTCGCCCTTTGGCTCAGCTCCTTCTTTACCACGACAGACTGATACAACGTCCGCATCACAGCAGACGCTGCACCGATCCGCCTGTCGATCTCGCGCTCCCTCCTGCCCTCATTCGTCAACAAGACCCCAGGATACTTAAACTCCTCCAATTGGGGCAAGATCTCCTCCCCGACCCGGAGTGGACACTCCACCGTTTTCCGACTGAGGGCCATGGTTTCAGATTTGGAGGTGCTGATTTTCATCCCAACCGCTTCACAGTCGGCTGCGAAACGCTCCAGCGAGAGTTGGAGAGCCCTGCTGGAAGGAGCCAACAGTACCACATCATCTGCAAAAAGCAGAGATGCAATACTGAGGCTACCAAAACGGACCCCCTCAACGCTTCGGCTGCGCCTAGAAATTATGTCCGTAAAGGTGATGAACAGAATCGGCGACAAAGGGCAGCCTTGGCGGAGTCCAACACTCACGAAACTATTCCGACTTATTTCCGGCAATGCGAACCAAACTCTGACATCGGCAGTATAGGGACCGAACAGCCCGTATCAAGGGGCTCGGTACCCCATACTCCCGAAGCACCCCCCACAGAACTCCCCGAGGGACACGGTCAAACGCCTTCTCCAAGTCCACAAAACACATGTAGACCGGTTGGGCGAATTCCCACATACCCTCGAGGACCCTGCTAAGGGTGTAGAGCTGGTCCACTGTTCCACGGCCGGGACGAAAACCACACTGCTCCTCCTCAATCTGAGGCTCGACTTCCTGACGGACCCTCCTCTCCAGCACCCCTGAATAGACCTTACCAGGGAGGCTGAGGAGTGTGATCCCTCTGTAGTTGGAACACATCCTCCGGTCCCCCTTTTTAAAAAGAGGGACCACCACCCCCGGTCTGCCAATCCAGAGGCACTCTCCCCGCTGACCACGTGATGTTGCAGAGGCGTGTCAACCAGGACAGCCCCACAACATCCAGAGCCTTGAGGAACTCCGGGCGGATCTCATCCACCCCTGGGGCCTTGCCACCGAGTAGCTTTTTAACCACATCAGTGACTTCGATGTGATGTCACAACATAATTCCTGTCTGTATCTTTTCTATCCACAAGATCAGCCACCCATGGGTATGTTTTTTTTTTCTAAAATTATATTCCGAGTCATGACTAGTCTAAACTCTCAGTGCCTCCTTGTGATGACAGAATCACAAATTGCCCCATTTAAAAACTGCTTCTACGCGGTAGCCAACTGTGTCTGTTTTGCGGATCCTCTCATGAAGTGATATAGACATGCATGCAACACATTAGACGTGATTTAGCTGGTTTTGACAGAGGCCTGACTGGGGTCTCTGCCTCTGGGTGGGCTGACCTAAAGTGTCCCCAAGGTCTCGTTCCAGGTAGAGACAGACAGCAGCCTGGAATCCAACTCCTCTGCATCCTTCTCTATGACAGCTCCACCCCCACTCCCGACACCCTCCACGCAGACGCACGTGTACTCAACCTTGTTCTTCCGCTCAGGAGCCACACGTTCTCAGACCAGCCCCAGTTGTCCACATCGTAAGGTTAGCATGGATTTTCACTGCCCTTGCCCAGATGATATTTTAACCCACATTCCCGCCTTATGGGTTATTATTGGAGTGAATGCGCAGAGCCCTTTTTCGCTGGATCTGTATGACATCAGCTCTGGGTGACTGCAACTAAGGCAAACTGCCGAGCCAAGTGGGCCAGGGAAAACAGAACATGGGATAAATCAACGAAGCGGGGGAGAAGGGGAACGAAATGCCAAAAACTGAGCGTTCTTTTTGAAAATAAAATAAAATTATGAGTAGCCTGAATATTGACACAGCAGCCCCTCATTTATTTATCGCCGCATCAAAAATTTGTTTGAAAATGAGTTTAAAGGTCAAAAAGTATTCATGATTATCGTACATCGTCGACTGTGTTGTCAAACTGGTACGGCACAGTCCATCATACAGAGACTCACTTGCAAATCAATTGTTAATCTTATCTATATAAATGCAATATGTTTATATGTGTTCTTAGTTTTCGATAGCAACATCAGTAAAGTGCTTGATGTGTTTTTTTATGTTGTAGGATACACGGGATAGATTATTTATTTATTTATTTATTTGTTTATTTTGCTTTCAGTTGGAAGCTATGGCTTGAGTAAATTTCACTAGATCAAGTAACAGATATTGAAACCTATCTGTCTTTCCATGTACATTTTCAAATATTTATGAGACACATTATAAAAATTCAACCCAGATAAAACTCCTCTAATCTTAGGAAATACAAAATGGCAAATTGTTTGGTTTGCTTAATATGGACAAATTATATATTTCATAACATTTACTTTATTTTTCCTTTTGTAGGCTGAAACAAATCACGTAGGGTCCATTTTAGGCACACATGATTATTTAAGAGATCAAATGCTCCATGCTTCCATGCCTGTTAAAAGACTACACTACACTAAGACACATTAAATGCGCATGGAGCATTCTGAGCATTATCATATAACAAAATATGAGCTGACCCCTCACTGGACATGAAAACTAACTATTCTTTTGTTGCCAAGTACAGGTATTTGTCATCCAAATGGCATTTTTACCCTTTTAAATTGAAAAGAATATCATGCATAAGCCTTCTGAGGTAACCTGAACCCTGTTTACTTGCCCTAATGCAAACAGTCACAAACACGTGCCCACACAAAGGTACACACGCACGCACACACACACACACACACACACACACACACACACACACACACACACACACACACACACAGATCCACACACACACATAGCCACACACTTTTCTAAGTGAGTGACACTCACGGCTGTTAGAAGGAAATGGGGGTGATACAGTGTCCAGTGAGGGTGGGTAACTTTGGTGCCATAATCCATGTCCACAGTTATGCAGTAATGAGCTGCTTTCAAAGCTTCAAAGTAAAATCTCGACCACTTTGGCCACACATATTTAAACTTTAAATGTAATAGTATCAGCTGGCTTTAGAATAGCGCTACAAATTTTTACCTCGACCAAGGAGTTGACATTTTCACGCCCTCCTTGATACCGAGAAGGATTACTAGCGACCCCTGAAGCTAAAAATAAATGAAAATGCAAACAAACACAACGATGGAGCGCATTCACCTGTGGTTGGGGGGCCGTGTTAGGTTTACATTGATTGGCCTAAAAATATAAAAATATATAGACATCAAACTAGCACTTGTCATGACAAACCGTTATACCCATAAAAAAACATATACAGTATATATATATATATATATATATACTGTATGTGTATGTATGTGTGTGGGTAGGTGGGTGTGAGGGGGTGGCGGGGTTCCTTGTCCCATAAACTGTTCAACCAAGTTCAGCAATTATTATTGTTAACGTCATTTTCCATTCTTTGTTCATATCACATCCTGCTTACCGCAGTGACCAGCAATTTTGCTGGAGGGAAATGTCATTGCACAATGTTGTGCAGATGTGCTTGCTAACCGCAGCACCTTGCTACCACATAGCAAACATGCACCGGACCCTGAGGTGCTTCTGAAAAATGCTCCAACCATCTGGAGTGACAACTTTGACGCAGGGCATTCAGCTGCATGTATTTGTCTCACAGGGCTGTATGTGGAAGGCCATTTTATTTGTCATCCATCCATCAATCCATTTTTCGATCCGCTTATCCTCACAAGAGTCGCAAGGGTGCTGGAGCCTATCCCAGCCGTCTTCGGGCAGTAGGCGAGGGACACCCTGAACCGGTTGCCAGCCAATCACAGGGCACACAGAGACGAACAATCATCCGCACTCACACTCACACCAAGGCACATTTTAAAGTGTTCCATTAACCGGCCACAAATGTTTTTTGCAATGTGGGAGGAAACCGGAGTACCTGGAAAAAACCCAAACAGGCCCGGGGCGAACACGCAAACTCCACACAGGCAGAATTGAATGCTGCGCTGTGAGGTCGACGCGCTAACCACTGGACCACCAGGCCGCCCCATATTATTTGTCACGAAGAGGAAATTAATGGTGTCGGAGCCTCACTCACAGGCCACGCAACCCCTTTAAATGAAAAGTGCTCCTCTTGCATGGATTTGTTCATTGGAGTCCCCTTAACATTCTCCTGTGCGTTCAATTTTGGAAAAGAAAATCAAATATTAGCTCATTTCATTGTTTCGTACCAACAAGCTGGCAGTGGAGATTTGAATTTGAATTTTAAATACTTTATACAGTAGCTCTTCCCTTAACTGTTTGTTACCTTATCCCGGTGGAGGGGTTTGCACCTCCCAGTGATCCTAGGGGCTAAGTTGCCTGAGGTTTCATGCCCCTGCTAGGGTCACCAAGTTCAAATGTCTCTTAGGTGTGGGACCAGACAAAGCATGGCTCAGAAACCCCTCATGATGAATGAATCCACTGGATCACTTTTTTCCGCTGGAACCAAACCTAAAGTTGCTGCTTAGCGACGAGTGCCTTCTGGCCTGCTTTACGCACGGCCGTGCATCTCAGCCCCTAACATGGGGTGTTCAGTGTCTGCATGACCAGTGTCAACAGGGAATCAGATTCGTTTCCAGCGAAAGTTGAACTCGGCTGTGTGTCAGCATCTGTCAATAACCCTTATGGACACATTTTCTAGGCATAGCTGAGAGATTGAGGAGGTCGGATTTGGTGGCCTCAGTACAATGTCGCTGCTTTTGACGGATTAGTTCTGTTGACTTCATCAAGATGCAATTCACAACTCTCAATGGAACGGTTTGGGACAAGAATCAGCTCCTTCAAACCTGAGGCCAGTGGTCCAGTGGTTAGCGCGTCGACCTCACAGTGCAGAGGTCATGGGTTCGATCCCGGCTCTGGCTTTCCTGTGTGGAGTTTGCATGTTCTCCTCGGGTCTGCGTGGGTTTTCTACGGCTACTCCGGTTTCCTCCCACATTCCAAAACCATGCATGGCAGGCTGATTGAACTCTCAAAATTGTCCCTAGTTGTTCGTCTCTGTGTGCCCTGCGATTGTCTGGCAACCGGTTCAGGGTGTCCCCCGCCGACTGCCCGAAGACGGCTGGAATAGGCTCTGCGACCCTTGTGAGGATAAAGCGGATCGGATAATGGATGGATGGACGGATGGAGCAGTTTGATAATCCTCTTCTTTGTTTCAGTGGTCATCTCTCGTGTTGGAGCCATGATTCATGTTAGTCCACTTGGTGCAACAGTTCTCCAAGGTGTGATCACTGCTGTATTGCAGACTAACAAGCAGATCGATTTTTTTATGCCGATGTCAGTTTTGAGAATGGATATTTCTGGGTGATTCTGTAATTGATCTTTAGAATTGAGCGATTCCATGTTTTTCTATTCTCTACTTGAGCTAAAAATGTAACTGTAATTGACGACTGCATTTTTTTTTCTTGATTTGTTTTTTTTGGGGGGGTGAGGAGGGGCTAAGGCAGAAAGTTGCCATTAGAAATGACTGTACTTTTGTTTGACACATGTCTGTGATCTGCTTTTTTTCCTACAAAACAGAAACACGTGAATGAACATCCTCCGAAACTAGTCCTGAATTTTTGCCGGTGGTTGTAGAATGACAAGATTTAGCCTTGGTGAAAGTGTGCATTGTATTTGGCAGAAGCATGCATTGTCCAGAATCTCATTCAATTGTGAAGGGGCACCTAATGAAAATTGCTTGTGGTCATAAACAAATGCATGAAAAGTCTGATAACTGCTGATAACATGACAAATTGTGAGTTTGACTAAAGGCATTCCTCCCTTGTACCTGAATGCGCACAACTGAGAAGGGAGAGAGACAAGTTGAGACTCCGCCTGCTCCATAGACTTCTCCACTCTCTGCTCCTTTGAAGGTTACCTACCAATTTGTATCTGTAAACAAGTAGTGACAGCTTCATTGTGTCAACACCAAAAATCCCAGATAGTCAAATGCTTGCATGCATATCTCCGCGGTAAAAACATCATCTTAAATGAATCCCTCTCCGATAATGACAACGCTGACTGAGCATTATTTTCTTGAATCACTTCTGAAACTACGCTTGCAGTGAACCTCATTTGGGAAAGTGTTCCCAACATGGTATCCTGTCTGCGATGAATCCCATCAATTTGATTGCATGTGTTCATGTTCCTCTAAATACGCTACCACCCACAGAGAAATGTCAGTTAAATATTTCAAGGGAGAGGAGCGATGAAGTGTCCAGAGGGGGGCACATGCCATCTGAAGCTCTCCATGCAAGCATTTGTTATGGACGGCAGACACCTGATCCTGCATTAGGCTGCCTCTGAAGCCACGCACCCTCACAGTTCACCCAAAACACAAGCTTGCGCCAATGAGCATCCAGCCAAATGCTTCACTATTTAGGTTAGTCATATGTTCTCCTCTCTCATTCTTCTGCACATCTTATACATAAAGTGAGGGAAAGCGGGGAAGAATCCTGTATGCGGTTCGAGTGTTCTGTGATTGGGGCGAGATGAGCACTTTGAGAAGTTAGTCCTTCCTAATAATGGGCCAACGGGTGTGTTTTTGTGCCCTCGTGCCCACCTCTCCCCTCTGCTTTTACACCAGCACACCACACAGTGGAGCTACAGCTATTTGCAAAACCTGCATTAGACACAAACACACACACACACACACACACACGCTCCCTTCAGTCATCCTAAATGTTTGCTTTTTTTAATTCATTATTTTACCAGGTAGGTTATTATATGGCATTATTATATCCACGTTTAGATTGTAATGAATCCTATTGAAAGCCTTGTTCAGATATTCACACATTAAGAATGTATTTGTGACAATAATGAAAATATGATAAAAATAATATGTGTTGTGTAGTAATATATTTGATTAGTAATATCTATTAAATAAGTGTAAGGTTCAACAAGGCAAGCAACAGGTGAAATTTGTTTCTGAAATGTAACAGCTATCGATTACAACACATGGTAGAATCCATATTGCACACGCTTTTATAGGTCAAACAAAAAATGAAAATGTCTCCAAAACCCGATGTGCTGCCTAGAAAAATAAGTAAAAACATGTTTTAAAAATAAGCCTGGAAATTACATTTCGGGACACATAAAGCCATCTCTGATTAAAATTTGCTGTTGACCGGTGCAATTATGTTGGGGCCTTGTTACTGCGATATTCATTCAAGATAAGATGAAAAAAAATGTTGAACTTGAATTTCTCTCCTGTCGGTTTAAAGCAACACAGACAGAGAGTACTGCTTGTCTGCATCGCTTGCTTCATTTCTCAGAGGATCTGTAGAAATGTTTGGCGCCTGTGCAATACCGCAATGAAAAACGCATGAAGAGAGAAAATAATTGACTGTACGTCGACAAGATCAAGTGGTACACATTTTTTCATACCAAATAGTTTGTCTGTTTTGGAAAAGGAGCAGGACTCGAACGTACTGTTTATTTCATTCAGTTCATTTTCAAAGTTTTCTTTTTTTTTGGTTTGCTTGCAATAGATGGTCTGCCGGTTGTAAATGTGGGACTTTGTAATAATAATAATCATCATAAAAACAGTGTGGCTATAAAGAGTTTTTTGTTTTTTTTAATTGTTGGAAATATCTGACCTTGGATTGCTTCAAAGGGTTCAACATAAAATTTTTGCCCCCCACCCCCTTACAAGCAGGACACAATTATTGTAGGCCTTTTTAGTTCATTCAATATGCAAACGGGAAAAATATGCACAGCTGAAAAATATCCAGAACATCAAATATCATGCACAATTATGACAAATGATTTTTTTTAAATCACGTGTAATTAAAGTACCGGATCTTAATCTTTTTTTTTTTCTAATCATGAGTATTTTTATGCTTACTATGCACACATTCAACATCCGCTAATGGATTCCTTGAGTATTTTTTGCAGTCAAGAGAGTGATCGGCAAGGGAATGTTTTCATTATGCAAAGGCCACCTAATCTCCGAACCCTTTGTTTTCCTTGGTTTTTCTCAAATGTTCCTCGCCACCTCGAGAGCGGGCTAATGGATGCCGATGGAGGAAGTGTTTGACATTGCGGACACAGCAGTGCTTGTTTTAGAGGAGCTGGTCATGTGGTCTGGCCCCCGAATGTGACCCAGCCCCCCCCAGCCAACTCCAGGAGGTTTCAGGAACTGTCCGCTCTGGGGGAAACTGAGTGTCAGTTGAGTCCCCCAGTGAACACAAGTCAACATGCCTTAATCCCCGCATCACCTAGAGTTACACTTTTGGGTCTACAATTAGCTAAGCCAAGTCTCCCCCACGCCCCTCTTTCTTAGCCCTGACATGGAGCCGCGAGCCGGGCCGGATCGATTGTGCTTACATCCATGCTGGGACTACCAAAGGCTTCTCGGAGTGTTTGGTCTCCATAGCAGTGTGCCTTCTTGGCCACATGCTCCCTCATCTTTCACTGTCACCGAGCTGGACAGGAAGAGATCAAAACAAACATGTGGTGGCAGGGAGTGACTAACATGATGAATCGCAGTAATCAGCATCAGGCAGCCCAGAATGCACTCTGATTGGTTGAGGCTATATGAACGAGGACAAGAGGCATACCGTACAACGACACTTGCGTGAACTAAAGCAGCCGTACAAGCCGCTGTAACTAAAACAAAGGCCTTTGATTTTCTCATACCTACGATAAATAAAAACTATTTATTTAAGGCCATCAGACTTAATACACATGGCAAATTAAAATGGAAAAGTTGTCAATCCAACTCGTGTTACAATTTCTACAATTTGTGTAGATTTTTGCGCGTTGTCATCTTTAAATCAAAGACAAAGCATAAAAATTGTATGACAAGAAATATTCCAATTCACGTTTTATACATACAAATTTTGTAAAATTGTATGTTGCGTTGTTTAAACTCATTTACATCGGGTTAACCCTTGTGCTGCAACACCTCAGATGAACAAAACCAGTCTGGACGCAACACTTTCCAATATTACTGAATAAACACTTGGAAACATCTACGGTGTGTGCATAATTTGTTATTTAATATGTTTTTTCTCTAACCCTCATTTGTCCAGGTAAAGCAATTGAGAACATGTTTTCTTTTTCTACAGGCAGCAGAGTAAAAGTCTCCACCAAATCAAAGCAGATATAAATATACGGTATATAAAACAAATTGTATAATTTGGTAGGTATCGTTTAAAGAGAACATTACATCGAAGCATGTGGTGCATAAAAGTTTCCTAACAGGCTAAAAAGAAGCGCGATGATCATTCACAGAATCCTTCACCAACGTTTTAAATGACGATATCGGGATGAATGAAATGAGTTTCATTATTTTTTACAGACTGTTCCAGTCGCGTGGGGTGGAAAATTGAAAAAAGATCCACCAAAAGCTGTGCGGACTTTGGTAACAAAGAGGTTAATAAAACTGCTGGAACAGAGGGTAGTGCATGGTGATCAGAGAGCAAAATGGCATCTGTAGATTGTATTCAAAAAGTGCGTGCATGTGTTTGTCTGTTTCTTATTCTGTGGTCTATTTCTGCAATTTGCTCCCATCCGTTCCCTTCTATCATGGAATGAAATATTTCACTCAAAATGTCAAACAAACTGCAAAACCCCGTTGTCCGTTACAACTTGAGAAAGTCCACTTTTAGTCCATTGAAGAATTATATTTAGACACAAGAATAGCGAAGTGACTCCGTGCTCGAAAGCGTCGTCATGCATGACAGCCCCATGTACAAAGTAGTTATTTGTTGGGTTTTTTTCATCCTATGCATGCATAACTACGTGCTCAAGGCCAGGCGGTGATCTAATCACTGCTTCAAAACCATTTCAGACCTCCACGATGCTTTTGCCCATCAAACAATGCAGTGTATCGTTTCTTCCAAAGGAAGCAGGGTGTCCTTGTACGTTATCATCAAGGGCTGAGCTCCGTATGATTATGAGGGGTGTACATTCCAAAGTTTGGTACCGACTCCATCCTGCACATTGTTTGCCTCCTCTGGGACTTCCTGCTAAGAAGAGGAGCCACGAAAAAGGACCAACACTGCCACTCCAACCCCCTCGCAACTGAAATCTTCTGTATGCCCAAACAAAAAAGTTGCATTCTAGCTGACTTTCCTGTCCCCGTCTCTGCTCTGCGTTTCCACCCGGGGCTGTGGTGTTGGCATTCTTCAAAGTCAAATCTCTGCACGCTAATGATCCCCAAATTTCACTGTCTGGGCTTGGGGGCCCGCTCTAATGGACATGTTAGCCACTTCCTGCTGCTTAGAAGAGACGGATGTCAGGAAGAAAATTCTCATGTTAGAACACCTTCAGTGGTTCCAAGTGGAGATTTACTGGGGGAATCCTAAGCCTCCATTCATAGAGGCCAAAAAAATCCAGTGAGCAAGCAACTACGGTTTGTTCTTGAAAGACACATCGAGAGGCTGGAGTGGTTTTAAAGGAAATATTCACTCACTGGCCAAAGTATTTGGAAGGAAACTCGCAAGCGCGAGCCACCTTTCTGGCTTGGCTGCATCTAACGCGGTTAATAGCTTCAGCAAGGGAGGGACAGCTCAGAATAGGGTATGTACTCATACATAGGCGCAGTCCGCCACCCTGTACTGGCGTTTGACCAGAGGTCTGTAGTTCAAGTTCACCGAAGGGAGAGGCCGGTGTGGAGTGAACAAGCCAGGATGGCCCAGGAAGGATCGATGGAGCGAGCGATCCGGGATGGAAGAACTTGACGGGGGTTGAGAGACATGAGGGGGAGGTGGAAAATGGGACGTTTCTCAGCCCTAAACCCCCTCGGCCAGAAACAACAAGCGGGCCTTCTCATATTCAAATAAATACCAGGCCAGTGGGGAGCAGATAAGGAGGAGGTATAAGGGGCGAGAGCAAGACTGGAGGTTGGCTTCTCTCCTCCGCTGACCTCTCTTTCGGATCACAGGCACGAGCAAGAAATGGCAAAGCAGTCATATTTATAAAAAGAGCAGAAACTCTGCCCTTGGTTTAATACCAGGTTTAAGACGGATTAGAGAGACAAAGGCCCCCGGATCCTGTTTAGGCAGAAGAAAGGCCCTAATTAATTTGGGGAGATCACGGAGGCCCCCAGGCCTACATCATCGGTCCTTTGTGGCAGGAATGCCAGCTATTTACCGGCGTTCCAAACGGGCTGCGGAAAGACGCGAGGTGATGACGTCTGGGGCTGCTTGTGGAGCAGATAGGAAAAGGATACTTTTCAAAAGCTAAAAGCTTCCCAGTTTTAAAACAAAGAGGAAAGGAGAAGAGAAGGAATGATTTTGAAAAGTGATCTCACTCAAGGCACCCCCCCCACACACACACACACACACACACAACCTGCTGCAAAGGGTTCCATGTTCTTATGAAGATGTGCATTTCTCTGTCTTAATGGGAAAAAAAAAACACCACAGAAAATGCCTTAGCCTAAATCACTCATATATTTTTTCTAACGTCAGCCTGCTGTCCTAGATGGACATACATAAAGTGTTGGAATAGATTATGTCAGCAGCAGGGGCCCAGTTTGAAGCCTATTGAACAGCACCGTTGGCAGCTGTCAGGCACGCTTACATGTGGAAAGAGAACCCCCCAAAAAAACAACCAAAAAAAAACACAATTGCACCGCCAGGTATTTGCAAATGGGGGTGTTAGCATTTTTAAAAAAAATTTATTCATTTTGCTGTGTGATTAAATAGATGAAACTGCCGTAAGGCTTACATTTCATAAAGGGTTTACTTACTACAAGACATAAGGGAAATATGATGTATTTCTTGTTTTAGAACAGGCTATCATCATAGTGTGTTGTAACTCAATACAGTATGAATGACTACAGGGGCCGGCAACCCAAAATGTTGAAAGAGCCATATAGGACAACAACAAAAAAACAAAAAACAAATATATCCGGAGCTGGAAAAAAAAAATAAAGGCCTTCTATAAAACGTACAATGAAGGAAACACATGCTGTATGTATGGAGGAGACTGGACTGTCTCAGAATTGTTTATGTTATTCATTCCTTTGTTGTGTGTTCACAAACGCCCCATATAATTTATTTTGTGATTTCCTCGCTTGATTTTCTGTTTTGGTGCATTATTTTCCACTTTTCTAAGTGTCAGTGAAGGGATCATTAATTTCCGTTTTTCGGGGGCTGTCTTTGAACGCCTCTCGAGTGGAACGAGAAGAGAGAAGGCACGGAGTCCCGACGCAGACGTGTCTGTGTTTGTCGAGACAGTTCAAAGCGTAAACACCACAGCTCTCCTTTTTTCTGAGCTGCAACATGTATCTACAGTATATCTATATGAGCCATATAAGCCTACTATCAAAAAATGACTACGTTTGCTACGATTACACGATGAGCCTTCATGATTTTTTTTTTCCGTGCAGTGCATTCTGTAGAGCAGGGTTACCCAACCTTTTTTGACCGAAGATCTACTTTTCGTTCAACCAACCTACGATCGACCCGCGCAAACACAGCACACTTACAGACGCATCCTTACCTACCTGAGATCTGACGTGCATGGGACGCACTTTTGCAGCGTTTTTGACTATTGTAGCTCACGTGTACCGTTTTAAAAATGCATTTCACGGCCCTCCAGATTCTCTTTGCCAGTAATTGTAATTTGCGGTGAATTGTATATGAAACACCATGGGTTTTTTTGTGGGGGTTTTTTTTGCAACAGTCACCTGCCTTGCATCCCGCCCTGCTAATAGAAACTTGTGTCGCAGGCT
Organism: Hippocampus abdominalis; assembly: GCA_018466805.1. Classification (NCBI taxonomy): domain Eukaryota; kingdom Metazoa; phylum Chordata; class Actinopteri; order Syngnathiformes; family Syngnathidae; genus Hippocampus; species Hippocampus abdominalis. Next base: position 19,234,100 of record CM031698.1, on the reverse strand, counting down.
ATGACCCAAATCTTGTTGACAGAAACGTTGAAATGTAATATTTATTCTACACATTTTTACAGCATTTGGGGAACGTTAAGAATGTTTGTGTCATGTTTTTACCCCTACAGAAACCATATTTAAAACAAAAAAATAAATTTCCCTCCCACATCTTTTTCCATTTTCAAACATTTTTACAAAGCTCCAAAGAGCCACTAGATGGTGCTAAAGACCCACATGCGGCTCTGGAGCCGCGTGTTGCCGACCCCCGGACTAGCCCCTAGCTATCAGTGTATTGACATTATAATTAAAACATAAAATCAATAGTGTCCTTATCATATCTCATATGGGTGGGAATATCCATCCATCCATCCATCCATTTTCCGAACCGCTTGATCCTCACTAGGGTCGCGGGGGGTGCTGGAGCCTATCCCAGCCGTCTTCGGGCAGTAGGCGGGGGACACCCTGAATCAGTTGCCAGCCAATCGCAGGGCACACAGAGACGAACAACCATCCACACCCACACTCACACCTAGGGACAATTTAGAGTGACCAATCAGCCTGCCATGCATGTTTTTGGAATGTGGGAGGAAACCGGAGTACCCGGAGAAAACCCACGCAGGCCCGGGGAGAACATGCAAACTCCACACAGGGAGGCCGGAGCTGGAATCGAACCCGGTACCTCAGCACTGTGAAGCCGCCGTGCTAACCACTGGACTACCGGGCCGCCCTGGGTGGGAATATACGATGGAATTTGCGTGGAACGGCATCAGGGAATGATGAGTTTCACCATTGCTCAGCCATTGTGTTCATTTCCATTGTGTTTTTATGCACATGTCCTTTTATGATGACCCCCGAGAAATACAAAGAGAACGAGCCGGACAGGAAAGCCACCTTGATATGCCAAAAAGGAAATGTGTTTCGGGCCATTTTCCCCGTTTCATTTTTGTCCTCTTTTTCCACAGCAATGACGAGAATTGGTTTTTGCCAACAGGATGGGTGCAGCCTTAAGTTTTCACACAACTGCTCGAATTAGAATATGATCAGTGATTTGTCAAATTGAAAATGTTGCCTTTATTAAAACAGTATTTTTATTGTCAATCGTTATTAGCATAAACGCCTGCGTGCATTTGCTTTTCAACATTAAAAAAACAATAATTTGATTTATATGCGTTGTTATTTCCTAAAATTGGCTAAAAGAAGAGCATAGCTTAATTGGTAAATTTGATACGTTGGGATTTTTTCAAAAATAATTGCATGCAAAAGAAAAAAAATGGCTTAATGACCAGTGTGAACCCAATCGTGAAAACGTGGTTATTTTTTTCGGACCTCTTTATTTTTTCGTTGTAGAAGATGTTGAGCTTTTTTTTTTAATTACTTCTTATTTCTGCGTTTTCCCGTTTCCCCCTCCATTCACTCTGATGATGAATGAAATTGTTCTTAAAACGTTTCATGTCGGAATAAACAATAAATAAAGCCGTGAAATTCGTTTGTCTGAGCCGATGAAAACCAAGAAGACCTTGAATGAAACTATAAGATTATTTTTTGCCGACTATTTCCATTTTGGGGCGTTTACATTCGGTTGGTTGAAACGAATTGTCCTGTCACTTGAACTGATTGTTGCTTATTTAGTTTCTTTCCAAGATGATCACCAAATGGGGGCGCCGATATTTCCACGCAGCATCCCCGCGGAGAGAGGGGACACCCTAGGACCTCTTCTGTCAGCGGTCAACTGTTCACTTCCTCTCCTGCTAATTCTGGGATGTGGACTAATATTTGGATAGGGTAGGGTGATATGTGGAGCACGTCGCCCAGCTTTATGTCAGTGGGGCATCGTCAATGTGAAAATTGGAACCTTGATTATTTGACAGGTTCCAAAATGACAGACAGTAAATTAAAGAGGTGAAGAATATAGGCTACATATGTCAGGTTAAATATTTAGATTTGACTTTATTGTTCGAGAGAAGTGGTAGACCGACAGAAGTCAAAACAAGGCCCTCCCAGTGGGTGTCTTTCAAACGGTATTTCAGTTTAATAAAAAAGGAATACAAAAGCAAGCAGCCAATGCGGCTTGACGTTTACGAGGTAGGTGCCATTTAATGAGGCATGAATGGGATCTGTCATGTTAGCACAACAAGACGCACAGCCTGCATTCCTGCCCCGTCATCTCTTATTAAAAAAAAAAAAACACGAGGAAATGCAACGGCTTGCCACAATTATTTATTTATTTTTTAACGGGGGGCAAATCCAAAACTGCTGTTGTTGCAGATATGAGTGAAATATACTTGAATTACTCTTATGGTCCAGTAATGTGCGCCAAAACACAAAAGATTGGGGAGGGGGTTGGAAATATCAAGTTGTTTTGTAACAATACTTAACTAGGTAGTGTGGTGGGGTAGTGAATTATCATTGTGACGCCTGTTATTTAATTATCAGAGATTTAAATAGTTGAAATTAATGCGTTGTCAGATTTGGAAACGGATAAGGATCGTGGCCCACCATCTCAACCGAAAATCTAACCGAAAATGTTCATTCCAAACCGACTTGTCATCCATGCCCCGACGTCTATTAAATTGAAAAAGATCGTCACGCCAACGCCAAAGCGTCATCACAAAGGTGGGCAGGGACGAAAACAAATTCAAATATGAACATTCAAAGCATCATATCAGTCTCCCATATAAAATGCGTATTTGCTCAGGCGTAATAATAGTGTAAACTTTACTATTCGGTGTTTATTATTATTATTATTATTATTATTATTATTATTAGTGTTATTGTTGCAATTGATGTTCACCAAAAAATAAAAGGAGACTGCTTGCTAGCAGAACAACAAAAACAAAAAAATCTATCTATCTATCTATCTATCTATCTATCTATCTATCTATCTATCTATCTATCTATCTATCTATCTACAGCAGTGCAGTATTTGTTGATGCTCCCTGCCTCCTATGGAGAAACATCCAAAATAAATAGAGCTAATCCTCTAACTGCTTTATCCCATTAGACCCCCGCTGTTGCCTCCCCTCTTCATTCGGTGACCTCATGTGTAAATTGGACTCTATCCGGTGAATATCCAACAAAACACATTTCGGGTTCGACACCGAGGCCGAACACAGATGAGCTGAGAAGCCACAAGGCGACGCAAGGGGTGCAAGAGGTCAAGTCCAGCAACCTCCAAGGTGTCTCACGCGTGTTAAAAAAAAAAAGTGTTTGTAGAGTAGAAATGAGTGACGCGTAAATCTCGGATATATCGTTCTTGAATTGAAAGAGAATCATCATCATATAGCAAAGAGTCTGAGCATCACTTTCCAACGGTGTATCGGTGAAATTATTTTTCGAATAACGACTGGTTATTGTGTTTGATTAAATTATACATCAGAATCTGGTTGAGTCATCTGGAATTATTAAAAATTAGTTTGTACGTTATTGATCTCTGTGCAACTTTGTGGAGAAGTGACATAAAATGTTACGTTTTATAATTATTTTGCAAACGTAGCATCCTAACATTTTTCCGTGAATAATGCAGAAAAATGCTCATGATAAAATTCAGGCGTGTCGGCTATGTAACGTCAAAGTAGCCCTTTGGCAAATTCAATTCGGTTGTTACTTTCAAACTCATGGGTTAATAAAAGACGCACGGTTAAAATTGAAAAAAAAAGAAATAAAATCAATGTATCCGGTGGGAAAAACTCCTCAACTGTATAACAACTTCTGTCACAGTGTATTAAAAATAGGGACTGAAGATAACACTGAGGAATACATTTGAAATTAAACTCAAACAATAAGCGTGTGGATGTGCAAATAATGCCACACGCCTCACTCGAATTTTATATGTACGTATCACAAAAAATAATAATAATGAATACAAAATACACTATTCTGTAAGGAAAATATTAAACGATTAATATTTCAACGAGAGACACTAAAAGGACTAAGTATCATTTTTTAACAAATCAAAATATAATGTAAAACATACGATAAATAAATAAAATCTCGGAGCATTTTAGTCCCAGCAAGATTTGGCTGTTTCAAAATGTCGTTTGATTCTATTCTTAAAATGTGGCGCACAAAGTACAATAGTTTGCTCGGACAGTTGCAATGACGTGGACGCCATCCAAATGAGCCAGTGACAAAGTCTTATTAAAATAAAACACGCCGAGCTGCGCGCACGCACGCGCGCACGCACGCACGCACGTACGCACGCACGCACGCACGCACGCACGCACGCACAGGCGCGCGGTACGAGAGGGGGAGGCGTGGATGTGGATGTGGCTGCCTTCTGACAATCTCGTATCAGCTGCACTTTCTGCTGGAGGCAGGCGGGCAAGGCAGCCTTCGCATTGACAACAGCCGCCACCGCACAAACACGGAACGCGCGCTCGCCCTCCTCTTTGGCGGATCGACTATGGTTTGACAGCGGCGGGACCGCTTCCCCCCCCCCCCCGCCCCCCTACCCGAGGTTCTTTCAATGAACCTCCCGACCACGGAAGTTTGGGCGTCTTCACCGTAGCAGCGGGGAATACTTTCCAAGCAGACATATTGGCCAGTGCGGGCATGTGAGAAGGCGTCTTTCCGCGCATGTTCTTCGGCTTTCTGCGCAGCCTTCTCCCGCTGTCTGGAGAAGGGGAAGGGGGAGGCGGTGCATGAGGAGGAGTGGGCACGACTTTCCCCTAACTCGAGCCCCCTGCCTATGGACGACGGTGGTCCCCTCTCTCCCAGGGCAAATGCTTTCAGTATTGCCTCTCTGATTTGCGCTGCAGAGCAAGCAGGAAACGCGGCGTTTGACAAGCGGAGCCCCGGCCTGGACAAGCCAGACGGGAACAACCACGGCTGCTGCACAATGCATTACAGCACCGTGACCCGGGAAATGGAAGGTAAACGAGTTTGTTGATGATCTGCTTCACGCGTGACGAAACGTGTCATTCAGATCCGCAGTTTGAGCCCAAACTTGTTTGGATTCCGCAACCTCTGTCGGACTGCTGTTAAATGGGCATTCAATTTAGTTGCACTCCAAGACGGTATAAAAAAAAAGCGATGCTCATTCACAGAAAACGACTTCGAACGCGCTGATTTTGTTAAATTGCGATTAGCACTAAGCGCTCAAATTTAGGGGCACCAAATAAAATCAAAAAAATCTGGCACATTTTACGTACAGCATTTTTTTCACAAACTTTACGAAGTTTTGTGGAAAGTAATTTAACAACATAAGCCTTTAAGTCTTGCAGTGTTAAAAATCCGCTAAAATAAAACTCAACTATCGCTCTTAAGTACCTTCAAATTTAGCTACAATTAAAAATCCGTCATAAAATGGAAACAAAGACAGAGGAGAAAACATCCATACTGTGCGTCATGGCGAAACTCACCTTCGCGTGTTATCTCGTTTCATTTATTTAGCCACTAAACAACACTCGGGCGGCGCATATTTGTTGATTCATGTAAATCGGTATATGTTTACCCAGTCACTCGTTTACACTGCTCATCCCCCCTATTGTTTTGCGTCAACGGGGGGGGGGGGGGGGGGGGGTGATGCGGGCCCCATCCAAAACAGGATTGGGTGCCTGAGAGCCCATTAAAGAGAAGGGGCGCACTTCTGTGTCAATCAGTCTCTTCGTAAGGCGAGGAAAAGGCACATTACCTGCAGTTCCTTATCTAAATAGAAATAAGAACCGGTTTTATCGCAAAGGGGAGGCCCTCCGCGGCAGATAAGAGAAGCGTACTGCCTTGCACTCACACACACATACACACGCACACACGCTCAGCAGCAGCGCGCAACAACACCGACGCGCACAATCGACACAAAGGAGAAAACAATGCATGGACTCGCTCGACTTTGGACACGTTTTTAACTTTTTTTTAACATTCGGATGCTATACCTCAGGGATTTAGGACAAACCGAGACGCAAACTTTTAAAACGAGATTGACATCTTCATTTGGGACGCATTATTTTTGTTTTTTCTTCATTTTTTTTGTCTCTCTGTGTTATACCGACTTGAAGACCGATTAGTAAATCCAGTCTTTTTTGGAATGATTTCAGCCATATCCAGCCCGTGGCTGACGCAGCTGTCCCATTTTTGCGATGTTGCAGCCTTCACGACCAGCAGCCTGAGCAGCCTCAACACCCCGGGGGGATACCACCTCTCCCCCTCCCCCGGGGACCCTTACACCCAACACGAGGCCCACTTTGAGCCCTGCCCGGCCGCTCAATCCAACTACAGCTATGCGGGCCAGGCCCCGCCGAGCGACCCTGTCGGGACCCCTTGCTCGTCGTCCTCGTCCAACTCCACACCGAACAGTAAGAACATCGTCAAGAAGAACCCCAAAGTGGCCAACATTAACGTCCAGCTGGAGATGAAGGCCTTGTGGGACGAGTTTAATCAACTGGGCACCGAGATGATCGTCACCAAGGCGGGGAGGTGAGGCCACGACACTCACATCAAATCAATTTATAGGATGACAATTCTTGGATGCGAGCCTGCAGCGTCAAATCCGTTTTATTTGATTGCCATATATTTTATTGAGGAACAATGTGGCATTTATTGTCTGTACAGTGTCCTTGGGTGGTATCAAAGGCGCCTTTAAATAAAATGTATTATTATTATTATTATTATTATTATTTTAATTGGTTGAGTACAACATTGGGCATTCTTTTGCTTTCTCGTAGTGATTTCTTATTCTAAAATCCAAGTGTCAACAGTTAGTGTTCTTGCATTTAAAAACAACAAAACGGTGTTCTTTATCTAAAATAACATTCGTCGTTTTTCCTCGCGATGTTTATTTACATGTGGGATTATTTAACGACACCCCCCACTCGTAATCGGTGACTAGCGTTTATTTGATTGAAATCTATGCAGAATACATGTCAACCCTTGCTCGCAGTGCGTGTAAATTGTGCGGCGTGTCGTGCTTTAACTGCAAACATTGCGTGTGCGTGCGTGCGTGTGTGTTTGCGGGGGTGCGTGCGTGTGTGCTTTGCAGTAACACTGGCGGCATCCCTCTCAATTTTATGCACGGTTGTAGCTCACTACTTCAAGATAGTTTGACATCGATTATAAATTGTTTCATTTGGATTTTTTTCCAAACTTGATAACGTTCCATTCATTTCTTTTGATTATAGTTCCAAATTAAGTACATTTAATTTTGTTCACTGCGGTAGTATTTATTTATTATTATTATTATTATTATTATTATTATTTATTATTCAATATGATTTAATATGCAATATCGGGCTCTCCAACGTGGAGCCCGCGGGCATCATGTATCCCCAATGACATATAGGGTCATTGCGATTTTGTAGGAATATTGCTGAAGTGATCATTTGAGAATGTATCCAGTGCACTTGCAGTATAGAAATAAAGTGTTGCATATTGATATTTATCTATTTCCTAATTATTGTGAGGGATCATTGACATGATCAGCCCCATTCATATTAATGAATATCATGAATGATTAATAATAACATATAATAAAAACATATGAATAAAGGTACGCATCAAAAAGTTGGTGACACCTGATAAAGAGTGAGGGTTTACCCCTTCAGCTCCGACACCTGAACTTTACGGGCAATCATACATACATACAGCGTATTATTAATTTTAAAGGGAGAACAGAATTGTGTATATTGTAACGTGATCGTACAGAGAGGGGCATCGCCCGGTAAAAGAATAATCTTGAAAGCGAGGCTCCTCTGGTGCAGTGTGACAAGTAGCACTTTAGCGGCTCCTCCAGCCTGCGCGCAAGCCTAAACACTGACGTTAATTGAGCGTTGATTTCGGCATCCCTTTCACTGACATGGACATTAGTCAGCTCAACCGCTCAAGCAAGCACAGAGACGTCGAGGGGGAGAAGGAAACAATTGCATTTCAAGTACAAAATCAAGTCAATGCACTCGCAGCGTAACGTGCACTTCAGGCTGCTTCTTACAGGTGAATTGTTACGTTCTAAATTTACATGTGCGGTCATATAGTTACACTTGGTCGGATGTGGAAAGAATAAAATGTAAATGCGAGAAAGTGAAAAGTTGGCCTTGTTTTGCGCAGGCTACTCGGGTCTGGAAAATATCAGAACTTTTTTAAAAAAAAAAAGGCATGTAATTTAAATCTCAAGAGCATGCAGAGCAAATTAAAAAACAACAAACGATCACGTCATTCCTTCTATAGTTCGGAGTTTCCGTTTTTTTTCTCCTACGTTTTCCTCTATAAATGCACTTCTGCAAGCACGGAAAATTTGATTAATTTGTTGTCTTGATTTTTGTAACGAATTCTTTTTACACTTGAGGCAAGTGAATAACTTGAGAATTTAATGTCTACATCCATATTCTTTCCAGGCGAATGTTTCCAACATTCCAAGTGAAAATATTCGGGATGGATCCAATGGCGGACTACATGCTCCTAATGGATTTCTTGCCAGTAGACGACAAACGTTACAGGTAGGCTCCTTCAATCCAGCATAGTTTGAAAAAAAAAAATGTACACAAGAATTGCATTAGATTTAATGTGAGAGCAAATATGACTAATATGGATGCAAAAACACGAGGTAACTTTTCTAAAGTCACGATTTCACAACTGCATAATTGAGCTATGAATCTAAATATATTTCAATTTATATTCAAAAATATTGAGTGATAAATGACCCCAGTGATCCCCGCAGGTATGCGTTCCACAGCTCCTCGTGGCTTGTGGCAGGCAAAGCTGACCCGGCGACCCCGGGAAGGGTCCACTACCACCCGGACTCTCCGGCTAAGGGCGCCCAGTGGATGAAGCAGATCGTTTCTTTTGACAAACTCAAACTCACTAACAACCTCCTGGACGATAACGGGCACGTAAGTGCAATTAATGAATTTATCCGTATCACCGAGGCTACATTTCTTTTCGGTCATGTTAACATGATGCGTGCATGTGATATCAGCATCATAAAATACAATTTCGCGGTGTATTTTATTAATGGATTCGTAATTACAATAACCCACTTTGAGTCTTGTGTGAGAAATAAAATGTAATAAAAGCGGCGAATGACACCCCCCCCCCCCCTCCCCTCCCGCAGATCATTCTCAACTCAATGCACCGCTACCAGCCCAGATTCCACGTGGTCTATGTGGATCCTCGCAAGGACAGCGAGAAGTACGCAGAGGAGAATTACAAAACGTTTGTGTTCGAGGAGACTCGCTTCACGGCAGTCACGGCGTACCAGAACCACCGGGTAAGAATGTCACTCGGAAAAACGTGCATCTGTGATGGATTATTAAGTTCCAATAAACCGTATTAACTTGTGAGCTCTGCTGATTAAAAAAAAAAAAAATCACAATACTATACAATACAACACATCTTTATTTGTATAACGCTTTGACAACAGCTGGAAAAAATACTTTCAATTTCTGGGGCGACGCAATTGCGATTTGTGATCCTACGAGCTGTATTGAAACGAATCGGATAATATTGCTTGTTTCGACGTGTGAATAATAATACAATGTCAGCGCATAATTCGACTCATATATGATCTGGTTGCATTGTGTGGGTTTCCTGAAAGTTTCTATTTATTTCTATGTCCTAAAAAAAAAAACTTTTCCGCCAAAGTCCGGCGTTATGCCTGTTGTAGAAGTTATTCACTGGGTGTACCTAATCAAGTGGCCAGTAAGTGTGCCTTAAATGACGTCAGATGATGCGGATCATTTTCTTTCTTTCTTTCTTTCTTTCTTTCTTTCTTTCTTTCTTTCTTTCTTACCAATACGGTTAAAGTTAAGTTAACCCTGGAGAACCCACAGGGTTAAATTTGGCCCCTATAAATTCTACTACTCAAATGCTACCCTTAAATCCCAAAGGGTCAAATTTGGCCCTAATCCTAAATTAGGATTAAAGCATTGAATATTTGAAAAAACATATATTTTGGTGTTCAGTGAACATATAGCAGTTATTTAATGTAAAATTCATCATTTTCCAAAGAAGAAAATGATTCTTGGGTTCTCCAGGGTCAGTTGTGTCCTAAAAAAAAAAAAAATTAAATCCAGACGTAACATGAAATACAATGGACCTTTAGCCAATGTATAAAAGATAAGACTGTATTCTTATAATCTATCCAAATCTTGTAAAGTCGGTGCTAATTATGCAACAATTGCAGCTGTTATGTTTAGCTCCTCTACAATAACATCCACAATTGAAAATAATTCCAACAGAACGTAATCAGTTGCATTAAGTCGATTGTTTTGGCTTTCTTGTTGTGACTTTAGATCACCCAGCTGAAGATAGCCAGTAACCCCTTTGCAAAAGGCTTCCGAGACTGTGACCCAGAGGATTGGTGAGTTTATATTTACACTGAATACAAAAAAGTCCTTTTGACATGTTTGTACATGATACGAGGTGCAACAAAAGAAAGGGGACATTTGCAAGAATGAGGAAAATAGGTTAGTAGTTTGTTTTAACGATACGTCGCTGCCAGATGGGTGGAACTTGTATGTTAAAAGTACACAATGAGAGCCGTGATCTTTGGGAAACACTGGATATTGTTTCAAAGATTATCGTCTGCTTTTCAGTCATTGATAGATTAGCAAAAGTTCTCCCCACACAAAAGTCCGCACATCTGGTACGGAAACAAGTGACTCAATTTCTTCCAAATGCTGTCCATTTTTCCCCTTTCAAGCTTTAACTAAACAGATTCCTCTGAAGCTTAGCCTTATTAATCAATGAATAGGACCATCTGACTGACTTACTTTCTGCTTTTATCCATCTAAATGGAAGATTGGCTATTGGACAAGGACTCAAAACACGCACTGCAGTTCTAACCCACTTCCATATAGCGTTTGAAAACAGGCGAAGGAAATTGTGGCCTCGGCGTTCATTAAACGCCTCTTGTCTTCCTTTCCCGCAGGCCCAGGAATCACAGGCCAGGCTCCCTGCCAATAATGAGTGCTTTCGCCAGAACAAGAAACCCGATGTCATCCCCTCCTCAGCAGAACGGCACGGAGAAAGGTCTGCAACTCCGTCTTTATTCCAACTTCAGCTTCATCTGACAGTCTGGTGGCCAACATCAAACCAAGTCGGCTTCTGTCTTCCTGACAACCGGCTTTCTGTCAATGCGGGCCATGTTTCCTACCATTTCCGTCATAAAAAGTGATGCATTTGAAGGATTGAGCCAATGCTGCCCTTCAATTGAACAAATTGATAGTCGCTTACTACAAATAAAAAAAAAAAGGTCCTTTTTACTAGTTACTAATACCTTACACATAACCACAGCGCTCTTATTTTCACCACCTTGATTTGTATTTCCAACACTTTCATAAAGAAAATTTAATATGAATACCTGATTTTTTCTGGAGAAACCACAGGGTCAAATTTGACCCCTATAAATTCTGCTACTCAAATGCTACCCTTAAATCCCAAAGGGTCAAATTTGGCCCTAATCCTAAATTAGGATTAAACTATTGAATATTTGAAAAAACATATTTTGGTGTTCAGTGAACATATAGCAGTCATTTAATGTATAATTCATCATTTTCCAAAGAAGAAAAGGGTTCTTGGGTTTTCCAGGGTTAAGCTTTCGTCTCAGCTGGACATTACAAGACCCATTTGGATGAATAGTCTCTCTCCAAAATGGTGAAAAAAAACCCTGATTTTGACACTTTGCTTGATGCAACAGTCATTGTTTGTGAGCTAAATAAAAACTGTACGTCACAAATAGTGCATGGTTATACCTCTGGTGACACGCTGTTTAATCTCCTTCAGATGACAGCAGGCGGGAATATGAGCGAGAGCCCGGCGGCACACCCATACATGCTGACCCGGCTCACCAGCTGATGTCCCGCGTCCTCAGTCCCGCCCTGCCCGTCCCGGGAGGCCTCCACGCTGTCCCGCTCACCGGCGGCCGCCCGAGCCCCACGCACGACCTCCGGCCGGACCCTCACACTCTCCCCCCGGAAACTCTCCACCACCACCCCTACAAGTACCCCACCACCTACGAACACTACCTGGGAGCCAAGACCAGGCCGTCCCCTTACCCTTTACCCAGCATCAGAGGACACACGTACCACCATCACATGAACCCGGCCACAGCTAACATGTACTCGGCTACCAGCGGGCCGGCAAATTATGACTACGGGCCCAGATAATGACTGCTAATGGTGCACTGCATTGTGGGAATGGAGCCAGCCTTGAAACTTTTAATGCAACCTGCAGGGTGAGTTCACAGACTGAAACTGCGAGATAAACCCTGCTGTATTTATTAAAATAATCTCTGGAGGAAACATGGACGCCTGTGTAAAGCCCCGAAAGAGGTCTTCCGTGACCTGTGAACTCAATGGCAATTGCTCCGCATCAGCCAACCTGAGCAGTTCAGTCGCTGAACCAGCGGGCCGAGGAAAAGACGTTTGATCACAGACTGGAATTGATTTTTTTTTTTTTTTTGTGTTGAATGCACTTTTTGATTTGCCTTGTTTCTAAAGCTTTCAAAAAAGCCATACGTTATATAATCCCTCAACCTTGTAGGTAGACGACATGTTTGCATGCTGAGCTCATCGGAGTGGCGGTGGAAACACATTGAAATGTTTTTGGGGTTTTTTGTCTGAGGAGGGAAAAAAAGGTTGAATCATCGAACACGAACATTTTGAGCCGCTCTAAGAAGCTTGTACCATGGCACTGACTTGCAGCAATTCAAAGTAAATAAATGAAGCAGAATGACTGCTATGTGTCTGTAAAGTGAACATTAAATTCTAAAGTAATCTAACCATGTTTTTGTGTGGCGTCTCCGTATAGCGAGATACATGGATAGACACACAGAACTAAATAAGTTGATTGATAAAATATTCAACACCTGCACACACGCACGCGCACACACATACACACACACACCTGCGAATACAATAATGACTCAATAAGTGATGAATACAAAAGCATAATAGTGGATATGCAGTTGTACTAGCCTGTATTAGTCCTTCTACCAAAGGCAACATGCTCTACTGTGTATTCATATATGTCTTTAAAGGATGCCTCAAGTTTGGTGATATTTACAGAATAGCACAAATACCTATCCACCTACACACACACACACAAATATACATATATATATATATACACACACACATATATATATACTGTAAGTATATATATACATATATATATGTATACACACACATACACATATATATATACTGTACATATATATATATATATAGACATCTCCAGGGTTGGGTACCTCAGTTGTGTCCTAAAAAAAAAAAAAAATTAAATCCAGACGTAACATGAAATACAATGGACCTTTAGCCAATGTATAAAAAGATAAGACTGTATTCTTATAATCTATCCGAATCTTGTAAAGTATATATATATATATATATATACATATATATATATATATATATATATATATATATATATATATATATATATATATATATATATATATATATATATATATATATATATATATATATATATATACATATATATATATATATATATATATTGCCTAGAGACCAGCCGCCAATGCGGGGGATGTGGGGGAAGCAGGGGAAAAGGATGCCTGAGGGCGCCTGACCTCTGACTGTTTAATGGCTTGTAAAGGTGTCGGAGGTTAAATAATGTTTCCACTCATTTTAAGTCGGACTAATTGTTTGTATCATTTTCTGTTTTGTTCGGGGTTGCTTCCAAAGGCTATCATCCAATTACTTTTAATTGAATCAATGCCGCCATCGATTACTTCTAAGTTTCATCACTTCACATGAACGATCAAATAAATACCACAAAAAAAAAAAATCGTTTTTTTTTTTGGGTGACCTTTTACATTACTTTTCCATCCTTTTTTTTCTTTCATCGAGCAACCAATTTGATTGCTTGGATTCATCGTCGTCAGTGTCACCGTGCAGGCCACACGTTGCTCAACGCAACTTGTCTAAACTATTTTGTCTGGTCAGGAAGCGGCGGTCTGGAGTTGTGTTGGCCGCCTGGTGCTCTGTGTCGCCGGCCTGCAGCTCATGCTGAGTCTCGCGTAACCGCATGGTGCTGGTCACAAAACGGTCAACAGCGACAAAGGGATGGCTTTCAGGAGATGGATTTATCAGGTAAATCACTAATTTATCAAGTATCAAGTACAACAGTATTGTCAAATGTGCTGTCACGATCCATGACGATTTGAAATATTCTGGAAATATCTTTCCTCTTGGCAGTTAAGTGACCCAAGCTACCGGCTTCTTTGAAATCAAGGATGTCACTGTTGATTCTTAGTTATGAAATGTTTTGGTATAATAAATGCTATTAATCAGTTCCACACCCCAAGAAAGACCACATTTTTTAAACGTTTTTAATAAGCCAAAAAAAGAGAAAAAAACCCCGAAAAGGGAATGTAAATAAACTTGGTGTAATTAAAGTCTCACATAAACTATCACATACGCACACGCAAGCTTTTGACCGTTGTCTTTGACAATAATAAATGTTTGAATATGCATCATGACGTGGATCCCTCCAACCCTGCCCCACCAACACACACGCACAAACAAAGTCTCCCTGGCAAAAAGGCCAAGGCTCATAACAACAAAATGTGTAAATTGGGGCACTTGCTAGTCAAGGTTCCTCTTTACTTCAGTTCAGTCAGATCATTAGAATATAAAAAGATACTGAAACAACGTTTACAATAACAATACATTTGTAATGCACTACATTTGAAAGAAATCTCAATGTTTTTCCAAATGTTTAAAATTAACATAAAAAGCACTCATACAATGCAACAAAGAGCTGGATGGGCACCACAGTCTATTAAATGTATAAATCATAATCACACCATCATAGTTACATGAAAAACAGTTTGAGTTATAAATAATATCACAAGGAAATGAAAAACAACTGAGCTTGTTGCATTGTTCGTGAACTTGAAATAACATTCCAGTCTCCCAAAAATAATGAAAAACAGTATGAGGTGCAAGTGAGTGTGCCCACTTAAAACCCTAACTTGTTTAAAAAAGCAATAGTAACACATTGACTTCAAACATTATTTAGCGTTTCAAGAAATTGTTCAGATAAAGTGCATTTGTAGCTCCATGATTTAAAGTGTTGCAGATTATGAATCAATCGGGGAAATATGAACTACAAACGAGAGCTGGGCTATCTGGAATTCCAGGTGATGGGATGCCACGGATGTGCCATTGAAATATGAGGAGATTGATGATGGATGACAATGCAACCAGAAGCATCATGTCACACTTATCTGCATGTGGAACATCTGCTGCATGGGGACCATGACTTAAACACTTGTCAAGTAAGTCCTCCTTTATATATATATATGTATAGAGAGAGAGAGAGAGAGAGAGAGAGAGAGAGAGAGAGAGAGAGAGAGAGAGAGAGAGAGAGAGAGAGAGAGAGAGAGAGAGAGAGAGAGAGAGAGAGAGAGAGAGAGAGAGATATTTGGGGATGAGGATGCTCTATATGAGTGTGTGTGTGTGTATGTGTGTGTTGTGTGTGTGTGTGTCCTCTATATGAGTGTGTGTGTGTGTGTGTCCTGAGACACAACCCATGAAGTCAATGATGCATTTCCAATCTTTTTCATTACAAAGTAAAAAAAAATGTCAATAAAGTTATTTGTTTAAAGTGTAAATATTTCTTTTTCCATGTGAATAATGAAACAATGTTATACAGAAGTGTCCAATGTACAGTATCTATCTATCTATCAAGCTATTCATAGTATCAATCTATCACACACCACATTTCTGTTATTTCTTTAATAAAGCCAAAACAAGAGAAAATAAAACCCGAAAAGTGAATATAAATAAACTTGATGTAATTAAAGTCGAACATAAACTATCACATACGCGCACACACACACACACACACACTTTTGACTGTTGTCCTTGACAATATTAAACTTTTGAATATGTATCATGACGTGGATCCCGATAACCTCCCCCCTGCCCGGCGCCACACACACATACACACACACACACACACACACACACACACACACACACACGCACGCACGTACACACACACACACAAAATACATTTATGACATCTAAATAAACAGAGCATTTGGTGCACACGAATGCCAACACCTCCCACATGAGTTCGTCCTCCTCCAAAGTCAAGATGAACTTTGACCCTCAAAACCAAAGAGGACACACGTTGGGCGATAAGTGAAGCACGGGGTCTATTGTCGTGGGGGGGGGGGGTGTCCTTGTCCATTTATTGACTTCCTAAAAGATCCATTATGAAGTGATTTACGAGGTCCACCAGCCGGCGGTCCGACCAACCAGCAGGTTGCCGTCTGCTCCATTCAGAAGACATCTGCACCAATGGACCCGGGATTTGATTTATCCGCCGTAGGACGGAAGCTGGCCCACGCCGCCGCTGGTGTTTGTTCAAAGCCAACAACATGAGACTTAGGAAGCTATTATGAATGGGAGATGTCAGCAGAGAGGTCAGGGACAAAAGGCAGAGACGGACCTCTGCGGGGTACAAGGAAAACATGTCCTGAAAACCAGGCGGGGGGTTGAAGGTCACATATCCTTTATAATATTTACACTGGCTGAAGTACTTAAATGTAAAAGAAGTTTGATTACCGTATTTTACGAAACAAAAGGTGCAAATACTAGAAACATATGTCAGTTACATCACTGCATTTATACCATACTCTCTCAAATGATAACATGTTTTTAAACATCTCTCTGAGAGTTTTAAGTTTGTCAAAAATGTTTGTCGTGACATCGATAGATGGTGCACAGATAAAATGTTGAAAATCAGGTTTGATTAAAAAGGTTAAACACATACAAATGCAGTTTTGCAGTACAGTAAAAGTAATGCTATGGAACGTGGCAGCTTATCTATCAACCTTGTCTTCTCTCAGCCTCAGTAATGATCTATGGTTGTTATGCGGGTGTGTCTCTTTTTGGGGTGAGTAGGCTTTTCCTGTACAGCATGATGAACATCACGTCATGGCAGGAGACAAATTCTTTGCGAAGCAGAATGTCCAGCGTTTGAAGTCACGGCTATTGTCGTCTTTGTGTGATGCTCGACACACATCAGCTCCCAAGCTGCACATCATTTTTTCTTGGACTTTGGACACTTGCCGATCTGGAACCAATTCTTTGTGATAATGGTCCTTGGAAAAAAAATATCATCCACTTGTGAACAGGTAAGAATGACCAAAAACCGTAATTGCCGATATCCTAAATCAAAGGCCCACTGCTCTCCAGGCCTGCTGCGATTCACAAAGCTGTGTTTGACAAAGTCTCTGTGAGGTAAAGCCCTGCTGAAATAACAACCCAGCATTACGTCGGTGAGCTGGTGCGTCGTCCAACTCATATTCAAGTCCACTGTAGCAAATCATGTCAGGTTACTAAACATAGTTTCCACAGATTAGGCAAACTACTCTTCGGAGGTGCACTCAGGGGAGGTTAAGTTTCACCTGCATGATAATGAGTGCCAAAAGAAACA
The DNA here is from genome assembly GCA_018466805.1 of Hippocampus abdominalis. Taxonomy (NCBI): domain Eukaryota; kingdom Metazoa; phylum Chordata; class Actinopteri; order Syngnathiformes; family Syngnathidae; genus Hippocampus; species Hippocampus abdominalis. The sequence goes on along the minus strand of CM031698.1, from coordinate 19,216,718 downwards.
AAAAACAAAAACCTATCAAATTCTTTTATGTTTTACTTCTCTGCTCTGTGCTTTATATTGATTTCCTTTTTGAACCCATGTTCATTATTTCATCGTCAAAATTGGAGAATTGACATATTTCACATTCAACTACACGGTTGAGACACAAAGCGCAGCATTGACAAGCCTAACCTCACCTCCGACTGTGCAATCCTTCATGAAATGGGTTGAGGCAGCTTGTGGTTCGCAGGTGTCTGTTTGTCTTCCTTCACACCCCCGCCAGACTCTCGAATTTTCCACAGTCAGATTCATGCATTTCATATTTGTGTGTTACATATTTCAATTTACTGATCACCAGCTGTGCGCATGGAACAGTGATGACTCGAATTGTGATTCGAGTGAGATTAGAATCTTTTAATCCGAATCGGATCGAATATCATCCTGTTTACTTTATTTTGACACATTGGATTCTTAGCCTGTCTTTATGGCCAATGTCATTTTTCATGACTGCATGTAATTTCTGTGCATATATGAACCCCCCAACCCCCCCCACCCCACCCTCAGAAGACAATTTCTGGTTCCTTAGATTTGTAGAACAAAAATAGGTATGGCACTTCCTTATTAATCAGGCAAGTTGTTGGAGAAGGGAGTTCAAGGGCCTCCTCACCAAGTACAGTCAAACCTCGGTTTTCGTCCATAAACCGAAATTGTTCGAAAACCGAAACCACGCTCTTTTTAAAATAAAAATGTTTATGAACACGTCTGCTCACAATGGAAAGCAACACGAGGAAGAGTCACTTCCTCGTCGACCTGAGGAAGCGTCACTTCCTCGTGTAAGGAAGGCGAGAGGAGTCAAATGGTGCATTCAAGTGCGCTCAGTTTGTTCGAGAACCGAAATTTGTCTGTCATCCGAGGCATAAAAAACTTGAAATTTTTGGTCGAAAACCGAATTGGTCGAGAACCGAGACGTTCGAAAACCGAGGTTTGACTGTACTTTTAAAAGTCCACTGAAGATGTTACAAATTATAAGGCAGGCTTATTTGCATCAAGTTAATAGTGCTCCTTCTGAGGCCCGGATGCCTGTCACTTAATCGTTATCATGATTAATATTTTCAACTCCTAACCAATACAAGATAAAGGATTAAAGTCGCACTTTAACTTGTAGCTGACGGAATCAGTTGTCGGGAGGGAAAACGTTGCACATTTTTGGCAAGTGGCACAATCCACTATGTTCTTAATAATATAATTGTGGATTTAAGCTTTTTTTTTTTTTTCCCCCAAAGGTTTTTATAATGAGTACTGTTTTCTTGGTGACAAATTTGCAATGTACCGTACACTAGACATTGTAATTAGGGGCAGAGGCCCCCTTTTGTTCATCGTCATTTGATCTTTAATCGGGTCCCCAAACTTGGAAACTGAGAGCTATTTCTTGCATGCTGGCTAATGTGGAAGGCTACCAGTTGATAAACACTGCTGACTTTTCTCAAATTATATCTATATGTTATGATAATTAATTCATGACATCCATTTGTGTATCAATTCCATGATTTCTGACAATGATTTAATAAACAGATCAATATCAATGTGCAACACTTTGAAAGAAGTACTTCTTGAACATCCTTCAGAAGTCACAATATCCAGCACTGGTGAGTTATTTTGATAACATGGGACTCATGTGGTCCTTGGGGGAGGCAGGGTGCCCGCGGCCTCCTCTCCTGCATTCACCCCTTCCACTGAGCATTAGCATTAGCATAACATTCGGAGGGTCAGCCAGTGTCAGGTACCTCATTGTATATTGACCAAAGGCTGATACGTTGATCTTTGGATCCAGCAGCCAAAAGTCTTTGCCTGGGGTCCTTGTGGTCGGAAAATGCAACGCTCAGCACCATGTCACGATGGTACTGCAACACTGCAAGAGGTCGCAGCTTCTTCCAGCCAAATACCCGTACCCGGTGGTCCCAGCCTGCGGATGCTAACAGTTTACCATCTCCTCTGATACTCAGCTGGGAAACACCAGGGTTGGTTAGAGTCACGCAGTCTCGTAGCTACAAAGAGGAAAGAGAAGAATTAATCTCGAGGCTTTTTAATACAAAAATCATTTCATAAATATGAGAACATTGGGAAATAAATGTGTGCTTGTTTCCATCTATTAGTATCTTGTAAACCTTTGTTCTGTGTTCATTTTTTTTTTCTCTTCAATGATTCATCCATGCATCCATTATCTGTACCGCAACATGGAAAAAATCTTTAAGAACTGCTTTCTCATAGAGGACAGGATGTTTTTTGCTCTAACATTAAATAAAAACAGGCTGTTTTCAGGCTTCTCTGAAAACACTGTATGCAATTATTAGCCACTGAAAAGAGTTAGCAGTTAGGCAGGGTATTATTACGCGGAGGTTTTTCGGGTAGTGGTGCCCCTGCCACAACTGGCAACTGGCACCGGCCATGTACAATGGACACCCTGCATACCAATAATTCACCTATTCACAGACTTTTTTTCTCCTAATATTTAGAAAAAAAAATAAAAATGTGTGTGTATATATATACATATATATATATACATATATAAACATATATATATATATTACAGTACGTATGTATGTATGTATAGGGTGGGGTGTTTCTTCAAGATTTTTGTGTTTTGTTTTTAGGGTTTAAAATGGTTTTAGAATGTCTGTCAATTATAGGATGATTGTGGTTATTTGCAGGGCGGTCTGGTCCCTATCCTCCGTCAGTAGTGTGAGTCCACTGTTTATTCATGATATCATACAATAAGTTACAATGATTACTTCATATTTAGCATATTTATATTGGGGAATTTACACCGTGAAGAAAATATGACTTCTGTGTACTTCAGCATAAAATCGAACTGAATATTTAACATGTGACATTTTCAGCTGGTTCAAGCCATTGCTTGTGGAAGAATTTAACCTCATGACCAAACATTTTAAAGTACACAGTGTGTTAAAAAGCTCAATGATTGATCCTGTGAAGTGGATAAAACTCGGAAATATTGAACCAACATCAATACATATTTAAAAAAAAAATACCATAATTCAATGGGTAGGCATCATCCATTCTAGTGGGTGGCATGTTCACATTAATATTCAATGAGGTTTTATACTGCCCTAAGACTCAAGACTTTGCACAGTACTGGATACTTTTTTTTTCTTGAATTGCTCTAAAATATATTTTTGAGATCAAAAGTATCCTTTTTAATAATCATGGTAAAATTTCAGTACCAACAAAGGTACCCTATGCAGGGGTACAGCATCAAAGTCAAAATGTTGGGAGTGTGGCAACACTCTTCAAGTCGCATACTAGTCTTGCCACAGAAAAGGGGGAAAAAAAGTCGTACTATCAATTAAAACATTAAAATGAAAAAAATATACGTATTCCTTCCGTAAATAGGTTGGAGGTATGTAATAAATTCATGACACCATTTCCAGCCAACTATAAGCAACACAAATAATGACAGGGAGATTATCAGGTGTTCTGATGACAGAGGTCCACATTTCTGCTGATCATGGCCCGTAAACTCCTGAGTCTCAATCATCAGGCATAAAACATTACGGCATGAGGGCCATGACCAAATCTCTCCGCGTCGCTCTATTTGGTTTGGAGTAAGGGGAGGGCAGGGGGTGGGGGTGGGGGTGGGGGGGCGCACACTGGAAGCACGGCCTGGGTTTGAGTTTCCCTTGTCACAAGCAAGAGCGAAGCCTTCTCGGTGAAAAGCTTGTTTGCAGACGAGTTGTTGCTTTAAGCGCCTCTGATGAATTATATTTGCACTGAAAGGTCTGGTCAGCAAAAGAAGAGCTCTGATTAATACACATTTTGTTGCAACGTTTGCCTGCTAAAGATTAGCCACAGCGTTTTTTTCTTCCCCCCTCTACGTGTGACCGTGTTTCAAGACGTCTGGCGAAAGGGGCACCACGCTGACATCCGATAATAAATGAGCCCAATCTGAAGGACCTTTTGGAGGTGGGCATTCCATGGAAGAGAAACGTGCTCTTCCTGCTAGCTGGGGATCGCGGTCGGATCGCTCCATGCGGCGCACACATCTGGATCGGGGGGGGGGGGCTGAAATCCAACTGGACAGCGTAAAATTGACTTCATGGGTTGTGTCTAAGGAGACTAATGGGCTTGCATAGAAAGATATGTTGCCGAATTTATCTGCTCCTGTTCCGGGCTGGAACTATACACAAGCTGCATGTGGAAGATATAAGCCAGGTACTCACTGCCCAAGCGGATAAAGAGGAATGCAAGTGAAAGAGAGCAGAGAGGAATGTCATTGATCAGAAAGAGCACGCTTTGCTCAAAAGGGTGATTTTCCTTTTTTTTTTTCTTCTTTTTTGGGGGATTTGATATTAATCAAGCCATCATCGCTGGTACCAACAGTGTCGGTGTGTGGCTGCTTAGACCAAACAAGCCAAGTCACACTGATGCAGAGAAAACTTTGGGGTGACAGATTGTTTGGAGCTTTGTTATTACCTCAAGAAGTTGGTATGCCACAACCTCTCTCTCCATCTGGTTTGAATTAGAGGCCTGATAATGATGGGTTAAAGTGTCTGTTTGTGTTTGTTTTCCATCCCAAAATTTGCGTCGCGAAAGGACATTTACTTTATTAAAGGGTCAATTGTAAGCAGTAAATATTAATGAGGCACTAATGGACTTTAAGTCAATGTCATTTTCAGTGTGAATGGACGAAGCAATTTACAGCTGCGTTCAAGAGTTTTTTTTGTGTTTTGTTCTTTTTTTAGCAGCATAACAAAGGTTAAGGCAAAGATACGACGGAGGAATCGAACACTATTTGGCAGAGGAGAGTCACCCCAAATCGTCTGAGATTTCTGTTGAGCTGACACAGGAGTCAAAAAGTAGCCGAGTTGGTTTCAGGTTCACTGGATTTCCAGCGCAGTTTGAATCAATGCGTTGTCATCATTGCAAAATAGAAATTTTAACAATTAGCATATCATTCATCCCGATAGAATGTGGCAGTTGTTCTCTTAACCGTGCAGCTCATCAAAAGATCGCACTAGATCACAACTTCTATTTGAAGAAAGCATATTTGATCCAGACACAAATACAAAAATCTAGACACTACAGTCAAACCTCGGTTTTCGAATGTCTCGGTTCTCGTCCAATTCGGTTTTCGACCAAAAATTTCGATTTTTTTATGCCTCGGATGACGAACAAATTTCGGTTCTCAAACAAACTGAGCGCACTTGAATGCACCATTTGACTCCTCTCGCCTTCCTTACACGAGGAAGTGACGCTTCCTCGGGTAGACGAGGAAGTGACGCTTCCTCGGGTAGACGAGGAAGTGACGCTTCCTCGTGTTGCTTTCCATTGTGAGCAGACGTGTTCAGTAAAACAAAATATTTTAAAAAGAGCGTGGTTTCGGTTTTAGAACAATTTCGGTTTTCGAACAGCCTTCTGGAACGGATTATGGACGAAAACCGAGGTTTGACTGTATTTATTGCTACACTTAATATATCAAGGTATGATGTGTTAGCTGCATGAAGAAAGACAACACCTCAACCATCAATTGCTTCTTTAGTCCAAGTTTTCTTTCTTTTGACTACTAGTGTCATTGCTGAGAGAAAGTTTGAACTTCATCATTGTTATAAGCACCCTCGTCTCGCCGACTTTGCAGCTGAAATGTTGGCTCCCTCGCTTGTTTTGGGGCTTCCAGTTCTGCTCGGCGGCCACGCTCGGAGACATTCCTTAAGCACTAAAACATCCAACATAAACTCACACTTCATGATCTCTTTGTAGCATCTCGGGACATACAAAATATTCAGGAGCGTCCAGTTGGCAACCATCTCTCGAACCTTGCTCCACTTTCCTCCCTCATATTTGCTTCGGTCTTGCCGTTCATGCCGATCCACTGAAACATGCCATCATCGCTCACTCACTCGAGCCTATCGACTGGAAGGCTTTTCACAGGCATTTCTGACACACCCTGGCCCTGAATCACGCTCACGAAGGAGGAGATTACAGCCTTTTGTCACCTTGCCTGTCAGAGCTTGGCTCCGGCTGACAAGAGATGGACGTGTCAAAGAGCTGAGTGGTTACATTCAGAAGAAAAAAAAAAAAAGACAGAATGATTCTCAATAAGAAGACCTGTAATTTTTTATGACAGGCCTCCCCATTGTTAGCGAAATGAACTTCAATTTCACACAGGACGCTCGACCGTGACTCCCAACTACACATTGTGCTGCTGTGGCGTGGGAAATTATTCAGTTATTAGACAAAATCTCACTTAAATATAGAAGCACAATATTTTTACATTTACAGTCAAACCTCGGTTTTCGAACATCTCGGTTCTCGACCAATTCGGTTTTCGACCAAAAATTTCGAGTTTTTTATGCCTTGGATGACGAACACATTTCGGTTCTCGAACAAACTGAGCGCACTTGAATGCACCATTTGACTCCTCTCGCCTTCCTTACACGAGGAAGTGACGCTTCCTCGGGTAGACGAGGAAGTGACGCTTCCTCGTGTTGCTTTCCATTGTGAGCAGACGTGTTCAGTAAACATTTTTATTTTAAAAAGAGCGTGGTTTCGGTTTTTGAACAATTTCGGTTTTCGAACAGCCTTCTGCAACGGATTATGGACGAAAACCGAGGTTTGACTGTACGTGACAACGAGGGCATGGGCTGCCTTCCACTAAGCGTCTAAAAGAATGCTTACTGTCATTCAGCCGGCAAGCTTTTTCGATTTCATCCCTTTCGGAGGAGCCTCTCACTGCTCTGTCAGTGCATTTGAGTGACCGCCTCAATATATGTCCATCCAACTTAACAGCTTGTAAATCCTGAAATCCACACCTGCATCGAGTAGTTCAACAAACGTAAGCTCGCACGGACAGTAAAAAAAAAACAGCCGCAGATGATGCTTCATTACTACAAACACGCAGCGGCAGGGTCATACAGCAGATAAAGGCAGTTGAGCGCCATGTGCATCACATTAACCTCAATTCCTGAAGATATCTGTCTTTATCTGGCCTGATAAGGTTACTTCTTCAAGGGGAAAAAAAAAAAAGAAACTTTCAGCTTCACTAAATCACAACGGCGCTGTGTTTTGTCTCATTAAGTTTTCTCTTCATTTCACGAGGAACATCTATCCGCCCTGCCAGCCCAACTCCACAACAGAGGCCATGTTGAAGTCGTAATTCATGGGGAGTTGAGATACTGTGGCACTTACAGCCTCGTCAACCTTTATTGCAGCTTCCCACTGAGTCTACTGTTCCCTTTACTGCAGATGTGTTTTTTGTTTGGTTAAGGGGCCTCCAAGGTTTTGATATTTTTATTACCTCTCAGGGGTCGTCCGTCAGGACCTGAGGCCCGGGTGCGCCACCCAGCAGTTCCCGGGCTGCCCACCCTCCAACTACTGCCACACAAAAATACTTCTGTGGGAGGAACTGAGCGTTGCTGTCTGGACTTCACACTGAGCTGCACTTAGAGGTTATTTAAAAGCCCCTGGTGGATGCTTTTGCTCTCCGTGTGCTTTTTTCCTGTCATCTTCATCCTGGATTACATACTGAATCAATATTTTGTTGCTCAAGTAAAAATAAACAACCTGATCATTCTTTCTCCTTTGGTATATCGCAAATAAAATCCACAATGGAATATTTACCGACATATTTTAAGGGTGGAAAAAAACAAAACAAAACAAGGGTTTGCAAATTGGTGAAAAACCCTGGGAAGAAAAACACCCTTCAATCATTCGGAGTGTATTCGATCAGCTCCAGGTTCCTCTGATTCATGGGGGCTGGCTTTAAAATGGAAGCATTCCCTTTTGCTCGTGAAATCGAGAGAATATACGGCTTCTCATGAGGCGCTAGGTCTCTGCGGTGTTGACGGTTATGTAAAATGAATTATGAGCTCAAGTGATCGTTCCGCGTTCGTGAAAAGTGTTTGCGGCTGTGTGAAAGCCCGCTAAGGGTGTATTTTTTCAAAATAAAGATTTTATTTAAAGGGATGCTGGCCAAATTATCATGTATGGCTTGATTGGTAGTAATTCATTAGTTTAGCTGGGAAACTTGCCGAGATGCAGAAAAATACACTTCTGTAATTTGTTGAACTTTTTAAACCAAATTTTCGATCGAGTGGGCGTGTCCATACCGACCACTATTATCGGAAGCGATGCCATGAAAAGGACTCAAATACAAAGAATCCCAGATTGTAGAGCAACATCTTGTAGTGTTTTGCACAAAAAAATAACTATTGGTATGCACATAAAAAGGATATTTATGCAGACTTCCAGGAAAGCTGGTCCACCCAAGGGAGCGTATTCCTGGTGATTGTTTACAGTAGCAAATGAATGTTACACAAGAAAAAGACCAATATCAAGACAAAATGCGTGTGCAAAATTCGCCATTACGCTGCATGGACTGCCACAAGGATTGTTGAGACTTTGCAAATTTGAACTTCTGGAAAGAAAGAGATCACCATGACAAAATGTACAGTATCCCTTCAGGTTGACTTTAACTGTTAAATGCGATACTGTAGGCCAAAGTGGAATTTCATATTGATTGCAAAGTGATCTTTTTTTCAAAATCCGGTTCTGTTTTTAGACTGGGTGGCCCTCAAATAATATTTTGCATGCCTATAGAGTGACTATGTGAGTTGATGTGGGTGGCTGCGGTCCTGAATGACATCTATGAGCACTTGGCCCCTGGCCTCACACAAACTGAGTTCCACTTTTTTTTTTTTACCAGCTTTATATTATATAATAACTAATCATTGAAATGTATCAAATGATTCAGAATCATATGTGACTGGCTGTCCAGGGTCTACCATCCCTCTCTCCTGAAGTCAGGTGGGAGAGGCTCCAGCTAACCCGCGACCCTACTGACGATAATCGCTATAGAAGATGGATGTATTGAGAATGATTGATATAAGTCATCTCCTAATGCCCTTTTGAGAACCAATATGGGAACAATAACAAAAAGAAATATTACAACTGATAACTCTGAACTTCCTATTATCTTGGCCTCCGCTTACCAGCAGGTTATTCTGTCCATCCAAGATCCAGGAGAAGAGCTTATTCTCCGAAGAAGCCGATATACCCCTCAGACTTTCTGGGTCGAAGGTCAGGCACATGACAGGCTCAAGGTGGACTTTGGTTTGACTCAATATGGACCTCTGGGTTATGTCCCATAACAACAGTGATCCGTCCTCATACCCGGCCAGCAAGAGGGGTCCACGGCCTGATTGTGGCTGATGGTGAGAGAGGATGATAACAGAGAGAGAGAGAGAGAGAGAGAAAGTCATTGAGGATTCAGCCTTAAAAGAACCTTCTTGCCAAAAATGGCCTCAACCACTACGCGACACTGGAAGCTGAGCAGAGCAGAGGTTATCTTTCTGGAAGCTTTTGCTGACACCCGCAGAGTCGCCGTGGGCGCCATTCATCAGGCTGCTGTTCTGTCTTAACATCACTCCATTACACCACTCCTCACTTTACTCCTCGTAAATATTACTGAGACCTAGACTGTGTTATTAACTAACAAAATGTTTAAAAAAATCTCAAACATACTGTTTTTTTTTTTTTGAAGCATTTTGTTTATTGGCCAAATATTAGGAATTAGTCCATTTTAATTTTAACCAACACGTTATCACTAAACACGGAAAAATTCATTTGGAAATAGTAGCTTCGCCTGTGCTGCTGTTATTCAATCAATTTGTTTCAATTTGTTTTTTTAATTGGGAGCCAAAATTGATCAGATTATGAAAAAAATGATGGTTGCAATAATGTTTGTTGCTTATTTCCTTGCAGATGGAACACATGCAGTCTTCACAAATTGTGAATTTATCTCTATGTCAACATTTGGAAGAAAACATGTAGAACCAAATGAGCACAAATGCAAACGAGGCACATACTAGGCTTGAAAGGATGATGAAGTGCTGTCCCTATGCCGTGGGCAGGCAGTGATAACCTCTCAGTGCCTCCTCCCTATTTTTACAAACTAACAGTGTGTGTCGGCTGAGACAGGCACGGGGCTGGTGCAACGTTGCCAATGCACAGAGCTTGTAAATTACTTCAGTGAAAGAGAATATACAGGTGAGCTGATAAAAAAGCAAAGTTTCATATCTATCTTATGGGGGCGGACATGAGGGAGTGGAAGGGGAATAATCGGAGATAGAGAAGGAGGAAGATACAACTTCAAGTGTTTCACTATGAACCTATTTTGCCAAAATACCAAAACAAAGAGCTCATAAAAAACACCTTTTTACATCTTTACATATGAGACATACTGTACGACTCCTTCACAGCACAAACGTGGGCCCCGAGCAGCAAATCTTTTCCATATGAGCCAGAAGGGGAAGATATTTTCATCCATCTTCAAGTCCTCCTCTCACTTAAACACAAAATATTTCTCTTCTTCAACGTTTAAACAAATTATAGACAGAGTCGTGTATTCCCTCCAAACACATCAACCAGGATGAACACGAAGGGATTAAGAAAACAAATAAAAACAAGTGAAAATCAGTGGCCCCTGCTTGCCACCAGGGTCTGGGCTAAGCGTTCCAGACTTGGGGCCCACCATTTCACTTAAACGTAGGACCTCCTTGATTGACGATCTTATGGGTCAGAGGTCAGGGAACCCTGGGTAGACACCTAATTCATTATATCCTGCACAGGCTTTTCTACATGAGGGCTCTCTGCTGGAATGGGGCTGAGGCTATGGGAGATGATTCATCACTGCACAACAGCTGGAAAGATGGATGGATGCTGACTGGTGCGAGACACAAAACAAAGTTACATTGGACTTCTCCAACGGAGCCTTTGCAGAATGTGTCATTGTTTTGAGCAACTGCGAAATGATTTGGAGATCCCTATATTAGCTCTTCCAAGTGCCAGGTATGAATTGTTTGAATTGATGAGTGTTGGCTCGTTGGCTTATTCGTTAGTTATGTAGTCGACAGGATTGTGTAAAAAGAGACTTTTCTTATAAGCTGATTTTTGCACGTAGGAGCTGTCATTCGGGCTGTACTGTGTACAGCTCTATTTTTCTTCTCGAACATTTATTTGTGCATGCAATACTTTGTTTTTCTTTCTACCCCCCCTCTCCCCTTCAATTATGCTGCTGAAGATTGCAAATTTCCCCAGTGCGGGACAAATAAAGGTTTTCTTATTCTTATTCTTATTCACCAGCTAGTATCCAAATCAAAGAGAAGCACACATATGGAAAAGTGTGTGTTCCAAAAATCTGTCTGTGAGGGAGCCATTCTGCACTTCTGCCCCTTGGTTTCCCAACAGTAGGTCTAATTAACATAATGACCACCCCCACAACAGAGTTTATAAGAGAGGCAAAAGAGCAACTTTGACATGTCTGTCTAAACACAATCATGTCAAAGCCAAATGGTAAGCACCTCTGCAGTGTTTGCACCACAGATATGAACATAGGTAAACAGGACACGCAACTTTTGAGCTGCGTGTCTATCGCGATGCTGAGCAAGGACGAGCAAACGCGTCAAAGCATGCGTGGACAGTATGGATGGCAAGAAGAACGACGGACATTATGCACAACATCGTACAATTATTTGACAAAGATTATTTTTACAACATTTGACAATAAAGTTGTACTTGATACTTGAATTACAACAAGGAAACTGGGAATAACATTTTACATGTAAAAATAAAATAAAAGGGTGATTTATTTTCAAATGTTCTGTAATGATGAGTGTTGGGGAGAACATCACACCAAAGTCACCACAGAAAATGGCGGAGAAGATATTGTGAGACCATTAACAGTCATGGTTCAATTCAACTCGAAACGTTTGTCTCCATGTAGTACCCATGGATCCAAACCCATCCATCTCTTGTAGTACCGATGATCAATTATACTTCATCCATTTATCACTATTATTCATTTGTTAGACCAATAATCAAATTGACTTCAATACAACCAAAAAATACATAATCTGACTGATAATAGGAAGACATTGGCAAAATACATTTAGCTTTCCGATGTGTGTAAATTAACTGGAGTAGGTTGCTAATTTTATTGATGGTTTACAGTCTATTTAATATATTGAAATATATAATTATGTTGCCCAACATTAATGACATGCAGCGGAACTCTCAGAGAGAGAGAGAGAGAAAAAAAAAAGGATGACTTCTTGCTAATAAAATTTAAAACAGTGAATATTATCTTTGGCTCCTTGAAGGAGCCTTGGCCTGACATTGGATGCGAAAGTGTCCTTCAACTCCCACACCGAATCCAATGCCAAGAACATTATTTTTTCATAAACTTGCAAAAGGTGAAAAATAAATCCTTGCTACTACCTCAAGCTGAAAAACTACCCCGTACTTTTATGACCTTAAAGTGGGATTAACAATTAATACCGGTCATTCCATTAACATGCTGATCCAGCAAGTCTCTAAAGGCTTTCAGACTTTTTTTTTTCCCCCAATTAACTGGCCCAAAACGCTGCTGCTTGAATACTGACCAGAACGAGAAAAATATGAATTACAGGAATGGCTTCCGAATAAGCGTCTTGAAAAATGAAAAAGCATTAAAGGGTCAAGCAACATTGTCTTGAAAGAGCCTGTGGTGCCCTTTCAACAGGCGGAATGTCTAAAATGTCTTCCGTGTTCAGTCAGGGCTGACTCAAGCTTGTTCTAAGTTAGTGATTAGTTGTGCTCCGCTCTGATCCTCTCTTTCTCTACCTGTTCATTTCAACATTACCGGCTCTCGATCCCCATCGAGTAATCCCACAGATAGTTAGGTGACAACAGGTGTTTGATTATTACCATCGTATCCGAACTCCGACTTTTTTTATGAATGAGGAAGGTGGTTTTACACCTGTGCAAAATGATGGTTTGGAACTCCAAGTTCGTCTTCCGAGGCATTTGACATTGTCGCTTCCACTGTAGGCAATTACGGCGTCAAGGCTTGTATGTGATAACTTCATAGCTGTGTTTTGTAAGTGTGGGAATAATTTAGGGTTTTTTTTGGCACAAAAAACATCGGCTTTGGCTTTTGCAGATTTGATGATAGCCCAAAGCCCAAAATATAAAAAAAGCAACAAAAAAAACAAATTAAAAAAACAAAACAAAGTACAGAAGACTTGTGACATACAGTAAATACTAGATACTAATGGAAAGTATTGCGGTAGATTGTTTTAATAGATGTATGTTATCATTTTTTTCATTGTTATACATACTGTTTTATCTCATTTAAAACAGTTTCCTGAGGTCCAAACATAGTGTCTGTGACACAAAGTAGTTTCATCAAAATACACCAGTGTAGAAACTCAGTGCGGGAGTTTACACTATGTAATAATAAACAGAAATTCAGATTGCCTTAGGGCCCCATTTTGGTAGATTGGCGTCCATGTGCTTGGCATAAAAACGGGTGTCATTTCATTTTGTGCTAGCACAAGTCTAGTCTACCGTGTTTGGCGCCGTGTTTAATTTAACAAACTACTACACTTCTTGAGGGTAGTTTTGAATGGACCCAATTTCTAGACTCGCATCACAGTAGCGAGAGGCACATTTAAAGCTTAAATTAATTCCATAGTGTTCGTTTTCCTTTTCATTTAAATGTAAAATTAAGTTTTGGTGTTAAAATGCATCTCAACGTTTTTCTGGATTTTTCCAGGATATTTTCAACTGTGACAGTACAAGTACAAGTCAAGTTATCACAACAAACACACTTATGATATGTGCACACTAAATCCGTTGCGAGCGTTCCGCCTCGCTTAATTCGCTACAGTTTGACCGCGCGAGTTCCTGTTGATGCAATGACCGGAAAAATAGAGGAGGGTCTTTGCTTGCTAGACCATAGCAGTTGTGCCAGCCATTTTACAAAGAGCCATGGAGGACAAAGTTGTTCATACTGGTGTTCTGGCTAATGCTCGATTTGGTGCAGTTCAACAGTTGGACAAAATAACAAAAAAGCCAAGCCAGCTCTCGTTTATTTTTGTTGTGGTACTGGTTAGGGTTAGGGTTAGGATTTTGTATTGAGCAGGTTAATATTGCCCAGAGATGTTGTGCTCTACTGGACGTCTGTGTCGCTGTAGCTCAACTTGGTGAAGCTGACATCATGATGTCTGATAAAAAACAGGTGAGACTGAATGAAGAGCGCATGATTAGAGACAAATAGTGGACTCCCTCTGCGATTCGTCAACAATCAGTTCTAGACAATAGCCATAACCATGTATTGTTGATCAAGCAATTGAGAAAGAATTCATTGACTGACTTATACCCATCTCTTAAATCGACATAATCCTTAATGTTGATGATTACTCATTCATTCATTCATTTTCCGAACCGCTTTATCCTCACGAGGGTCGCGGGGTGTGCTGGAGCCTATCCCAGCTTTCCTCGGGCAGTAGGCGGGGGACACCCTGAATAGGTTGCCATCCAATCGTAGGGCACAAAGAGACGAACAACCGTCCACGCCCACACTGACACCTAGGGACAATTTAGAGTGTTCAATCAGCCTGCTATGCATGTTTTTGAAATGTGGGAAGAAACCGGAGTACCCGGAGAAAACCCACGCAGGCCCGGGGAGAATATGCAAACTCCACACAGGGAGGCCGGAGCTGGAGCAATGTGAAGTCGACGTGCTAACCACTGGACTACCGGGCCACCTTGTCGATGAATAAGTGTCTGATTTATCCAACGCAATTCCATTTCCTGTTTGTTTGTTTTCTGCATGATTCCTTCATCATGGTTTGGATATGACCTGTATTTCTGCACAAGATATATGCCGATGAAAGTCCTGTATATCTCCAAACTATGAATACATGCTGATCTCCATTGTTCATTAAATGAATGTTTGATACATGACATTTCCACATCAGTCAGATAAGGCTGTGACGTCATTGTATCCTGCTGCTGCTGTTACTGTCAGGAATCATCAAGAGCTAAATGACCAGCAGCCTGTGTACTATTGTGGCGGGTAGAGGCCCATCGTGGCACTGTTCCAGCATAAGGAACTAATCCCTTTCCTTGGGATCGTGTCCACTATGTTGTTCCTGGCTAGGAGGCATCAAGGTGATGAGCTGAGAGTGATGGATATCAGTATAGGAATATTTCCTTTTACTCGCCAGCCTGTGTTCATAACAACAGCCTTGCAGATCATACATCATTACTGTTCCCCCGGACCGAGCTGAGCCCTACATCACAAGTGAAGTCAAACCCACATGTGCCGGCACTTTCTTCCCACACTTTTCAAAGCTCTCCCTTTCACAGCAAATCAGAGGTAAAGAGTAAGTTCTGTCAGCTTCACGATGAGGCCGGGAGTTTTACAATGAGGCTGGGAGGGTCCTTTTTGAAGGAATATAGAAGGCAGATCAATATGCGATGACCATGTTACCTTAAAATTGTAAAAAGTAAGCCTTCATGAATCTTTTACTGCAGAGGTTTTTAAAATAGGTGAACCAGATCATCAATTCCAATGAGCTATGTGTCATGCGAGTGCAAATATTATGAGGATTCAAATGATTACAGTCCGATTGAGTATTGCTGACCTGACACTGTCATTTTCAATAAATAAAACATTTCTTGTAATTAAAAATGACACTTCACTGAAATGGGGTCCCCCCACCCCCTGTTACTTGGCTCTTTTAAGGCAATTCATCTCTGTTGAGAGGACCTTACCCCCCTCCTGCATCTGAATCCACACTGATTCACATAGAGTATGTGTGTGTAATTGTGAATAGAAAGCACAGAGAGAAAGAGAGACAGAGAGAGAGTGAGAGAGAGAGGTATTGCGAGAGAGTGCGAGAGCAATAGAGAGAGAGAGAGAGAGAGAGAGAGAGAGAGAGAGAGAAAGAGTGAGTAGCGAGAGAATGTGGGAGAGAGAGAGAGAGAGGAAGAGAGAGAGTTACTGTATAGCGAGAGAGTGTGAGAGAGCAAGAGAGAAAGAGAGCAAGAGAGAGAGAGTGAGAGACAGCGGGGAGGGGGGGGGG
Source organism: Hippocampus abdominalis (assembly GCA_018466805.1). NCBI lineage: Eukaryota > Metazoa > Chordata > Actinopteri > Syngnathiformes > Syngnathidae > Hippocampus > Hippocampus abdominalis. The sequence goes on along the minus strand of CM031698.1, from coordinate 19,200,813 downwards.
GGGCTACAGAGTTTTGTTTTGTTTCCTTTTTTTTTTGTACGCAGTCAGCGAACACATTCCAAACATACGTGCCCAGAGTTGGAAGGCCCAGTAACAAAGATGAAGTTCAAAAAGTGTTGCAAATGAGCACACACCTTCCACTGGCTTTGTCTGGGGCAGCAGAAAGAAATATAAAGAAAAAAACCACATTTTTACAAAGCGACAGCCTGAAATGAACGAGAGTCTTCCGGCTTTGAAGTTAAATGGTGCCATGTCCTTGATGACAATGTCGTGATATAATTGCTTACGATATAAGTGATCATTATACTTCCTGGCATTCTGCATTGAAGCAACTAGCAGTTGATAACATACTGGAACACAAATGCCGTTTGCTGAGAAAAAAAACAAAACAACAATTTAAAAAAAAAATCAAATTGAGGATATCTGGTTATGTTTATTGGAACACAATGTTCAAAACAACTCCCTACAAAGCTCAAAACTAAGCACATCAATTATTAACCATGACAATAATTACAGGGACTCGTTAATTTACAAAACAGAAAGCAAACTTGTGCTGGGATCAGATCGGATGCACAGCTGCAGGCTGATATATGACTGAGAACCCCGAGCCATTCCAAACACCCTAATTACAGTGTTGGGACTGTGCAAGTTGAGAAGAAACGCTTGGAAAAAATGGGCCAGAACGAGCTGTCGGGCTCTAAATTATGTGCCACGTCTTGCGTGCGCATTTTTGTTGACTTTCCTGTTGGTGCCCCTTGTTATGGGCTGCTAACCAATCAGAGTGAAGCATAGAGTAAGCATAAAAAAGCTCTAGCGTGGAAATAGGAAAAAAGGTAGAATCGACTACACCTCAAAGTTTGACAGGGTGAACCCCCTGAATCCAATATGCACTTACATAAATAGACAAGAAAAGGTATCTCGGCATCAATATTTTTTCTCAATGTCGAAATGAAATAAAACACATGGCTCGGTATATTCCTTGGATGAAGCTCATCATTCGGTTCACATTCAGAACAGTAAGAGGACAAAATGCAAATAATGTCTGCTGATAATATGTAAAAATAGGAGCAAATTTAAAGTCATCAAATGAAAAAAAAACCTGTAACCTGATGGCAGTTAAGTTCTCATTCTGCAAAATCAAAAGACATTTACAGTACACACCAAAACATGTAATTTACGCTTCACAGTGTGCTGAAACGTCACATGTGGATATCTTTGGTGCTTACCTGCCACAGCTTGACACACATGACCATCCCCAATTTGGAGTCTGGTATCAGGCTGCACAACAGAGCCTTACTGGATAGCTCAACAATCTTAAGCTGCAGAAAACAGAAGACAGTTGAAACATCATAATTAATGAGGGGCAAAAACAAATAAACAAACAAAAAAAAAACAACGCAACTCTAGTGAAATGATATATAACTCTAAGGCATACACAGTAACTAGTTTTCAACTCATGTTACAAACACAAATTCACATTTGATAAAGGCCTTCCAAATGGGAACAGGCTCGCAGTTCTCGCTGTCGTCAGGGAAACACAGAAAACTGTTGAGAACAATATTTTAAGTGTGGGTGAAAAAACTTTCACATGCTTTTTCCTTTACAGCTAGAGACAATTTTGCACTCGTCAGTGGGTCACAAACCTCAAACCTTTACAGCATGGTGTCAAAGTCAAGGCCCGGGGGCCAGATCTGGCCCGCCACATCATTTTATGTGGCCCACAAAAGCAATTCAAACATGGCAAATTCCATGAAGCTTGCTAAAATATGTACCAAAATTTCAAATTCTCATATGTAATAAATGAGAGAGACATTGAAAGCATTTTTTTGTTGCCAAACACCCCATTACATTCGCTTAAACAATAGTTCCATTAACTATTATTCTTGACTTCTTTATATGATTTCAATCATAATGGCCCTCCAAGTAAAATGGTACCTAAAATGTGGCCGGCGACAAAAATGACTTTGACACACCTGCTTTACAGTGTGCGTGCATCTGTATTATTTTGTATTACTGTATTGCATTATTTTGTCATTTTATGTTAACTGTTCTTTTGATGGCGGCGCGGGCACCCGCAGCGACTCCTCTTGTTGTCTTGTTGTCTGGTTGAGAGGGAAGACATTTCATCTTGTGCTTTATGTTGCACATACAGCGCATTTGACCATTAATTTGTACTTGACTTGACTGGATCTTTTCATCAATCAGAGTCAGACTCATTTATACACAGCTGTGTGTATGTACATCAAAGATCTTGTAAACTGCTTAATTTGACCGAGCCCCTCCCCCTCCCCATCCAGAAAAAAAAAAGACTGCAACCTGAAGCTGTCACTGTGGCTTCAGGACCTGCAACAAACAGTGTGGCACCATCCATCATCAGAGAGCAGCCACTGCATTGTCTACAATAAATCCAGCGGTAGCTGGCGTATGACATGCCACGAATGGTCTTTTCCTGCACATACTGGTGCTGATTCTAAATAACTCGAGTGAAGCTTGTGGCAATGTAGGCCAACCCAGATTGCTCCAAAACGTCCTTCCTACTTTATCTGGTGTTGAAGATTTGCGTATATCCATTCTCATTAGGCCTCACAGCCGATAGCCCTTGAGGCAATCAATCCGTTTTTCTGTCCAGCATGTTTACATACATACCTCATAAAGTGGGCCTTAAAGGACATGTCGGTGCCCCAGGATATCTGCTGTTCATGCGTTTCATCGCCTAGACCATAAATAAAACACTCCCGCTATTAATTAATTTCTCTCAGCCGCAATCAGCAGGCGAGAAACCAAAGTCATTAACAAGCAATAACAAATAAATTATTTCATTGTGTTGGTTTCACTTTGACACGACTAAACTACATTTTTGTCCATGGCTGTGGAAAACAATGCTGCTGCGTCCTGGCAAGTGTCTTTATATCATTGCGTCTAATCATGGGTTTCATATTTGAGCACGATAAGCATCTGTCTGCACCAGTTATGCCTGTGTAATTGAGTGGAGAGACAAAATGGCAAAATCAACAGTGGCCTCCTTCTTGGTCTGGGATGATGCATGTGTGTGTGCGTTTCTGGCTGTGTCTATTAGGACAATGGTATTATTGAGGTGCTGGGGAGTCAAAGGCGCCCTGGTGCCTAGATGGGGGTTAGCAGAGGCACATTGGGTTGGATCAGGTGACTATTCTGTCCCTTTCAAGTGTGGCTCCGCTACAGCAGAGCAAGTAACATGAATCTGAAGGCAATAAAGGATGCCTGAATAACAGGCTGCCCTGGACCCACTTTGACAGTGGCCCAGCACCAGACATTACAGGCCAGCGGGTGTTGAGCATGACACATGACCAAACAAATGACCAGAGACAATGATTTTATCGAGCACTCAATCTCATCGAGCCGGTGAATGCCACTTCGCACAAGTCTATCAAAAACGAAGCGCTCCAAAAGTCTTGGAACAGTGAGGCCACTTCCTTTCATTGGAATTCTTATTCCTTGCTTGGTCAAAAGATGAATATTATACAAGAGCTCAACATCTCAGCTTTCATTTCCAGACATTATGTATAGAGTCAGTGCGTGCAACTTATGTGTGAACCCTCCCTTTGTAATGTGAGTAAAGTAGCGGAACATGTAAAGTCAGATGTGTTCTGCTACCCAGATAAGTCCCATTACATCGATTCAAAAATAATAGCGCTTAAGGTCTACAAATTTAGGCATAACCCGTAAGGACTACACTAATACGCTAGTGGTCATTGGTGTAACCAACATCAAAAGCAGAGACTTGCGTGACCTGCGTGACCTGCGAATGATCAAAATGAAAAACGGAGGAAGCAAAATAAAAGATATTATCCAAGAAATTGATGTAAGTGAAAGTGAATGCTGATCGTAAATTTCGCAATTTCTTTCCCTTTTTTTCTTTCTACACTGACTATATGAAGTGTCAAATAAGTGTGTGCGCATACTTATGCACTATTGGAATAAAAATAAAGAGAACACATACGATTGTGTGTGCTTGTACACATACGTTTGTGTGTGTGTGTGTTTACATCTGAGATCAAATTTGCTACAGTGAAAAACCCCCTGTTGTGAAAGATTTCTTGCTGCAAACATGATTTCGTTGTAGAGGAGTTTCACTGTACATCAAAACTGTTAAGAAGCCACGTACAGAACCCGAGACTAGGTAAAATTAACCAAGTGGGTTAAAAGTGCTCCCACACGTTAACTATTTTCCGTCTTTCTTGCACTGTCAACCACATGCACCAAGTCAACGTTTAAATGTCATTTTAAGAGGGGAACATGAAAATAAAAAATGCCAATACAGGTCAAGTTTCATTTTTTTTCTTCTTTTTTTTAATGCACTGTATAAGTTTGTTGTGTGCTGAGGGGGTGAGAGCAGTGCATGATTGGACACGCGTGCCACTGAGAGGAACATTGCTTGGGGTATTTTGATGACAACTTCAAAGACCGTGGACTCTGGAGTGTCTTCTTGTTCAAGAGCACAGTTAGTCCAGTGGTTAGCGCGGGCTTCACAGTGCAGAGGTACCGGGTTCGATGGAGTTTGCAACATTCCAACATGCACCTGATTGAAGGTCCCTAGGTGTGAACGATTTGGCAACTGAAACTGCCCGAAGACGGCTGGGATAGGCTGACCCTAATGAGGATCAAGCGGTTCGGATAAAATGGATGGATGTTTTAAGTATCTGTTCCGTTGCTTTTGCAGACACACACGTCCGAACCGCTTCATCCTCACTATGCCTATCCCAGCAGTCTTCGGGCAGTTGAATTGGTTTATCATCCACGCTCACACTCATACCTGACAATTTAGAGTACGAGCCTATGCATGTTTTTTTTTGGTGTGGGAGGAAACCGGAGCCCCGGAGAAAACCCACGCAAGCCCGGGGAGAACATGCAAACTGCTGGGATTACCTCTGCACTGTGAAGCCGACGTGCTAACCACTACGTTTTAAAAATTAAATGACAAAATACAAATCATGCTATTTTCTAAGTTGTGGATATGGTGTAGCCAATGTAAATAAATGCCTGAAAATAAAAGTGAAATGCTGATCGCGTGCTTCAAATTCATCTTGTAAAAGTTCTACGGCAATCAATCTGTACATGTTGAGGAGGTGATCACGGAGTTCAATATCATGAGTTCTCACCTCCTCGGTTTGTTGTCCTGCAAAGGCGAGCAGGCAGGTCTTCTCTCCAGTCTCCAGCAAGGAGCACTGACAGAATCCAACACTTTCTGTACTCAGAGAGTCCATTAGCTCACTACGACCTTGACTGAGATTCCATAGACAGACCCTCATGTCCCGTCCCTGACTTGTCCATCCAGAAAAAAAAATATTAGAGGGACAGATGTTTAGTCAATTAATAGAAGGGAACCAGGAGCAGAGAACCGACAACAGCATACTGACCTAATGAGTGTATCTGATGAGTGAAGTGTATTGACCCAGGTGACTGAACTCCCAGAATGACCTTCTATAATTCTTTCTGCCCTTCTGTTGTTCAAATTCCACAGATGAATGACACCCTTTCCTGAGCTGCAAAAATGGAGGGAAAAAAAATACACCTTCATGTCACAGCCAAACACATTTTCAGTGAGTGTTCAGTTATCTTCCACACATTTTGATTCCTACCTGTGTTTTGTTTATTGGGGTTATCTAATAATTGCTGACCTAGAGTTTCAACATGGCCTAATCAAGCAGCACATTATAATACCTGATGCCGAGAAAACATAGCAAAGTCGAGCTCAGTGGCTAATTTAAAGAATGAAAGTTTAAAAAGGTTTAGCCCAGAAGCAAAAGAAAGTGAAGGAAAGACAGCCAAACTGTAACACCTGTCTAATATCATGCCACCTATGACCTAAGTTTTATTTTGTTTTATCTTATGTGATTAGCTGTACTTCAACATGTTACATGATAAAGCATGTGGAACATTCTACTGGATATACCACAATAGCGAGGACTGGTAATACAGTCAAACCTCGGTTTTTGAACGTCTCGGTTCTCGACCAATTCGGTTTTCGACCAAAAGATTTCGAGTTTTTTATGCCTCGGATGACGAACAAACTTCGGTTCTCGAACAAACTGAGCGCACTTGAATGCACCATTTGACTCCTCTCGCCTTCCTTACACGAGGAAGTGATGCTTCCTCGGGTAGACGAGGAAGTGACGCTTCCTCGTGTTGCTTTCCATGGTGAGCAGAGGTGTTCAATAAACATTTTTATTTTAAAAAGAGTTTTCAAACAATTCGGTTTTCGAACAGCCTTCTGTTTGAAAACCGAATTGGGGGGGGGGGGGGGGGGGTCGCGCGAATTGACTGTGTTACCCAGAGAAGAGGAGGGGAGTGTCCCCTTCATGGCAACTGAAGTGGAGGGCGTTGAAGGCTCCACTGGCACCCCTAAGGGTGTGGACTGGGTACGGGGCTGGCTGAGACATCAGTTCACGAAGTCACAACAAAGCCAAATCTTGATGCTCACTGAAAAAGGCAAAAGCAAAATGGAAAGTAATATTGCGGTTAAATTATTGTGAAGTGGTTTGTATAGAACAACAATGGGCCTGATTGACTTCAGGCTTACAAGTGTAGAAATGGGTGCAAATAGATTTGGAAGCTGATCAGCTAACAAGGCGCACTCAGAAATGCATTTGCGAAATGCACAACATTTCGGTGCATCCTGCATGTTTTGGATGATTTGGCATGAGCAATGAGAGTCATCAAATCTGAATTGAATTGATTAAGTGGTCCTTTTGCGTCATGAAATATCACATCTGAAAGGCAGCTGCAAATCGGCTTGCTACAGAAGTGCCGACGTGGCACGGGCAAAATAAGAGGCGGTGGGGAAAACGTTTCTGCTCATGTAAACATTTCTTTAACAAGCAAAAAAAATTCCAAAATTCTTCTACACCTTTTGCCAACACAATGCATAATTTGTTGGTGTGACTTACAATGCAATTTAGGAAGTTGTGATTTTAGTAGATTAGGCCCAGAGCATTGAATGGTAAGCATATTCCACACTCAGATGGGGAATCACGTGTGGAAGTAATTTAGCAAGCCTATACAGAAAGTCCATATTTCCTCCCATTCCATCTCATGCTCATCACTCGACGGGCAACTTGGCGAATCACCTAAATGCAGTATATCGAGCCCCAATCGTGACATACTGTACCAGTGAAACGAGTATTCGAAGAGAGGTGCGCGGAAATACGCATACAACATGGATCGGTTATGACGGTGCCCTTGAAAACAGTTGATAGCATTGCATATTATGAAGCGACCCGTACAGTGTGGTGCAACCAGATCACTGGCTAGCATTTTCAGAAAAGACTGCAACAACAATCTAACATCTTTTTGTCAAACCAGACACTCTCACGTCCTGTCTGTATTTTCCCTATTTTTACTAGCTACAAACCCTGCGGCAATTTGCTGCAGAGATTCTCGTTCTTGTTGACTTCCTCCTTCCAGTCTATAGGATGACACCTCTTTTACCCAATACGTCATAAATCACAACCTGAGACAGCTTAATTACAGTAAACAGATTCTGGGTTCTTACTCCTAGAGGCACATGTAAGAGTTGGGGCTTTTATGTCGTCTGTCAGCTGGGCAGCCGAGGAAACCCATCTGACCGCAGGTAAGCTGCCAGAAAACGATACATTGCTGTGGGATCACATAAGCACCTTTTAATAATTAGATAAGAGGGCTAATGTAGACCAAAATATCATTTAAAAAATGCAATAGAGTCAAACCTCGGTTTTCGAACGTCTCGGTTCTCGTCCAATTCGGTTTTCGACCAAAAATTTCAAGTTTTTTATGCCTCGGATGACGAACAAATTTCGGTTCTGGAACAAACTGAGCGCACTCAAATGCACCATTTGACTACTCTCGCCTTCCTTACACGAGGAAGTGACGCTTCCTCGGGTAGACGAGGAAGTGGCGCTTCCTCGTGTTGCTTTCCATTGTGAGCAGACGTGTTCAGTAAACATTTTTATTTTAAAGAGAGCGTGGTTTCGGTTTTCGAACCATTTCGGTTTTCAAACAGCCTTCTGGAACGGATTATGGATGAAAACCGAGGTTTGACTGCATATAAATCTCTAATTGTACAGTCTCAATGCACAAACAACTGATCTTGACACTGTTGTCTGACAAAGCGTCACTGCATGCACTCCATGAGTACCTGTCATGTAAGAAGTGAACAGGAATGTTCGGTTTAAATTTCGTTCTTGTTAGAAGCGAGCTTTGGATTTGTCAATGTTGCAATGGAAAGCCCTGTTCTTACTTACAGTATAACAGCTCCTTCATTGAAAAAGGGTCACACACACACACACACACACACACACACACACACACACACACACACACACACACACACACTTGGAAACTCGAGAAAACTCGTTTTCTCCCCCAAAAATCTTGTAGTGGAAGACCCATTTTTATTTGAAAGAGGAATTGCTGTAGAGCAGAGATGGAGTTTTACGCCGGTCTTTTGGGGCATTCACTAATTGAGAGGATTTTCACAATTAGCGCAATGAGCTATGCACAGAACAAGTGAGTGGACACCGACTAAATTCTCTCAGAAAAACTGAGAAGAAACGTCTGGGTCAACAACTGTACAAACTGGTTTTCGTGTGGTATGACGAAAATGGCAAAACCCAACGAGTGTTTTTGTGAGGGTCTATGGCTTAAGCCAACGGGTGGTTAAATGTGCATTGCGAGCTCGCGTCTATGTGAGTGCGTGGCAGGGGGAGGCTCACCCTGATAACAGGTGGATTAGGCTTTACTCATTGTCCCCCTTGTAGAAGGGCTGTGTGTCGCTGTTATTCATGGCCAGAGTAGCTTGTTTTCACAGTCTAAAGACATAGGGTGGGTGGGTGTTCGGGTTCAACTTTCCACCGGCTCCCTCTCACTTAAACACAACAGAAGGGGACAGCGATCTTGGTGTCACTGTGCAGTGGCTGTGAGCTGCCAAGCTAAACTGCAGCATGTTTATAAGACGAGTACAATGGCCACTTTCCCGGGTTTAACCAAGCGGCAGCATTTCCATTGACCTGTTGTGGTCAATGACCCTGTTGTGGTGCCAGCTCCAGTCACCCACAAACCCAAATACAAACAGCTCTGGCGGGGAGCTATCCAAAGGAGAATAAAAAGGCAGCAGGATGTCACTCAGATCTATTTTCAAGACCCCTGAGCAATAACCCCTGACCCCTGTGAATTAAAACAAAGCAACTTTATAGCTAAAATTGTAAGCAGAGGTTGAGAAATTACTTTATTGATCTCCATCATTCCACAGCTCAATACTAATTTACTCATATAATAAATATGTATTTCATAAGTTCTGTCTGGTTCGCTCATTCAAGATGTCCTAATAAGAACATGTCAGAAAGGGGCAGAAGGTAGTAGAGGACGGTTGAAGCTTCTGCTGCCTCGAACAGATAAGACAGCTCTGGGTAATCTGAGTCTAAGTCTGTGGATAAAGGCAGTTTGTCTCTTCTTGGGCTGTCTGTCCACACCTACTGTGTAATTAGGCCTAATTATGAGAAAAAGGCCTGCTTCCCCTTCATGTTATTAAATAAGAGCCTACCTCATCTGCCAAGAATCTCTCAACGCTAGTAAGGGGCTGGCGACCTTCAGATCAAACATTGCCACTATCTGTGTGCCTGCCCCACCCTTTCCTCTCCTCATCACATGAGGAGGTCGCGTTATGATGCCAGGCCAGGCAATCAAGTTTTGGGGTTTTGGAGGTAGAAGTGATGCGGGGGTCCTGTCCACATTCCTTTTCTTTTTTTTTTTTACTCTGGTGCTGGTATCGCCGTCATCATCAGCTCCCCACCTGAGCTGCAGCCTTGTCTGCCAATCATAAATAACTGCGGGCAGGAGGGCTATGCTGATCACAGGCCCTTAATAGAGAAGCTCCATTCTGGCCCTACTTCACAGGCACCATTATGAAGGCATTGAATTCCGAGATCCTCTGCTCTGATATCAGTTCAATCAAACAGATTTGAGCTACATGATGAACAAATGACAGGGGATTGTATAAACATTGAAAACACTGCATTATAGATTGATTCCTTTGATTGGAAAGACAGGAGAAAAATCACCTTATATAACTAAATTCATCCACTGCAATTGAGCCACAACTGTCTTGGCCCTTTTGGCACTTAAAATGCTGTACAATGTAATCTCAATGACCCATTCATGCAATGCTGGATGGAATATACAATACTAGAAAATAAAATAAAGCTAATTGACACACTGACCCAAATGCAGAAAATACGTTATGTAATACTGTAGTTGCATACCGTATTTTCTACACTACAAGGCACACTGGATTATGAGGCACACCTTCAATAAATGGCCTATTTTGTAATTTTTTTCATACATTGGGCGCACCGATTTATAAGACGCAATCTAAAATGCATCCACTAGATGGAGCTACGCTCAAGGGAACACCAACAGAACGATCAGATGTCAGTAAAACGTATTTAATAAAAGTGCGACACAGTCCACTTAACCAACAGCAAGTTATAACATTGACTTGTTAACGTTGAACTCTCTGGCCGCTGCGCTATTTCAGTGTTTAACTGCGTAACCGATCGCCTTAAGTTTGAACTCTGCATTGTCAGCATGTCTCGAGCAAGGAGCCATTTTGGGGGTCAAAATATTACCGTAATGACCATACACAAGGCGCATCGGATTTTAAAGTGCGCTGTGAGCTTTTAAGAAAAGGTTTTTAGGTGCGCCTTTTAGTGCGGAAAATTCAGTATCTTATCACGTCCAAATATTAGTCATTCTTCTATTCATTGACCGTCTTATGTGACTGTGTGTTGGAGTCGGCGCCTCAATGTGCGTACATTTACATTCACATATTAAGTGGGATACTGAAAAAATTCATTCTCTTCACTATTTCACATTACTCTGTGATGTAGCAGTTTACAATCCATTGACAGGATGCAGTTCGATCTGCACCTAAAATGCTCCTCCTCATTTGTTTGGCCGCATAGGACTTGGTGACTTATTGCTTGCTTGCTAGCTGGTACAAGTGAAGTGGTTTAATGTATATCGGTAACTTTACAGCTCTGTACAACTACCACATGAGTGACGAGGATTGATTTTTGCACAAAAAATCTACAGAGAATATTTGGGTTATGATAACAAACAAAAAAAAATGTCTGATGCTCCTTCTTGCTCACATCTTTTGAATAATGCTCACTTAAAATATTATTAATACTAATTTTCAGTTGAGTAACGATGGGCATGGTTGAACATATTGTTTGCTTACCGGTTTCATTTTTATTTATAGTAATGGACATATTTTTGCTGTATATTTAGAAAATGTTTTTAACAGGTATGCTTTCTTGCATCCCGTGTAAACATGTGGAGAGGAATATGCTTTCTAATCGAATTGTCAGGGTGTGTTAATACGGTGGAAAAAATCCGGTTCCATTTGGGTGAATGTTTTGTTGGAGGTTTTTTCCATGCATGTAAATCAACCAGGGAGCACTTCTGCAGAGGTTGTCCTGTTGTTGAACAGCTTTTTTGCCCTGACCTCCCACCATAGATAGTTCTGAGGAGGAAACCAAGTTCCAGAAAGGAGAGGCAGGTCCATTATTAAAGTCCAGTTAGACAAACAACGTGGGAAGTGGTTAGGAAGCCACACACCCATTATTGTGTCTTGGTGGGGAGATCTGGACTGGATAAACAGTCCCGCGTCAGATAGATGCTGAAGTCGGACACAAGTGCACCAACACCCACTGTCAGTCACAGATCCACTGAGCGGGAAGAGGTGGCATTGTTTGCGTGAATAGCGTGAATGCTAAGCAGGGGCCATGGCAGATAAGGCCTCAATGCCTTGTGGGTGTCATTGAGGCAAGCATTGATGGAGCACCATGTCACAGGGTCCTGATTTAGCAGGTCCCGTCTGTGGTCAACGGGTACCAGAGGGCTTATCTGTTTGCATTATCACCCATTTCCTCCATAAAGTCATTTACCTGGACACTATGGGGTAGGTGAACACAAGAGGGTCAATAGCTTAAGTGTCATACATCAACACTTATTTCAGTGTGATGGCCTGAGGATCAGCAGGGATTTGCATGGAAAAAAATAATCCATTGTGCTCGACGGGTTGAACCAAAGAGGCGACTATTTGATCAGCGTAATTTATATTGCCGCATTTGTAAAAATAGCTTTCAAATCAATTTTATTTCCCAATCACTTGGTTGCTTGCACGTGGGCAGCATCGTACAGAGACAGTAAGTCACTAAGAAGAAATAAACTCGATTTTGCTATGGAGATGTGCAGTGAAATGAAATGGGAGGTCACAGTCAGGCAGGGATCGAGACTAACTTTTTGCACTGGTGCGGCCAACTTTTTTTCTTTGGTGCAGCGTGCAAGTTAGGTGCACCCAAATTTTCAACTGCATCAATACCGCAGTCTTAGAGGTTGTTCCGATGAGGGTTATAAGCTGCCAATACCAATCATTCATGATTGTGATTGGCCAATACTGATACAAATCACTTGGATTTGGTGTAAAATTTTCCATTTTAGAGCTACAACTATGGATTTTTCTTAAATAATGAAGATGTTGATTTTTTTTAATGAATTGATTAATCTGATTAAAAAACATTGATTAAATGTCTGCATTTATTTATTTATTTATTGTGCGGTTCACATAATGGATGGATGGATGGATATTTAAGTAGTTTCGTGTTTGTAATGCCCCTTGATACTGTTCACCGACTAGATGGTGAACAACATGTATGGTTGCATCTGATTGGTCAAAGTCACATAAAAGCATCCAATTCCAAATGAAACTTAACGTATGTCTTTGCACTATGCATATTGCACAGGCCAATATCGCAATGATATTTTTTTTCAATATATTGCAACGCCCTACTACTGGCTCACAGTTACTACGTCTAAGCAACTCCTGTTATTGTGTTTTGTGAAATCCGTTTGGGACACATGAGGAAAATAAAAACAACGGTTATTGTCTGTTTTTGCAGTCATTCATTGTAATATATTAGCAACTCATCAACGCTTTTTACACATTTTCCAGTCACTCGAAGTATGCGCTGAGCAATGGGGGTTCCTTTGGATGGACCGACTACGATAGTCAAGTTGTGAAGAGTAAAGGTGTTTATGGTTAGATTTAACTTGATCCCACCTGAAACATAAAGTGGACATTTGTGGTGTGTAATAAATCAGGCACACAGACGTGTCGCCAGCTTTTGACGTCTTGAGGAGCAATCAAACTTCACGCATTGGGCAGACACCACAGGAGGATCAGAGCCAGAACATCCATCCCACCATCCATCCATTTTCTAATCCGCTTATCCTCAAAAGGGTCGGTCGAGGGCGTGCTGGAGCCTGTCTTCCCTTAACAGTGACCACAGAGGTCAACGGAAAGGATGGAGGACTTCATAGTTTTTGTTTACTCTCACTGCCTGATAAACTTAATTTGTCTGATTATTCGATCCGCTGATCCACACGAGAGTCGCGGGCATGCTGGAGCATATCCCAGCTGTCTTCGGGCAGTAGGCAGGGTACACCCTGAACTGGATGGGCACACACAGATAAACATCTATCTACGCGCACAATCACACCTAGGGACAATTTAGAGTGCTCAATTAACTTGCTATGTATGTTTTTAGAATGTGAGAGGAAACCGCAGTACCTGGAGAAAACCCACGCAGGAACGGCGAGCACATGCAAACTCCACACAGGAAGGCCGGAGCCGGAATCGAACCCTGCACCTCTGCACTATGAGGCGGACGTTCCTACCAGTCACTCACCATGCCGCCCTACAGCCAGAACAACAAGAGTGAAAAAAAATGTTTCCAGACTACTGAACAAATGCCATCACAATCTGTCAACCACGCTATGCAATTGTTATTGTAATTCTGGTCTCTTGAACATTACACTATGAAATAGATCACTTCTGCAAGCTACAAAACTTGGATAGTCAAATGCCTACATCTGTGCACATTACATTTATAGTTTCTTTTTGCACTGACTGTTACTACTGTCAATTTCATTTACATTGTGCTTTTCATTCTTTAAACTGCTATTAAATTGTTCTTATGTTCATTTACTACCAGCCTTTTCTCCTCAGTATTTACCTTCAAGTACTGTACTACTTTCAGCACTCTTTTCCAACTTTTAAATGTTCTACATAAGTGAAGGGAGACCAGTTGAGTTTGAATTTCATTCCTTGCCGTGACTGCTGAGCTTCTACTGTGCAGATGACAAATTAACATATTGAATATTATTACAGAATCATCCTAAATATATGATATGCTCGTCTGTTTCATGGGTAGTATTGATGTGCCCTTGAAAAAGGCACCACACATTCCCCAGGGCAAGAGGCCCATTCACTTTGACACCCCATGTTGCATCGTGCATGTCTGTGCATGCAAACGTGCATTGGCAGAACACTTAAATTAGACAGTTGCACTGTATTAACCCATGCTGGAGGACTGCATCACATACACCAGTGACTAAGAAATATGAATGAAATACAAACAATGTCAACATTGGTAAAGACAAAGGCAAAAACAGGTTTTGAGGAGTGCATTTGGACGTTTATAACATAAAAAAACATAACGCGTGCATTTTCAAGCAATTCATTTTTGGTTTTTCACACATCCATATTGCCATTCCGTTAGTAGATTACACTTCACGTTAGAAAGTGGTCCATAAACTTCACATATTACTCTGTGTATATGAAACCGACCTTGCAAGACAACTCGCAGAAGGAGCTAACAACAACGACGTACAAACAGCGCGGCAGAGCCTTTAGATTAAACAAATACATTTCGGTAGTAAAGAAACTTTAGCACGCTACCATTTCTGGACGACAATGCTGTTTTGACAGTTGTCAGGACCCGCTTAGCGTAGCAAGGCTCAGTACAAAACATGCGCCGTTTTGAAAGGACCCTTGTTTACATTACGCGAGCTGTCCTTAGAATGCCTGTACAAAAATCTCTCTTCGTGCTTCTGTGTGTTTTTCCCAGTTCACAACGTTTGTGTGTGCTTGTGCTCGTGCGTATGTTTTAGAAAGCGAGACAGCGAGAAAGTGTGTGTGAGAAAGAGAGAGAATCACAATATGTCAAGAATTTTGAGTTGAAATGTAGACAATGCTGAATCAATAAAGTTTGACTGATTGATTCATACGAAGTACCGTACAGTATATTAAAACAAAATTGTGTGAATGTGAGTGTGAGGTGAGAAAATGTGTGCTTGGATGGTGACCAATCCAGGGTGTACCCCCATCTCGCCGGAAGCCAGCTGGGTTAAGATCCAGCAGTCCTGCACAGATAAACCGAATTGAAGCTTAATGGAAATGTAAGAGGGCGGCCCGGCAGTCCAGTGGTTAGCACGTCGGCTTCACAGTGCAGAGGTACCGGGTTCGATCCCAGCTCCGGCCTCCCTGTGTGGAGTTTGCATGTTCACCCCGGGCTTGCGTGGGTTTTCTCCGGGTGCTCCGGTTTCCTCCCACATTCCAAAAACATGCACGGCAGGCTCGTTGGGCACTCTAAATTGTCCCTAGGTATGAGTGTGAGCGTGGATGGTTGTTCGTCTCTGTGTGCCCTGCGATTGGCTGGCAACCAATTCATGGTGTCCCCCGCCTACTGCCCGAAGACTGCTGGGATAGGCTCCAGCACCCCCCGCGACCCTAGTGAGGATGAAGCGGTTCGGAAAATGGATGGATGGATGGAAATGTAAGAATGAAAATGTTTACTATCAGTCTGACTTGCATTTTCTGTTGATTGCCTTTTTTCATTGCCTAATGAAATGACCACTGACTCCTTGGACCATTTTATGGCATTATAATCCATCATTCCTGAAAACTACAGAAGCTCTTGAAATAAGCAGAGTAACAGTCACACTCTATGAACAAGTGAGTCATTTTGCATTCTTTTCAGTCTAATTGAGAAAGAGAGAGAGAAAACACGCACAGCCCTAAATCCACAGAGCACACAGAACCCTTTCACAAGAGTTCTGGGAGAGACCTTTATTTGTCCATTCCAATCACAGAGAAAGGAAGGTTTCAAGCTTGGATTGGTTTGAGCTGGAAGATTAGATGAAACCAGAGTGTTTTAAACCTCTTCTGTGGCAACGGATTAGAGTCAGGCGGTCCCTGGACTCCAAGATGAAACAATAAAGGGTATGGGTGGATCAGTGGGAGATGATGCAAGGCAGGGACAGCTGGAAATCTGAAGGTATTATCCAAAGCATTAAAAAGCAATTAAAAGAGGTGGAATTTGGCATATCATAAATGAAAATCAGAAGACGTGAAGTTGAAAAAAAAATGCAGCTGCCTAAGATACATCTATTTTCACCAAGTTCATCATTTCCTAGATGTTGACTATTAGGGGATTCACTTGAATGGTTGCTAGTATAATGCATGCAAAATAGCATGCCCCATAAATTGAGATGTTCATTTGGACCACTAGTCAATTAGTGCAAATGGAGTTAGGCCCATAACTCCTGAGCAGGGGATAGGAGGAAGTGTTGGCAGCCCTGTCATGAGCACAGATAGCCTAGCCGAGATCATCATCAATTATTCCTGGCATCTCAGTTTACTCGAGGCCAAAGATGATACTTGGGACAACGTCGGTGTGCCTTTGAGAGACAGATCCCCCTTGAGGCCTTGAGGAGCCAGTGACGTTGAGGTTTCGAGATTGGGCTGTGTATAAATATTCACCCAAGGGAATGTGTGTAAGGAAATCCCTGGAATGGCACTCTCCCTCACAAAGTCACACAGTCTGACACACAGGTCACTTTACAGCTCATCATCGAATTAGAAGGCGGAGTAACAGCCGGACCACTGTGTGATACACATACCGTATTTTCCATACTAAAAGGCGCACTGGATTATGAGGCGCACCTTCAATGAACGGTGCGCCTCAATTTTGTAATGTTTTTCATATATTGGACGCACCGCACTATAAGACGCAATCTACAATGCATCCACTAGCTACACTCAAGGAAATGCCAACAGAACTGTAGCAACGCCACTCGAGTGAAGCGCGCCTCAGTAGTCCATAGTCCGCTGCTCTCTGCTGCGCGTGAGCGCGAGCACGTACGCACGTGCTTCAACCAATCAGCGCTGACGCAACCCACATCATAGATCAAGGAAGCTTTGAACGACAACAGCTAAGATAGCTTAGCTGTTGAGTGGTGTTGCTACAGAACGATCAAATGTCAGTAAAACTTATTTAATAAAGCAGCGACACAGTTCGCTTAACCAACAGCAAGTTATAAAATTGATTCGTTAACATTGAACTCTCTTGCCGCTGCTCTATTTCCGTGTTCAACTGCGTAACCTTTCTTTCTTTCTTTAATTCTCTTGCACTTTATGGCGCGTAGAGCCAACCATAGCAACCAGGTCTCTCCATCTGGATCTGTTCTGGGCAAGGTGTTGACTTTGTTCCAGGGTAACATTGCAGGCCCCAAGGTCCAGGGCTATTACACCCAGCCATCGAGTGCGGGGGGGCACCTCTGGGTCGTCTCCAGCCAGCTTTCTGGGGGTTGAAGGCCAAGATGGTGCTGGTTGGGTGTTCCTGGGGCAGGCGGATGACATGGCCATACCATCGCACTCGCCGCATTGCTGCGAGACGGGAGGCTGGTGGCTGTTTGGTTTTGTCTCTTAGAGCTTGATTTGTGATGTGCTCGGTCCACGAGATACCTTCAATCCTCCTGAGGGCCCTCGAGTCAAAGCCATCAAGCCTGGCCGCGAGAGTGTTATTCAGTGGCCAGGTTTCGGAGCCGTACAGGAGGACGGAGATGACTGAGGCATTGTAGACTCTGAGCTTTGTTGCCCGGGATATGTGCCGATGGCGCCACAGTGGTCTCCACAAGGACCGCGTGACATTGGCTGCAAGGGCGCGACGACAGTCGATCTCTGTTTTGAGATCTCCGTTGTTGGTCACTGTCGAGCCGAGATATTTGAAGGTGGAGACAAATTGGACAGGGGTGCCATCAAATTCAAAAGGTGGCCTAAAGATAAGTTGGGCCAAGACAAAACTGATGCATGTTGGCGAAGGACCTGACCCACCACCCTTTGAGTTTGAACTGCGTAACCGATCGCCTTAAATTTGAACTCTGCGTTGGAAGCATGTCTCTAGCAAGGAGCCATTTTGGGATCAGCATATTACTGAAATAACCATACACAAGGCGCATCGGATTTTAAGGCGCGCTGTGAGCTTTTAAGAAAATGGAAGGCTTTTAGATGCACCTTTTAGTGCGGAAAATATGGTACTGTATATGGGCCACCGACATTTCGACTGTTGGCATTGAAGCATTAAATTGCCGTGAAGGAACAAGCCCAAGGAAGAATATCACAGAATCTGCTTGTCAACTTCAGATGTCACATAATTTAATTTGACTGAGGATGTGAGGCAGATTTTGGTCATTAGACCAATTGAAAATAAAATGCAATACTGTGCTCTGTACACTTGAATATTGATTATTTTGGTGGTGTTATTCATCGCATTCTTCGCTCACATGCACAGGACTTGTGCTGGCGAATTTCTGCACAGGTAACAGATGCAGTAATTAGGGCTTGACATTTTGCAGGAATGGAATTCGCCGGAGAACAAAGGAATGAGAAAGTAACGTGAGGTCACAATGATCCCAGTCACGGTAACTCTAAATGACCCTGATAAACACACTGAAATACATTGCATGGACCTTCATTTTGCCTTCCTCTATAACTTGTAATGTGTGCGCGGACAAGCACTGCGTTGTGCTATCAGAATAGGAAGAGAGGATAGCGTGTGTTGGAGTGTGTGTTGGATGAGTATTGTATCGTCTTATGATTTTCACTCCCCTTCCTGTTTTCCTTGGGGAGCTTTTCAGGTGTGAATGAAGAGACTGACGAGAGTGAGGAGTGACTGGCCTGCCCATCGCATTGAGGAGGAGGAGTACATCACACAACTTTAATAAATACATATCATGCTGAAGGAGACAGCTTATGCGCAGCACTATCAGCATGGCTCAACCATCCTCCCTTGGAATGGTAATGAGGGAGTCAACCTAGAGACTGCAGTTAATATTCTTATCAGCTTTTTTTTTATGTTTGTTTTTAACCCTCCTCTTAAAAGGTGAAACATTTTCTCATGGCCAGATGACTTGATTCTGCTCCTGTGAAATTGGCTTTGACTGCTCTGAGCATTTCTCAACAATGAGGACACTCAATTATGTGTGATAAATCCCTTTTCTACCATGATACATTTTGCTCCACATCGTATGATCCAATATGTTTTATTAAGTTCCAGTCCAGTCGATGCGTTACAGAGCAATTGATGTCAATATTTAAACACATTGGTTCATCAAAGAAATAACATTTACAATGGAATTCCCATCATCATCTTTTGGAGGCCTGAGATATGTCGGCAAGTAAAATGCAAGCAACTGAGGTGGGCTCTTCGATCTCTTGGGTTGAGGTCGCACAGGTGGTGAAAAAGGTCCTCGGTGACAGGTGCTCCTGGGGTGGACAAGTTTTGCCTGGAGTCCCTTGAGGCGTTGGATGTTGTCGGGCTGTCTTGGTTGACAGGCCTCTGCAGTACTGCATGGACATCTGGGATTTGGTCTTGGAAAGCTTTCAATCATGTCTCTCCGGGGGGGATGTATGCGTGGGGCGCTGTAGTATTGGGTACTCTGTGGTAGCCTTTATATGGGCTGCCTGGCTGCTGGACAATAGAGTTTGGTCCACATCACATGCAGGGAGCAATGGTGTTAGTTTTGTATTTTTCATTCGAGTTAGTTTGTATTTCGTGCTGACTTTTTTCTTTTTTAAATTCAGTTGGTTTTAGTAAGTTTTTAGGGCAGATTTGAGTTTTTAGTATTTTTTTGTAATGCTTTGTTTTAGTGGAGCTTTGAATCACTTGAGCATTACTTTATTATGTCTTAATGAACATTTTAAAAAGTATTGTGTAATAAACTACAATTCTTCAATGACTGGTCTTCCTCCTCGACAGTAATACAGAAATAAATACATTTAAAAATTAACTGTGAAAGCCCATGAATGATATTAATTGACAAAGACAAAAACAAAGGACATTTTCGCTGTAATTGCTGTTCTATGGTGGGAAAGAGCTTTTCTCAGAGTAGGAGGCTGACCAAGGTCAAACCTTTTTTAGCATGTTTCATTTTCGAAACAGTTATGCATGCTTTTAATGTCAGGCCTCCATCCCCCTACAGTTAGTCCAGAACGCTGCTGCCACATCTGCAAACCAGTACGCGTAAGCAAGAGCACATCACCCCAGTGCTGGCCACATTCCACTGGCTTCCTGTGCTTTTTAGGATTTAAATACATTTTTTTCGCTGAACGGTTTGGCTATCGCTCCAACCTATTGGAAGCCAATATATCTTCTGCTGGCCACAAGCCTAAATCAAGGTAAGACAACACGATCGATGTGGTGGCACAAGTAGCTTGTAAGTGGCAACTCCAAAGCTTTGGAACAAGATGCCTCTGAATATTAGGCAAGCCGCCACTCTCCAGGTATAAATCATGCCCAATGACACTTCCTCATGCCTAAGCTTTTGAAACACAGCCTGAGTGACTGCTCATGTGACACCCTGTATAATTTAGGATCTTATGTGTTATGTGTTGTCTTTTAACTTGTGTGGCTGTCTGGTTCAACTTTGTTTGAAATCAGCTATCTAAATGAGCATGACATGGCATGGCGTGATGCTTCAGAATACGACTAGAACCCGACAAAACATGACAGTTGGCCACACACCCAAGCCCATTGGGCACTATAGCATCAGGACTCCTTGTGATGTGAACTGTGAGCCTGGATCGCAATTTAAGGCTCCTCATACAATACACTGCATACCACTTTTTTTTTAGCCCATAAAAAGATTGAGAGTCAGACAAGGAAGACACAGGTGACGACAGAAAGAGGATGTGAGTAAGAATAAAGATGAAAAAAATGGCCGTAGAGGGTCATACCAGCCAGGGTCCCCTCCTTTGGCTGCCGCCCCGACCCCTTTGGCCCCTCCCATGGGTGGTGCGCCCATGAGGATGGGGACCCACGTTATGTCTTCGGGATGAGCCCCATGGGTATAGGCCCGGCCACTAGGCGCTCGCCAACGAGCCCCACCTGGCTCCAGAGGGAGGCCCCTGTGACCCGCGTCCGGGCAAGGGAAACTTGAATCCATTTATTTTACTAGGCCCAAGTGTTGTTTCATCGTTTATATCTTGCAATAAAGAAGTTGCGGAGAACAGATGCATTGAATGAAGTAGATAGACAGTAGGTTCTTCTGAACAAGACCTGCTGTCTAATTTAGACTCAACATTGAGCTGCCACATAATGACGAAATATATTTGCTCACGTTCAAGACAAAAAAAAAAAAAAAGATTATTAATTGATTCATACTTAGCAGCCTGTTGTGGTGCATTTCCATCACGCCGACAGTCATCTGAAGGAGAGAAAAAATTGCCAGATTCTGTGTCTGCGCCACTTTCACACACTCATGCCTATTGCCATGTCTCACACACAATCGCAGCAAATACCACACAAGCGGTCGCTCAACAAATAAGTGACAAACACAGGCATGCCTAGCTGTAAGCCACGGACATTGAGCCTCACTGCCGAGTGTGTGAGCGTGATTTATTTACAAGCCACTTGTCCCACCACATAGATTGTATTGCCTAAACAGGAGCGACAGAATCAATCAGGGAGGCATTGACAGCAGCCAGGGGGTGAATCCTGCATGCAGTCTGTCTGCGTCACGTCACAGCACCACTCTGCAGCTCCGCTTGTGTGTGCATTCTTACAATATGCATGTACGCAAAAACACAAGCAGGAATGGAAATGACCAGCAAATAGAACCGGAGAGCATCAATCTCCATGACATTTATTCCTTTCTGAGAAACCAAACAGTAAGTGGAATGATTATCCCTCAAGTCGAGGGAGAATTTGAACTTATCCCTCGTCCCAACAGGTCTGAGCAAACAAAACGACGACGTTTAGTGGCCAGTATGCAATCCAGCGCGAAAATGTGGGCAGCTGAGTGGCCATTGACAAGATCAATATCAATCACATCTACCAAGCATCTGCTGTTTTTGGTCATTTTCCTCAAATTTAACAAATCAGTTGCAAGTGATGTTCGTCAACAATACATTTTTCCAGTCATGCACAGTAAATACTGTAAAAAAAAAAGCTTTGAGTCTTCATCGGCAAGCACAACTGAGTACAAGTACACTGAATTATATAAGTGTTAGTGAGACTGGGAGAGCCATGCATTAGTTTTGCATCTAGTTCACCCGACTGTTGACAGTGATGGATGACAAGTTAGGAGATCCTCAACAATGCATGCTCCTAATGTCATCCATCCCCACAGAACCATTCCATGGAAAGCTACCATGATAAACCCTGTAAGACTATACGAGAATTTCTGCCACCTCACACATTTAAAATTGCTCCCTTGTATCAAGATTAATGTTGACGTCTTCATCCTCTGCACAGCTAAAAAGTAGACAGTGGATCCAGAGAAAGTTTTGATCAATTCCACAGTCGTCTTAGTGTAGACTAGAGTGTGTCATTTTTATTTCAAAACATTGCAGTGACATCAAATCTTTGTCTTCACATATTGTCTTCCTCATGATAACCAGGCTTGACACATGATAGCAAAATCCCTCAAGCGGTGATTCGCAAACTTGCTACACCGCCTGAAAAATATACTTTGCTCTCCATAATGTTCAACTTTATGCCTAGAAGGCCTAAGTGTTCTTTAAAAAAAGGAATTTATTATATACAGTTTGCTACTGCAATATTATCCTATTTGAACACTAATACTAATTCTGTGGTGAAGGATTCAATAAAAAATGTATTGCACTTAAGGGTAAAAAAAAAAAAAGATAAACTGCAAACTTGGGGTTTTGCTTAAAAGTTAACTACAACTGAACTGTACTAAGTAGAATTAGTGTGTTAAAAAATGTGCTGTGCATGAACACAAAAATCACACTACTGGATTTTAAGTTCTATGCATGCAAACTGTATGTTTAGCGACAAGCTCAACTCTAATGTTTCATTGTACTTCAAGTAAAAAAAAAATCCCCACTAAATATGCATGACGCTAGTGGAACGCATACTTTCAATCACTGCCCTAAAACACTTCAAATTATTCTAATCTTAGTTGTTTGTTAGACTAACTCATGTAAGGCTTTTCAAAAATAAAATACAGCGCCATGTATGTCGACAAAGGAATGTCGACATACAAACCCAATTCCATTGAAGTTGGGACGTTGCGTTAAACCTAGATAAAACAGAATACAATGACTTGCAAATTCCGTTCAACCTATATTTCATTGAATACACTACAAAGACAAGATAACGTTCAATCTGATCAACTTGTTTTGTTTATAGCAAGTACTTGTTTGTTAACGTGTAGCTAAGCATACAGTCGGCATGCATGCATTCTGCTGTTATTTATGTTTAACACAATGTCCCGACTCCATTGGAATTGGGTTTGTAATTCACTAACATCGTTATAATCCATGTGCCATGCTTGATATGGCAATGTGGACATAATGCTGAAAATGACTATTTCAGCCGGTTGTGTTGCCGCCATCAGAATAAAATCACCCCACGGGACTGCAGTTTGTCCCCCAATAAATCTCAGTGTTCGGAAATAATAAAACAACTTTCTGCGTGATAAAACACCTTAGTAGTTCATTGAGGCCGGCAGCATAGTTACAGAGATGTCTGAGGAACAACAACGTATGACATCACACACCCTTTTCTTGCTGTTGGCCAGTGGCCACAGGCTTTTGTGTTCTGCATCAGGTCGAGTCGTGTTGGACTCTTCTCAAAAGGCCGAATCCAACCACAGTGCGACAGCGAACTCCTTTTCAAACACGCACATCCCCTCTGATAAAAGCCACAGCGGCAGCCATGTGTATTGAATTTAGACCATTCCTGAGGGTATCCTGTTCTTATCAGGGGTCAGATAAGCTCATTTCACAAGCCCTCCACCGCCTCCACTCGGCTACCAACGGGACCCTGTGCTGACAAGAGCTGACCTTTTTTTTTTTTCTTCTACAGTGTTTGTGGTTGAAGGAGAGTCGAGAAGGGATGTTAGTTGTTGACTGGAGCTTTCTAGAGGCAGCTATGATTGCTCATTGTAATCCGCAGCCTTTAGATCAGAGAAATACAAACGAGGACAACCTTTGTATTTTTTGTAGGGGAGTACTCTGTACAACTGTACAGAGAGTAACAATCCTGATATGGAAAATTAAAAAGGTGTCCTTGGACTCAGGAGACCGTGGACAGCAACTCCTGCTTCAACACACTGGTTACCAGTTTTTTTTTTTTTTTTGGGGTGAACTCACCATTAGAGTTCAGTTCTTTTTTAATGATGTTCGTGAAGATGGGAGTCCCCAAGAGTCCCGTTCCCATCAAGCAGCCCTAGTACCATTCATCATACATACCCTGTCTGAGCCCCGATGGGATCTCAAGACCGACAAGCCTCGAGCGAGATACTGGCAACACAACAGAGCACTCATAATTGCCCCTTATTCATTTCTCAAGGATAATCCTCGCCTCGGTTGAGCCTTTTCTCCTCTTTGCGTCATTTTGCCTCTTCTGTTTACATAAGGTATGTATCTCATTCTCCTCCCCCTTCGCCTTCTGCGTCGTCGTGGAGCTTAATACCCAGCATGTGTGTTTGAACGTGTGTCTGAGGATTGCGCTCTTCACTGGAGCTGCTACGACTCAAAAGCCCAGGTGACAAAGGCCTCGTGAATGTCTGACTCACAGACAACTGTCAGCATTCAATGGGCTGGATTAAGACGGAACGTAGTACCCAACAGAGACTGACATGTTGACATGTTCTACTAAGTGCATTTCAAGGTGGATTTAGCCTGTTTGCTCCATTGTAGAGGAACATAAGCGATAGAAACGCGAAATGGCTCGCCTATTCTTGAGACACAGGGTGAACTTTACTCCTGCTGTCTGAATTTGGACTGACACTGGGTGACGCAGGCTGCTGTGAATCCCGAAGAGGTTCAGGGGTTTCAGAGAGCCATCCTTAACCAAACAAACATACTGGAATTTCTGCCATTGTTGGTGCACAGGGTTGAGTGACAGGGCCGCATAGCAGAGGAACCTGTCAGCAGAGACGAGTCGGGGTCAAAGTGTGACCACCCTTGGCGACACGGCTTCATATGAAGGCACAATCTGTGCAGCAGTTACCTGTACTCATCATTGGTGAACACATCTTGCCTTCATTATGGTGACCATTTCAATTAAACAATTTATTAACAATTCAATTCATTTCATTTCGCTAATCTGAAGTGATTTAAGTTGTTCAGTAAATATCAAGCTACAGAATGACGACCAAAGCATGCCCTGCTCAATGGAATAAAAACTGCCAAACATCACTTTTTAGCTTATTTATTGTTTTAGCCGAGCAATTTCTCATCAAAGCGTAAGAATGTCTAGTTGTAGATTTACTGGGAATAATCAGAGGGAAGAATTCTTGAAAACCCCTATCCTGAAAGTATTGAAACAGTACAGCAGGTATCGGCCATTTTTTTCACATTTGGTTTGACTCTCATGCAACCGATGTAACTGTCCACACAGCCTGTGCTATACTAATCGAACTATAGCTTCTTATATAACATGAATTTGAAAATTGTCCCAAACACAAAGCTGCCCGATCAAAAATATATTCTTTCTGCAGTTTGAACAGTGATTTTAGAACAGAGTACATGCAGCATTTCTAAGTATTATCGGGGCGCTCTCTGGTTTCATGATTCAACACATGAATCTTGTTGAGCTGTTAAACTTGTGAAATGAAAAACATTGGCACATATGTTAATTTCACTGCCTAAAGGGCACCTTTACTCAGTCTACTGACAGCATACTTTGTGTAATTTTCCTGTGTGGACTTGGCAGTTCCTCCCCACGCCTGCGTGGGTTTTCTCCGGGTACTCTGGTTTCCTCCCACATTCCAAAAACATGCCTGGTAGGTTGTTGGAACGCTCTAAATTGTCCCTGGTTGTAATTGTGAGCGTGAATGGTTGCTCGTCTATGTGTGCCCTGATATTGGCTGGCAAATAGCTCAGGGTGTGTCCCGCCTACTGCCCCAAGACAGCTGGGATAGGTTCCAGCACGCCCGCGACCCTCGTGAGGATAAGCGGGCTAGAAAATGGATGGATGGGTGGAGAATTATCATCTTTCCACATGTAAGGTATAAGTCCTCATTGAACTGTTGAATTTTTCATGTATTCATGGTTATTATACACTCCATTTTGAAGGCATGTGTACACACACGCACACACACACGCACACACGCACACACACACACACACACACACACACACACACACACACACACACACACAAAAGCAATGAGTGCACATCACAAGTTTAATACGGACACTATGCAGCGTTATTACTTTACAAATAGATTATGTATAACAAAGCTTTCATGGAAAATGACATTTCTCTTTTTACATTTTTTTTTTTAACTTTAGGCGGGCAGCCAGACGACATCAGGCCAGCACTCCCCAGTTTTGAGTTTTAGTGCAGGTCATCATTAGCTGGTTACCAGAAAGTTGAACCCCGATCCTGCTCAGAGAGGGCTCACTACTCATGTGTTGGAGGAAAGAGACCACTCAACGATGTTCAGTACTCCTCCAATTTAAAATACTTTGAACACAACACATTTTCATGTTGTGCGTGTGAGCACAGTGGTACTGTATGCGGACACCGTGGACAGCTGAGGGGAAATGGATGGTAAAAGCAAACAGACATGAAGGTTACACCGACGCACTGACTTGACTTCCCTTCGCCCTAACCCGGGGTCTGTGAAGTGCCTTGTTAAGCATGGGAATAGAGACTCAATTAGCGACTCAGTGCCATGTTGCTTTCCTGGGTCCAGCGACCATCGTTACTCCCTTCATCCGAAACCCACTTGGCCCCTGCCGTGCAGCAGCAGAGCATGTGAGCCCTCTGTCCTCAAAGTGATAGAGTCAAGCTGTTCCTGCTGAGCGGAGGTCAGGGTTCTTCAGTCAGCACTCGGCCTCTGAACAGAGCACACAGGAATCCCCCCCTCCTGCCCCCACCCACCCGATCCTTCCCCAACCCAGCTGAAAATCAGCCCGTACTCTCCCAGGCCAGGTCCAAATAAACCTGGTAGCCTGCTCTCTCTTTTTTCCATCGCCAGGCACGCTGTCACTCCGCTCATCGGAATCATTAATCAGACCAGGCAGATCAAAAATAAACGACACCCACCATTTCGTTCCTCAAATTTGTGTAGCGACCCAGTTCTGGCTCTCCTCACCTTCTGCCTAATAAGCTGTGTTGAGGATGTCCAGTTCAGTCAGCAGGTTAAACATTTGGGCACTTTTATCTGCTATTACGGCTATTGATATAAACAACTTAGCTTATCTCAGAGGGTGATGACTACTGAGCGTTAACCTCCCATCCATGTAAATACACGAGAGATAAGGCTGAGCAATTGGTGCAGCAATCAATCCACTCTACTCTCCAACTTCAACAAAAAAGCATATCACTTGTGGGGATTAAGGGAATTAAACCTACGAGACAAATGTATCGGATCTTAGGTTTTGTCTGGTGACAACTTTATCCTCTCTTTTCCACTCGAGGAAAATGAGCAGGCGACAGTGCCACCGTTGGGCAACACCGAGTACTGCAGCTCCTGCAGAGCTACTTGTGCAGTGATGCCCCACCGAGTGCCGCATGCTCGGTCTACAGAAGTTGATCATTCTGCTGTATTGTTTTATGTTGCGTCGGAGAGTTTGGTAGGACAAGGAGAGGTTTCGACACCATCGGAGAGGTCCGTCTCCCTGGTCAAGTCTTTTCAGAATGTCTGACCAAATGCCCAACGACTGTTTGTGTCTGTCCATGGGAAATGTGGCGGTGTCGCTGCGACGACGGCCCAGGGGCCATCCATCAGTGTCATTGAGGGCGGAGTGTAGGGGGGGTTATGGTATGTGTCACCTTAAAGACTAATGGACAGGAAGTATAGCCACAGAAACAACAATATTTGTCGAATATATTTTCAGAAAAATGTTACAACCTGCTCTGTGTTTCTTGCATAATTTCAATGACACTCTGAGAACAGGGTTTCACCCTGATTTATGAGCCTTTCTTTCAAAACGCTCTCTGCAGCCGAGGTTTTCACAAATGTGATTGGGAGACTTTGCTCCATGACAACTTACTGATTCACCTCGCAAAAATTCTAACTATTGGTGAAAAAAATAAATCAAATCCAATTATAGTTGACCACCAATAGTGAGAGACTGTCATACCAAAAAACAGATTTAGACAGTCGTGGGGAGGAAATGGAGCGACAAGAATTAGCGGGCTAAACCATAATTAGCATTTGGACCCAACCTATTTTTCTATCCCGTGTGCTTAAGTGTTCAGAGACCGGGGCTTTAACCTCAGCAGCCAGTGACTGTGGCATCCAATCCAGAACGCTTTGTGATGTTGACCTTGGTTAGCTCCTCAGCGGAGGTCGGGTGGATTCCTACTGTACCCAATAGGTGTGAATATGTGGCACCACACCTAGAGTAACAAATACATACATTAAGTTATTGATTTAATTTGGCTAAGATGTGATATTCTATGAGTGATAGTATAATAGTAACTCACTGGAGGCCCATGGCAAAGCCCTGTGTAACTTCTCCGGCATTTGGTCCAGTGAAGTGCAGACCCAGTATCTTCTGGTCTCCATGCCGCTGGCATATCACCTGATACGACAGAGCTTGTCAGAGGCACATTTATGTGAGTGGTTGTAACAAGCTAGGATGTGATGGGAGAATTCCCGAAGCTGTCTTGAAGTTGTGATGATGAGATCCTTGCTGAGCTAAGTGAACATTTTCCTTTTCACAGCAGTTTCTGCAGTTTAAGCCTACCTTTAAGTAACACTGGCTAGCATCACGCTCTGCCACAGTGAATTCCAGAGGCTTGTAGAAGGCATGGTATACCTGCAGAGACGTATAAACAAAGAGCAGGTGAATCGTCAAATGTCTCATCTTCAACATGCTGTGTTTGCAGATTGTTATGACATCATCCATCCATTCTCTGATTCGTCCTCACGAGGGTCCCGGGCGTGCTGGAGCCTATCCCAGCTGTCTTCGGGCCAGTAGGCGAGGGACACCCTGAACTGGTTGCCAGCTAATCGCAGGGCACACATAGACAAACAACCATCCGCGCTCACACTCACATCTAGGGACAGTTTGGCGTGTTCCATTAACCTGCCACTAATGTTTTTGGAATGTGGGAGGAAACCGGAGTTCCCGGAGAAACCCCACGCAGGCACGGGGAGAACATGCAAACTCCACACAGGAAGGCCGGAGCCGGAATCGAACCTTGCATTGTGAGGCGCACGTGCTAATCAGTTGGCCACCAGGCTGCCGTGATGACACCATAGTAGGGAACATTTTAGCATCTGTGACACTGCCAATCAATCCTATGCATGGTGTCCAGACGCAGTAACTAATTGTCAGAGATATATTCATAACAGATAATGGGGTAAAGCATTTGTAACTTTGTTATGACCCTATTTATGCACAATAATCAACCCTTAACTGGGGTCCCTTGAAATAAAGTTCAACACATCCAATCTCTTGGTTTATGTCATGTTCCCAAATACCTTTCATTGCCCATTTGTACACCCTAGAGGAGAATAGTTGTTGTGCAGTTTAGGTATGAGGACAGTCACAATTGCCAGTCCAAAACAAAACAACAAAAATATCATCGGAAGATGTGACACAGGATGTCATTACTATGTATATCACACCACCTTTTCTTTTTTCAAAGACAAATCACCATCTTTTCAATGCATTCACATTTTTGTCTCCCTCACTCGTCGAGACGGGGGGAAAAAAGTTTCCGCGATGGAGATCGCAGCTTGTGAAAATAATACTGCATAGGTTCTGCAAGGAAACTGTATTGCAACAGAAAGATTTACTTTGCGATGGTACAGAAATGAAATATATTCATTAAAAGGCAACTTAATCTTAACAATGGGATGTTAAGATTGTAGCTCACTGAAAAGAGAAGCATAACACTGGAAAACAAATCCCAGTAGCTCATCATCTTGACAGATTTCCATCTGGCGACTGCCAATGTGTGTTTAATGCGTTTAATTCAATGGCCGAGCGTGCCAACACAAGTTTGAAGGAGCATGCAGCTGTAGTGGGGGCCAGTGGAGCAGCTCCTCCTAAGATCTAAGCATGCCTGTCATCACCGCGCACACACCTCAATCGGGCCTCCTGCTAGCCTGTCACTCATTGCCAACAGCCCCACCTTACCGGCTAAAACATTTATCCGCCGTGTTGTGCAGGTGTCGGCGAGCATCTGGCAACCTGCTCATGTACACAAGCGTAGAAAACACACGGTTGGTTGTTTTTCTATTGTTTTTAGGGGTTAGAAGACATTAAGGATAGTTCGAGCGTGGTTTTTTTTCTCCCCCTCTCCCTCCCTTGTGGTTTCTTCCGACTTCCGGGGTTGAGTGAACGCTGGCGCGTTTGGCTGCCATTGCTCAACCCGTATTGTTTTATTGATTTTGTTCCTGATTGTAAAGTGTCCTTGGGTGTCTTGAAAGGCGCTTATAAATAAAATGTATTATTATTATTATTATTATCACTTGCCACCCCCCCTTTTTTTTTTAATCTTGGTTGAAGGAAGCAGCAACTGACAATCCTGACAAATGTTTCATGTGCCGGTATTTAAGACAGTACAATATGATTGGCTAACCTGGAACAATATGCAGACTTTCACATTCTTCTGCAAATGTAGAAGTTCAGGAAAATTTTTTTTTCAAATTTTACATTAGTTAATTTCTCTTTAGTTAATGTTTGGGATAATTGTGATCAAGCTCTGTTAAGTAGTCTGCCAAATGAGATGATCTTGCACGCTATTAAGTTAAACTGCTCGTGCAAAAGAACTGGATAAGAAAACTATAAATTAGTCATCGAGCAGCAAAGTTTTGTTTTTCTCACCATAGCAAAGACTTTGATGAGAAGAGCAAGTTGACTCATTCCCCACATCATATGACATCCTCATTAGAAGCTCAAACAATTTGATCAATCAACAATAAAAAACAAAGACAAAAAAAATGGAGTTGTCCAGGTTATGCCATAATACAATCGTGGATAAAATTTTGAAATTATTTATCTTGGTCTCATTTTGGTCACAAAAACCTGCCATTTGAACGGGGCACACAAGCACACTGTCTCGTAGCAAAGGGAAAATGTATTTTGAGATAAGATGTACACAACCAGCCACATTTTTTACACCATCCCACATGTCCCGTTAAAAAAAACAAATAAAAAAAACACCTGGAATAAAAGCAGTTCAATGTGTCATTGTCCTCTGAAATAAATTACATATTACAAGTAAACAACTCAAGTCACAAAATAATAATGGACTAGGTCTATTAACAAAAATGGATTTGAAATCTTTGACTCAAAGTACTACCTTAAAATGGTAAATGGAGTGCAATTATACAGTATATCGCTTTACCTACACGTTGACAGTGTGCAATGCGCTTTAAAGAGGCTTCCATTCGCCCATTCAGCCACACATTCAAACACCAATGACCAATGGGATGGAGCAAGGTGCTACACCGGGCCCACTGGAATCCAATTGGGAATCACTGCTTTGCCCAAGGGGACTTGGGCAGCAGATAGTCAGAGCCGGATTCAAACCGCCAACTAGACGAACCATTCTACCAATAAGCCACAGCCGCCCCAACTTAGCATTTGGCAGATATGACACACTGGTGAACACACACAGTTTTTTCCATTCATCCACTGATTGTAGCACTTATCCTTGCTCAAAGTAACGGGTCTGATAGAGCCAATTCCATGCTGGCTTTACGCTAGAAGTGGCGCACCAGCAACCGCAGTGCACATATAAAATAAACGGTCACGATCACATTCACACCGAGTCCTTATTTAACCTACCATACGGTAAATGGATACTTGGCCACTGTGCCACAATGGGATTTTTTCTACAATGGAAATGTTTCTCCCGACTCTGTTGCAGAAGTTCCCATAAATGCGTGGCACTTGTAGGTTGCTTTGCTTTCACATTTTTGTGCAGTTCATCCCAAACCAGCTCAATTGGGTTTAAGTCTGGAAACAGTGCCTTTTTCGCCTAACAATCTATTACTTTGTACCATTTCAAGGAATTCAGTGGACTTGAAATGCTTGACTTGCAATGAGAAAAAAGACAAGAGAAAAATGAGGGCATTCCAAAACATGTATGCCATCCTGTTCTTACCTCTATGTTGTCTTTGCCATGCCTGGCTTCAGCCTCCTCTTCAGATAGGCCCACACAGCCATATTCAAGTGGAGTAAATACGGTGGTTGGCACCTACAACAAGAAATGGAAAGTGAATTCCTCATGTTTATTCACTATTCACTATTCAAGGATCACATGAGTGGCCTGTTCCAAGAAAAGTGATGGGGCATTGTGATTTTGTGGGAATGTTAAATACGTAAGTGATCATTTGAAAATGTTTGAAAATGGAAGAGATTTATAGAACCTAAGTGTTGCATACTGGCATTTATCGGTTTCCTAATCAGTGTGAGAAATCATGAACATGATCAGTGTTTCCAGTCTCCACGTCAATAAATCTCATTAATAATAACTAGCAGTGTCACTCATGAATCATTTCAGAATTGTTTATCCTATTGCATATTCCGTTGATTACTCAGATAATTGCCCCACCCCCCACCCCCGTTTCAAGGCAGAAATGTCTGTTTCACCCAATTTTTGTCATCAGCTAACTGGCAGAGTTATACAATTTCTTTCCACAGCCCTAATAATAACATAAAAATAGTAATAACGTGATGAAATGTAATTTGAGCAAATTTGTTATTTCACAACAATTGTGCATTAAGCTTAGAACCCTTTGCACGAATCAACAGCCAAGAAGTAGACCTCATCTCCAAAATGTTGGTGATCCCTGATGTAGACCTTGCAGTGTGTTGCAGTACAGTTCGAGCTCAATGGAAAATACCGTCACAACACCTTAATGAGACAATGTCAATTGAGATAAAACACCAAAACAAGCATGATCTTGTCAAGGCAGTCTTTTGAGTATCACTTTTGCAATAGATGTCATTATATATGACAGTGTGTTAGCGGAGAAAAAGGTGACAGGTGTGCATTGCGTTTTTTGTCTCACATTGTCGTAGTTCATGAGCTCTGTGCTGTGGCCGGCAAGTCTGCGGGCGAGGAGTTTTCCTGCTTTAATAGCCGTAGGTGTCAATTCAGGACGCCCCTGAAACAGAAGACTGCCTGCCTTACTTCAATGTACCAAGAAACTTCCCTGTGTAAATTGTCAAACACAGACATATACAAATTTCTCTTCTCCGAGGTTAATGGCGTATTGTTCTGAATGTGAGCCAAAGCAAATAAAATACAGACATGGATACGCACTGAGGCAAACATCTGAGGGGTGCAGGAAATAGTAGGGCTGCGGGGCAATTTTAAAGGCATGACTTAAGACCTGTTACATTTCCACGACACATCCTGTTGTCACAAATATCTTCTGCACCTCTGCAAATGTGGATGTGGTGCTCTCTCTGATGTGCAAGTGTTTCCACACCAGATAGTTTTCGTCATTTTAATGCATTTCTTGGCACTTCGTTTGGCAATGAGAAGAAAAGAAAACAAGAAATGCGGTGGACAACTTGAGCAAGATATCAAACCATCTGCTTGAAGGAAAAAAAAAAAAAAAAGCAAAACCAAAACAAGCCTCCTGCCGCGTTGACAAGATGACAGACAGATTGGCGTGAAGCATGGCTCATCAAAGCAAGCTGTCATGTGTGTGGGTGTCATCAGGACAGGAAGGAAGCACACAGCTGTTTGTGTTGAAAAAAAAAAAATAGGCCACACCGACATTACAGCAGCTACACCTAACCAGTATTTACATTGTGCACCTTGAATACAGTGCAGCAGCACAATAAATGCTCTTACACAGCCCCATGCTGAGTAATTATAGGTTGAATAGAATACTGTACATGCACACAAACAGTTCAGGGGCAACACTCCCATTTAGTCACATTAATTTATTATTTCATGATTTTAATGTTGTTGTTTCCTCTTGTCCTCTAGGTAGGGCTGGATGATTATGAAATACAACAATCGCGATAGTTTTGATTATGACTGATATGACAATTAATAAAACAATTATGTTGCGACTGCGATTGAACGCTATTCATAGAATTCGTTTTTTAACAGAATTAGAAAAATGTGTGCTTTTGAGTTATCTTGCCTTTGTTGTTTCCGCAATGCTTATGTGTGCATATTTGTTATTTCCAGGAATATCACTCCCAAAGGTATGTCAACTGATTTTAGCATTAGCGCTAGCGGTTTTAAAACAAGGCGTATTTTGCATTTTAATATACTGTACAATGTGAGTAACTCTTGTTAGTTTTACGGTACAACTCGGGTGTCTTATCAGCCTAAAGGACGCATATGGTACGGTCAGACCAAATTTGTGTTTTTCCATCCACAGTGAATGCAGTTTGCGCGTTTGAAGCATTCAAAGCCGATGTTTTGTCTGACGATAACGCTTGGTGGCGTCGCATCGGCGACAGCCAATCGGCGTTGAAAATGTACTTCATGCGTCACACCCATGTGCAGAACAAGCAGACACACAAATGAGGTAAAAAAAAAAGTAAGACACACACACACACACACACACACACACAGCACAATCAAATAAATGTGGGACAATCTCATTATCATTGCCATCTGTGTGTCTGAGAGGTATTGAATATAAAACGAAGCCGGCTTCCTTTACCGGCCGGGACTGAGACTAAAAAGGAGCAAGCCTGGGCAATTGGGAGCAACCAAGTTGGAGTATGTTCAGAGTGGACCAGCAGCATGGTAGTCATTGGGGATTTTGGGAGAATCTGGGAATTTTCCTGAACGGCCAGTGTATTGATGGGCTTCAGCACGTGACGGCAACATCCCGTCGGCAACTATGTTTTGGCGCATGGCTGCCCCTCGACAATTTTTCAGCGCAAGATGGCCGCACGCCAATCACTCCCATCTCATTGACAATTAGATTTTGTGTGTGACGGCCCCTGTTAATGAATATTGAATATTGGGATCAGCACGTCCCCGGAGTGGACTGCACTGGTTACCACTGTTGAAGTGGCAACCAAGCTAAGATTTAGCAGTCAACACAACCGGTCATCAGATTGACAAGTAATGTTCAAACGCTGGCGTTGTGAAGAGGGCTTTGACTGGGTGAATCATGACTTACAAATTTGATTTGTTTCAAAATATGTCTAATTAAATTCAGCAAATGCCGATGGTTTTTCAGTAGTATAGGATGTGTGTAAAAAAATAAATAAATAAAACATAACGCTGAAGCAGTGAAGTTGAAGAAATTCGCAACTTGATACACTGTCAAAACTTGGCCACAATTGTGAATGATCTTATAAGACATTTCAATGTTGTCTTTGTGCTATGCATTGCTCCGTCGAAGATAAAAGATGAATTCAACCTCAAGGGCCAGTTGTCCACAAAAAATGTAATCTGGATCTGGAAATCTTATTTTGTGAACAGAAACTGAAGGGTTGAAACTAGGAATGGACTACATTATCAAATCTGATTTCAGGATCCTTCCTTCGCTTTTGAATAAACAATTTTCAACATTTGATACCATCTCCGAATATCCAAATCCAGTCAGATGACCTTTGAACAACTGGTCCCAAACAAAACAATAACAGTAGGTATGATGGCCGCGGGCATCTGCCTCACAGTCGAAGGTTATGGGTTTGAATCTCAGCTCGGAGCTTTCTGTGTGGAGTTTGAATGCTGTGCTTGTTCACGCGTGGCTTTACTCTTGAGTACTCTACATTTCTAAAAGATTATCCGTATCCCGGGTGTTAACCGAAGACTTGACATTGCTGAGCATCAATAATGTTAATGCAATAATTTGTTTGTCTATAGGTGCCTTTCACCTTACCTGGGAGTCTGAACGGGACAAGCGGAACAAAATAAAGCTTGGAAGATGGGCATAAACTTCCAGACACCAAATGGAATCAGGACAATTAAGAATATTTTTTGTGACAGGATTTGGTGGGGAGTTCATACCTGGCCTATGTCCCCAAAAGCATAGATGTTTGGTACAGATGTCGATTCATCCTCCCCGACAATTATTTTCCCAGTCTCCTTGTTGAGCTGCACACCAAGTTTGTCGAGACCCAGAGCTTTTGTTTCTGGAGCTCTACCTGCAGTGAACATGAAGAATTTTTCATTACAAATTGTCGGATGGTGAGAGGGAACATCTTGATTGTGTTGCATAACCCTCCCAAATATGTGTCCACCTCACTCAGTCTACCAAAATTGGATCGCATTTAAAAGAAGAAAAAAAATTCAAATGTGTACAAAGGGCGGCTCGGTGCTCCAGTGGCTAGCGCATTGACCTCACAGTGCAAAGGTTCAATTCCAGCTCCAGCCTCCCTGTGTGTAGTTTGCATGTTCTCCCCGGGCCTGCGTGGGTTTTCTCTGGGCACTCCGGTTTCCTCCCGCATTCCAAAAAAACATGCACGGCAGGGTGATTGAACACTCTAAATTGTCCCATGGTGTGAGTGTGAGCGTGGATGGTTGTTCGTGTGTGTGTGCCCTGCAATTGGCAGGGTGTCTGCCTACTGCCCGAAGACGGCTGGGATACGCTACAGCAGCCCTTGTGAGGATAAGCGGATCGGAAATGGATGGATGGATGAAAAGTGTATCAAGAGAAATTATCAAAGGTGCATTATTTCCTAAACAAGGTTACCTGTATGTTGCTCCTTACTCTTATCTTAGAGTAGAGGAACATAATGGAAAAAAAATGCAGCTAATATAAACACAAATGAAAAAAAAGGTAGAATAAAGAGACCACAATCCTCAAATCAAGGATGTGATGTGTGACACTTCATAGGGGGCAGGCAACCGATGCTGCTGATAACTCCATGTGTGAATCTCCATTGCGGTGGACAACTGACCGCATAATCCCCACCCTCCTCCTCAGCGTAGTTCCTCAAAACTAGTCAGGGCAGCATAATAAACACCGAGCCCGAGGTACACATGTAGATGCTATCGGAAAGCAAAAATAACAAACCCCTGAGATCCTTTTCCTGGCTGGAGCCAAAGAACAACGTCTTCCTCCAGACTGGAGGGACAACAGGGACCTGTCTACTCCACAACATGGGTGGCTGAAGGAAAAAAAAAAGGGGCAACGAAGGCAGCAAGACGTTTTTTCCCCAATGTCTAAATTCCAATTTTAACAACTCCTCCAAATCTTAAGTACTGGAAATTTGAAAAAAAAATATATATACATATATATATATATATACAGTATATATATATATATATATATATATATATATATATATTAGATTGTTATATTCTAATTCAAGTAACGTGCTTATACCCTGATTTTAGGTCTTGAATCTGCCACAAGATTTCATTTAAGATGAAATACTGACACAATTTTTCTTGTAATCCATCGTGAAAATGCTAAAAATAGTAAACTACCGGTACTATAAATTAGTGAAGACTATCTAATTCCATATAGGGCCTTCCTGTCTGTAACTCCACTCAAGAGTGACTGCATTGTAGACCAAGGACACAACATTGATAAGGGACTTGGTTGGATGGAGTACACATGCCGAAGCCGACACACACGCGCGCACACACGCACACACACACACACACACACACACACACACACACACACACACACACACACACACACACACACACACACACACACACACACACACACACACAGTTAAACAATGCCTGTTGTGACATTCTGAGGAAGCTTCCAGATGGCTAGGCTAATTAGCAATAATAAACCTTCACAAGTAAAATAAAAAATGAACACTTATCTGATCAATTAACAAAGAACAAAGACAAATGGGAAATACGGTGTTGTTTTTCTTGGGGGGGAGCAGGTTTTACAGAATGCTAAAAACAAATTTCAATGTTCAGGCCAAAAAGATTTTAAGATGCAGAACAATTCAGACCTGACTGACTCGTGTATGAAGTGCATGGCCTGCATATCATGTGCAAAAAGCTATTGTGTGTATGTTGATATATTTTGTTTGTGAATTGACAGGGAGGTCTGGGCCCCCACCCCGTTTTTTTACGTGCACTCAGACATCATCCAAAGCAGCAAAAGAAACATTCAAGCTAAGAAGATTAGTTTCATCATTTTAGCTTGTGGCAAAGTTTGTTCAAGCACAAAGAGGTGCCCAGGTTTAGTCCAACAACAGTTTAGATGCTATTTCTTTTGCATGAATTGAATTTCAATGGTTTTGTAAGGCAACTTTGTGAATTACATTATTATTGCTCCTCAACTCCCAGACAAATAAGAGCATGATGATGATGTATGGTTTACAGTAGTTTTTTTTTCAAAGCTCAATTAGCTAAGAATGATTTCAAAAACATTTTTATTGCAATTTTTATAATATAAATATTCTGTTCAAACTCCAGATGTCCAAAAATTGTGTAAAATGAATATTTGAGGTTTATGAGCATGTTTTAAAAAAAAAAAAAGAAATTGGGGATTTACCATTTTTATTTTATTATTCCTCCACCCCAGTCATCAGAATTTTTTCCCAATGCATTTTAATGGTCGGTATTTATCCAAAGACTTTTATTTGCAGGTCGGAATGAATTTTGTACATGCACTGAACCATGTCTTATTAAAAATTAAACATATTAAGAGCACGTATTTTGCACGAATGCACATACGTTGTCCATATTTAAATTGACATTTTTACCGTCAAACTGGTTAGGAAATGTGTGTGGTCCTCTATAACACCCCAGTTTGCGCTGATGAAATTGTGCCTCTCTCCATCACTTAAGTTGCCTACCACCGACATAGGGTTTGATTTTGAATAATATTCCGGAGAATCGTGGTGTGCACTGAGGCGGAAAAGACACGTCCATCGTCTGCTTGTCCACAGGAAGTGGAAATGTTCTGTTTCCTGGTGTATTGCACCTGGACAGGGGAGCGGCCATGTATGCAGGAAGGAACAGGGGAAAGGTGGAGGGTTGCATGGTTGGGGAGAAGGATGTTAGACACTGGTGGTGATACAGTCCCTCGGACCCCTCAGGCCTTTAATAACCCCAAAGAGGCCCAAACCTTGCCTGGCCTCTATAGTGTAAGGTCACGGTAAACGGAAGTGGCCTCATACTCATGAGTCCTGCATGCAGGGATCAAAGGCCCGAGGCTGTGCTCCGTTTTCTCACTATATCAGAAGGGTGAACAAAAGCATAGACACAGCAGTTCAGCTACAATCATTGAATCCAAAAGTATTGGGACCCGTTTCAACTTCAGGGTGATAAAATGGAAGGAAATATGGAGTTGGTCTCTCTTTTACAGTTGTAGCAGCTTCCGCTGTTCTGGAAAGAATTACTACAAAATGTTGAAATTCACACACTGCCTGCAAACTTCATAGTTTGGGTTTTTGGTGTCTTGCTGAAGGACATCCCTTTCATGGGTGTGGAGTTGTAGGGGGTGGATGGTACATCCTCATACCCTCTCAAGCTTCTTCCACAAGGGCAGGTGATGATCCTAAACACTCGGCCACCGCCGCCCTCTCATTTCATCTCAAGTGAGATACAATGGGGATAAGGCACAGAGCCAGCTGTGTATTTGCACACAGCATCTTCTAATGGGAGAATCATCTCCATTCTGCAAGAATTTGATAAACATGCTCTGTGTATTTATTTTGCTGCATGTTCCTGTGGATGTGGCGAGTGCACCGCTTGCCTATGTGATCATAGGCTCCAATTCACTTTTCAACTTAGCCGTCCCCCCCAGTGTCCTTCAGTGATGTCATTACAACAAACGCCAACGAAAAAAAAAAAAAAAAGAGACTTCTGGAGTTTATCGTGAGATCTTTACATACCAATCTGCTGAAATGTGATGTAATGGCCTCAAATGTTTTGTGCAACTTGTGAGGCCTATCTTTTAGAAACTTTGGAGGAAAACTGTTGTTGTTGTACAACTTCAGGGGCGTTGGACTACGGAGGCCCCCCAGTATCGGAGTGGCTAAGAAGTGAATCACCGTTTGTCCGTGTGTAGATATGGTCAGAACATTTCACTGCCATGGTATAAGGCCGCATATTAAGTTGCCCAAAAAATATACAAGAGTCTAAATTATACAGAAGCTGAGTGCACTTTGGGACACTTAAATTGTCTGCTCGACTGTTTATTGGGCCATAAACTGTCGTGCACTTAGCTACATTTAAACAATTCAAAAGCAAAAAGGAAATATAAAGGTCACCGCATCTCACGCATGTGGCCATACACACTGTTTCCAGTATTCAATGCAAATATCCCTCACACCTACAGTCACACGCTGAGATGATGTGGGAATTGGGCCACAAGAGGAAATGGCAAACGTCATTGCGGCTGCAAGGTCACGCACATCCTTGTTACTGTCACACGCCTATGGGCAAAGCGCTCTCTCATCACACACATAAAAACATACTCATGACCTAATAAAGACAGAACTCATGAGACACGTGGATAATTTAAAGGCTTTCCACGCAGATAAAATGGTTAGCCCTGATATCATCAGTGTTTGTTGTTGATTTTTAGTCTGGCAGGTTGGGATATGTAACGTAGTTGATGATAAAATATATATAGAAGCAGAGTAGAATGGCCAATAGCTATGAGGTGTAAAAGTCCATGGGGAGGGATGGCAGAGACAGATGCCAGTTGGTTTCCTCTGGGTTGGCACAGACAGGATGATCCGGAGAAGAGAACAAAGAGGGGAATAAAGTGACCCTGTACCTTGGTGCATCCTGCCTGGTTCTGCCCCTCTCCGACCAGACAGCCAGTGAGCCATTGCAGGGTGATTAACGCTTCCCTTGGTATTCCATCACACAGACTTTATTAGTTTGTTTTCATCTTGGATTCCACTGTCATTTGCTGACACTGCACTCGTATTGAGGATGACAATGAACTTGGATTATGGCTGGGAAAGGGCAGGCAAATCAGCCCTGTTTTTGACAGATCCCATAGTATATCACAGCAAAACAATAGCTTGCTGGTGGTGTTATTCCAATGCAAGACTGATATTAGGTGCAGGTCCAATTATGGCACTAAACATATTTTTCTACTCTGTGTTTCTAAACGTATTCAGATATAACGATCAAGGTTGTGGTCAACACTGCATAATCATCACCTCTTGTAACTACGATAAGTGAGATAATGAAAACATTAGCTACAGCCCTCAGGTATGATGTTGTGCAGGTCTACCATTCCCAATTCCAATGAAGTTGGGATGTTTTGGAAACTGTAAAAAACCCACAATAATGTACAATGATTTGCAAATAATTACTCATACGTTGATTTAAATGAACACACTACAAAGTCAAGATATGTTCAAGCTGTAGGAATGGGCGATGATAAATTATCAATATGAATATGGACACACAACTGCTCAATATCAATAGTAAATACGTGCGATAACCCTGACTGTGTGAGCTCCGGTGTGTTTAGCCAGCACCGACCGTCTGCATCGCACTGAAATCACAATCAGGTAAAACAGTTAACATGTCAAATGGAAAAATTAGTTCGCTAACAATTTAAGAGTACTGTAGACCTAAGACGGATGGTCAACTCATGCACTCCAAAAGTATTAATTTGCCGCACTTACATTGAACGAAGGTCACTCATCAACGTTACTGCTTTAGGAATTTACGGCTCCGATAGAGAAGCATGGACGTAAACATTACTGCACATTACACTACATTACAATGTCCACAAAACAGTGAACATTCCTTGAAATAAGCTTTACTATTAGATATTTTGAACGGTAGTTTTCCTCTGGATTTCATTTTATTTTGGGGCAGTTCAATTAATACCTCTCTGATGGCGTTGATCAAGAGTGAGCATACATTCGTGTCTTGGCAAATAGTGAATATATAATATAGCTCTTGTATTTCATCAGCTTCTATAAATTGGCCTAATTTTGTCAACAATCAGTGTGTTGTTATAAGGTACCGGTATCAGGTGATCGACACAATTTAATACAGCTTGACCCCTGGCTGCAAAACACTTACAGGTATGACCACACTCTGAGAGTCCCCTAAACTACTGTAATTAATTTAAAAAAACTCTTTTGAAATGCATTTTTATTTCCTTTTTTTTTTTTAAC
Organism: Hippocampus abdominalis; assembly: GCA_018466805.1. Lineage (NCBI taxonomy): Eukaryota > Metazoa > Chordata > Actinopteri > Syngnathiformes > Syngnathidae > Hippocampus > Hippocampus abdominalis. The sequence continues at coordinate 19,158,653 of CM031698.1, read as the reverse complement.
AAAACTGAACCATTCTTTGAAAAACAGCTGATAAACATTTAATCTACGCACAAAAAAAGGTGAGAAATTGAGAAGACTGCAAATATGCAGGGGGGGTTGAGTGTTGTTTAAGTTTTAGTATCACCACTAGATGGCAGACATGTCTTAGTGGCGCTTCCAGTGGATTTTATATGGCCCTATATTCCAAATAATTTTTTCTGGATTTGGAAAGACATGCAAGACAAACATGGTACCTAAATAATATGACATTTTGAGGGAGTTGATTTATATGAAAAATGTACAAAATTATCTCTTGTTCAGCAGTTTTGCGCCGTCCTTGAATGGCAATTATTATGCACTGACTTATTTTTTGGTACGTATGTGGTTTGCTTCAAACCCTTTGTTTTTGGGTTGGAATAGTGGATATTTCATGTATGCACTGCAATATGTATGATCAAAAATAAATTAAGAGCAAATATCTGGCACACCTGAAGATCATTTGTCCATATCTAAAATTGCATTTTTGTCATACATTTGTTTGGGAAGTGTGTGGCCCTATGTTGGCCCCCACTTGCCCTGATGAAAAACCGTGGCCTTTCCAGCATTTAAGTAGCCCATCCCTGCTCACACTGAGCTGTTCCACACACTCGCACACAATAACATACTCACCAACTGCCCATAACACAGTGTTATAGGTGCCATTGCGTTCGTTGCCTGTCAGGGCATCATTCCAGGTCACTTTCAGGTCACCCGATGGGAGTTTATCCACTCTCTTGGGGATACACCTCAATGCAAATTTGGTTCCATAAGACTCCATGTAGTCTGTCACTAATCCTGCCATTTGCTGTTGAAGCCAAAAAAGGTGAAATCGTACAAAACACATGAGTTTCCATCATGACTTTAATCTATGCTACAGAGGACAATACCTGATCAAAACCCCGAAGGGCGATGCTGCGAACCATCACTGTGGTGTCCAAGCCGATGCCGGTAAGGAAGCCGCCGCACTCCAGAGCTACATCTAAGCAGTAGGTTAGGGAACTGCAGTGTTTGTCATGCACGTCAAGTAATACCAGAAATGTTGCGAAATCATACAGTCTATTATCCATGTATTTTATGGTGACAGCCTAAAAAACGTAGTCGAACAGTAGCAAACGTAACAGCACTCAGTGGTCAACTGTTTTTGGAAAAATGTCATGTTGATTATTGTCCAGAAGTTTCACATATGTGTTTTACTTTGTAAAAAATACTAAAAGGCTCTCCCACATGGCACACTGACATTAAAAACAAACACTACATGTTATTTATGCAACGCTGAACTGATACCAAGTGGTAAATGTAAGTTTATAACTGCACAAATTCTGAACAAACTAGAAGTGATTATTTACATGCAACATCGGTTGGCAGAAAAGGATACAGCTCGCTCCAACCACAAGCCTGTACAAAACAAATGAAAAGGACTATTCAGCATACTGTACCGGTAATTATGACATTTTAAGTACACGTTCATATGACAGTCATGCTGTACAATGAACAATGGGTTATCTATTCATTTTAATACCATAAAGCTGATTTAGTTTTAGATTAATTGCAAACAGCACAGGGTACACCGCCAACATCTAAAACTGAATGCTGTACATTGGTATCACATAAAAAAAAATACATCACCGAACTATAAGATACATAATAATACTAATGTATACACACAACACACACAGATAGATAGATAGATAGATAGATAGATAGATAGATAGATAGATAGATAGATAGATAGATAGATAGATAGATAGATAGATAGATGTGACACCCCAGTGTTAGCACTGCATTTGATTATGCGGGTGTACAGTCTCTAATGTAGTTATGTGTGGTCCAAGTAAATAGCACATCTAATCCAACCCTAAGATCCATGGCAGGTAGGAGGCCAAATTGCTACCATTTAAAGTAATCCCTGTGGATGGGGAGTGCCATGTTCAGAGCTCAAGTCCACATACGAGCCTGCTGAGTGAAGGCCATCACCTGCAAACAGGAGGCCCTGCTCTCACTTGTTTATACCAGAGCTCCTTCCTTAGGACTGCGTATACTTGACAGTTGAGAGTGCCTGCAGCAAATCCTGTCCTTGTCCACGCTATGATTAACCTCTAAAAGCCTCAATGTCTTATGTCTGTACAATGCCTAGGTGCACTTATCACATATTGTGAGTGGCTTAAAGATGATCAGGCTAAGAGCTTTATCTTGATTATACACTTTCATCGGTAAAAAATCTGTCATTGCGCCGACCCGGTTGGTTTTGTTCTAATTCTGTCTGACTCTCTATCACCTTGGTTGGGAGACTGTACAGTTGGTCAACTAGGAGATTCTTTTTGACGGTTGTGACGCATACAATCAGGTCTGAGGGACACTCATCCCACTTAATTGCACTGGCAGTGCAATATGAACAGACAGAGAATTCCAGTCAGATTTATCTATTCATTTATTTTTAACCCAAACCTGCAAATTTTCACAAAGGAGAAATCCTGTCAATATGTATTAGCTTAATCAAAAACCAAGGGAATGTATTACACTGGTTATAGAATCCACTACATAGACCCATAATTTTGCCATTCATTGTAACTGGCATTTGTGTTTGCCATGGAAGCTCATTAGAGAGTACGATTTGTTTGCTGAATTGGTGAACTTAAATTTTGGTCACAATTTGTTTCAAACATACTGTAGAAGTGACTCAAAACAATTAAATACAATCTATTTCCTCCTACAGAAGCCAAGGACACAACTATCTGCAACGTTAATGTTTTGAGTTTCAGGAAAGTTGAGTTTCACAAGCCTCAATACTAATCAACATGAATTTGGATACTTTATCAGTTCAATTCCATTCAAACTTTAGAAAGAAAGCACTGCACCAAATGATTTCTATGAAGCAGTTTTTTTTTTTTTAAATCTAATGATTCAAAATTGGCACAAAAGAGGGCAACATTACTTGTGTAAACATTTCTATAATTGTAAAGTGTCCTTGGATGTCTTGAAAGGCGCTTATAAATAAAATGTATTATTATTATTATTATTATAAATGTCCTTTATACAAGCAAACTACTCGTGGAAATAAAGAACACATATTTAGAGGACAGTACATCTCTGTTAAGAGCATTGTCAAACATGAGACCACGTGTCGGTCAATTGCTACAAAAACATGTTCCCATGAACGGTCAACGATAATGCCAGGATGCTGTTTCTTGCATGTTTGCAAGTCAATGTAATTCTCTGGAGTCCAGGTAAGTTTTCATAGCACATTAACAGTCTTACCGCCACGCGCTTAGTGTTTTCCCCCTTCCCGGCTTCAGGCCAAGATATGTCACTCAGGTGTTTAATGGGCTCGTCGGCCCATTAGACAGAGATCACTCACCAGCAGCCCCCACCCCCAAACAACCCCTCTATCTCTCCCTCCAGAAAGCGCCTGTCTGACCTCACCCACACACATGACAGCTCTGCAGCAAAACAACATCCTTTTAGTAGCCTGTGTGGTGTTCGAGTCTTCTGGAAAAAAAAAGAAAAAAAGAACGCTATTGCTTCCCCTTTCTAACCCGAGGGTGGTAGAGATCAATCATAACATACCATGAAAGGACTTCCTGAGCTCAAAGTGGCATTTCCAAGTGGTTGATTTGAATTCATATATGAAGGTTTGTGAAACTTGAATGCTCCAGTGGTAATTCCATAAGACTGGTAACAGTCCACACATTCAAAAACACATTGCACCATAACTACATTTACTGGAGGTAATAGTAAAAAGGATCAATGACTATGAAGCACATCACAGTGGAATAAATGGATCTATTAGAAAATGTCAAATTTATAATAGCCCGCAGTAGTGACAAACACCTTTGCATATACAAAACATCAAAAGATGAAAGTTGTATTTCATTATGCATGGGGAGTTTACACACAAAAAGATAGTGACCCAAAACAAACTCCAAAAAGCAATTTAAGATTTTTCGAAGGCACGGAATAGTCTTCAACGGCTACCATGACGGTATCTGTCACCATGACGCAAACAAGCAGCAGGACCCAGGTACACTACAACCACTAGTCACTGTCTGTGTGCTTTGCCAAGAGGAAACGTCTGAGATAGACCAATTAACTAGGTGATGACAAGAACTAAATTGTTGGATTAAAGGGCTTGCTTGGTGTAAGGCATGATACATGCTACTAATCTGAATTGCAAAGGTGAAGACAGTTTTACAGGAAGAGAGAAAAAACCCTTTGTCAGTGATGAATGACAACGGTACGTCACAGAGCGGCAGTACATCCAGCAAATGATCACGAATGCGATTGTTTTTGTTTTCAAGTAAAAATTTAGGAACAAAAACATGTGGTTGAAATTGTTGGTACCCCTCTGTTAAAAGTAAGGATGGGAAAATAAATAAACAAATAAACAAACAAACTATTTTGAATTACAATGTTCCGAACAAAATTGGTAACTAAAGGCAGCCTGGACAGAGTTCAACCCTCATTGGAAATACATGTGACTTATAGCCAGCGATGTGGACAAAATTCTGATACCGGTCATAAAGGGTGACAACAGTTCGCATTAGGGTGTACAGTACCTCGTGCTCCCGCATCTCCCACCTCTGGGATTGGGCGGTGGTGGTGCACAGTGGCACGTTTTCTTACAAGCCAACTAAGCCCATACAAACTGGTTGGATGAAGTCCCATGCAACTGTTAGGACCCTGCCGAGGGTGTCGAGCTGGTCCATGCTTACATAGCCAGCACAAAAACCACAATGCACCTCCTGAATCAGAGATTTACTTTCAACAGTGGTACCCTCCCCGGTCATCTCTCATAAAATCCTACGTTGGTTCAAACAACGGCTGATGGCGCATTGTGACACCTTGAACTTGGAATTCACCTTTAATTTCTTTTGGGGCTGTTCTGGGGTTGTTTATTGTCATTCATATTATCCATTGCTTCAATCTTTTATCGATTTTCCTCTTGCGGCACATCTTAATTTTTGAAGAATATTTGCTATGGTACTCACAAGAAAATCACACTGCTTGGAGATGGTCTTGTAGCCTTTACCTTTAACATACTTGCCTATAATTTAATTTGATCTACCTCCTGAGACAACTCTCTCTTGTACTTCATCTGGTGCTCTGTGTGGTATACACAATATCATCAAACAGCACACAGCAAACCCATACTTATCATCTTTTAAAGAGACCTAATGACTGCTTACATATTTAAGGACACCTGTCATGATAATTAGAAGATACATCTTGACTGAACATCTCCGCTATGGCCAAATTATTTTCAATCTTTTCTTGGGGGGTCCATTTTGTCCCAACCTGTTTCAAGAATATATTTTTTAAAACGATCTTGAACCACAATTCAAAACCCATTTTTGATTTTCAATGGTTTTCTTATAAAACAAAGAATATATATATATATATATATATGCACACTGGTATATATTTAAAACAAAGTTTAAATAATATACACAATTTAAAAAAATTATGTGTTGACTGTGTTGTAATTTGTGGAATTACATACAGTGCCCTCCATTATTATTGGCTTACCTCATTAAGGTGTGTTAAAAACCGTAAAATATATATTTTTTTTTTGCAGAAGCATACTCTCGTACTAAAAAAATGCAAAAAGGTTTCACCAGACAGAATCAAGATCATCCCATGGCCATTTCAGGGGCCTTGATCTCTACCCTATTAAAAACCCGTGGAAGGGGCGAAAGAGAGTTCAGAGGAGAGGATGGAGGTTGCTGGAGGATTTGGAGGGACTGTGCAAAGAGAAATGCTTGAACGTCCCTCTTTCTGTATTCTTCCATCTTGTGAAACATTATTCAAGCATAGGTGCCGTTTTGTTGGCAAAAGGGGGTTTATAAAAAGCATTAACGTCAGGGGTGCTAAGAATTGTGGAACATGATTTGATGTAAATGTATGATTTATTATTACATGTGTGATTTCTTTTCGACTGAATAAAATACACTTGAATTAAAGGTTGGAGTTTTTGATTCATCTTGGTCCTATATTATTTACAACAAAAATAGATTCATTAGAAGCTAAAAAAAAACCATCTTAACCAGGGGTGCCAATGATTATGGAGGGTGTTGTACAGACCGCTTTTGGAGTTGGAGAGAAAAGATGCTCACGTTTTTCTAGGCGACTCTTTCAACCAGAATACGTCATCACTGGTGATGCCATGTTCCACTGCTCCTGGAATCTGGAATAAAAGCATTATTACTGGAAAGAGATTCACTGACTTTTCAGATCTCCTTGTTTTAGGACTATAAGGGAGGGCAGGCTTTCCAGAATACACATTATAAAAGTCAAATTTCCATAATATGTCCCCTTTAAAGCTTGTTGAGTGCGCTGCTGTTAAAGTAAAGCAAGTAAACACACATGTAAAATACACAATTTCAATAGTTCAGGGTTATTTTCAAACCAGATGCAAACTGCATTTTCATGAAAAAGTATTTGCCGCCGTTCTAATGTTTTTTTTTTAGTAGTTTCTCCACTTATAGGTTTAAGATCAAGATTTGTTTGATGATGGAAACTATTTTAAGAGCAACAGCCATGCAAAAAAAAAAAAAAAACAGGAACACTCATTCACAGCACTGTACAATGCTAATAACAAACTATAAGAACTAGTCAATGGATACCAACATTTGTGGGGATTTTCGGACGGCCACCTGTAGCAATAACAATGTTCTTGGCAGTCAGGGTCATCTGCATGAGAGGAGATAAAAATACGAAGGAACAGAGTCATGGTCATATCCTTCGAAAAACAAGGAAATGTCAAATTGAGGCAAGTCGTTTTCAGGCATTTTAAATGAAAACTATTCAGCAAAAATGTGAGCTTTATCGCTCCCAGTGGGTGGAAATATAATCTGCATTTAAAAACTCACCCACGAGATTTCTTCAAAAGGTTCAGTACTTTGATTTACTGGATCAATTAAATGTATTTCTTGGGAATTACCAGCCCACCTCTTTCCCAGCTTTTGTCACTGCTTTGACTGTGTGTTCATCCACAAGGCTACCTCTCATGTTCAGATATTTCACCTTCCTGCAAGACAAACAATCAAACCTTTTTGAGCTTATATCAATGAAAAATGATTGAACTAAGAGTCCGTGTCGTTCACTCTGCATCTTGATATGTATTTGAATCAAGCTCGCCATTTATAAATTCAATGTGTCCGACAGAACCACCGCTAGGTGTCAAAATACAGCTACACCAACAATCAGTCATAATACACATTGTGGCACTGTGATAAACATTATGCACTCACGATATAAGAAAATGATTTTAGTTAGTTTAACTTCATGCAATGCACATTATTTACACGTGGTCTATGATGAGTAGAGAAACACGTCAAGCACAGAACCATCCTGACCCGCAGTAATAAACAAGACAACAGTAAGTTGATATCAATGCACTAGACGTGTAATACTGTATCATAATTAACATCTAATTTTAATCAGCGTCAAGTAGCAACTGGAACATCACCTTCAGTGACAAAAGCCACCAAAGCGGATGTTGCCGTGCCCGTAACTACATTTGTACAGCTACGGTGAATTAATAAAATTACCGGTACATGTTTGGCAACAGCAGCATCAGGGGCAGCAAGAATTGCTTTTACCAACAGGACAGGCTCGGTTGTTAAACTTCATACTTCCATCACGACTTTCAACTGTCCCCTTACTACATCAGAAGCCACCACAAATCATGTGTCAACGTCTACAAACCAGCACATGGGTGTCTTAACACAGGAAAGTGTGCTGGGTAAAAGCAGTGGAAAAAAACGACATCATCTTAAAGGTTTGTGTGAAAGGAGTTAAAACGATTGTAAATCAAAATAAGGTTAGGACCAAAAACAACTCGAGATAATTATGCGCCACTGACTTGTCCTGGAGCTGGACCCGGTGACCCCAGTTCAAAGACCTGACGTGGTTTTGAACGGCCTCAGCCATGGTGACCCTGCAACAAGAAATATGTTAATTTGCACAATTGATGCTAATATCAAAGTGAGGAGAGCGCTTTCTGGAAGAGCATTGTCAAGGCATACTTCACCAATCATTTTCTAAGATTGAATCATTGCTCTTCTTCACAGCCTGCACAACACATGACAAATAAAGCCCCACACAACATGAAAGTGGCCCATTTTCTACAAGAGCAAATTGGGATTTGATAATAATTAAAAGTAACTATCCGGAATGTTTGACCTTAATCAGCTAATTGACAAATGGACATTTGTTCGGCAACAAAGCTGTGGTTATCATTTTCCAGTAAGATCATCTGTGTTCAGTTCCCTTCTAGCAAATATCAGTGATTTTTAAACGTTTTTGTGTACCATGTCCGTTGTGTCTCCATCACTAACTTGTTTAGAGATCCTACTCTCCATGAAAAATTAAAGAACGCTTTATGTAGTTTGTTTAATTTTGCTGCACTCATCCCAAGGGGGAAGCCCTGCGATGGGGTAAATTAACGAACATAAACCCAATGGTGTGCACTGTTTCAATAATTTCACTAGATGGTGCTGTTTAGTTATTTATGATCTTGTATGACACATGTCGAATCAAGCCTCACTTAATTCATGACACTATGGTCCTTGGAAACTTTACTTAGCAGTCCCTACTGTGTTGGTGATTGTCTGAACTTTGACCCAATTATTGAAGATTCTATATCTAGCTTTCCCAGTTCCTTGGTCTGCCCTGCCACAGTTCACCCCCACAACCCGAACCCGCTAGAGATTACAATCCACACCTTGGGAAGCTCTGTATGACCTAATGTTTGTGTATTACTAAACCAAATACAACGAGATGGGCTTGTTAAACAAAACCAAGCACGGTGAAACATTCAGACCTTACCAATCATGGGAAATTGGTCCTGAGAGCTGCCAACCATACTTTTGTGCATCTCTGACTGCAGTACCAAGGAGGGCTGCCTGGTGCATGAGTTTCTTCGGGATGCAGCCAACATTAACGCACGTGCCACCAAGGCCCCACTTTGTGCCTGTATGGAAAAATATAACACATATCAATTGGATGTCCTGGAATAGTTTGTATAAAATGGAGGTTTTTATGAATAAAGACTCACCTTTCAAAGAGGGCTCTACATAATCCAGAACAGCAACTTTCTGTCCAAGTTGTGCAGCTGTTGGAAACAGCACACATGGATGCAACTAATTTGTAGCTGCATCCTATTCGACATAATGAAATGTGCAAAGCAGGTGGGACCATTTCAGAACTCACCTTCCTTGGAACAGGCAAGCCCTCCAGAACCACCGCCAATAACGACCACATCATAGTCATACTTCCCTGTACGTTGGACAAATGTTATTAAATAAAAAAACATTACGACTTACTTTGGCAGCGATATTGTTGCACTATATTTGATGAACATCAAATGAAGCGCTTAAAAATACATGTTCTGGCATAGACACGATCGTAATAAAACAAACTAACTGGAAGTGTAGTTCCATTAATTTTATTTCATTGCGTAACTAACTGATCTTATTTTTCATTTCGGTTTTCAATAGAACGTATTCACCTCACACAGCCAAATTCCCATTCAGACTGAGTTTGTTTCTATATGTCGTTCCCCTACCACAATAACATTAAAATATTGTAAAACTGGCAAACAATGCTTTCGATCTGACTCATCGACTCAAGTTGGAGTCACAGACAGGTCAGTAGATTGTTTTCAGGAAGTTGGCCACTACGCAGAGGGTAAAGAAATAACATAAAACATGTTCATATATGCGCACTGCAGAGTTACTCCGGTATTCTCGACACTATTAAGTGGTACCTGTCAAATTTCTGGTCAAAATATGACACCAATTGATTCGTTTCCAACGGTGTCTTCCTTTAACGAGCGCAGCCATATTGTTGTTATGAAAGGACCCCAACTTCGTCTGCGGTGTTCAAGGATTTGCCTGATAAAGAAGTTGCCGCACAGTACTGTACCTATTATGCGTGGTGCAGTGATGGGCATTTTCAATGCTGTACGGGACTACAATTTTTTTTATCAGTGCTACTGGGAGGCCACAAGGACTGCAAACTTCTTAATCGAATACCATTTTTAATATGACAAAATACATGCAGACGTTCAAAATACGTGCTCTGCATATATTTCATTTAATTAATTAAACAAATGCATTTTACATGCATGTAGAAAAGATTCACCATTCCAACACAGCAAACAAATTTATAAATAACCGTTTCTTAATGCGAGCCCTCAGGAATAAGGTGGATAGACAGTAGAGAACTCAGTGTAAGCACAACAAAAAAAATATTCGCCATCTAGTGATGATTGGTGATATTACAACTTAAAACTAGAGTCGACCTCTGCATATTTGCAGATTGTTTTTCTGTTACAATATGTTAATCATTTGAATTTTTTTTGTTATATTGATTGTTAATCAGTATTTTTTCGAAGATTTTTTTTGGGGGGGGGGTTAAAAAAGTAAAATACCAAAATGGTCACTCATTTTAACTTCTTTCAACTCTAGATACAGTATTACTGTAGCTATGAAACAGCCATGACTAGATGATTTATTTTTTAATGTATTATTTTTTATATTGAATCAAAATTAAAAGAATAAATAAATGATTGTTTGACACCCTTTTAAGATATAATACTAATTTAAATAAATCATTTTGTGAAATGCCAGTTTTTACCATGATAATTTATACTATAGTATTACTATATTATGATACTACTAATTATAATTCTTACTCATGTATTGCTATATTAATAATTTATTTTCAAACGTTTGGGGACCTTTAACAATGACAAACAGCAACTTCAAATGTGCTGTAAATAGGTGTTATTGAAACAGGCAGAGAAGCACCACACATTCTTTCCAGGCATGATTTATTGAAAACACACCAAATATATATTCTAAAAACCATCATGTTTTTGTTATGCTGAACAAGCTTTATATTTGTATGTGGGTATTAGTAAAATTAAAGTAATACATTCTGTCAATGTGGCATCGCTGATGCTGGCTACTAAAGTTTTAGCAACTGAACTCTTCTAGGGAGGAAAAAACCCGAAATCATCTTGAACGAGTCTAACTTTTGCACTTTTGTAAACGTTTATTATACACTCTATTACAAGGCAGAAACCCAACGCCGATCTAAATTACTTGGGAAGGTGTGGGAGACAGAACGATACAAGCGCGTGATGGAAGGAGGCATAGGGGAGGCCGACAGTTTCTGGAAATCTGGCAGTTGGAGGGGAGGAATAACGTCATACAAAACACACATTTTTTTATCTAGCATGGAAAAAGATTAAGGCACGTGATAGGCATACAACACGTTGGCTACTGAGATGTACGCTGATTTTGACAAACTTGAATCAGTTCTGTCCACACAGGGACGATTGATTCAACGTGTGCCTGTGTCCTTTTGTATTTAACAGTCCAGTTGTGTGGCTTTTCACTTGATAACTTCTTCACACAACCAGAAAGCCAATAAACTCTTTGAATGAATGTTAAATACAATTCCTTTGGTTGCGGTGCTGCAGAGGCCGTCAGAGACAGCCCGTGATGTCCCCCTAACCCCCCAAGATACTTCAGTACAGTCCAATCGAAACACACAGTTTTGGGGGGATATAAAAAAAAGAATGCAGGGTATATGTTTTAACCTCTGGAATTAAGAGTTATACATTTATTTGTAGTTTATTGAATTTTACCACAACACACACCTTTGTAAACACTGTGTAAACGCAAGCTTTTATAAAATCACGTCACAAAGAAAAACATCAATGCAGGCACATGCCATTTGCCAGGAGGACACGAGTGATGCGGAATTTCCGTCTCCGGTATGTGCTGACTCTGAGAAACTGACGCTGGAGAACACACTAGCATGGATGTTTGTGTGTGGTATTACCAAACACGAGGGAAATGGCAAATTTACTGTTTTTTTTTTTTCCAGGTCAACGTTGTCCACCCTGAAACTTTGTAAAAAATATATACTATGACTTCTTTTTTTTTCTGTCCTTGACTTTATACAGTGTGACCTTTCAGTTTGCCATTAAAGAGTTGTATCCATTCTGCTGTTCTTTTGCTCCATGTCGATGGATTAGTTGATATCACAAAAACAGAAAAAAACATGGCACTTAAAAAGAATATGAACATCTGTACACTTTTTTTCATGCTGACAAGAATATTTTACTTCAAGAAGCACTCATGAGTGCTTGATTGTAACACAGTAGGAAGAAAAATGAAGGAATAGCAAAAATTGTATTTATAACCTTTTTCATTTCATGACCTCTGACCCTTGACTCATAAAACCTGTATTTTGGTCTCATGAAACAACACTGCAATCATTGTTAAAATCCTTTTTGCTTACAGTATATAAATAAGTGATGGCCTGTGTAACTGGCACACCGATCCAATGTGTTTTCCAAATAATGTGGTCATAACATACTAAGAGATCAGAAAATGGGTTAAGATCTTTTTTTTTTCTTTAAACAAAATAATTATATTCTGTCTTCTCGCCACCACAGAGAATATCTTTTTAGACAAAAAAGCCTTATTTCCTTTCATAAAAATAAAAGAGAGAGCCATTGATCAGGAAACCCAAGAGACTGTGTTGTCAAGCTGACTGCTTTCCTACCATGGTGACGAACATCTGTGCAGGTGTTGTTCATTTACATCAAGCAGTTGTTGAGATGTTGCTCCATACCTTGCCCACTCACCATCACCTTCTATTGTCCAGAGCACAACTTGCAGAATCCTCACTTTCTAAAACCATCCTCGTATTGCCAAAGCATTCCAGTGCAGCTTTCTTGAAACACGGTGAACCAAATGGGCTGTGTGTGGGTTGATGAATTTTGGGGTGCATGTTTATCCACGATGCTTCAGCTTCCTTTTCCTTAACACCCCCCGCCTGAACCCAAACTAACATCCAGTGACATATCAATCAATCAACCCGCACCAGCCCACATCCAAAATACTAAACTCACACAACAAACTGAAATAACTGACAACATACCACAACTTCTGAAACGGCCAGATGTAAAATAAAGCCAAACCAAAGTATTCCTCCTTGTCACTTGTTTCCTTTCAACACACCTTCATTTCCCCTTTGTCGTCCCCTCGTCTCAATCTCACATCCATTTCTTTGCCATTGTCAACCTTGAATGCCTGGATGTCAACTGTAGATCACAACTAAGGTCAACACTTTAGAATTCACATGCTGTCCAGTGGGAATGTAGAAATGTAAAAGTAGTAGAAATAGTCACTCCATATCTTTTTTCATTGTTATTTTTTTTTCTTTGAAAAGCAAAACTGCTGGCTGCTGCTGGGTAGTCGTCGTTCCGATCGTGATTGTTACTATTTTTTTTCTAATGCTCTATCTGTACAAAGTTCTACTCCAAACAAGTTCCGTCTGAAATGGCAGTGGTGATGTGAGAGATCCTCCTGCGGTCTCACTCTGTCGCTGTTTTAGGCCTGGAGTGCATCAACAAAACAAGAAGAAACATATTAGGAGAAACATATAGATGGATTAAAGAGGAGTTCAAGTCAACAAATGATTGTTTGGTTTTTTTTTGTTTAGTTTTGCAACAATAGGTTCTATGCCCCACTAGTCTAAACGCAGCATCTTGCGGTGGTGGAATAAAAATTAAACAGATGAATCCACCTGTTGTCATCCAGTGCAGGGGGCTGCCATTTTGACTTTCTACCGCCCTCTGCTGTTGGTTGAACTTGACGTCAAAGTGTCATCGGGCTTGCATGGCGAGCGCCCACTGATCACATCCGGAAAACAGGCGAACAGTGATGTTCGCATCACTGAAAACAGGTGGATTTATCTGCTTAAGCCACCAAGGCAATATTATAATATACAGGTGGTGGTGATCAAATATTTTTTAAGCACTATATATAAATAGAGCATGCTTTGTTGAGGTAAAATATTATCAAACTCATCAGTCCATTAACTGGCACTGGGGTTCAAGAGATACTTTTAATCACTCTGTGCAAATCTTTCAGAGTTGTATCGGAGGACAAATGAGAGTGGCAAATCATTCCATGATTAGGGCGATAATCAGGCTGAAGATCTCTTGGGAGGCTCTAAATAAAGTAAAAATTATAATATTGTTCTTATTTTTTCAGTTCATTGTTATTATTAACATTATTTTAGATACCACCGCTATTGTATATATCTTTTTTTTTTGTGATACAGTAGGATGAACATATGTAACAAAATACAGAGAGAATAGATGACGATGTGGACTTTATATGTCATGCGGAGAAAAAAGAAATGAAGTTCAGACATGAAATTTCGGACACGTGGTCAGTAGTCAGTAGACAGAATGAGGCACAAATAAAGGTACTGCTGAGAGTAAAACACAGACTAATACTGTGGAAACAAGTGGGACATCGAGACATGAAAATGGCAGTCACTAAATGTGCAGGTCTTTCTCTATTGTTTGTGTGTGTGAGTGAGTGAGTGAGTGAGTGAGTGAGTGAGTGAGTGAGTGAGTGAGTGAGTGAGTGTGTGTGTGTGTGTGTGTGTGTGTGTGTGTGTGTGTGTGTGTGTGTGTGTGTGTGCGTGTGTGTTGGAGAGGAATTAATAACGTGAATCTCACAATGGGTGTGTGCATATTCTTTTTTGGGCTTTTGATTTAGGGTGCCTCGGGAGCATCCATGTGGACAGCTGACAAATGATCTCCCCTTCATCATTTTGTCACCAATTTCAGTAAAGGCTGTCAAGGGAGGCAGCGAGTGGATCTCGGTGCACATTTCAAACAGGCAGCAGCTGCTGAATTGCAATCAGATTCAAAAACCTCTTTAGTTCGGTTTACCTTCTCCAGAGCAGAAAGGTACCATTAGTTTTTTTTTTTAAATGCTGCATTGTGGCTCTCTGAGCTAACACAATTGGGTCAGTAGCAAAGGTGCATTACTAAAAGGGACACACACTAAGGAAATCACAACATGTAATGGGGTTCAAGAGCTGCATCAAATATTGGTCTTGTAGGTAGTATATCATATTGGAAGTTTTTAGCTCAATAAGTAACAAAGTAAAGTTGTCATTCAGTTCAAAACAGACGCAGCCAAAATAATAAACAGATTTTTTAAATGACTACCTCTTATTCAATTTCAATCAAAACTGATCAGTTTTATCTGCGTAAAGCTGTCCCTCTCTTTGCTACTGGTAGTTTCATTAAATTATTCACGTGTAGTCCTACACAATAACAATGTTAACACGCTGTCAACAACACCTGAATAAGACCCCTGGGTTATCCCATTTCTAACCCGAATATTCGCTCACATAAACGCCATTGATTTGGGTTCTGCGCATGGTCTTGCTTGATCTGCAAGTAATCTTGGTCTTTGTAGTACAGGAAGTACTTGCCAGCGCAGTGCCCTTGCAGTGGCGTGCCTAACTTTAATACATTGGTCCTTTTCACATTATTTTGTGTCTCTGCAGCACGGACGGAACTGACTGCTTCGTTCCCACGGAGAGTGACATGAATATAAGGTGTTTTATTTATGGTACAAAGTAACAAGTGGAAATGATGTCGACGTGTGTCGCCGTTAAAATCAGGTTATTCAAATATGGGAATAACTGTCTTAAATATGATAAAAGTCCTGATTGGAGATTTTAAATATCCTATTCAGGTTTTGTTTAATTTCTTTTAGCGACATATTAACATCTGAGCAAGATTAGAACATCTGCACTATTTTGTTAACATAATGATTTGTTGTTAGAGAGCTACTCTTTGTTGAGTGTTGTTACGTAGTACCTGGATCTAGCATGCTAGGTTGGTATAAGTTATGTGTAGCATCTTCAGGTTGTAAATAATAAAACTCTTAAGCGGTTAAAACACATTTTATAGAGTGAAATCAGTGAGCTGTGTGCATACAGTCCAACCGGGTGACACATCAGATGACGGTGCTCAGTGACAGACACTCTGCAAGACATGATGCGTATGTGAGAGGAAATTAGATGGAATTCAGGAACAAATGAAGAATGAATAAGGACCGCTCAAGTCCAACTCAGGGGTGAAGGTGGTTACATCGTGATTTTCTTTTTCAGACCTACCATGCATGCATTTAGACCCAGGAATCAACAGGCTGTGGCTTAACATCACAAGCGTCCACCAGACTGACCCCAGGCCTGTTACTCCTGATATAGTGTTTCCTACTTGTGTCATTCTGTGCAATAGGACGGGTTAACAAAAACAAACAAACAAACAAACAAAAAACAAAAAGCGAGACAAAAGGAGGTCAATGCATTGGACCAATACATTCAAATATACACATGCAGCCAAGTACAGAGACGCCAGTGTTAATTTCCTGCTGTACACAACTTACAAAGGGAAAGAAAACATACAGGACCAACATGCAAAAGAAAGAAGGAGACATTAGTATTAATACATACAAGTTGCACTGCTATCCGGAAAACCTGTGAGAGTTAAACGTTATTGGCACAAAAACCATGCTTTTGCTTTGGTGCTGCAACTAACAATGATTATTATTATACTGATTATCCTGCTGTTTATTTTGTCGCTTAATCAAAGAATCAGATCAAAAAAATAAAACGTTTGAATTTCCATCCCTTTATTCCAAAACAGGGTGTTATTTCAAATTGCCAGTACACAAACTTATTTATATTTTTGTAACTTGTGTGGTCCATTATGCCAGAAAAAAAGCTACAATTTTGATCATCCCATTCCAAAATTATTTTATGGTGCCTCAACATAAAAGATAATCAGTCTACTTTCATGGAGGACGACAGCAATTGGATAATTTTGACAGGCACGTTTCAGTTGGCATTATTGTCAAACATCTGTTATAGCCTCAGTCTTCTTATTACCAAGGATCGGGTGGTTGCCATGAGAGGCAGTTGTCGGCAGCCATTTTAATCAGTGCAAGCTTACTTCAGACTGCAAAAGCTTCCACTTAATTAACTACTGTGATGGCTCACAGATCTGAAGATATCCACAGCCCTGAGCTGCAAACGTTAGGGTTGGGCAATATATCGAGAAAAAAAAAATTGCAACGTCACAATGGTGTCACATGCAATATGCGTATCGCAAAGACGAGTTCTTTCATAACATAATATAGATGAGATTATTTTAGTTGCATGTTAAATATCCGCAATATCACATATCACATATCACGTTTTTTTCCAGTATCATGCAATCCTAGCAGTTAGACAATCCTCTTGAAAGAATCTATCAGGCTTAAGTGCTCCAGAGAGGACACGTAGAAACATAGAAAGAGGGCAAAAGAGAGAGCCAGTGAGAGACGCAGCAGGGAGGAAGAGAAGGACGTGACAATATTTCAATGAGACATCGTTACTTGGTCCTCAATGCCCTCATCCCGCGGGAGACAAAAAAAAGTTCTGATGGTACCTTTAATGGCTCCCGCTCTGTCAGGTCCACTGAACTGTCGCCTGTCTTGTATTTGCAGTCTTTGTCCCTTTGGTCAATGCTGGAGTAACCATCTAATGAGGTCGGAGAAGGGTGGTCAACTCCATTGCACAAATGATGCATTCAGTTCCTTTAGTTGTACAGTATACTTTGGACATGAGACATGGGCTTATATCAATGTCAAGGTCACCACAACAGCTACTACAACTTAATTAGCGCAATGTTTTATTTTATTTTTTTTTTTACTCCTTTTTTTCCCATATCAATCTTCCATTGACCTTTTCTCTTGTCCCTGCCGTATTTATTTATTTATTGCCTGACAAAAGGCCATTTTCTGTCATCGTTAGTTATAGGGTAACTATGAAATGCTTCAGCAGGAATGACCCCAACTCTCTCTCAATACCCGTTTTGAAATGAGGGCAAACAACACTATTATCAGCAGAGAGCATGTCCACCATGCCTGAGCAACGTGCTGCGAGCAAAGCAAGGCTTTGCGTAGTCACACAAACTTTCTGTGCGATTTTAAATGAAATCTTGATGATTCATTTTTCAGTAGAAGAAGGTCACCGGGCATTCATTTTGAGCATGATTATTATTTGGCATCGAGGAATCATTTAATCCACAAGTGTCAAACTCAAGGCCCGGGGGCCAGATCTGGCCCACCACATCATTTTATGTGTCCCGCAAAAGCAGATCAAACATGTCAATTTACATCATGCTTTCTAAAATGTCTCCCAAAAATGTTAACATATGTTATTAATAAGAGAGATATTCTAAGTTAGCAAACCCCTCATGACAGGAACTTAAACATGAGTTTAATCAACCGTGATTCTTGATTTCTCAATGTGGTTTCAGTCATACTGGCCCTACAAGGGAAACGGTAACTAAAATGTGGCCCGCGACAAAAATTAGTTTGATACCCCTGATTTAATCAGTCGCTGAACCCATCAGAAATAATGTACAGATGATTTGGACCATTCGGTGAGAATATTCAAACACTTTGGTATCTTTGCTGCATTCAGCGGATGAGACGGTGTACTTTCAAAACCAAGCACATCTTAAACAAGGGATTATCATGCTGTTTCGATGTGATGATCAGGTGAAACTACCTGGGCACGCAATATTATTTCTACGTGGTGGAAATAGGTTGGCTCAACATTATGCTTAAGGTATGCTTAGGTCATGCACTCAATTTAAATATATTACACTGAGCTCTCACGAAATGGAAAACATACTTATGTGAGTTCCATATGTTTACATTAGAAATGTAATGTTTGATTTGACTATACTCATCATCCAGGAGAACAGGGAGGATGGAAGGTAGGTAAATCTTCATAAAAAAAAAAAGTTTAAACACAGGTTTAACCAACAAAGAAGAGCAGATTTGCTGTACGTATGATATTGTGAGAGTGCCGTGAACCCCTTTATTTTTGGGTAGCCCAGACTATGCAAATATCTTGTCAAGAGAGGGGCCCTACCTCTCTTGACAATATCAGCAGCAATCAGCACCACACCTATTCACCCACATGCAGCCACCATGCTGAGATCACGATTTTTGACTTTTAGAGCAAAATCCTTCTCTTGGCAATGGTTCAAAGTAATGTCAAATTCATTTTAAATGGAGAAGGGTGAAGGGGAAAAAAGAGGGGTCTGATGGGTGCTGGCACTCCTTTGCCTGATGACAATAATGCAGTCTACCTTTTACCGGGACCCAGCTCATAACATCGCTGTTATACCATCACCACCACATTTCCGGGTGCCTGAAACCCACTCATATGCTCTTTGTGCTATATGCGTACCTACTAGCTAGTGAGCCAAAATGATGCTTTTCAAAGAAATAGGTCTCGGTTGGTGACCGATAAGAGCGAGGGCAGGCTATGATTCACATCGACCTGTATGGATGGATGGATTCGATGCAAAAAAAGAAGGCAGGAAGGATTAAGATTTGAAGCAACGTTCCTACAATTCTTTTGACTCCTCTGTCAAAGAGATGTTTGCTGCTCGGCCAGTGTCCACCAGATTGCCATAAATACTAATTAGTAAGTATTCCCATTTTTGTGTTGTTGAGACAGAATTTCAATTTCATTACACCTGACCTGATTTCATTAACATTAATTAGGGCGAGGGAAGGGAGGTGAAGAAGAAGAAAAGAAACGTTTGGGTACAACAATCAACACATTTTCCGAACCACCTCTTAATACCTGCCTGATATCAGATCAGATGCATATGAACTGCAAGTAATGTGTGTGTGTGTGTGTGTGTGTGTGTGTGTGTGTAATAATAATTTAATTGAATTGAATACAACTTCAACCGATTCAGGGTGTCCCCTGCCTACTGCCCAGAGACGGCTGGGATAGGCTCCAGCGCCCCCCGCGACCCTAGTGAGGATCAAGCGGTTCGGAAAATGGATGGATGAATGGATGAATACAACTTTATTGTCAAATGTGCTGTACGTATGTGTAACATACAGCACAGATGAAATTTCTGCCCTCTCAACATAAAACAAGAGGAGCCGCTGCGGGTGTCCGCGCCGCCGTCAAAAGAAAAGTAATTAATGGAAGTTAATATTCATGACTTGTTCAGAGACTTTAATTAGAATCAAGTGGCTTGAAGTTACAGTCGCTTTGTCAGTTTTGGTCTCTGAATAGGATTTGTTCACAATACAGCAACATTGAATATTGCCCGATTTATGCTTCAAATTAGAAAGTAGACCCTCGACGTGATCAATTTTAATCCCTTCAAATATGTCATGGAGATTATTTGTGTGTGTGTGTGTGTGTGAGAGATAATTAAAAATTAATGCTAGCTAATTTTGCCATGAAGCCTTTTGTGGTTGTCATTGCTTTGTTTATTTATATATTTATCCTGAACAGCTGAAAAGATCTAACCTTGATTCTTCTCCATAAGGGGCAGAGTTGTATCATCATAACCGGGTTTGCCATTCTTGGTTCCTTTTGGGGTTGCTGTCCCCATGGGCTGAAAGAGAATTGTTGTTCCACATTTTATTATTACTGCATATTTTATGGGCAAATAAAAAGCCATTCAGTTACTTGGTGAAAGTCCTTGGTGAAATTTATGGATATTCACGATCATGAAGGTAGTTACAGATGCACTGTGTATAAGCTCCCATCAGTTTCTTTGTTGGGTACAACAACAACAGCACAAGCTAATGAAATCCAGTTATAGAGCCGCATCGAGCATATTGCCTTTAAAAAGACAGTGTTGCTAGTTTGCCACTCTTATTTAGCTACAGTAAACACTAACGTAACCCAATTATTTGAAATAATCGGTGAGATGCATTGCAGTTTTTGACTGAGCACAATTATAGATAGCCTATCAGTAAAATAATGCATTGTGCCAACTAAAACTGATGACTACAATTTTGTAACAGCATGATTTTTATTTTTATTTTTTTATGTGTATATTTTTATAATTTTAAGTTCAGTTTGAAGGGCATAGAAATTTTATGTGAAAGATAACATCTACGGACATATGCTGTACCTGGAAATGGCTCTTGTTCCAGCCATCCTTTGTCAAAGCGTTCCTTAGTTCCTTATAACTCCACACGGTCTGCAGCACGTGAGATGCGGCCTTTGTTTCTCTGGCTGATTGGCTGCGAGGGCAAGAAAACAAGTGGAAATAAATCACAAAATGCCCTAGAGAGAGAGAGAGAGAAAGTCATAACGTCCCTCGACTGTACCTCCACCCGAGTGACATGAAAAGTGTGCTAGCAACAATCGAGCTAGTACTTGGAGTGGCTCCAGGCACTTTGTTTTTAATTCCAAGCCTTTAATGAGATGCTTGTGAACCACCAGCATTAATTACACCTAAAAAAGCTCTAACTTGAAAGAAACACAATCTCATTAGGTGTGAAAAGACACATAAGTAGTTGGTCTGTGGATAAACTGTCTCGACTCATTTAAAGTGGCTCTTTGTGTGATCAATACTTTGTCACAGAAACACTCAACGTGGACAAGGGCACCTATGAAGAGTGTGGTAACATTTGCTTTGTGACATTTTAGAAGCGGAAAGCTGTGACGCTGCTTTGAATATTTCCCTTCATATACGATTGCCAAGATGATGGATTGCTGGACAGATGGATGGAGTGTGTTTGCGTAAGACAGAGCGGGAGAGGGAAAGAAAGAGAAAAAGAAGGAGAAAGAGAAAGATAGAAGAGAATACCATAGTGGCCCGAATATAAGACGGCCCTGATTATAAGACGGCCCCCTCTTTTTCAAGACTCAAGATTGAAAAAAAACTTTTTGAACACCAAATTAATTTTTATACAGAAAATAATTACAGTACATCTGAAACAAATGATTATAACAATATATTTGAGAGAAAAAGCATGTTATTTTGCCTCATTCAAATCTTTTATCTGAACATTTAAACTAAAGTGCAATCACATTCGTAAATGAATGGCGTCTGGTTTTTGAAATGTAAATTGCATCATAACTTCTCCTCAGCTGCCAGTTAACCTGGCCGATCTTCGACCCACTTTTCTCCTGATTGTGGCTACGTTTCTCCATTTTCTGTTATCTCTTCTATTATTTTCTTCTCTTTTTTTTCTTACCGCTATTTTTTATTTTTCTTCTTCGTGCTACCGCTATTTTTATTTTTATTCTTCATGACTGGGGTTCACTTTGGCCTGGGGAGTCAAGTTCAGCATTCGCTTCAATGATATCTGGCGCCATCTAGCGTCGTGAATTGGTAAAATGTCTAGACCCCGAATATAAGACGACCCCCACTTTTTCGGTCTTATTTCAATGCAAAAAAACACTGTCTTATATTCGGGCCAATACGGTATACTGCTCCATGCTTGACCTTGGGCATCAAATACAATACTTCCTATGAGTATAAAGATAAAGTGTCATCAATAAATTGAATCTTTGGCAAATTTGTAACATCTGCATATAATGTAGAGAATATAAATACAGTTCTGCTGACTTTTATGGTGTGTACAGCAGACTAACTAGAAGGGAAATTAGTAGACTTGTCGACTAAACTACTCCCCCACGACGTTTAGAGCGCGATGTCGACTAGTCGCCAATCGAGTTTTTGGCTTGAGGAGGAGGCAGAGGATCTTCCAGTATCATATGAGTGCGCTGAATTTTTAGTTTGCGACGTTAGCTGATTTAAATTGTCTTCTATTTCTTCATGCGTAGTTTTGTCAAATGTAAGTAAAGGTGAGAAAAGCCAAGCTCCAACAGGAGCTTGACCAATCTTTCAAAGTGGAAGAAGAGTGAGGAGTTCCACTGCACACAAATGAGTCCATGATTATTTGCAAACGCTTAATTCCCATCATGCAGAACGCGCTGGTGTGGTGTGCAAATGTTAACATCATCTCGATGTATGAGCTGTGGTGTGAATATAAATGGCTGCAAAGCATTACCCCCTCCTGAAATGTTTTAAAAGCTTTAGAGCTATGCTGAAAAAGGTATCAATGACACGATGAAACATTTTAGTCCATCTCATTTGTGTGATCTTTGATAAATCCTCGTGCTGATGGAACAGAAAGAGACATAAGGGGCACCTGGTCCGGTTGATGGCGACGAGCTTTTCGATGGCCTGGGCCTGAATAAGAGATCGGGCGTTTTCGGAACTGTCTGTGACAATCTCGTGGATGGTGTTGAGGATGGCCACCACAGTATCCTCCTCCAAATTCTTGGCTGGGCGCTGCTGGCCGCTGGGCAAATTACTGACCAAGTCCCGCATTGCATAACTTCCTATTAATAAATAATAATAATTACAAAAAACAGTTATTCCCGATAAAAATAATTGGAAATGTGGTTCCCAATGTACAGTTCAATGTATAGTACACAGAAGTCTGTTTATAGCCATTCATCAGAAATTATCAGGCAGGTTGTTGCTTGTTGATCAATAAAATATCTTCAAACATTTTACTCAACCATTAAAACACATGAAAAAAAAAGAAAAACAAAACGACACAAAATCCCCACAGTATTGAGCATGTGTGTGTACTTCCACACTGGCTCGAGTGTTTACCAATTAGGTCCTTGTTGCGGCGGTCGATGGAGAGGTTGCGCAGGGCGATAGCCACAGCTCGGACTACCTTGTCAGAGTCGGAGCGCAACAGCTCCACCAATATCGGGAGACCTTTCTCTTTACGCACTGTGGCCCGGATGTAGTTGGACCACTGTGGGAAGGGGGCAGGGGGCACAGAGGGCCAAAGGTGAGCACGTGTTAGAGTTTGAACAATCACTTTTTTGGGGGTGGCACAGATGCCCGACAAAATTGCAGGAACAACTGGACAATGTTCTTTGGATATCTGACAACACTGCAATAATGTAATAAACACACCGTCTCGACTAATTCAAAATACAACACAGGGACTTTAAATTTGTCCAAATTCTACCATGACATTTTTGTAAAATAATAGCTACATTTGATGTGAAAGACAAAAGAGAAAAAAAGAGTTGAATTTAAACTATCCTTGGAAAGTAATCTGTTAGATACATTGGATCCACAAGATGGCAGTAGTTTCACGTGAAAACACCCATAAGGTGGTTTAAGGTTTGAATTTTGAGAACCAGATCAGCCCAAGGAGAGAGCACAGGCTTAGTCCTGCAGCCAGATGTGACAAATGTATAAGCAGCTCTACTTGCTGCTGAATCTAACCTGGGGACCTGCTGATCGGCTTCCACAGGAAAAAAAAAAAAAAAAATGTGGCAAGGGAGAAAAGGATTTGTCCTCAAAATGACCACCTTTGCGAGGAATCACACCAGCGCAACTAATGAGAGGATAAAATGTGGCAATAAGCGATGCATTAAAATGAACCACTTATTTGATTCTTACAAAGTCGTTGGGGTTGTCTTCTGATGACAAGATCATATGACTGAAAGGTCTCACTGCCCTGATGGCTGCTGTGGGCTAAATAAATGCGTATTAAAAAAAATAGTACAGTCTTTGATTGAATCTACAAAAATAGCCTTTCCAGTTCATAATTCACAGCTGCTTTCAAACCAGGCACTCGCTCAGTGTATTTCCTGCTGCTTTAATTGGAATCAATGTCTGATTCGGCCACGGATTTTCTCATCTCCTCGGTCAACATAGACAAAAAGCGAACACTGTTTGCATTTTTTTCCTTGGCGCTATTAGAATTACTCGATTACACTCTGTACTTAGGATGTGTATCTTTAGCTCATGCACTTTTTTTTTTAATCGTATATATTTTTAGGGGTGTTCCAATGAAGGATTTATGCTAATTCAGATACTGATCATCCATGAGTGAGATTGGCCGAAACTGATGCAGATCACTTGGATAGGCTACGTATATTTTCATCTTAGAAGTGCTCACATATGATTAGTTGATAATTAATTAATCTGTCAATTACTTTTTCTCTGACTTGATGAAACAGAAAAAAAAAATCTATCCACATTTCCATGCGTTTATTTTGCAAAATGAGGACATTATTTCAAATTGACAGTGGAGAAAATGCACAAACACATTATGATTCAGTTACTGGCTTGGTCTGTAACATGTTCAGTTGGCGGCATTCTCCAAAGTACGAGGTATAGGTGATCGATTTTGTGTTTGGCACTGAAAGGCAATGATCAACATATGATCAGTGGCCGATCGATAGGGACGCTATTCGTTTTTGTTTGTTTGTTTGTTTTTTTAACGACTACAGTATAGTGCTTTTGGACGTTTCCCAAACATTTATCAACTAATGTCACAATTTTGTAAAATCTAATTTAAAAAAAAGATGAAAACCATTGTAGTTAGTGCTGAACGATTAATCGAAATTCAAACATTGTTTCGATGATTTTCCAGTAATGTGCCAAACGGCGCGGTGCATTTACAAGTTCCCGACATTGTGAAAGTACCCTGAATGTACCATTTTGCATGCATAGCAATCTTGTAGTGTGTGTGATTCTGTCGTCGATCCCAGGTAAGCCCAGTGTAAACCCATAAAATAAATATGATAAAGAGATAAGGGTGATGATCATAAAAGGTTTCAATGTGTGCTAAACTGGAAGGCACCAAAGGCGTGGATGTAGCAGATTGAAAATGTAAGAGGCTTGAATTTTACATTATACAGAGATGAAAGTGGACTTTCCTGAAAATTCCGGGGGAAAAAAAAATGCGAGGCGATGGTATTACTGTTGTGGCGACGCCACTCGAGCTAAGCGCGCCTCAGCAGTAGATGGTCCGCTGCTCTCTGCTGTGCGTGCGTCAGCGCGAACATGTACGCAAGCGCGTATTTTGATTTCAACCAATCAGCGCCGACGCAACTACGTCACTCAGATAACAGCTAAGATAGCCGAGACGACACTCGAAGTCGGACGGACACGTTTTTCTGCCATTCTGTGTGTTTCCCTTTTTGTCCAAATATATTTTTTATGACAAAAACTGTCTTGTCCACGGTGTCTTTTATTCGTTCCACTGGGGTTTAGCAAGTGTGTTTATAAAGCGACGAACATTGTTTGGGGACTACCCCCCCCCCCTTCCGTTCTTGTTGAGATGGTATAACCCAAGAGGCAAAGTGCCGCTTGCTACTGTTGTTGCGAGTTGCCATTCGTTCTACTAAAGCATTAGTCAAACGTGTCTACTGTTACTGTTACTAGTGTTAGTGCCTCAATATGGCTACACTCGTGAAAGCAAAACAACGAACTCAAACAATGTTGATATCCGGATTAATTTTGTTCTGACATTTTCATTAAAATTTGAAAATCCGGAATTCCGGGAAAATCCGGAGGACTTTCATCTCTGATATTTACAAGGTCAGTTTGTACTTGACAGAAAGAATAGAGTGAACAAGAATTAAGTGTTCAACGTGAAGGGATAAATGGGCATGAGGCTGTGATGATAGTTTCGAGTAGTAATACTAAATACAATTTATGAATAATCATTTTAGTAATTGCGGTTTCAATCGCAATTAATCAAATAATCAATTATGCTTTTTTTACCCCCCAAAATCGTCCAGCACTAAATGTTCTTGTAAAAATAAATATGACCAACTTGGTGTCTGGTGTACCATCCCCACACCCTTGCACTCACAGTCCATTGCCCAGCACCAAGGTTCTGCAGAGCCCCGGCAGCAGCCTCCAGGGTGTTGAAGTTTTGGCTCTCGGTAAGCAGCGATAAATAGAGTCTCACCACTTCTGGTTGATAAAGAAGCTCGAAACCTAGAAGCAGACATACGCATGATTAGGACTCCGAAAAAGATAGCCTTGGCATCAGATATTTGCCAACCCCCGCCAGTAATTCTTTGACGCGACGTCGCTGCTAACAATGCTATTCAAGTTTAATGACAGTCAATACTTTAGAATGACAAACGAGAAGGAGAACACCAGGAGAAGATTATTGATCCGGCAAGCCCAGAGTTTGGGATGCTTTGATCTCGCTTGCACAAAACACATCCACCACCGTGAATCATTAGGCCTCCCTGTGATGGGAACATAATTACATTATCAGCTATGAGACAAGGCAGACGCGGTGGATGGACAGGCAAACCGGCACGGAATCTCAAAGCCCGCAGTGATTTTCTAAGTGACACACAAATGAGATTTCGGACAGTTTTAGCTGTCAAGGTCATTCAGAAGTGTTCACATGATATTATTATTAATAAAAGCATTACATTAGTGCGGGGGTCGGCAACACGCGGCTCCAGAGCCGCATGCGGCTCTTTAGCGACATCTAGTGGCTCCCTGGAGCGTTATAAAAAAATTGGAAAATGGAAAAAGATTTTGATAGTAGGTTAATATAGCTCAAATAGATATAGATACATGTTGCAGCTCCGAAAAAGGAGAGCTGTGGTGTTGGTTTTTAAAAATGTACACTTTATTTATGCTTTTAACAGTCTCGACAAACACAGACATGTCTGCGTCCGACTCCGTGCCTTCGCTCTTCTCGGTGACTCGAGAGGCGTTCAAAGATAGCCTCCGAAAAACGGAAATTCATGATCACTTCACTGACACTAAGAAAAGCGAAAATAATGCACCAAAACAAAAAATCAAGCGAGGAAATCACAAAATAAATTCTATGGGGGCGTTTGTGAACACACAACAAAGGAATGAATAACAAACAATTCTGAGACAGTCCAGTCTCCTACATACATACAGCATGTGTTTCCTTCATTGTAAGTTTTATAGAAGGCTTTTATTTTTTTGCGGCTCTAGACATATTGGTTTTTTTTTTTTTGTCCTATATGGCTCTTTCAACATTTTGGGTTGCCTTCCCCTGCACTAGTGTGTGGAAGCTGAAGTCAATTTCATT
The DNA here is from genome assembly GCA_018466805.1 of Hippocampus abdominalis. Classification (NCBI taxonomy): domain Eukaryota; kingdom Metazoa; phylum Chordata; class Actinopteri; order Syngnathiformes; family Syngnathidae; genus Hippocampus; species Hippocampus abdominalis. The sequence goes on along the minus strand of CM031698.1, from coordinate 19,131,051 downwards.
ATTTCCTGTACAATGACAGGATATTCTATTCAACTGTAAAAAGCACAACCTATTTGTACACACTAAGGGTGTACATAAAGCACCTCAAAGCAACACGAAAGCACTTAGCAGATCCATGTATGTTTCTTGTTTAACAGAGGCAGATGGTGGACTCAAGAGCAAACAGAGAAATGAATGGATGAAATAAAAACCTGGAGTGTGGCCAGGGGAGCGCTGCTATTAGAAATGGTGACTTCAGCAGACATGTGCAGACCACTCACTGCTGATGCAGACACAACAAAATAAACATTTGATCAAAAACATCCTATTATTCACAAGAGGAAAGGGAGAGTTTGCAATTGGTCTCCTGGCTCAAATTAGAAAATAGGATACGAGAGTATGTCTTTTAGGTTCTATTTAAAAGCTCCTATATTTTCAACTCATTCAGTACCAGCCAATTCTGGACCTAGTCTGAAAGACATATAAAAACGTCTTTGGGAGAGAATGAGTTAAATGTGTGGGGATATTAGAAAAAAGTAACCTTTTGGTTGGCATTAACATCTTACCAGAGGTAAGTGAATTTCTAGAGTTATAAGGGAGCTAGAGGATGATGCATGACACTAACATGCAAAGAATCACTCAAACTGCATTCTAAAAGTTGGCCTTAACATGCCACACCCGGAATGTCTTAAGAGCTTAAAATATTAAGTCCTAAAACAAACACCTTATTTGTACAACCATTGCACACAGTTCTGGGGGAAGAAAAAGGAGCAGCAGCTGGTAAAAATGTAATGGATTATCCGATACGGGAATATGACACTCTAAATCAACTCTTCGCTCACACAAACAGCACCCAGACTCTGCCATTGGCATTCCTGTGGGGTGGTTTCATTGCAAAAACACCCGGAACTCTAATAATACACCCAGACATGGCGCCACAAACACGAGGGCCATTGCTTGTCACAAAGTGATTCTCATCAGTCAAACAGGTACAAGCCTCAGCCTCAAAACAATCGCTCTGCAGTTTTGTTTTGCTCTCCGGGGGGAGAAATGGAGGTAGAGCATCAAGATGAGTGACAGATGGAAAAACAAACAACAGGACAGAAAATAATCCCTCTATCTTGAAACAGACTTAACCCTGACTTACAGTTATCTCAAAGATTAGTCACATATATATTTTTTCTCTCACTTTGGCAGGGGCAGAATGTTGAAGATCGCGTAACAAGAAATACTTGAACACGGTTATTTTCCTTGTTGTTTTTAAATGTACTGCATGTATTGTTTCAGTTGGCAAAACTGGAGTTGTTGACTTTCCGCTCTCACGCCACATTTGCATCTCCCTGCACATTTGACCCCACCAGCTTGCTTTCATGTCTTTATCCAAATTTATGCACCCACATGGGAAACTAATGAAGAGACTTGAAGGGTAGAGCCACAGAAAGGCAACAACTTCCGGTGTCATTACAAGAGCTGTGCGCTGCTTGTTTAATAAGGGCACTGCTAGGCTCGTTACATACCAAATGATCAGCTGTGGAACTCTGCAAACAAAACCAAGTAAATTGGTAAGAGCTTGAGGGTTTTAGGAAAGCCACCTGTTTTACCTGAGCCACATCACCTTGAGGGGGATAACAATTAGGGATGGAGCTCATCAGAATATACATCTAGTTATTTGACATGAAAGTGTCACGGTTCAGAAGAACCGAATAATGTTTTTGGGTCCCAGAATAGTAGACGCTAGACAAAACTCTGTGACAAAAAAGATTTAATACAAAAACGCAGCGACAAAGTAGAAACATAAAGCACTGGTCAAATAAGGACCAGGAAAATACAACAATACGATAATCAAAAGCGCTTGGAAAAAAGGCAAGGAAGAAAATAACCCAATTGTATGTTGTATGAGGCAATTGGCATTATATCGGGGTGTTTACTAATCATACATTTTTCCTATGCCCGACCTGTCATGTCAGGGATCCTGGAAATAGTGAGTTTGGACTGTCTAACAATTAGTGTCTGCAAATTCAACAATTCAACTATTTTCTGCAGGAGTCCCCAACATGGTCGTCCAGAGGACACTGCGATTTCCTCGGAATTTTGTAGAAGTGAGCTTTTAAAAAATGTGAACATTGGCAGAGATTTATAGAAATAATGTGTTGCATATTGACATTTATCTGTTCCCTAATTATGATGGCAAATTATCAACATTAAAAACATAATTATATAATTTGTTATTTCAAAACTGTGTATCAAACTGGTAGTGATTCACATGAATCAGTTACCAAGAAGTAGTTGGAAGCTTCAAAAAGGTTGGTTACGCCTGCCTTACTCTTTAGTGTAGGGTTGTCATGATTTCACTTGCAACGTTTATGCATTAATGTGTTGCACTAAGTTTGCAATGTATGTTAAATCTAGAGGTGAGTCAGACAGAAGTTTTGTTTTACAAACTGCCTTTCGAGAACTCTGCTATCATGTATATTGTGGTAAAGCCCCTGGTTAGAATGTGGGCTTCATAGAACACAAACTCTGACCCAAGTATGCTGAATCAATATAGAGCAAGTATCCCCAACCAAAGCTTGCGGGAAAGTTTGATTGAAGCTTATCTTAAAAAAAAACAGTTTGTCTTCAAAGGTATGCCTCCTACATTCCCCTTCATATGTACAGCAACGAGGAGTCAAAGCTTCATTCCATCCCCTGGTACCCATTTGGACGTCCTGTAGATTGGCACCTCTACAGGCAGCCCCAGGGCAGGGGACATTGGCATAACCGTACTGCAGTTGGCCTAAGTTTTGTTGGATGCTGACAAAGGAAAGCGGAAAGCGACTGCAAGACTGTGTCTTACACAGCTGCCCATCAGCTTCGGGTCACAAAGATGTCCTGGTGTGATGGGATGGTTGAGGGGAAGTGACAGTTGGGGGATGAGTTATAGAGTGCCAAAAGAGACAAATAGACAGCTCAGACCCCCTATCTTGTACTTTTTCCAAATCCGCCTTTCAACATCAGGTGTCCATCGCCACTTTGACCAAAATTTCCAGCCAATGAAAGGCCGTTTTAGCACAACGGGAAACCATTGTAGCTCGCTGTTGCTGCAGTGACAGCTTAGTACTTCACAATCAAATCGTACTGTGGGATTTTTCTTAACCAAGCAGGACAAACTGACGAAAGTAGCCAAAAACACGCTGACAAGGTGACTTTAAACTGAAAGGATGGTCCAAACACTATTGATAAAATACAAGAGTACTACTACATATTGATTCATACATACTTTGTGCGCTCAAAACTTGACTCGTTTTTCCAGTGTCTCTAGTTGTGGGGTTGCACAAATGTGTTGCCACACCACATAATAATAATAATAAGAAGAATTACACACTCATACACCATTGAGAGGCTGTTGCCATGAAAGACACCGCCAGGTCCATTGGGGTCAACTTAGAGTTGAGTATCTCGCTGAAGGACACTTCGAGGTGGTCACAAGGGTTTAAGATCGAACTCACAACCTTCGGGTTGGGAGACGACCGCTCTAGCATTGAGCCACGCTGCCTCAAAAAGAAGAAAAATGTGTAAATCCATCCATACAGTCAGACAGATAGATATGTACAAACTGAATTATCTTTCAGTTCTTGTCTATATTTCTTTCAGCGCTATATCAATTTTATAATAAATACCCGGTATATGTCAAGTATATCATAATTGACATACAGTATACTCGATTAAATGTATATCCATCCATTTTCCAAACCGCTTGATCCTCACTAGGGTCGCGGGGGGTGCTGGAGCCTATCCCAGCTGTCTTCGGGCAGTAGGCGGGGGACACAGAGACGAACAACCATGCACACCCCCACTCACACCTAGGGACAATTTAGAGTGTTCAATCACGCTGCCATGCATGATTTTGGAATGTGGGAGGAAACCGGAGTACCTGGAGAAAACCCACGCTGGCCCGGGGAGAACATGCAAACTCCACACAGGGAGCTGGAATTGAACCCGGTACCTCTGCACTGTGAAGCCGACGTGCTAACCACTGGCCCACCGATTAAATGTAATCTCAGAAAATGTTAAAGTCCCCAAAAAGCGCACACACCTCAACTATGAATTTACTGTCCCCTTGGATGCCTATTAGAGTAACAAAATCAGCACGAATCTGATTATTATGCTGGGCAAATGCTGAATCCTGTTTAAGAAGCACGCTGATTTCCCATCCCCCTTGACTCCGCTGCAGTAGTGCACTAGAGCCTTCCCTCCGGTCCCTCTATCTCTGAGTGGACCGAGCATTCAGAATGCACGATGCCTGTTGTGATGGTGGCTGACAGTGAAATGATTTGCTGCCTCTGGATTGGTGTCAGCAAGCATCCCACATTTAATGCTCGCTTCCATCAACCCATCACATGCTTAAGTGTGATGGATACTTTGGATTAACTCGTGTGTAAAGAATGACAATCCCTGCTGTTCTCGCTTTATGTCCAGCCTTATAGCAGGGTTGCTCTGTTCCCACATTAATATTTGATAAGAGTGAGGATGTTGAATGAAAGCAACCTACACCACCTTCAAAAGGCGTGCTCGGAATATTTTTCCTGTTCAAATCAATGGATTTTGACCCCCACCCCCACCCCGGACCACCTGTGGACATTGGCTTAAATACAGCAATGTATTCAGCCAAATCAAAGTATGCTGCGTGACCTCTCGTATAATACCACTACAAATACACCCAGCATGTGGTCAACTGCAAAGCTCATATTTCAGTACATCTCAATTTAATATGTTTAAAAAAATACACGGAATAGAAATAAAGTAGTTTGAACATAACGTTACCGATTGGACAAGGGTTTTGGTCCACAAGGCTAAACGGTTATGGTCCTGTCATAGAACTGGCTGTGGTTTTGACTGTTTTGGAAAGCATATTTACTGAAAAGCGTTTTATGTCTCTTTGCTCCGTGCGTACTTCCCTCACACACGGCTACAACTGCTTAAAAATGTGCATGTTTCCTGTCTTTTTTATCTTAACAACCACATTCTACCAAATAGTACAGTTCGGTTCGGTTCTGTACAGAATTTATTAATTGTTTTCCTTGTCTCGATAGACAAAAATTGTGAGTACAGAAATAGAGTCAGAGAAATGGAACTGAAACACCACCAAACCCACACCTTCGAAAATTGCAGTGCATATTGTCTATCAAAACGTTAGCAGCATACTTATAAATTTCTCTCCTTTTTAATGTAATTATGATCGCGTCAAATGACTACACTTGTGTGAAACTCAATTCGCTATTTTTAGGAATTGTGACCTGCTTGGCAAAAACTTGGGAACGACTTGACTTGGCTTGGGACTTGATATCACTGTCACTCTACTTGACCTAGACTTGAACTACATGACTTGACAAGTCATCTTGTTTGTTGTTTGAAATCTGCATTTTAACGCAGTTTGTCATTTTACGAAGAAAAGCAATCACTCATTTTTGTTTTAGTTCCTGCCAACTCAGTCAGCGTCACTTGTTGGTGTCGAGCGACGACCTAAAGGCTAACAGCAATGGAAGCAACTCCGAGGATCATTCATTTGAATGAAGGGATTATTTTGCCGATGATGTTGGCAAAAATAGGATAGTATAGATTGCACCTAATGGAATGAAGATACACCAGTTACAAAATATAACTTAATTCGTCATTACAACACCTAAAAAGACAGTTAAACTAACATCAGTTTAGCTAGGGATGCAAATACTGGTTTGGGACCAGTCAAAAAATATGTGGTTGTGAACATTTAAGTCCATCAAAGTCACAAAACTATGGGTGGGATGGTTTGTAAAAACTGGCCCGACCATTCGTTTCGAATGTGGCGTTTCCATTCGCATAGTCACGCCCCTCCGCCCTCTATTAAACAACATACTGTATGTTGTGACTGAGCAAGATTTCAAGAGATGACTTAAACGACTTGAACCAAGTAATGACTTGGCAAGACTTGCTTCATGTTTTTTTTGTTTTGTTTGTTTTCAGGCTACAGTGACTTGAGGCTTGAAGGTTGTGACTTGAGACTCATCACTTGCACATACTGTATGTGACTTATTCCCACCTCTGGAGTTTGGTGATCTAAACTATTCCATAGTAACCCAAACTTAACCATAATGCTTGTTGGTTATCAAATTCATGACTGTGTTGTGAGAAAAACTCAGGCGGGGCATGACACAGTTACTCCCCATGGGGAACCTAATGATGTAAACTCCTGTGGATTCCTTCAATCACAAGGGCAGACAATTGAGGGTTGAGAACATTTGGAGAACTTGATTACTGCGATATGCTCAATGAAATGTATGCATCACCATAGCGATGTATGATAATGACCTTTTTTCTAAGCATATGTAAACGAATGCTACATGTATCACCGCATATAAAGCTGCAATGACTTTATTCCACGAAAAATGTTTTGTGCAGCCACATTGCAATAGTAGTCTAGTTTAAAATGCATGATTTTTAAAACTTCTTTTGGCCTCATTATCACTATTTTTCATGACTGCCAGTGAGGAAACCTGCGTGGCACGGGTTAGGGTTCGGAGAATGTGAACAATGTATAACGTATTAGCCATGAAGCTTTTTTTTTTTTTTCTGTGGTGGCATTACCAAAAATAGAGCAAAGAATGTGACAGACATGTCACAAGTGTGGGGCTTTTTAGAATCACACCAGATGGTAATACGTTGCTCAATGGGGACAATCAATGAACAGTTACCGCGTCTATGGATCAAACAAACAAAAAATGCATGTTCCCTGTTTTCCTGTACATTATGTGGATACGGTCCGTTTGTCTTTTTTGTTGTTGTTGTTTTTTAAACTTGCATGCATGTGTTTTTTGATCCATATGTCCAGTCATGGAGCGTTCATGCGGCTGTCACAGTAATTAAGTCTCACCTTTGTATGAACTGTGACAAAAGGAGGAAGTGAGGCAGGAGGGGTGAATTTGGGGAGGTATCTCTGGCGCATAACTGATGTATTTAGTCTGAACAAGAGAGTGAGAGGTTTACTGCAGCAACCCATACATCTGCAAGATCCAACGTCAGCGTTTTCTGTCTTGGTGTGAAATTCTACCCACAAAAACAGAGAAGCGACGGTATGTGAGACTGCAGCTTGGAATTTGGAGTGCTTACAATCTATCATTTACAATATTCTGTTTTGAAACGACATGAACTGCAGATGTAGTACTTTTCTTCCCATGCGCTATAATTGTACCACTCTGGAGGCTTGGCATTTAAAGGCGCAAAAATGCTTTATCTTGAAAAAAAAAAAAAAAAAAGGATCTTCCTGAACAAATGGTCTCACTGCACCAGGACGTTCATCATGCCTCGGGGTGGGGGAGGAGTGGTGATTTTGTTTAGAAGACTCAGATTCATGTCAGTACGCCTTTTAGTGAAATATGCACAGCGATGGCAGCGAAATGGAAGAATAGAAGCGTGGCTCACGTTTTCTTAATTCAATCGAGCCTCACACTTTTCAGTGCAACAGAGAGCTCATCAACGCTGCAGCACAGGAGTCTGTGTTCATTATTCCACAAATAGAGATCTCCTGTGGGATGATAACAAAGAGGGTTATACAATACGATACAGCACTGTTTGTCAGCGCTAAGACCTCTTCACAAATTAAACACTCTTGTCTTGCAAGACAAAGCAGTGAGACGCATTATACAGCTGTTGTCAATTGAAGAAAACCAACAAAAAAAAAATGTCCGTCTTCTGAATTGTACAATGTGTGATTTTCGGCAGAACAATGGAAAACGCTGCCAAGGGGAAAGTGAAAAAGCAAGAAGGCAAACCGGTGGCGGCCTTTCTAACATAATACCTAATTGCTTCGATGACTGAACGGAATGGGAGAAAGAAAACTCATCACATCAGTTTTAGTGGCATTGCAGCATCGATGCTTAACCCTGGCTGCTGAAGCTCATCTTAAAACAGTCGCATACTCTGAGAGGCACGAAATGGCGACAAGCCAAACATTTGAGAGAGAGTGTGAATGGTAACGTTTCCACAGTCGCTCAATCTTAAACAGCACCAGTGTTGTCTGGTTCAGTCTGGTACAGTATGTTTTGTTGTTGCTGTTTTGTTTGTTTGTTTGTTTTTTTGTTGTATGGAAAAAGAACATCTGAACATGTACAGTGTAAAAATACACCAAAATATAAAAAGAAGAGCTGTCAAAATAAATTGATTAATCAACAATTAATCTGCGATCAAATTAATTAACAACTATTTCAATAATTGAGTAATTGTTTCGATTCATAGTTTGACTTGGCCAAATTCTCAGATTCCAGACTCTCAACAGTAATTATTCTCTGATTTCTTTAGTTCTTCATAAAAGCAGACTGAATCCAAACGACTGAACCGGTAACTGAATCGGTTTCAAAAGGTTGTTTTATATATATTTGTTTTAATGATGAAACAATACTGAATAAACAACAATAAATGGGGAATAAATGGTTTGGTAGTACACTTAAATGCAAATTAACATTTTACCGGGTGATTCAATTAATTGATGGAATAGTTGATTCCAAAATGATTTGATAGCGACAGCCTTCATATAATCAAAATACTTTTAATTGGAGGAGGAATGCGACAACCGCCTTCTGAAAATTTACCACTAGTCTACTCTGTCTGCAGTGACGGCTTTGACTCGTTAGGCTCTCATTTGCAGCGCGCCGTATTGCACGCCGTAAGAATGGCTTTTCAAGAGAACCAAATTAGCGGCCTCATCTGCATGTGCATCCATTGCCACGTATGAGGACCCCAAGGTACTCTTCTGTTTTTCCCTCTTAGACTAACATTTGCATTATGTGTGGATGTTAACAAACGGACAGATGTGCCGCGTAGAAGAGAAATGTCGATTATTGTGTTCCATAAAACGACGAAAGAACAGTAGCTTTATGGGGGAAAAAAAAAATCCTAATCAAGGCAGCACACTCCTTAGCTCTCCTTCCTCCATCTCCTCCTCCCTCTACTAACCGCCCTCCAGCCTCAAGGTTTAGCTGAGGTTTCAATTAACTGCAGGGAAAAAAAATAGTTTCCTCATTTCAGCGGTGCCTGCACTCACCAAAGCTCCAAAATGCTTTTTAATGTTTGCTTCTCTTGTAATCTTTTTTCGGTTGTGTTGTTCATGTTATTCTGGAACCCAACGGCAAACATAAATAAACATTTAACTCTTTCAATTCTTCAAAATTATTCAACTGGATTTGTAATAACATTATGCCCAATCACAAAAGAAAAATAAACATTTTGCACTGCCAGAATGAAACCTCAAACCTCTGCATTGAATAAGGGCTGATGTGATGCTGGGAGACACTATAGTGAGTAACAAAGTGAAAAACACAAATTTACACGGATAGACCTTTATAGAAGAAAATCAGCGCACTTTAAGGGGTACTCAGACGACATTTACACTTTCGGTCCACATGCCCAATTCCAATGGAATGCCGATATCCGATTTCTTTTGACTTTCTGTTTCCATGTACATTTCAAATGACACATAACCTGAATGCCAATATTTCCATTCACAAAACCTCCGCTGCTTTAAACAATTACTGCCATTGGCAATTAATTTCCTTCTTTAATGATCAGTACATCCCTACTGTCCCGTAGCTATTATTTGCGCTGTTGTTGAGACGGTTGTGTGTCTGTCAACATTTGGCGATCTGTCCGTATTGGCACATCAGATTTCAGCCACGTTTGGATGGTGCCGGATTACAATCTGAGGACATCCGATTCCATGCTTCTTCTCTCCTTTGCTGCCATGAAGCATATGCGAATTGTGCCTCTTGAGAACGAAACAATCTGAATTGTGTCACTTGAACCGAGCTGCGTGAACGCAGCCTCATTAACTCATTCAGTACCAGCCAATTCTGGACCAAGTCTGAAAAGACGTTTAAAAACGTCTTTGGGAGTGAATGAGTTAACAACGCATTGTGCTGTTGTTGGCGATGAAATGGAATGAGATTTCTTTGTATGTACATGGCGGATGGCATTTACGACTACAGTATACTATTGACTTTGTCTTGTTCTCACTCATCAGCTTGACTCTAATACAGTAGAACCTTGCAAATGAGTGAGTTGAACTGAAAATCAGTGCAGGTGAAAAAGGAACAACCTGCTTTTAATGCTGTGTTTAATACTCATGTGGCCGACAAGAAGGAAGTGATAATTACTTGAGTTTCTGTCACTAGACATTGATGGAGCTGCCCTGTGTTGTACTGGAAGTCCAAATAAAGTACTCACACCTGACTGCAGGAATGTCACATTTGTACCCAATCCTCAATCCAAATGGACAAGACATGCACACAGTATGCAACATGCGATTGCTGGGGCACACCAACCAAATCGCTGCAGAGTGAGCAAAAATGAGATAACAGCAGAGGATCTTGTTGTGTCAATAGTACAAAGGCATCACAGTGCGTTTATCTCTTCAAAAGAGAACAAAACTACTATTTATGCTTGGCACATTGGCTTCAATTTGTACTTTATTTATAGCAGTGGTGGCTGTCTGATCAAGTGCTTTGAAATAATTTGCAATGGTCAAAGAAACGTGAAGCCGATCAAAAGTAAATATACTGTTTAGTATTTTAGTACTGCTCAAGATGTGATGATACCGATTTTGTATTATTTGCAGTCTACTTATTATTGTCAAGTTTGAACAAAAATACCCTTCCAACCATCCATTTTCTATAATCTGCTTAGGGTGACAGGGAGGTGCAGCATATCCCAGATGACTTCCAGAAAAAGCGAGCTATACCCTGACCTGGTAAACATTCAATCACAGGGCACAGAGAAAAAGAAGATGGAAGTGAAGCCACACCATCTGCACTGAAATCAAGATTTGAAACCACCATAACATCATTGGCAGTCAGAGAATCGCTGCCATTGCGATGCAAACCACCATGTGCTAGCTAACATGCACGTGACTGAACTCCAATAATTTGTGCCACAGAATTGACTTGTGATCTGCGTCAGATCAACTCGTGTTTTATTTTATTTCGGCACGTTTCGCTCGATGGTGAAGCGCCTACCTCTTGTCGGCTCAGTACGCTTCGGAAGATCCAGTGTGTCGTAGTTTTTGTCATTCTCACCATTTTTTCTACCTGGATGGAGGAGAGAGCACAAGGCGCAAGGTCACTGACTAAGAAAAATAGCTCAAGTGTAGTCAGATCACTTTAATCTTTCTAATCTGATACAAGAGATCAATAAAAACTACCCGCGTACGTAAACCAGAAGTGCAGTTAACCCTTTTACATTAAATCGGATGAGAAGGTCGAATTACATAACTGCAAGAATTGGATCTGACATACACAGCATACACTACATGCATTGCAGAAATGCACTAATCGAAAAAACATGGTTCACGTGGTTTCAGTCCATTACTTTATTTCCTTCATATGTATGGTACATATACATGTATGTTGGAACATACATATATATGATTCTGCAAAGACAGATTTTATTTGAGGAAAAGAATGATATTTAAAAAATGCTACATTTTAGAGTGGAAATAAATTGTCTTAACACAGATACTGTATAAGACAAAGCATAAATCATTTGTTCCCTGTATGGGGTTCCTATTTGCTTCTATAACAGCTTCCGCTTTACTGGATAAGATCAACAACACGATTCAGAAAAAAACGTGAGAGGTCAGAGGTCGCTGGTGTTAGACGGTAGATTCAGGGTTCGCTATCTCTGTTCTAGTTTATCCTAAAGCTGTTTGACGAGGTTGAGCTATGTGCTATCAAGTTCTTTCAAACTCATTCTCTGGAGCTCTACTTTTAGAGGTGTGGCCGAATTATGTTGCATTGTAGAGAATGACATTTCTTGTTAAATAACATGAAAACAGTGTGTCTTTTCCGTGTTGTTGCTGTCTGTCGGAATCGTACTGTTGTTCGAGCATGTCATTTTTCCATTTGAATTCTGCTCTGATGGCATTTAGACCATTGAGCAGTTTTGTTAAGCTAACTCACGAAAGTACTTCTAGGAGACAATTAAGCAGCCTACAAAATGATATGATGTAATGTATGAAGGAAACATGAAGGTTTCGTGTGGTCTTACAGCACTGGCTGTTAGCCATGATGGTAAAATGTTGATTTGGATACACATCTAAACGATGATAATGAGTAGGATTTCCTGAGAGGGAAACACCTTCACTAATGTAAGGATGTGAGGAAATGCAAAGGGTGCGGTGATTCCAGCTGATAATGCCCACGAGACAGGATGGAGATCTACATGACAAACAACATCATTAGTCCCTGTTTCCGGCCACGAGGGCTAAGGGAAGGAACAAGTGCTATAGCTCTACCTTGGGACTAATCTCCCACTTCTGCTCAGGAAACAAACTCTCAAACTCAAGTAGTCCAAGAATATCACAGTTATGAATTTATTATTGTTTTGCCAAGGGCCACGGCCTAAAGTCGTTAAGATTTAGTTTATTTTTAGCGGCAAACGTCGACGGTGGCATACAATTTCAGAGTTGCCACCATGCATGCTTTGCCACGAGAGATAACAATCTGAAGAACCCCGACTTTAGTATAGTTTTGGAATATTTCTATGTTAGTTGTTGCAAAAGAGTCGAGCGTCACATTCAAAGACTTGGATGTACGGTAATTCTTCTTGTTACAGAGATGCAGTGAAATCCTTGAGTTTAAGACATAGTTTGGACCACGATGAGGCAACAAATTCCACGCTTTAGAGCCGACCACTAACGTTCACTTGCAGCAATAGCCGCAGGTTAACTGGCTAATTCCTGTACAAGTCATCGATTTCAAGTGTTTTTCTTTTTCTTACACTCTGACTGATACTTCCTCTAGAAAAAAACCCAAAAAACATTGACACTGCCGTATTTATATTTTACACGTCACACAGTGAACCAGACCACACCCATGCAGGCATGCATAGAGATACTGTATCTTTCTAAAGGGCCCCTCAACGTGAGACTGGATGTATTATAGACTAGCATCTCTCCAAAAACTAGTTGCAATGTCATCTTCCTTAGGGGTGAGTTTACATGTGCTTTATTTCATAAAATGACACGAAGTCACTGCAACTTTCCTGACTTCCTGTCTTATACTGTGTCATTCTTTTTATTTCAAGTAGCCAAGGTGGTAGTTATCATTAGCTCCGTTTCTATCAAGATAACCGGTGGCGGGTATCATTAAACAACACACTGTCTGCAGCAATCATTACAAAATAAGATGGGTGACTTGCACAAATGAACTTTGTCACGAGTCGTTTATTGGATAAGAAGTCGGATGGTTTTAGCTTGTTGCAAAGTTGATGAAACAATGCACCCAACTTTGAACAATAAAATCAACCCTCGCCCTGGCTGAACCAATAAAAGGTAATCTGTCATGTTTCGGTTTGTAACCAACAGGTGGCACTGTGGGGCTTTTCCCTGCAGCTGCACACCTGATGGTCGTTAGGCAATTATGGCTTTAAAAGGACTCCCAGCCCGACCATTCATTGTCGGGTCATTGTTTGCTTGTTAGCTGCTGTCAGGTTTGTTTGTCATGTTTAGGTCATGTTTGTTCCAGTCATGTTTCGTTTAGTGATAGTTCTTGCTTCAGTCATGGTTTTGTTTGATACTTTGGATTTGTTTTGGATGTTAGCACTTTGTTGATTTTGGATTCAGTTTTCTCTGTGTTTTATTAAATACAATTCGTCAAGTATACTCTGCTCCTCCCTCCTGCCTGCTTTTTGGGGTCCACCACCACCTCGCAACGTGACATAATCCTTGCATAACAGAGATGTGATTCTCTAATTTTTACAAACCAATGTTCTAGCCAAATGAATTGGAGCATTTTTTTGAAAGGTACAATTGCTACACATAGACGCATAAGAGTAACAACTCACTGCTGTGCTCCCTTTCCTTGCCAACCTTCAAATTCATATCCTGTGGATTTGAGCCAAAGTTGGTGCTTTCGTTCATGAAAAGAATTATTTGTCACTGGAGTCTGAATGCTGAAGCGAAGCTATTTTGTGTCGAAAAAGGTGGTTCTATTGTTGGAATAAGAGGCCCAGTAGCCTAATGGACCAGACATTAGCTTCAAGGGCAGTTATATGTAGGTTTAAGTCCCACCTGGGTCATCTGTGACATAAATATTACAATGTCGGGTCCAACTGTAATTTACGAGCTTTGGAAACTTAGAGCGTAAAGTGTAACAAAAATTGAATGAACGGTGTCCTCATATAAGAAAAACCTCCACAGCAGCTTTCATGTTTTTTTTTTGGAACTATCTGTAGTTTTTCTGATTGAGTCACTGGATGAAGGAAACGCTACAACCTCACAGTCACTTACCAAATATATCCAAAAGGAGCTAGTCGGATGGGTGTGGTCTAAAAACAAAACACTAGTGAAGAAATGCAAGAATCCATGTGAAATGGGTAGAACCGATTTCATGTTTTGCAAGTGCAACGCAACATCTCTTCTAACTATATTCTAGGGAATGAGAGAGGGGAGAATGGGTTGGATGAGAACGACAAAGAGAAGAAGGGTATATGGTGCACTCACCTTGATTAAACCATTCCTCTAGAGTTAGCCAAGGAAGCAGCAGCCAAAAAAAGACAAAGCACAGAAAAGAGAGAAGGGGCATGGTGAAAAAGCCATGCTCACATGTCAAAGGGCTGCGTAAAAAGGAGTACAGAAATCATTTTATGAAAATAACGGTGTGAGCGACACTTAAAGGCACTCACAAAAGAGGGTAAAGAAGTGGAGAGAGAAAAATCAAGGTACTCTTTTGAGGGAAAAGATACAGAAACTGTCAAATAAAACACACTTTGACATTGTTACAGAATTCATTTCTTCAATCAGATTGGCAAGAGAGAAAAAAACAACAGTGCAAGCTGTCAGCATTCATAAACATGCTCCATTGAATTCATTGTGTTAAAAGATGTGATCAAAATCTCAGGCTGCTCGTTAACTAATCAAAGTTACAACTCTTCCGCCAGTGCTGATCATCATGGTATAGTTTAATTTCGGCGGAATGCGACGCTAAACTGAAGAGGAGGCAATACGCGGCCTACTTAAGGCAACAAATTACCAACAATTTCGCCGACCGTGTCACTTAACGGCATTGCTCGGTGCTTCTTTATGGCTTTGTGTTAATGTTGCTCTTGGAAGGAACACCTAGAGGGGCCGCGGCAGCTACACACAACTCATTATTTAATGCGCGCTCGCACACAGCAAAGTGTTCATGTGGATAATTGGTTTCTTTCCAAGTGTGTATACATGCGAAGTCTGCGTTTCTCACACCCACGAATGGAGAGATTTCTCCAAAGAGTCGTCAGATAGTGGGCGTCACCAGCGTGCAGTCACCCTTCATTGGCCGTCTGATTAATGACCGCCATGTACAACAGGGAGAGAGAGCGGTGTTGCATTGCTAAGAGCTCAGGAGAGCACAGGCGGCAGTTGCTTACAACACATCTGAATAGAATATCTGACAAGGAGCCAACAATGCTCCTAATAATGGCAACGTGCTCCTCACATTGCAGGCTGACAAGAACTTATTTTGAAATCATTCTGACCGAAATCACTACTGTCATCAGAAATACTGTGACATAGCCGATGACAACCTCTTAAATGTACATGGCAAAAAAAAGGATGAGCGAGATCAATAGGACACAAGTCTGTGATGGAAGTGCAAGGACAGCAGAACAGGAGCGTGACAAGAAGACATTTCAGTTATTTAAAAGCATTAAGCTGGGCATCATCATTGGAAGATTATTTTTCAGTGTTAACAATGTTTCTTGCCAACAAATTTAGGACTCTTGGAAATTTCCCTTTTACATGATTCCCTATTTGGAAGGTGCATTTGTAGGATGAGCGGCACAACAGAGTACAGTCAAACCTCGGTTTTCGAATGTCTCGGTTCTCGACCAATTCGGTTTTCGACCAAAAATGTCGAGTTTTTTATGCCTCGGATGACCAACAAATTTCGGTTCTGGAACAAACTGAGCGCACTTGAATGCACCATTTGACTCCTATCGCCTTCCTTACACGAGGAAGTGACGCTTCCTCGGGTAGACGAGGAAGTGACGCTTCCTCGTGTTGCTTTCCATTGTGAGCAGACGTGTTCAATAAACATTTTTATTTTAAAAAGAGCGTGGTTTCGGTTTTCGAAAATTTCGGTTTTCAAACAGCCTTCTGGAACGGATTATGGACGAAAACCGAGGTTTGACTGGATAAGCATTACAGCAGGGGTGTCCAAACGTTTTCCTCTGTGGGCCACGTCGGGAAAAATCGAAGGATGCAAAAGCCACTTTGAATGTTTGTTTTTTCAGTTTATCCGGCACACCAAAATAAATAAATCGTATTTTTTATATATGTGTGGCTTGAAAAGCTTTCTATTAAGCAAATTGTGTATCCCATCTCTATATTTAGAGTCGACGCAGGAACAATTTGTCGTAATATGAGTGGCAAAGTCATTTTTAGTAGATGTCGTGGGCTGCTTAAAAATGGATGGTGGGCCAGAAATGGCCACCGGGCATTCCAGGCATCATCTAATTTCATGGATTTTCATCTACTCTATGCCTATGCCACACGGTTTATGCACAACTTATCATGGAGTCTTTTTTTCTTTTTTTAAGCTTTTAGTATCAGCATCACCTGCCCTGGAACCTGACTGGTGACGGAAAGGGGATCATATACGTAAGTGCGGAGAAGACAGGGAGAACACCATGCTAATTGGAGACAGGCATGTCGTTTGACGGAGACAGCATGATTGAGCAGCAGAGAGACATTGAGAAGAGATTTTTCAACAAGCCGCCTCTGAAAAGCGGCGTTTAAAAAAGCGGCCTGCCAATAGTCCTAACCTCAACCCAACTGCATCCCAACTGCATACTTGCGGGATCAGCTTGGCCGTGCTATTGGTGCTGACTTGCAAAAACTATTGGTTGGATATAGAGTGGAATGTCATCTCACACAGTGTGTGACCTGCATGGTCACGGGAGGAGGGGCCAGGCTATTGTGCCTGTGTACAGTTCCTCCGCAAGCTACCGAGGCTTCAGATTGTTTGTTCAAAGACTAAATGGTACAATTGCCAACATGTTGTATTTCTTCCTTGTCACTGAAAAGTCTTTATTCGTCTCATCTACCAAACAAGAATCAACAGTGGAATAGGCATGTGTGCAACAGACATACTGCATTTGGGCTCCTCATCCCACAAAATGCATGTTCCTTTTAACGTAAACAACTGATTACTTTTATGTTTGGTTGTGATGTGATCCAATGATAAGTGGTTAAAATAAAAAGACAAGTCAAAATGTTTTTAAAAAAAAAAAAAGAAAAAAAACTGCAAAAGCAGAGGTGACTAATCCGTGAGGTTCAAATTCTCTCTCTTCCTCACCTTTGGCCTTTTTCCCTCCAAAGCAGCCAGCATCATCCTTCTTCTTCCTCTGTGGCCCTGCAGAGCCAGGGGCCTGTGGCGCTGATGGGTCCTGAAACCTTTCGGCCCCCGGTACCTCTTTGTGGACATGGTAGGACAGGTTCCGCATAATACAGACACAGTTTTCCACAGACTAGGAGGGAGGCGGCAAATAGGCAACGTAACATCGTTAGTGTAAGTGCATCTGCTAAGATCAACCCAACTCTAAATGAGTAGTAGTCAGGTGATGTCCAACCTTATTATCCATATCCTTCTTCCCTACAGCTGATTGGAGAGCATGCAGCAGGGCATCCACTAATCCATCACACTCCCTCAGTCTGCGCCGAGCTTCAGCCCCATCTGAGCTCACGTTTCTGAGGAAGACACACACATCCATTTAAATTTAGCAAGTGGCACACAACGTAAGAATTGATTGCAGTTACTCTGTTGTGAATTTCAAAAAACAATAATATTGCAATAAAGCTGTGTAATAATACTTCTTGGGAGTTTGTTGTTATATAAAAGACCTGAATCCAATATGAAGTCCAATTTACACACAAATTTTAGTCAGTACGCCATTTAAATCGTTCTAGCAAATAAAGCACACAACTACTGAGAGAGTGTATGTTGTAAGGTTGATGAGTCCTGCCACAAAACACTCCTTTTCATGTACATGCATCTTTATTGTGCATATAACAACACATCGGGAAATGCTGGTATTACTTTTGTTGTATCCATTCTTCATTTTAATGTAAAAACAAGACAGTATACACACATATATGTATATATATATATACATACATATACACACAGTCAAACCTCGGTTTTCGAACGTCTCGGTTCTCGTCCAATTCGGTTTTCGACCAAAAATTTCGATTTTTTTATGCCTCGGATGACCAACAAATTTCGGTTCTCGAACAAACTGAGCGCACTTGAATGCACCATTGGACTCCTCTCGCCTTCCTTACACGAGGAAGTGATGCTTCCTCGAGTAGACGTGTTGCTTTCCATTGTGAGCAGACGTGTTCAATAAACATTTTTATTTTAAAAAGAGTGTGGTTTCAGTTTTCGAACAATTTCGGTTTTCGAACAGCCTTCTGGAACGGATTATGGACGAAAACAGAGGTTTGACTGTGTGTGTGTATATATATATCTATATATAGATATATATATCTATATATATATAAAGTCTGTTGGCTGGCTACTGTTGTGGCACCGTTTAGTAAGTTCCCCATCCTCCGACTCAAGTAGCGCAGCACTGGTTGCGTCCTCTTTCGCCATGAATCCTGCATGCTTACATGTGCGTGAGCTAGTTATGTGTGTGGTGCACAACGCACAAAAATATATAGCAGAGTGGAAGTCTGATTCCCCCTTGAGGGATTATGAGTGTGATTTATTCCTGTCCAAAAGACGATGGAGACTATTTTTCGTTATTTTTCATTTATTTATTTATTTTTTATCTCAGCTCAAGTGTTTATTAGGCTGGATGACAATGAATCAATGTCAGAGGTTGATCTCTTGTACAAAGCATTTCAAACAAGTCTTTGACATCAGTCAAAGAGGGAACTTTGCAGTACAAAGAGAATTTCCACTCTTGTCATATCGGAGATGTTGTTTCCTAACTGACTGTAAAAGGAAAGGCATGGCGAAAGTTTAAACGATTGCTTGAGGTCCCACATGTGATTTCACTTACGAGAGCATCCAAGATGCATAATCCCGTTAGACAAACCCAGTTAAATCCTGGAGAAGAGATACAGCAGTACAGTATTGCAAAAGCAAGCAGCAGTGCACATCACAGCCAACACCACTGCACATGACTTTGGGTTCAATGTAAACATTTAGTGGGTATAACAGAGAGAGAGAGAGAGAGAGAGAGCAGCAGTGTATATGTAGCGCATACACAGTGCGGAATTCCACATCTTCTAAATCCCAAACTCCTAAAATCCAAATCACAGCCACATCATTTGTTACTGTTGACGGTGATGAGTTGGCCAGTGTATGAGCATGTCCGCCAATGTCTTCTATGAAGCGGTTTTAGCAGTGTTCAGCTGTCAGACAATGGTCTCGAGTACTCCTGTAAATGAATCCGAGGCGCACGCACCTTGGATTTATTTGACAGGCGTGTGTTTGGGAGCAGACAGACTGAGTTTTACGGCCAGCTGTTCCATTTTTAGCAGTCTTTTGGGGAGACAGTTGTCTTCCCTGAAAGGATTATGGATCGTGCATCTGTCATTTAAGAAAGCAGATAGCTGCAGTCCCTGGAGAGGTGACCTGGAGGCGTGATATGTAGGTTCTGATTGGGTTACATCAGACCTTGGATACCCAAGACTACTGATCTCAGTGGTAGAATATGGTTGGACATTCACAATTATTATGAAACTAATCCCACATTTTCAGTTATTTCGACTTAGAGTAAGGTTCACTCAACATACAAAATTGTTAAATGTAGGTTTTATCGAAAGCTTTTGTGTTGTAATATATTTAATGTATCAGCATTCCCTGCAAAATGAGGCAGATGGTGCAGTGCAGCTGTGGATGAAAAGACATAGGCTTTTAATTCTTTTCATCAACTCAGAGCAGGTTGTGAGCTTGCATCAGCATTTTTACTGTTCACTGCAAATGGAAAGCTCATTTGTCATTGGCTTGGTGTCACGTTACTGTGAAAAAGAGCAACTGTCGATTGCCGCATCGATTCTACCTAAAGGTAGGACGGCAAATGTTATATTGTATTTATATTGGATGCTAAAGCTCTAGCAAGGTCGGAAGGTATTTCAAGCAGTAATGTGCCACCCTTGGTCAATTCAATTACTCCTGTTTGGCAATAGATGCTGGATGAGTCACTAAGGTGATTATAAAACATTTAGAGTGCATTAGTAGTTAAATATTGTGGAGTATAGTTCCCCACAAGCTCAAAACACCATGTGAATATCAATCAATTCATCCACCCACATTCACACCTATGGATAGCTTAGAGCACATGTGTCAAAGTCAAGGCCCGGGGGCCAGATCTGGCCCGCCACATCATTTTATGTGGCCCGCGAAAGCAAATCAAGCATGTCAAGTTCCATGATGCTTGCTGAAACAAAATTTCAAATTGTCAGATGTAATCCACAATAAGTCATTAATCTTGACTTCTGATTTTAAAACTAGTTATTCATCAATTTGTTGTGAGCTGTGTATGTAATATGTGGAGGGGATTAAACAGCCTTTATTTGGTTTCCCAAAATTCATAAAGGCCCTCCAAGAGAAACCGTAACTACAATGTGGTCCGCGTCAAAAATGAGTTTGACACCCCTGGTTTGGAGCAAAGAGCGGGCGCCAGATCTGCCCTGCCGCATCATTTTATGTGGCCCACAAAAGCAAATCAAGCACGTCAACTTTCATGATGCTCACTAAAATCTCTTCCAAAATGCCAAGCTATTATTTGAAATATGTACTATGATCGAGATATTGCAAGCATTTTCTTGTTACGTTATGACAGTAACTTGAAAAATAGTTGAATATTCTGACATCTTCAAAAGTAGACATGAACCTGATGCATGCCCGGTAGTTGGTTAGCAACAGTGCAGAGGTAGTTCGATTAGTTAGTTTGCACCATCATGGCAGGCTGATTGGTCATTTTTTTGTGAGTGTGGGCGTGGACCTGCGATTGGCTGGCAACTGATTCAATGTATATACCCTCGTTCAAGCGGTTCGGAAAAGGTGATTAAATGTATATGCTTTCACAGTCATAACAGCCGTCAGAGGAAAACCGTAAATTCAACGAAGCCCATGACAAAAATGAGTTTGACGCCACTTGATTTAGAATCTTCAGTTAACCTAGCGTGTATGTTTCTACAATGTGGGAGGAAGTAGGAGGAATGGGGGTTAAAAAAATAAAAAATGGAAGCTACATGTTGACTTGGCACAAGGATGCAGACATGCCAACCACTCGGTCACTATGCTGCCACAATACGAATAATACATCGCCATTGTTCAAATGAACATACTGTATGTCTCCTCCGTTAATCAGGACACTGTGCAGTACATTTGTCTGTAAATGTTGTTTTATAAATGTATTGTATTGAATCTTAGGAGGTATAGCTCATGACCGTAATTCTGGCACTGCACATTTATGAGGCTATCAGTTGCTCTGGACAAAAGCAGCTGGGAATAAACTGGGGAGTCACCAATGGAGGCTGACCGAGATGGTCCCCATCTCTGCCATTAATCTGTAGGTGAGTGTGTAAAAAACGATGCATGTGCAATTCATGCAAACTGGTACATGGTTAAATAATTGGGCAGAAATCTTGAGACACGTTCAGGGGTGGCTTAGGTTCATTGGTCAATCTTAGGTCTTCATTTTCATATGATGTACAATTTTATGGATCAAATGTGGTGCAAACAATTTTTAGAAGCCCCCCCCACCCCAAACATCTTTGACATGAATTGGAACAGAGACGGAATGTCTGTCCCTCTCATCCTCACAAAATCTAAATGAACAGACAACAATTTCACAATAACACTCACTTCCAAATCTTGTAAACAGTCTACCAGGACAAAAAGAAGATATGGAGCATGTTCGTTTCCTCTTTGCAGTTAGACGGGACATCAAACACATCAATGGAGGATGCTTTTTAATCCAATGAAAATTTCAGTCAAAAGGAACCGTGTGACGTCTCTGATGTGGTGTGAGTAAACAAATTCCCTCTGGCATCAGCACTTCTTCCCGAGGCACTAACTCTGCGTCTAGGAAACTGCAGGCTTGCTTGCAGTTACCATGGAGCCATTTTCTCAGCAGCGCTGCTTGCATTAATTGCCGGGCGAGGGAGATTGACAGGAAGACTGTGTGTTTTCTGCCAGCGCTAACATATGGGTAGGGGTAACGAGTGCTTGTGTTTGTAGAAAAGCTGACAAATGCACATATGTGAAAAAGGCAGAGGTCGTAACTCATGTTAAATGAAGTAAAAACAGCAATGCTTTTGGTGTAACTTTTTCAAACTACATCTGAGAACTTTCATTGTTTCTCTCTTGGTTCTCAAGAACAGCAAGAAGTTTTATTGATTGATTGATTGATTGATTTGAGGGTGTGGGGAGTGGGGGGTGGCTTCAAGTGTGTCTTTGAGAGGAGAGTCAGTGAGGTACTTTCTGACTGCCTGTATGTTGTAAATGTAAACCAGTGAGATGAAGCATTGCCTGCTGCGATATGTTCAGATCCAGATTACTGTCATGATTCGGTTTGAGACCAACAGGTGGCACTGTAGGGCTCCCCCTGCAGCTGCACACCTGTTGGTCGTTGGGTAATTAGTGGCATAAAAGGACTCCTGCCCGACCACTCAGTGTCGGGTCATTGTTGCTATTGCACGTGTCATGTTTTATTTTCTGTCTTAGGTTTTTGCTACTTTGTTTCCTGTAATTTCTGGACTCTATTTCAGTGAGTTTTTTGTGTTAGTTTCTCCTGTTTATTCCTGTTTGCAATTTTGTTCAATGCATCTTGGTCACTCCACCATGCTCCTCCTTGCCTCCCTGCTTTTTGGGGTCCTCTCAACAACTACCACCTTGCAAAACATGACAATTACAGTCTAGACAAGCTTGGCAAACATGGTCAGGCATGAGGCATTATAATCCAAACAAACACACATGACCGACACCCACACACACACACACAAAGTGGCTTTGAGATGGTCAATCGAAAATTACAATTTGAAGACGAATAATGACAACTGCTTGCAAGCAAACAAGGAGGCAGAGACGGTAAAATATTCTTTTGAATGTGGTTTTGTAGAATTTTGTTTACTTTCTACGGTATTACAATATTGTCTGTTACTTGTTTATATATTAAAAAAAACAACAACATATAACGCCCCCATTCATCCAACCGCTGATCCTATTCAAGGTTACAGGAAGTGGATTTCCGGCGAAATGCAGACTAGACCCTTGACTGGTCACCAATTAATCCACGGGTGTCAAAATCAAGGCCCAGTAAGCATTATCTTGTTACGAAACCCCTCATTAAAGCCACTTAGACAATAGTTATTAGTAATAGTTAATAGTTAGAATAAACCAGGGCGGCCCGGTAGTCCAGTGGTTAGCACGTCGGCTTCACAGTGCAGAGGTACCGGGTTCGATCCCAGCTCCGGCCTCCCTGTGTGGAGTTTGCATGTTCTCCCCGGGCTTGCGTGGGTTTTCTCCGGGTGCTCCGGTTTCCTCCCACATTCCAAAAACATGCATGGCAGGCTCGTTGGGCACTCTAAATTGTCCCTAGGTATGAGTGTGAGCGTGGATGGTTGTTCGTCTCTGTGTGCCCTGCGATTGGCTGGCAACCAATTCATGGTGTCCCCCGCCTACTGCCCGAAGACTGCTGGGATAGGCTCCAGCACCCCCCGCGACCCTCGTGAGGATGAAGCGGTTCGGAAAATGGATGGATGGATAGAATAAACCATTATTCTTGATTTCTTGATATGGTTTCAATCATAATGATGCTCCAATGGAAAAGGTAACTAAAATGTGACCCACCACAAACATGGATTTGACACTCCTGAGTTAATCGCAAGGGGTTTTAAGAGACATAACACTTACATTCACCTTGTCACAGAGTGGGAATTGAACCCACGGACGTTTTGCGCTTCAGCCACTGCAATGTCAGTGATGTCTGTAACCCATCTCTTGATTTTAATTTTATTTTTTTATGTTACCAGTCCAAGATGATTGTGGTCAAATGACAAGTTACAACCCGCCCCAGGGTACATGAAGACAGACAAACAGTCACACTCACATCCACACATCAAAACCCGCGGTCACTCAGGTGTTCTGTCTGGCTGTTTGAAAGTCAGCCGTGTGACCAACTTCATCGCCAGTGACCATATAGAATAAATCTATATGATATGAACATATGACAACACATCATATCACACAGACTCATGACAAATTGTGATACCTATTGTGTTTTCTAAATTATCTGTGCTTGTCTGTGTGTAGAGTGTGTCATTCACCCGTCACATCTGGCATGGCAAAATCAAAAATAGTACACTACATGTGTGAAATAAAAAAATTGCTGTATGAAATACAATGATACAATGTCGAGGGTAAAAGACTTGAGAAGATGGTGAGTAAGGATTGGTGATTGTCAGTACACTTGCTTCAGCAGATAAACAATAATTCACGTTGGATGTGTTGGCAGCCGCGGCACCACCTGGGTTGCAGTGACACGCTTTGTGATAGTGAAGTGGGGGAATCTAAATCTAAGGTGGAAGGCTCAGGTGGTGCCAGGAATTGTTTCAAGGCTCAGTTTGTAATCCTTCTGTGGACTGACAAACAAAAGCGGGACACGAACCACAGCTTTCTATCCCCCAAAACCCAAATGCCTTTAAATGAGATAATCTACTGGCAAGCAAATTTGAATCAATGTTTGACTTCATGTCCAAAACAGCAGAAATGCAAATGAACAAAACCTCAAAGCAATGCTTGTCTCATTCTTGAGTGAATGGGTGACTCTACCTCAAGCACCCGGAAGTGTTTTTGAAGACGGTGGTCCATTCTGCATCACGTGGCTTCGAGTCCTCGTTTGGTTCATGCTCCCATCCGGAGTGTGGGATGATGACCTCATTGGTCATTGTTTGGAGACCGTGGTTTATGATGACCATCTTCAAGGGTTCGTAGGAGGAAAGGTTCCAAAGAGTCCCTATGAGGGGGGGGGGGGGGGGGGGGGGGGGGGGGGGTCAAGAGAAGAAACAGATGGTAAAGATGAGGGAAAATAAATAGGCAATAAAGAAAGAGGATTATAGATGAAACATGCAATAAAAAAAGAGGAGAGAGGATCAGCCAAAAAGATTGAAAGTGAAAGGGAAAAAAAAGTACATTCGGGGTGGGGGGGAATACAAAGAGACCGAGTGACGATTCACTATAATAACAGCTGTCGGGCAGGACAAACATTATGATCACACTCAAAAGCATGTCAATATTGGCCGAAAATCCATTTGAGGCAGAGAATACAATGGTGGGGTGCTCATAAGCCTGCTATGATGTTACCTGCTTTCCACAGTAGCTCTGCAAGGTTACTAGCAGTTTTCTGTGTGGGCTTAGCTGCTAATCAGCATGAGATATATATCACACCGTTTTGTTTTTTCTTTTAATATACTGTAATCTTTGTGTAAAAAAGCTAAAAAAATAAATACAATATACACAACCAGAATTCTCATCCGGGGTCTGTATTCAACACAATATGTTCTCTATCGGAAGCAAGGATATCACCTCTACATACTTGAATGAATAGAATGGAATCTCTCTTGGTGTAGGCTCCTACCTTCCACTAAGTTTGTGGAAATTAGGGGGCCGTTTTTGTGTGCTTCTTTAAACAAGTAGCAACAAAAACTGTTGGCGTACAATAGGTAACAATGAGAAATGGAGATCCATGTTTGGAGGGTTTGTTTTTATGAACTCACTCAGGTTTGTTTGAGTGTCTGTCATCACTTATCACACCCGCTGTTACATTTAGGGAGCATAAAACTGACACTCTTATCTGGAGTAAGCTTAAACAAGTTCTTAGAGAGAGTGTCTGTGTGTGTGTGTGTGCGTGTGTGTGATTATGTGCGTACGTCTGGGTTGGGTGGGTGAGATTCCGTTGAAGACATCTTATCAACAGGATTCAACCTACACACTTACATCATCATCTGTGTTCAAGAGTCAATGTTAATATCTTTCTACAAAATGCACAAGGGTGTTCAAGGGAGGGTATCATCATCCAGACTTAAATCACATGAATAATGTGGTCCTCCAGGCAATGTCAATAAGATGACAAACAAACATTCACGGCTGACTGCCAGGTTGGATTACTTGCACAGTTGTGACACTGGCATCAGTTTTCGTTGTGACAAGCACCACTCAACAGGCAGTCAACATATGAGCAGCCAGTTGGCCTTAGGAAGACGAGCAGTGAAGAATGATTAGAATGGAAAGAAACTGGATGCTGCAAAGAAATATGTTTGGCAAGAAACATTTGATTATTGAAAGCAATCAAAACTACAAATACAATTCCTGGAGGTGACTACAGTGACTCAGACACAGAAACTATTTGCATGAGTCTATGGCTCCACAGAATTCAATGAGATAAATCGAGACTACACTATTCAGAAATGATCAAAAGTAACCCACTTTTAGTATTTCTTTACTTTATTAAATAAACTTAAGCTTTAAGCGTTAAGCTTTATTGACGAAGGTAAGGTAATTGAGAGGAGATTGTCATTTATAATGCTGACCAAATTGGGCCCCCTCTCCACCTTGGCTGCACTTGAAAGGTCTCTCCATAAGGGTGATGAGCAGAATCAATGGCCAAGGGCAATCTAGACGGAGTCCCACCCTCACCAAAAATGAAGCCAACTTGTTGCCAGTAATGCGGACCAAACTCTGACATTGGTTATACTGGGTCCAAACGGCCCGTAACAGTCGGACCTTCTTTTCGTACTCCCGAGGCCCCTCCAAAAGAAGTCACAGAGGGACACGGTTGAATACCTTCTCCGAGTCCACAAAACACATGTAGACTGTTTGGGCAAACTCCCATGCGCAACAGAGGACCCTGCCGAGAGTGTAGAGCGCGTCCACTGTCCCATAACCGGGACAAAAACCACCCTGCTCCTCATGAATGTGATATTTGACTTCCCGATGGATGCGAATCTCCAGAAACCCTGAATAGACCTTACCAGAGAGGCTGAGGCGTGTGAACCCCCTGCAGTTGGAACAAAGCCTCCAGTCTCCATCCTTAAAAAGAGTGACCACTACCCCTGTTGCCAAAACAAGAAGCACTCTTCCCGATGTCAATGCAATGTGTACCTGGACAGTCCCACTACAGCCAAAGACTCGAGGAAGTCCGGACAGATGTCGTCCACCCTGGGGCCCTGGCACCGAGATGCTTTTTTACCAACTCAGACTTTGTTTCCTTATGGAAGGTATGTTGACTCACACCGACTCACAACCTCCTGATTTGAGGTCAGCAGCACCCCATCCCCACTGTACATAGTGTTGCTGGTGCATTGCTCCCCCTTACTGAGATGCCAGATCAAAATTTTCTCAGAAGTTTGGAAAATCTCTCCACTGCCTCACTGAACTACTCCTATGACCAAGTTTGACCACCAAAGGGACATTCCACTTGGCCAGCTGCTTCAAGAGTCCCATAGGCCAAAAAAGCTCTACAGGAGTCCTTCTTCAGTTTCAGACTCCTTCGGCAATGACAGGCATCAACAACTTTATGGCTACAAACTCCGGTCGGCCATCTCAACAACAGAGGTGTGGAACTCGGTCTACCGAGATTCAACGTCTCCCGCCTAGCCTCGGAACGTAGGTGAAGTTCTGCCAGAGGTGGGAGTGTTTTCGAATGATGACGTGTTTTTCATTTGCCAACAGATGAGCTTTGGTGATGAGAGATTAAAATCTGTCACTCAAATCTAAATTCAAAGCTTGTTACAAAGTTTCGCACAGTGGTTTTAAGATTCTATTCTTCCTTTCTGTTTTATTTTATATCTGAAACATTTGGCAGGGTAAACAACCTGGTTACGGATGTAAAGTTAAAGCTGGGATGCAACCAGCAAGTGTGTGTCACGAAAAGCAGAGCTTGAGTGGTCTTAAGATGACTTTCTCTGCTCAGTCCCTCTCTTTGATGCCTGGGTTTTGTGTGAACATAGACCGGGAAATGGCACAGGAGCTGAGGTTACAACTAATTACATTATATGAGGAGCACAGACAGAAATTATGCTCCTCTGGCTCAGCTATTACATTTGGCCTGCTTATTAACGTCCCCCCCCCCCCACCCACCCATTCCTTCCCTGGCTCAACCTCAGAGGAAAGGAGACTGTCACAACAAACAAGATGTAGAAGCTTTATGTAAATGCTTTTTTTTAATGTGTTTGCCATAAATGTGTTTCATGTAATATGGTCAGAGAATTTAATATAACATTTGTTAAGAATTAAGACAATTATTAGTTCTCTGGGTTTTTTAAAATTTATTTTTGTTAAACTGAGAACTTGGAGGTAATCATTATAAGGTGGTAAAAGGAAAAAGTGGTTTATTACTGTCTATTATACAGTGCAGATTGGTCATGAGTTTGCAGTCTCATTTTTAGCAGCATTAATCCATCTAAAACAGGGGTGCCCAAACTTTTTGGACCATAGATCGACTTTCCGATCAACCAACCTCCCGCGATCGACCCGTTACCGCCCACGCTCACGCACATACATGCCATGATGAGCAACAGCCTGACAGGAAGGCATGCGACGCACTTTTGCAGCCTGTTAACTATCGTAGCTCACACGTACCATTTTAAAGGGCTTCCCTCGGCCCTCTAGATTCCTATTCTTTGTCCGTGCCCTCGGTGAAATGTACACGAATCAAACTCTGAATGAGAATAATGACGATAAAAGATATAGCGCAACGGCTCTGATCACAAGCTGCAATTGCAGACTGCTGAGCGCTAACAACTTCCGGTGACGTAGGTCACGCGGCACTGTAGGTTAAAGATTTACCTGCTTTATTTTTATTTTTTTTCATACTTTTGTGAAAATGAGACTTATAGAATGATTAGGGTGCGGTGTACATTAACACCAAAAAATATTTTAATAACATGCACGAAGACCTACAAATGGCTGTTAGTTTTTTTTCCTTCTCTACTCCCCTCGCGGGCGGCCCGGTAGTCCAGTGGTTAGCACGTCGGCTTCACAGTGCTGAGGTACCGGGTTCAAATCCAGCTCCGGCCTCCCTGTGTGGAGTTTGCATGTTCTCCCCGGGCCTGCGTGGGTTTTCTCCGG
The DNA here is from genome assembly GCA_018466805.1 of Hippocampus abdominalis. Classification (NCBI taxonomy): domain Eukaryota; kingdom Metazoa; phylum Chordata; class Actinopteri; order Syngnathiformes; family Syngnathidae; genus Hippocampus; species Hippocampus abdominalis. Next base: position 19,101,943 of record CM031698.1, on the reverse strand, counting down.
GTGCTCCGGTTTCCTCCCATGTTCCAAAAACATGCATGGCAGGCTGATTGTGCACTCTAAATTGTCCCTAGGTATGAGTGTGAGCATGGATGGTTGTTCGTCTCTGTGTGCCCTGCGATTGGCTGGCAACCAATTCAGGGTGTCCCCCGCCTACTGCCCGAAGACAGTTGGGATAGGCTCCGGCACCCCCCGCGACCCTAGTGAGGATGAAGCGGTTCGGGAAATGGATGGATGGATACTCCCCTCGCGATCGACTTGGGACCAGTCCGCAATCTACCGGTCGATGGCGATCGATGTAATTGGCACCCTGATGTAAAGTATCAAGGAAATTGTGCCTTACTCGTGTTGCAAAGATCAGTGGATCCATGTCACCACTAAGGTATTGGTTTGACTAATGTAGCTTTTCATTCATATGTTCAGGAGGGAGGAGAACAGAAATGTTTTACTGATTATTATTGAAGAGCTTTTGTGCATTTAAAGTAAGGTTGATCAATTTCAGGCAAAAATTGTTTTGCGGATTTCAATTCATATTTTGCCCTGCTAAAACTGTTGGTGAATATCTGTTTCAGGAACATTTGTGATTTTTTGAACACTGACAAACTGACATGAATGCAGCATTCGCTTACCGATAACGACAGTTTTGCCAATACTTTGATGGAAGAGTCCATAAAAAAAGAATAATTCATACGACATGTTGGTGGAAATGAACACACACACAGAAGCCTAAGAAGATGAATATGAAAAGAAGTGTCATGGACAAGGCTCAATAAAAATGTGGAAAACACACAAACGTCCGCATCATCACTTTCCGCGGCAGGATGAAGAATAACTCTATGGTTTTACAGTCACAGACCACTCCTACAGCCAATTCTTATGAAACGAATACTAAAAAAAGAATTCTATATTTAAAACCCCTCAATTATATGTAATTCTAGAAGAAAACCTGACGAATGCTGGCCAGATGGTCTGGGGCTGCAAGCTGAGCTTGCATTGTGACAAGCCTTTTTCACTGGAGAGGGAAACCTGAAGCTTGGGAAACTGCAATACACTGAATCAAACGTGGAGGAAATGAATGGAGAGGAGAAAAAGATGAGAAAGGAAATGAGAGCAAAAGCAGTAGAAAAAACAAAAAAAGGTTCTCGTCCATTCCTTTCACTATGTCTTGTGATTCGGGGTTATTTTTAGCAAATGCAATGCAGCGTTATAAAGGCAATTATCTCTGCTGTGCCAAAGTCATCACTCACTATGACATCCCTGTCAAAATAAACACACATGCACACCTCGTACACTGGCATTTGATCTTCTAAAGGGGAGACTAAATGGAATAACCCCCCCCTGAAAAAAAACCCCCCAAAAAAACGAGGCTGCAGTGAAAGTTGGGAAAAGCATCACAAAACAACAATGCAAGGTTATGGTTGAGACAGGAAAACTGAAAACAAAGAGCAAATAACTTGAGAGAATACAAATCTTCCACAAAAAAAAAATCTACAGTGAAAAACCAAGGGCATGTCCTAATTAGAAAGATGGCAGCTGCATAACCTTCATTAATTCTCAGACATGCTGACAAGGTCATATAGACATTGTCAATTATTTTGAGTGCTTCAAGATCCAAAATTCACCAACTCTGTAATGACAAACTAGTTTTAAGTTCATTTGTGATGCTCCTGATCTTTTGCTCCGTGATGTTGAGCAATGATTCATTTCTTTGTTGGGTGTTGATTTGATGCATTTGCTGTCTCTGTGATGGTTGCTTCTGCGGCTTTGAGAAATACGACCTCGAGTGCTTACGTTTCAACGGAAGCATTAACCAACCTGAAGCAAATACATACAGCATGTTAATTAAAAAAAATGAATTAAAAATGATCTAGGTGGAAATAATGTTTACAATAAGATGAGCTGTGAACATGTTAAATTTGGGGGGGGGGGGGATGAAAACCAATAAAGTAATCTTGTTACAGCAAAGAGTTCACACCACATATTAGTGCATGTGATTAAACGAACCCATAACCTCTGCAAATGCCCAAGTTGACATCTCATTTGCTCGGTTTATAAAATAAAATGAATTCATAATTTAATGAACAAAAGAATGTCATTTTACTAGTTACATTTGTGCACTTTCTTTTAAATGAAACAAATAAACGGTCCTCTTACCAGTGATGAGCTCTCGAACCTCCATGTCATTCGTCTTCCTCAGGAGGCGAATGAGGGCAGGAATGCCATCGCAATTTTTGATGGCCACCTTATTGTCATTGTCCTTGCCATAGGAGATGTTGCGCAAGGCGCCGCAAGCCTTGCGGTGGACCTCAGACTTGGGGTGGTCCAGGAGCGCCACCAGGACAGGAATTCCCTTCAGCTGGCGCACATCCTTTTTGATTTTATCGTTTTCATAGCACAGGTGCTGCAAATAGGCAGCAGCATTGGATTTGACAGGATCGATGGGGTGGCCCAACATGGCAATGACCTCCGGTAGATCAGGGTCACGCCAACGTGGATCCTTACGGATGCTGTCAATTGAGGGTGAACGTCGACCACCCATACGGTCCAGACTGGCCATGCTCCCTCGCTCTGGCTGCGCCAGTGGCGCACAATAAATGCCATGGATGTACGCGTGGCGGTCATCAACGTGCTCTGTATCGATGGGCTCATCTGGGTAGCCTCTAGAAAACAGAGAGAGAGAGGACAATAAAGATCAGAGGGATAGAAGGGCTAAATACAGGGGGGCCGCAATTTGGCTCAGAGCAGAATTAGCTCGTCAGAGAGACAGAGGAAACTGAGGCCAATGACTAATGAGGGGGTGAAAGCGAGGTGAAAGAATGTGGGTGTCAGGAAGATACAATAGAGAGACACAAATACTGTATGAGTTTGGAATCAGTTCCTAAGTAGTGAGAGAGAGGCAGAAAAGTTCTGTCTTACATTTTTTTTGCTCAATAAAATGTTTCAATGAAACAAATCATGAAGAACAATATTGCAAAATTGTTTGTGCAAACCGTCATAAAAAAAATATGGGACCACCCTTGGTTCTTCAGTATTGTGTATAAAATGTTAGTTAGGTAATCATTTAAGACTTTAATGATTCGCTCCCTAACATTTTCTACAGTAACTCAAGTGTTCCAATATAACAAAGATGATGCAGCACCAAAATAGCCAGATTTGATATTGAGCTCTTATTGGCTGTCACCATTTTTAAACAGGCAGATGCCAATTTGCTTCACGGGCTGGACGATAAATGGTCCATCCCTGAAAAAAATATTAGACATCATGTCTGGCCATTTCGTATTGTTGTTTTGTTTTTTTCCCTTTTTAATTATGGCCAAAATCACTTCAGTTTTTCCCATCAATATCTATGGACCAGTCCTGCCAAAACTGTTAGTCAGAGGATGCAGCTTTTGTGGTTGATATTTTTTTTTCCATGGCTGGATTTTTGTAAATCAACTTCTCTTCATTCAAAAGGACATGCAAGCTGAAATGAAAACTTCTTCCTCCCTCCCAGTGCCAAAATAAGGACAATAGAGAAAATCAAACTGAATGCTGAATTGAATGTAGTGCCACAGTCGAGTGAACCCAAACATGCCGTCTAGTTTCTGGTAACATGAGTCGTATGAATACAACTGCAGACAAGGAAAAGTGCAGGCAGTACCTGAAATTCTATTAAAAATGGTCATAAAATGTGACCTGATGTTCATCGAAGTCACACAAATATAAACTGTAGTTTAAGACCAAACAAACAATAACGTGTTGTTTTTTTTGACACGACAAAATAATTGTAATAATTCCGAGTGCCGGGTGAGAAAAGCATGTGAAACCTGAGGCAGATGATTTCTCCAGGGGTTGGTTGAGAGTCAGCCAACCTAGGCTTCAATCAAAGTGATTAGTTGGACGTCTTTATTAAAACTGTTCTGTCTCATTGAATTGAAAAAAAAAACAAACCAAAAAAAAAAACTAAACACCAGTTAAGAGTTTGCTCTTCTCAAGAAGCATTTCTCGATGTGAACCATGTCAAGCTCTACTATTAACTCATTCACTCCCAAAGACGTATTTAGATGTCTTTTCAGACGCCACACATTTAATCCCAGCTCCTCATTTTATATTGACTATACATGAAAAGGGTCTGAAAAGATCTGAAAAGACATCTAAATACGTCTTTGGAGTGAATGAGTTAAGAATAGTTAACCTGCATGTAGCTATAAAGGGTTGCAAGAGTAAAGCTTTGATGCCCATTGGTCTAGGGGTAGACAAACCCTCCAAAAAAAATTAAGAAGTTCAACACTGTTCTTTCTCTTCCTCAGATGACACAGCGCAGAATGCTCAATGAGGTCAATAACAATCCGGCAGAAGTGTCTGATGCAACATCTCTATTGGCAATTCTGCAATTAGTATAACTGAATAAGATAGATGTCATGGGAAGACACCACGGAGGAAGACACTGTTGTTAAAAATAAAGAAATACATCAATCAATAAGTCAATCAAAAAATAAATACAAACTCCTGCAGGTTTGAAGTTTGCACAAGTCGAATTCAATGTTTCACAGCGCTACTGGCATATGATTGTGTGGACAGAAAGAAGAAAAGTTTAATTGTTTAGAAGGAATGCACAATACTATGTATGGAGAACAAAAGGCACGACACACTACTTTAAAACCTCATCCCGACTATTACGTATCACAGAGGAGGCATGATCGTTTGAGACTGCTTTGCTTCCTTAGGGCCTAAATGGATTGTATTATTAAAGGAAGAATTCATTTTCCGAGTTTAATCGGATATTTTGCAGGAAAATTTAAAACCGTCCGGCCGCCATTCGAAGCTCAGTGTCACACAATGACTCAAAGCACAAAAGAAAATGAACAACTCAATGACTTTAACACAAGAAAATGGGCCTTCGGAGTAGTCCAGTGAGACTCCTGACCTCAAAACTAATGGCTATACTATGCCATGACCTCAAGAGAGCAATTCATCCCAGAAATGCCAAAAATATTGCTGAAAATTCCTCAGGACCATAGCAGGTCTGATCTGAAACTGTTTGGTTGAACCAAACGGTCAACCATTCATCACATCCAAAGGTTCACATACAGGTACTGTTGTTTGCATGATGCCTTCAATCAAAACACGTTGTTTGCATGATATTAGTTAAGGAAACCTGTGTTTGTCTAACGCTGACGGGGACGATAATCAGATCACACTTTGTGACCAATTTACACAGCAACTAAGGTCATTTGAAAAGTGTTCACTTACTTTTTTTAGCAACTGTATTTGTAGTCATGATTACATGACTCCGGGGTGTTGGCAGAGAAAGGTTTGAGGAAAGGACTCAAATCCGGATGATACACTTTCATCATCTTCCTGTTTGCGTCACAGTATGAGCTTTGTTTATTTTACGACATGATCCATCTCACGTTTTCCGCATCATAACTTTTGATGTATGGCGGTTTGGTTGTGCAACAAAATGGTGGCCAACGGAGGTGGTTGGCAAAGAATTCCAATGAGATATCACGCTTTCATGAATTTCATGTCAATTATGCATTTGCATGGGTTTTCCCCGGCATGCATTTTGCTGGAAAATGTCTGCATTCCTCAGATGAGATTTTGCCTTCATTTTGCCCTGCGGCACGACACCAGCTTTTATAGTTAGATGGTTAGAGTCAGATTCTACTGCTGGTGGAATTGATACAATGCAAATTGCTTGAGCAATGAAATAAGATATTACTGTATATCGCCAATTCAGCTAGATGGAAAAAGGAATTACCCGATAATGAGCGAGGAACTATGACAGTCTAAATTTACATGCAACAGGAACCCAAAAATGAGGTTAGAGTGAAGAATAGAAACATTGCTAGACAACAAGGTTAAATGCAGCACATTTGAATGGATTACCCCCTTTTTGTGTGTGCCCAAATTGTGTCAATTTGTCCAATGTAAACAAAAATGTTTGACAGAACATGTATCACAAAACAAAAGTTCAGAAAGCACAAACCTGGGAGACCATTAACCACAAAACAGAGGGGCCGGTAAAGCGTAACTTCAAATGACTGCAAGGCATCTTTTAAAAACTATGACTCTAAGCTTTCAAAATAGGTGCCTCCATAGGAAACACACTTCTACTCTCTGAGGTCATCATCAAGAGTTTGATATCTCTGTTATTACAGAAGGAAGATAATACACAAAACAATCTCAGGATCATCATTCCCTCTAGTCTCTCGTACACCGAATATTTTTTCCGCGGCGATCCACCATGTTCCCCCCATATTTTCAACATAGATGAGATGAACAGTTGCGCAGCTCTGTTTGCTAAGATCTTGGCCAACGCGACCAGGCTTTTGGTAAAACAGACGTCATGTGGTTGAGTGATGGGAATGTCAGGATTTGCATTTAAATTGGTGCTATTGTGTGTACACGGGAAGGTTGGCGGGGGGCATCCGGGGGTGGGCGCGGGAGGGGGGGTGTATTGAGCAGGACGTGAAAGGGCTCTGGGCTTTCGGCTCTAGTATGATTACAGTAGATCATTCACTTCATGTTGATAAGGCTGCTAAATCATCAGGTTATTTGTTTGTACACTCGTCTATGAATGCATTAGTGAGCTAAATTTTCCAAGAGGCAGTGAACGGATGATAAATGGATAGTCACTGTTCTCCAAATAATTTTGCATTGGCAATTTAAGAAAAACATCTCGCTTCTTTCTGTTTAGATCACTGATATCAAGAATTTTGCTTCCCTGGTGACCTTAAATAAATGAAAATTACTGAAGGAATTATTACATGTAAAAGCAAGTCAGGTTTCATGCAGTATGTGGGAAAATTGGGACTTTTCTGCTTATGGGAACATGAAACCAAGGAATGGAAACACTGAAAATGTCAAGAAAACTTAAGTGAGATTAATGTTAAAGACATATTAATTAAGCTTTCTGTCATGCAAATGCTCAATAGTGTCATGTTTGCTTGTTTTGTTTTTCAGCCCCAGCTGGAGTGAAGGGCGTTTCCCTCCAGCAGGTGCACCTGTTACGCGTTTACTAAACAACCCTGGCATGTATTTAAGGTCTGCCAAGGTGCCTAGTCTCTTGTCAGATTATTGACCTTGCTCGCTGTTGTGCTTCAAGTGTTCTACTCTAGACCTCTCAATATCTTTCATAATCGTTCTTGTTTTGTCATAGCGGAATGTTATTCCTATTTATCGACCTTGGCCTTTAGTTTCGTGTTGTTGGACTTGTAACATTTCGTTTGTGCATTCTCTGGAACTCACTTCCACCCAACATACTAGTGATGGGTCCATGAGGCCTCATGAGGCGTGTTGACACACTGACACACTGTGTTGATAATGTGCTGATACTGTGTCGCTGACCACTGCCACCTGCTGGACCTTCAAAATCCCTGCAGCCAACCCACTTGACAGACTCAACTGACTGATTTGATGATGAAGCGTATACAATATAATTCACATCCATGCATTCATATTGTATCATTCAATGTGTTTCAATAATGTGAAAATCATGTGAATGAGGATGCTTGTGGGCTTTGTCTTCACAAATTTTTATTTAGAAAAATAAGATGCTCCAGTGTTTTAAATTTCAGTCTGTTGCGTTTCTTGCATGCTATTTCCCCTGCTGTGGAGAACACACATACACACAATGGAAGACATGTCAAAAATCCAAGAGGCACTTAGTGAGACAAGGAGATTTGAATAAATACCTTATTCTCCAAAAGGAGATCAAAATGGCTCTACACGGAGGACAATTTGCGTTTGTCCGGAAGCTGCTCCATAATATGCACGTACTGTAACAACGTCACTCGAAAGAAGCGCGTCTCAGCAGTCGATAGTCCGCTGCTCTGTGCTGTGCGCGCATGAGCGCGAGCACGCACTCACGGCGCAGACGCAACCCACGCCACATATTAAAGAAGCTTTGAACTATGACAACAGCTAAGCTAGCCTAGCCGATGTAATGATGGTCAGCAGACATGGTTTACATTTTATGTGACTTTTAATAACAACGTGGCAGAGTCGTCAAACATGCGGTGTGCTCACTCGCAGTCACTTCCTGGAACTCCCCTTATAGGCGGGACCTCTCAATCAACTGGAGTACGACGTACAGTACAAACTTTCATAAAGCACTTCTCATATAATAATAGCCTATTATACTGTATGACAGCCGACACAACGTCAAGTCGAAGTCAGACGGACACGTTTCTCTGATAATCTATGTGTTTTCCTTTGTGCCCAAATATATATTTTTATTCGAGCGAGGGTGAGGTCTGGCTTGTTTCGGCAGGCGGCATTGTGTCGCCAGACGCACTTCCTTATAAACACTGTGTGGCGGGCTTTTGCTGCGTCGACACCCCCTGGACTGAGTCGACGCCGCCAGGACTGTGTCACGCAGCCTGGACTGTGTCGACGCAGTCCAGGCTGCGCCGACGCAGTTCACGTGTTGATCACGTGATCTCATGAAGCAGCGCACACACTGACACGTGGATTGCTCTGTGAGCCCGACGCATGCGTCGATGCATCAGTGTTGCTGGACCCATCACTACAACATACGTAATATTGATTCTCTTCCCACATTCAAATCCCATCTCAAAACCCACCTATTCAAAATCGCATACTCAATTTAAATTAATCTCTACTTTTATTATTTATTATAATTTTATCTGTGGTTTTATTTGTTTTTTTGTTCTTGATTGTAAAGTGTCCTTGAGTGTTTTGAATGGCGCTTATAAATAAAATGTATTATTATATTATCATTATCATCGGTGTTCTCTAGTACGCTGCGTTTTGCAAGCGATTTTTGTTTTAGGCCTTGTTTTTTCTTGATTGCTTGTGTCCAGCGATCACAATTTGTACTTTGTCGGTGCACTTTTCTGGAATAAATATTTTTGTAATCGCACTTTGTCTGAACCTGAAGTTCTGGAACATTATTTGGTTCAGTCCAGAACGTGACAAATGGAAAGGAAGCAACTTTTAAAAAGCTACTGACGAGCAGCAATCAGGTATTTGAAGCTGCTAATGTCTTCAGAGTCCCAAGAACCTCTCAATGCAGGAAGGCTTGCAGCCATTCATGAAGCCATATTTCAGCCACCCCTCATTAATCTCACCAAGAGAAAAACTGGCAGTTGTTTCAGAAATACAAATAGCTCAAATAGTTGTATTCACTGTGATGAATGCTGTGCTGGGTTGGATGGTCCAGATGTATGCATTTCGAGAAGGTTGGTGCATAGCCACCACATCGCAACAAGGCTGCAACATCATTGAGTTGTAGGCTGCTTTAGGGTGCCTGAAGCTATTGGCCACTGTATAATTGTCGGGCAAGACAACTCACCCTCCCGTGGTGACCTGAACCCAATTGAGCATATGTGCAGATTTCTTAAAGGGAAGATCAATATCCAGATGCGCATTATTCCGATTACATTCCAATACAGTACAGTCAAACCTCGGTTTTCGAACGTCTCTGTTCTCGACCAATTGCCTCGGATGACGACCGAATTTCGGTTCTCGAACAAATTGAGCGCACTTGAATGCGTCACTTGACTCCTCTCGCCTTCCTTACATGAGGAAGTGACACTTCCTCGGGTAGACGAGGAAGTGATGCTTCTTCGTATAGCGTTCCATTGTGAACAGACGTGTTCAATGAAGATGTTTTTTTTAAAAAGAGTATGGTTTTGGTTTTCGAACAAATCGGTTTTCAAACAGCCTTCTGGAACGGATTATGGTCGAAAACCGAGGTATGACTGTATTCCGATTTGAGTGTAACCAGTGCCTAGACCGAATGAAAATGCGCCACACAAACACATCAATTGTAACAAACAGGCCAAATCCGAATGGGATTTCAATCAGATTCACAGATGTAGTACATTCCTTTTGCCAATCCGAACAGAAGTCATGTACCGTACATGCTTCAATTGGAATTGCTCGGCTATGTCCTGTCTGCGCATGCTCTTTCTTGATGTAAACGTGCCGTGAATTCGTCGTTCACACCCTTGAAATTATGGCTTCCAAACTGAGCTTGTCTGTGAAGGAGAGCTTGTTTTTAACTACTTGGAACTTGTTATTGATCAAGCTGTTGCTTTTTAAAATAGTGTAATAACAATCGCAACAACTGTTTAAATAGACTCAGCCCCGCCTTTATAAATGTAGAAGCACATTAACACCAGATCGTCATAGATCACGTCACATATAAACAGTTGACCAGAGATCTTCAATCAGAATGACAAAAGAGTTTTCATGTAAAGCCCGGCTTTTGAGGATGGACTGCAGTACAGTTATTTAAGAACTTACAATACTTACTGTAATTGGAACACTGCATTGTACACACTATAACTGGGCCTAGTCACCTAACTCAATCACAAATACAATACATTCATCTCAAATGAATCACACATTCACCAGCTTTCTATCAATTATTTTCACTATCCTTTGATAAAAAGCGGTCCATCACGCATGTCTCTGGAATGTGTATTGCAGGAAGAGGAACTTCAAAGGATTAGAAATTGTTCAAATGTTTTCATCTTTTTAGTGTTTATGAGCATTTGAGTGAATACTGCCAACATACACAGCATTTCTGTGCATTATGGACAGTTGTTTTATGATGCAAAACGCTTGGCTGAGCAATAGCAAAAAAATGACAACAAAGCGGCAAGCCTGGAATGTTTATGGCTTGCTTTTCACCAATGCGCTGCATATATTACTCACAGCCACTACTGGGTGATTGCATTATTCCGAATAGACAGAAAGGTTATTCTATTATTTAGGGGATTGTTCGGGGTAAGCTCAAACATGATAAACAGGAAGCAAAGTATCAAACAGAGTATTCAGCTCTCTGAGGAAATCTTCTGGCAGGATGAAGGGAAGCGGTGGGGAGTGCGGGTGACGGTGCAAGGAGGAGGAGGAGGAGCTGGGTGGTGACAAATCACTTCCGCGGGACAACCCCTAAAGACACGACTTGATTAGAATGAGACAACCCAACGCTCAATCAAAAACCCGTGTGTGTGCGTATATGTGTGTGTGGTGACCCCAAGATGCAGGTGTCCAGGTGCAAGTTGCCCAAGGAGAAATGAGTCATTAGAGATTGCCTAGTAGACGTCCCGATAGTCTGACCCAGTTCAAAAGCATCTATTAATCACACTGGCATGAGGGACACACTCACACGCACACACACACGCGCACACAGATGCATATATGCAGAACTGTGGCAGTGGAAACGCACTGACTCGCGCATAACAGATGGATGAGGGAAATTGCAGCGTGATGTAGTCACGGAAAGATAACTGGTGGGTCAGGAGAAAAAGCTAAAGGAGTCTTGTCAAGTGTGTTAACTGTATAGTCTCGACAGAGATGAATGAAAAAGAGTTGACGTGCCCTCGTCTTGTACCAAGAGCATACTATTGATACATTAAAAAAAGCTGGTCGTGGCTTGTTTAAAAGAAATGTTGAGAAGCCAACCTTTTTTTAATGGGGGTATACTCTATATTGTAGTAATTCAATAATTCAAACAAAGAAAACTATTTATGACCATGGAAACACTATCATGACATCAAAGCAAAATTGTAAATAAGGCAGAAAGTCTCAAAAGTTGGTTGGTTCAGGGTGACCCCCGCCTATTACCCAAAGTCAGCTGGGATAGGCTCCAACAGGCCCGCGATCCTCATAAGGATAAGCGGATCGGATAACGGATGGATGTATATCGTAACTGCTTATCTCAGAGACCATCCAGCATAATTCAACACTTTTATGCATGTGATTTTGACAACAGGCACATACTGTAGCACACACACACATTGCTACTGCTGATCATCTGGACTGGGTTGCCAAGTTACACGACTTTTGACTATCTTGACTGAGGATTTTAAAAAATTAGCTTCTCGGGTGGAAAAAAAAAACCGGAATTCATGTTCATAGTTTTGATAATAATAATAACCTTTGAGAAATGCATCATAAAGTTAGTAAAAATTATAAAAGGAAAACGTGATTAGAATTAAAACCAAAAAGAAAGTAGTGGGTTTCTTCAATTCAAGCCGTTTTTTTCCAAGGGCTACATACAGAAAAATCAAAGAAGGCAAGGACCATTTTGACATATTTCATTCAGCCATACTATCATTGGATATAAAGATATGTGATGCTGCCTTTATTTTTATACACAGTATACGGTGTAGTTGAAAAATAGGTTGGTAATTAAAAAAAAGGTCAATGATTTTCAGGTGGTCCAATTTTAGGGTCAAGTGTGTTGTTTTTGCTACTCCATAATTTTGGTTTGCTCCTGCTCGCCATAATTTCAGATAATTGTGCTTCACAAAGATGTGACCTGGAAATAGAGCCGAGGTATTCACAGCTTTATTGGCAGTTGTCAAGGCTCCGCTGCCTCATTTGCGAGCCTGCCACCACTGATGGCACAGAATAGGCTTGTTGCAAGAAAATCACCTTTAGGGGCACTTCCGTGCAGCTGTTTTTTTTTGAGGGGTTTTTTTTTCTTGGAAATTGTAGGCTCTTCATCTTCTGTCTCACCAAATGACCTTTTCCTCTTTCCGAAGAAGCTCTCCAAAGACGTTTGTCTTATTACCCCTTTTTGTCAGCTTGTGGACTCTTTTTCTATGTATTGTATCTCGGGCAAGCAGTTTGACGTGTGCAAAGGCAAAGGCGGATGCTCGAGATTTTCCAAATAAAATTCCTTTCAGACTCTGACCGCCAAGAAAATATTTTTTGTTCATTCTCTCTGTGCGGCACAGTTCCAAATGGCCCAAAGAGCGGTACGGGTCAGGGTGACTGGGAGCCGACAGATTTGGACACTAATCCATCCGTCCATTCATTTTTTGAACCGCTTTATCCTCACAAAGGTCACGGGGTGTGCTGGACCCTATCCCAGCTGTCTTTGGGCAGTAGGTGGGGGACACCCTGAACCGGTTGCCAGCCAATCGCAGGGCACACAGAGACGAACAACCATCCGCGCTCACACTCACGCCTAAGGGACCATTTTGAGTGTTCAATCAGCCTGCCATGCATGCTTTTGGAATGTGGGAGGAAACCGGAGTACCCGGAGAAAACCCACACAGGCCCAGGGAGAACACGCAAACTCCACACAGGGAGGCCGGAGCCGGGATCGAACCCACGACCGTGGCACTGTGAGGTCGATGCGCTAACCACTGGATCACCGGGCCGCCCGATTTGGACACTAATTTCCATCTAAATCACAATTATATATTTTACCAATAAAGTTTGGACAAGTGTGTGCTTCCAAGTTGACCGAAGGCCAATTTATGCTCTGTACCAGCATGACTGCACAGCAGTGAACAAATTGAGGTCCATACAAGCATATAAGCCCGCACAGAGCCCTGACCATAAGTCTATCAAACACCTTTGAGATACACTGCAACAAACACGGTGAGCCATCAGGCCTTCTCCCAGGCCCAACATAAGTGATGTCTGACCTCGCAAATGTGCTTCTGGATGAATAGAACAATTCCCACAGACCCACTTCAAAAACTTGCCAGACGAGTGGAAGCTCTAATAGTTGCAAAATGGAACACTTATGCAACCACGCTATCTCAGTTGTTTCGTTTTTCCATCCCCTCTCTAAAAGGTGAGTTGTTGTATTTTTTGGGTTGGGTTATAGGTCACTTTTTTTTAAATTTAATATATCACAAAAACTTACCATTTGTATGAGGGTGTTTACTGTACACTTTGTATCCTCTGTATATAGTATAACTTACTAAAATAAGCATTTAACATTCATAGGGAAGAAAGCTGTCTTACCCAATTGCTGACTGAGCATTCACTACACTCAGCAGAGCCCAGGAATGTGTTCATATTGTGTGCTAAAAATCAAATACTAATGTACAGAAAGGAAGCTAATATTCATACAAGTCCCAAATCATAACCATATTAAGCGTTTCACCTCACCTGACTCTGGGCCCATCACGAAGTGGTTCCCGATGGGTGCGACCCCGGTTGGCTCCTTTTAGTGTGCGCCGGTTAGCCGTGGAATAGTCAGGTTCAAGCTCATATGGCTCCTCGTCCTCAGGGCCAAAGCTGCGACGATCATCTTCCAGGCCATATGGTTCGGCCTGAAAGCGCTCGGGCTGGGAGCGGTTCAGGTCCACAGTGCTGCTACCCATGGGCACCTGGGGTTGGGCCACGTGGCCATAGTCATCCTTACGAATGGGCAGTGTATAGCTGTTCTCTGGCCGGTAGCTATTAGGCATGTAAGGGTAGCGAGGAGGACGGAAGTTGATGCCTCGTGACAGGCTGCCGTAGTTCTCCGTCAAATCAGCGTAGCCATCATGCAGACCGTAATGGCGAATGTACTGACTCTCTGGCGTTTCACCATAAGAATCATTGTAGGAGTTGTTGTAGGAGCGTGTCAAGGTGGATGAGGCTTGAGGCGTGATGAAGCGATCGCCACCGTTCTTGATGTAGCGTCGGTCAATTGAATCGGTGTAGCTTCCCAATGGGGATGAACCCTCAGGCATGGGCAAGCCGTCAGGGCCAAGAGGAACCTGACGCACAGTTCGTGTGGTCACCGTCTTCACCATTTTGGTCACCTGCAGAAGAAACCAAATGTACCTGTCATCCAACTGAACACTAATTTGCATCCAAGTAGCATGATGCCACTATCAGCCAGCGTAGGAAACAATCTAAACCATGCACATCCCTTCATACAAATGTTCTTAGACACTCGTGGAACACCATGCAGAAAAAAAGGCAACAATGTCAATGCTTGCATGAAGATACAATAATAGCCACTGCTAACCCTAACCCTAACCCTAACCCTAACATCAGTTCTGATTTGCTAGCTAACACAACTAGACAAAAACCACATCTGACATGAACAGAGTAATCATGTTGTCTGGCTTATCTTGAAATATGATGTCAGAGAGACACCTGAGCATTACAAAACCACCAGACCTTGACTAGGGTGAACCTCACTGTGATATTCAGAGCTGTATTTCCAAGACGAGCAGACCTTCACGGAGCTATCTCACACTCACTTCATTCCATAGCTACTGCATTATTCTTCCTCTGAGCCTTACCGAAGAAATAGAGCAAACAAACCTCATTAGCTGTGTTATTCAGAATGCAAAAAAACAATTTGCTGCCCAGTGAATACTGCTCGAGATCATTCATTCATTCATTCATTTTCCGAACCGCTTCATCCTCACTAGGGTCGCGGGGGGTGCTGGAGCCTATCCCAGCAGTCTTCGGGCAGTAGGCGGGGGACACCCTGAATCAATCGCAGGGCACACAGAGACGAACAACCATCCACGCTCACATTAGGGACAATTTAGAGTGATCAATCAGCCTGCCATGCATGTTTTTGGAATGTCCACGCAAGCCCGGGGAAAATGCAAACTCCACACAGGGAGGCCGGAGCTGGGATCGAACCCGGTACCTCTGCACTGTGAAGCCGACGTGCTAACCACTGGGCTACCGGGCCGCCTGCTCGAGATCAATAATTACTTATTGCATTCCAAGCTATAAGATAATCTCTGAATCAATTATGTTGATGAAAATAAATTGTCCTCTGCAGAGGGGCCATTCTGATGCTTTTATTTTTGTATCCAACAGGATTAGGCATTCCACCTTGACTAATCAGCATTTCTTTGCAAGATAATTCATTCAAATGTTCATCTCGTTCCGGCATTCAATTCTGATGGGCTTCATTTGTGTCTTTGTTAAGGTTGAGGAAACCCAAACAGTGTAGACGTTACAGGTCTTGTAGGCTTGAGTACACCCCAATTGTGAGTCTGAACACAAAACCAATTTCAGGAATTCCAAGTCCCGAATTAATTATTAGTGTATACGTGGTTCTAGCGCTACATGACCTTGGCTTGGAAAAGATCTCATTTGCTTGTTTTAAATTAGGTTTGTGACCTTGAAAGGAAAAGTGCACTTTCATCCTCTTGATTTAGAACTTAGTCAATATACTCTACAAAGAAATCAGCTGGATGTCAAAGCTATTCTTGATGGGGGAATATTCAAATGTCAGATTGCCTTTATTTCATTATTTGCACATTCATTCCTGACATTGTATAATCGTTGCGGATAAGTGGGCAAACAAAAATCTGAACAGGCACCTTTGCAGTCCCAACAGCAGTTACTATGCAATCTAAACACAGGCGTTTGCCCCATTTGCAAGGTTGCAACCCTCACAGGATAGACTCATGTCATTTACTGTTTACCAACAGATAAGAGAGAGGGAAAGGCTGCGGGCATCTATTTGTTCACTGACTGTAAAATGTTTCGCAATCTCTGCAGCATTCACTTTTAAATGGACATTATGTGGCAGAATTGGGTTGCAATTCAGTTTTTGAAGAAGTCAAATGTTAGTTTTGATGCAAAATGTGTTAAGTGAACTAGGCAGGGGTAGCAAAATGCAAAAGAGAAATCACACAGGGTTCGGCATCCTTTACTGGCTCTGTGTCATATGAAGCATTGGTGAAAATGGAGACTGGTGTGGGTGTCCTGGTAGCAGGCCTCGACTCCACTACCAAGCTCTTTGTCACTGGTATTGGATGGTAGGTGCAGCAGGAAGCAGTTTTGACCACCTTCGTCACCTAGAGTTGAAGTGATGTGCGTCAGCCAACTGCTGTACAGTAAACTGTATTTATTTTACAAACTGACAGATGGATTACAGGAGATGAAAGGTTCCAGGACTGGTTTCACAAAGATTGGCAAACTTTAATTCCATTGATGTTGGAAATAGAAACATAATTCAAGAATCCAAATCATTTTAACATCAATTAAACTGCATACACAACTACAACTACACACAAGACAAAGGCAAAATATTTTCATTTCAAAACTGATGAAGATTATTGGGGGGGGGGGGTTCTTTCAATTTGAATTTCATGCCTGCAACACATTCCTCCAAAAACTGGGAGTTTTGGTCGAAACCAAGGACGAGGGAGGCTGGTAAAGTTCCGCAAAGTTCATCAAACACATTCTTCAGGCTTAGTTGTTCACAAGCAAGGATAGGGTGAGGTTCAACACTTGGTGAACAACTGCATGAGCAAAGAGTTCAACAGTTTAAGAACATCTTTTCTTAACGTACAATTGCAAGGAATCTAGGAATGTCATCATCCCTGCAGGTACGCGGCAAGGCCAAATACCAGCACTGAACATATCTTAGTCTCTAAAATGGAAAAAAATATATACAGTCAAACCTCGGTTTTCGTCCATAATCCGTTCCAGAAGGGTGTTCGAAAACCGAAATTATTTGAAAACCGAAACCACGCTCTTTTTAAAAGAAAAATGTTTATTGAACACGTCTGCTCACAATGGAAAGCAACACGAGGAAGCGCCACTTCCTCGTCTACCCGAGGAAGCATCACTTCCTCGTGTAAGGAAGGCGAGAGGAGTCAAATGGTGCATTCAAGTGCGCTCAGTTTGTTCGAGAACCGAAATTTGTTCATCATCCGAGGCATAAAAAACTCGAAATTTTTGGTCGAAAACCGAATTGGTCGAGAACCGAGACGTTCGAAAACCGAGGTTTGATTGTATTTGGATATAATCTGACATTTAGTTACACAGAACATGTACATTAATACACAATGCATGCATTAAAATTCTTATTGAACCTTGACAAAGGGTTGCCTCCCTCACATAGCCTCTTTCATGTCCTTATGAGCAGAATAGGTTTTAGTGGTTTGATGGTGTGATCAACTTTTCTGTCATGTTTAGAAATGGTACTGTACATCGTAAATATTGCACTAAAGCTGAATTTTGGAGAGAGATTTGGAGCTGGAAAAACATTTTAAAACATTTAAAAATCCTTGCAATTAAGATGCTGCTAAAGTGCATCCTATGCCTCCACATCAAGTCTCGACTCAGGTAGGCAGTGATTTCCTTTTCACAAATTCACAAACTCCTGGACCTACTTGTGTGTGTGTGCAAATAATGTGCGGTAACAGATTAATTGGAGGTGGTTGGTTGATCGAAAAGTAGATCGGCCAAGAGAATGCATGGGATACATTTTGAATTGAACACACGCACATGAATGTGTAGCCAGAATTTTTTCAGTGGGGTGGCCAGAGTGACACAGCACACCAGTGAGGGAGGGCCTGGGGCGCCCGTGTCAGGGGTGGATTAAATAAAATGTACACATATCCAGAACAATGCCCATCACGCTCAAAATGAAGCAGGAACAAGGGAAGTAAAAAGCAACATTTTGCTCTGCTTAATTGACTGGATAATACGATTTTTTTTGCTTTTGTGTACTATCTCATCGTCTCCTTTTATCTTTTGAACTGATTTGCCAGCTAATCATCATGATCAATAGTCACAGATGGCCGACACCATTTTACATACTGCGATCAATTCATTCAAATCGTATCTAAAAAGCACAATGACACAAAAGTATCGTCTTCACAATTCAAAACGTTTTCTCACAAAGGTTTGTTCCTTTTGTATTATGAGCGTGTGTGTGTATATGTGTCCATTTTACTTCAGGAAACCACGACTGTGGAGGCTATGATAAAGAATCACATCTCAGCCGTGTTGTTTGGTAACTATGGTATGAAAGTCATGATTTTTGATTGATACCGATTGTAAGCATCAAATGGTCTTTGCATTAGGCAGATCCTTTTTAAATTTTGTGTTAAAATCAATTGTTTATTTGTTCTTGAAATATGCACTTAGAATTAATAACTTGTGGCAGAGTATCACGCGGTCTGAGAATGTGAAAGAGGCAGAAAAATCATTTTCCCCACAGGTGTGGGGGTGGTCAGAGAGAGACAAGGAATGGCCATGGCCAACCATGTAGCTCCGCCCATGACAACAAATCACGTATTTACCATGAAAACAAGTGTTGCGTACTCGGAAGTTGGTCTGTTGTTGTGTTTCATCTCACAACACAGACGGTGGAAGCCAAAAAAAGGACATGAGTATGTTACCGAGGGTATGTTACTGCAGAAACACGTTGAACGTTAAGCCACAAGAAAACAAAATCTGAAAAGTAAGTAAAAATGGGAAAGTTGAGACGACAAGTGGCAGAGTTTCTGCGGATGATGTCTGGACCTATTTGCAACCAAAGAGATGTTTTGCTAAAACTTTCCCCTCCAACAGTTGTCTGCTTTTCTCCTCAAAGTGACTTCCAAATAACACCATATATGCTCTAAGGGCTGGCCTTTAAAAATAAAAAAGTGTCCTTCTTCTCTTCCTTGCCAGCACAGCCTTTGATTAGTGTTTTACAGCCTACAACATCCCTAAAAAGTTCCACTTCTGACGACATCTAATCATGTGAGAGTGTGTGGCCAGTTCCCTCACGGTAAACACACTGAAGTGCGCTGGGCCTCTGTAATGAGGGATTAGACCAGGCTTTATAATTACACTTTCTACTGAGTGGGATTCGCCATGCAGTGTTTGCCACTCTTCTGTGAAACAACGATAACAGCTGACCGAAAATGAATCAAGATTTGGAAAATGGGCAAACTCCTTTGTGGCACAGACAAGTTTGAGGGGGTGGGAAAAAAAAGAGAAAATTGTGTGGAAAATGCTGAAAAAGTGCTGTGGGAGAGGAGCGGAAAAAACACTCTGGTTCGATGCTTTGTGACTATGTTGCTTACTGCTGTGTGTCAGTAGGTCACAGTGACTTTAAATACAGCCCCAGGGTAGGAAAGGGAGGACTGGCGCAAATGTTCATTCACCTTTATTTCCCTTGACCAATCCTTGTCAACGCGGCACTCACAAGTCACTCAATCGTAACACAAATAAAACTATAGTTCAGTATTGCACTATAGCTTTTCTGAATGAATTTGTAGGGAAAAACGGATGATGGAGAAATTAAGCGAAGGAACAAGAGTAAAGACAAAGTGAATGAGTTTGCCCGAAAACCCCTGCCACAAACCAAACGGTTCAGTGCTGTTGTCAGAACTTGGTCAAATTTACTGTCATTTTACTGGAGAAGATAAAGCATGGCTAAGCTTTATCAGCCAAGTCAGTAATCACGCAAAAGCGTATGCTACAGAATCTTCCATATATATTTGCTGTTCGATGAAAATGGCATTTGTCGCTTTTTTGGTGTGCCGTATATTAATCTGAATGTGTTGCAGCAGAAAATACTTGTAAATTGCAACTTCCCTTGCAATTATGGCTTATTTAACATTCAATTTCAGCTTGCGAAACAAGATAAATCAACAAGGTTCAACAAAAACAAATCACAATATTATCTAAACAACAAATTCATATTTTACTTTGGAATGTGCACAGTTGCTCATTTGAAGTCAATTTTAGCAATCCAACTTTGACAAACACACATCAATCAGACACGGTTCAGCGGGAAAAACAACTGCGTCGCATTATTTGTTGAAAACATGTTTAAAATCCAGGGTTATAAACCCAACAAGAGGCAATATGTTTTCCTCTCTTCCTCGCTTGTCTCCAACACTAAGTGAATGCGGAACTGTGTTGTCTAGCCAAAGTGCATATTCTGAAGCACAGTTCCAGCGGCAAATAGTTGTCAAGATGACTGCGTACTTTTAACAGGACATCCAGGAGAACACTGAGAATTACTTGTTTGTTTATTGTTTAAGAAGAGAGGTCCCAGTAATGTTATTGAAGAATGTCCACTCAGAGAACTGCGCTTAACAGATATTTTTTACTAGTCGCTCGGGAACAGTGCAGGTCAGTATAACAGTAACGAAGACACGTTCTCTTAAACATGCACGAGGTCGGTTGCTATGGTAACACGATAGCATCTCTTTACGGCATGTCAAACTGCTGTCGTAAAGTTCAATAACAGTCCCCAACCCCCAGGCCGCGGACCGGTCCCGGTCCGTGAGTCATTTAGTACCGGGCCGCACAGAAAGAATACATAACTTATTAATTTCGGAATCTGAAAGATGTTTTATTTTGAAAAATTACCGGATCCTCTGTTACATCCGTCTACAATATGTCACTCTTGACACAGGTGAAGGCGCGCTTCTCGGTCACGTGATAGGTTACCGCTAAATGAAACCCAGAAGATAGCAAAATGAGTAAAAAAACAAAGGTCTTTGGAAGGTTTCTTTGGGAACGGGGAAAGGCCCAGCCAGGAGACCGAGGAGGAGCCTACGACTTTCAAGAAAAAGAAAGCTACATTTAATAGACAGTGTCAGGAGTCCTACTTAAAATATGGATTGATCACAACGGGAGATTCCCACGCACCAAGCCCAGTCTGCATGATATGCGGCGATGGTGAGTCGTATTTTTCATGCATTTGCGGTCTATCTTATTTTGAAGGCATGTGTAAACATTACCATAGCAACCAGAGAGTGTTGCGGCCAGATAGGACGTTCCTCGTGTCGTAAATCGTGTTTATTATTATGTTTATAAAATACCAGTTTTCATGCCGGTCATATCATATTACAGTCAGACCTCGGTTTTCGAACGTCCGTGTTCTCGACCAAATCGGTTTTCGACCAAAAATTCTGAGTTTTTTATGCCTCGGATGACCACCGAATTTCGGTTCTCGAACAAACTGAGTGCACTTGAGTGCACCATTTGACTCCTCTCGCCTTCCTTACATGAGGAAGTGACGCTTCCTCGGGTAGACGAGGAAGTGACGCTTCCTCGTGTAGCATTCAATTACTGACCAGACGTGTTCAATAAAGATTTTTTTTTAAAAGAGCGTGGTTTCGGTTTTCGAACAAATCGTTTTTTGAACAGCCTTCTGGAATGGATTATGGTCGAAAACCGAGGTATGACTGTATTTTGTTGTATTTATTAGTCACACCTTTAAGGCCGGTCCCTGAAAATATTGTCTGACATTAAACCGGTCCGTGAGGCAAAAAAGTTTGGGGACCACTGCTTTAGAACGTCAAACCAAATCATTATTAAGTGGAGGCGTGGAATTTAATCAAAAGAGAGTCAATATTTAAAAACCGAATTGGCTCCGTCCATCCAGCACGAGTTTAGCATCTCGGTCGAGGGCAACTGAATTGATAACCTTTTGAGTGTTACCTTGGTTTCTGTGCGGCGTGTGGTCCCGTCATCAGAAGTGACCACCGAAACATGGGAAGTCGGGGTCCCGGGGTCCTCCTCTATGGTGACCGTCTCCTCCACCACTTCCGGTGGCTCCTGCATCATGGCCAGAGAAGTGGCGTTGCTGGGGCTCTGCTCCTGCACAGTGGGGGAAAACCAGGCAGGTGTCGATTATTTTGTAACAGGAATTGTTTTCTCAAGCATGGGAAAGAAAAAAAACATCAATGTTTTTTTTTTGTGTTTTTTTTGGTAATCTTTGAAGCTTGGCTTGGACCAGAATTACTAATACAAACTTTAATACAGTTATTAATCTTTCTACTTTAAATGCATATACTGTACTTCAAAGGTTCATGTTATAAAATTAGCAAAAGCGCATGAATGATTAAAGAAGACGCTAAAGCGAACACCATGATTGCCCCCTCCTGCTGTCAGCCATAGTGGGTCCTGCTGTGCAGCGTACTGTCTGTGATCCCCTTATGACCCACATCTACAAAGTAACTGATCCGCTTCCGCCAGAACAGCGCGGCAGATACGCTGTCAAGAGAAGTTCAAGTGTGTGCATTCTCCTGAGTCCAGCAACACAAACGGCGGCTCTGTCAGTTGGCGCGGCCTTCAGAGCGCAAGCAGCAAGATAATATGCACAAAGCATTTGTAGTTGGTTAGTTAAGTGGAAGTCAAATGTTGGTCAACCAAAATTCATCTTGGGGCTTTTTGACAACTCTCCTAGAAAGTCTATAAAACTACTGAAACTGAAAAGTATTGGATCATCGGAAAACATTACACGAGTGGATCTGCAACCACGGTGAGTCGAGCAGGGATGAAGAATGCATAAATCATAGAAGATGTTTAGCAATTTTGGTCAATGAGGATGAAATGAGAAGTGTGTCACGCTGAAAGACTCACCATATTTTTACTTATTACTTACAGTTAAGGTTTGAAAAGATGAACTCCACCATGAACTTGACCCAATGTCTAAAATTTATATATTTTGTTGTTGGTGGTGGTGGTGGTGTTGTTGTTTTTTTCTACACAGTCAAAGTCCCTATTAAGCTGTATTTGAAACTTCCATTCAAATGTTTCTGAATGAGGAGCTGAACTCATTTATTCTTTGTATGGCTAACTTAGTAACACAAAGTCTTGAAACTTTTCAATTCACCTATTCTTCTCAATTCAGTAATGGGCAATTACACCTCTGAACTAAACAGAGTTAGGTCATTATAGTTTTCAAAAGACCCATTCATTGCAATTAGCAACTGGGAAAGCTGTGTCAAGTGAGATGCATTTGTTGCAGTGTTCAATTGCTCCCAAAATGCCAATTTCTACAACTGACTCCAGAAGAAAAATCTGCTTCGAGTGGCCAAGCATTTGAAAAAGGTCATTCCTGATTGGCCTGTGTTCCTAATTCGAAAACATATCCTTGTTTTGTTCATTTTCCTAAATTGTTCATGCAATTATCAGTGAACAAAACAGTTTTTATAATAATGGGATTTTATTGAAAAAAATAACTTTGATGACGACAAAATTCATCAAATTATTCTCTTCCAATTTACTGTGTGTAACTCGAAAGGTTGCTAAACGGTGGCTCATGGCCTTGAGGGGGGAAAAAAAGTATTTTTTTGTGTTATCGACCCACAGCACATTTGCCAACTAAGTAACATGTTCACTTAGGTGCTCCTCTTTGATCTCAATTGAACAGCTCCCTCATTCACTGATGATCCCTGGCTAATTTCTGCCTGAATCTCATTTGTAAATATTGAACTGCTTCCCAGACTTGCTATTTGGAGGTTTCTGCTGATATATCATCCTGACTTTTAAGGTTGCTCCATCATAGGGTGAGGGCTGGAAATTTTGGTGACAACACCATGAATCAATGTTTTTTATGCAGCGTGGAATTTTTTTTATTGAAAAATAATGAAAGGGTGTCAAAGGCACTGTTTTCCTAGAGCATCACAGGAAATGGTCAGTTTGAAACACCGCATATTTTGCAGAGGTCATCTTGATACACCCTGGCAGCCTAAATGGGCAAACTGTCTAACGTTTCATTCATCCAGGCCCAAACATCACGCCATCACTCCCTTGCTCACGTTGCAGCTTTATTGGGGCACACTGGCCATCCACCAACCGTTCAAAACTTCATTTATGTGGAACATCCAAAGCAGCGCCGTGAGGAAACTGTGATTTGCTCAATAATGTGGAACAACTGTGACGTTTCCTTTATTTAATATCATCTGGGAAACTTCTCCGGAAATATCATATCAGTGATGGAAACAAAAAAGGAGAAACAACTTATTCCTAGTCTAATAGCATAGTTGTCTCAGCCATATTTTTTCATTTTTAACAGTAATTTGGTAACAGTACCGTATTTTCCGCACTATAAGGCGCACTGAAAAATCTTCCATTTTCTTAAAAGCTCACAGTGCGCCTTAAAATCCGGTGCACCATGTGTATGGTCATTACGGTAATATGTCAACTCCAAGATGGCTCCTTGCTGGAGACATGCTTACAATGTTATAACTTGCTGTTGGTTCAGTGAACTGTGTCGCTGCTTTATTAAATTAATTTTTGTTGCAGCTCCGAAAAAAGGAGAGCTGTAGTGTTGTTTTTTTTAAAACGCAGACTTGATTAATGGTTTTCACAGTCTCAACAAACACAGCCACGTCTTTGTCCGTCTCCGTGCCTTCTCTTCTTCCGTTCGACTCGAGAGGTGTTCATGACTGCCTCCGAAAAACGTAAATTAACGATTCCTTCAATGAAACTACAAAAATTTAAAATAATGCATTAAAACAGAAAATCAAGCGAGGAAATCACTAAATAAATTCTATAGTCCCCCTACAGAATTTATTTTGTGATTTCCTCGTTTGTGAATACAGTACCCAACAAAGGAATAAATAACAAACACTTCTGAGACAGTCCAGTCTCTTACATTCTACTGACATCTGATCGTTCTGTTGGAGCTACGCTCAAGGAAATGCCAAAATAAATTCTGTAGGGGGGCTATAGAATTTATTTTGTGATATCCTCGCTTGATTTTCTGTTTTGATGCATTATTTTCAATTTTCGTAGTTTCATTTAAGTCATCGTTCATTTACGTTTTTTCGGAGGGGGTCATGAACGCCTCTTGCCTCGAACGGAAGGAGCGTAGCTCCATCTAGTGGATGCATTGTAGATTGCACCTTATAATCCAGCGCCTCCAATGTATGAAAAGAAATGACAAAATTCATTGAAGGTGTGCCTCATAATCCAGTGAGCCTTTTAGTGCGGAAAATGCGCTACGTTAAAAATACCTGGGGAAATGATGCCATTAGGCTAATGTATATGCAAAAGATTGCCCAGAAAAATCTAATCTAAAATCCTATATGCATAATAATTTGGAACACATTATGCGTAATATCTATAGTTAGATCAAGTCTCTTTTTGTTTGCTCTCTGCCAATAAAAGTCGTACACATCAACAGCATTTCCGAGGCCCTTTGTTTTACAAGCTCGCTGGGTGAACCGCGAGAAGTGGTCGTCAAAACGGAACATGTCATCGAAGAGATACAATCCCACAAGCGGAGCCTTTGGCAAAACATGGGGAGCATAGGAATGAGATCCTTCGAGTCTCGCTGACAAACAGGCTTCACGATCCAAGCTTCCCGCTGTGCCTCTGGTTTGCGTTCTTTGCTCGCTTCCACTCATCTCTGCTTGCAGTAAGGGGAACGTAGGAGTTCAATTTAAAAGTCCAACTCATAAATATGTGATAAAAAGCTGTCTAGTAATAGGCTAGCTTGGCTGTCTGCAAGAACGCTTTGATGCTCAAGGGCAGGATATGGTGAGCTAAGACGGTTGAAGTCAGAAAGATAATGTCAGAAAGTGATGGGATCTAATGGTTAGGAGGGATTAAAACTAATAAGTGAGTTCATGTTTTAAATTTAAAATTACAACGACAAATCTACGGCATCTTGATCCAAAGCCAGGCATTCTTGGATACGGTACAGGTAAATCCTCAACATGTCTGACTTATTGGGCAGGACTCATCACACCTCTGGTTGTACTTAACTGTCATGAAAAGAGAGATTGCGCGCAAACCTGAATAAAGAACAAACATTTTACAGTGCTTAACAACACAATGACATGGGAACACAAAAAGTGTTTTACAAATGTGATGCTTCCACAAAATCAGGCAGATGTCACGGAGAGTAGTTTTATTTCATTGACGATTATTGAAAGGTGATGAAACATGGATTTTCTTTCCAAAAATCAAGGCCTTCATTTTTCACATCCCAGAATCCCAAATGTATGTGTCATATGTTATAATGTAAGGTAAATGTACTGTTTTGATCATTCCATCTATTTATGTCGTCGTTTCATGCAAAGTTTACTCCTGATGACACATCACTTCTGTCACTGACACACTGACAAATGAGCAGTCTGCAAACGTGGCAGAGTTCTCACGTCACAAATTTCCACTTTCTGCTGTTTCCAGTGTGAAATATGAAGGCTGTTCACCTTGCAGAAGAAATAATGATTATTTGTGACTGTCCTTCCAAAGCCCGGATTAAAATGCACGCAGCACATTTTTGGAGAAGGCTAACTTGTTAATTTAGAGAGTTAGTTTAAAGTGTTTACGTGTTTGTTCTGTATTATGTTGAATATATATTGAAAGAATGAAAAAAAAAAGAAAACAATATTCATTCATTCATTCATTTTCCGAACCGCTTCATCCTCACTAGGGTCGCGGGGGGTGCTGGAGCCTATCCCAGCAGTCTTCGGGCAGTAGGCGGGGGACACCCTGAATTGGTTGCCAGCCAATCGCAGGGCACACAGAGACGAACAACCATCCACGCTCACACTCACACCTAGGGACAATTTAAAGTGCCCAACGAGCCTGCCATGCATGTTTTTGGAATGTGGGAGGAAACCGGAGCACCCGGAGAAAACCCACGCAAGCCCGGGGAGAACATGCAAACTCCACACAGGGAGGCCGGAGCTGGGATCGAACCCGGTACCTCTGCACTGTGAAGCCGACGTGCTAACCACTGGGCTACCGGGCCGCCCAGAAAACAATATTGAATCATCAAATTATTTTTAGTTTCATTTTGTGGCCAAATGTATTGAAGATATAATATCCATAGTTATTGGCTCATTTCGTGTCAAGTCATACTGTACCCAGTGACACCTCTTCAATTTTTATTCTGTTAAAGCCTCATGATATCAAATAAAAAAATCAGATGTTTGAACCTCGAGCCTCAAAGTGTTTCCGAGTGATGGATTTTCAATGTTTGGGTGCCACATCCACTTTTGCGATCCAGCAATTGCAGACTATATTTTGGACCAGTTTTGGAGGCCCTCATATTTTGTTTCAAGGTAGATGCCGACCTGTAAATTTCTATATTCGGCCCTGTCGATTATAATCTGCATTAAAAAATAGTGCCGATATACTATTAGAGATATTAACCCTTTAAAAGTGAACTTTTTTTAATGACGCAATACATTTCTTGACATTTTGGGCGGCCCCGTGGTCTACTGGTTAGCGCGTCGGCCTCATAGTGCAGAGATGCAGGGTTCGATTTTGGCGACGGCCTTCCTCCGTGGAGTTTGTTTTCTGTTGGTTTTCTGAGGGATACTCCAGTTTCCCCCCACATTGCAAAAACATGCGTGGCAGGCTAATGGAACACTCTAAATGGTCCATATGTGTGATTATAAGCGTGGATCGTTGTTTGTCTACGTGTGCCCTGCGATTGGCTGGCAACCGGTTCAGGTTGTACCTGGCCTACTGTCCAAAGACAGCTGGGATAGGCTCCAGCACACCCTGCGACCCTTGTGAGTATAAGCGGATCAGAAAATGGATGGATGGATGGATGCGGGTCCACACTTTGGAAATGTTTTGCTCTACTATATACTGAGAGTTTCACGGCACTCGGGCTTTGGAGGAGGTACAGGAGTGCTCCAAATATGGCTATGGGACAAAATGACCACTTCAGATCTCGTATTTTCGGACATTAGTTGTCCATGTGGGCACATAATGATGGGCGTGAACTGCCCGCATCAAAGTCACAGGCTTGAATATAATTTCTTTCACAGAGGAAGACGCAATGACATAAATTAGCTATTGCAATGGGCTGGTCGAGTCCAACTTCTGTGTCAGACGATGTCGTCCTTACAGGGGGACAAGCATGTGATTGCATAGCCACTCGCTCACTCACTGGCAAAAAGTTAATCTACCGCCAACGTATATCTCTGAGAATACCATACAGTTTGTGAATCACTGAGTTAGTTAGGTAGAAAGATCTTGAAATCTTGCATGCGGCGAGAACATGTTAACTGAATCAACAAATTACATGTTTGACCATAATGTAATATGTACTGCCCTTGGGTGAGCTCATGTAGAGCACATGACATTAAACAGATCGCAAGGGGACATATGGCTTCTTAAAAAAAAAAACGATGATTACAAACCATATAATGGGTTGCTGTGCAGAAAAAAAAGGCAGAGGGGGAGGGGTAATAGGAAGATCATAGAGACAGCGGTGTCAATCAGCAGCAGCCCGCTATTTACTGTCAATTCACACTTATTCAACCTGTGTGTTCAATTGGGTGGGCGAAAAGCACAGAAGGATGGCAACAACAGAATCTCAATTCAAGAATTACTCATCTCTGTATTACTCTGTGTATTTTACTTTTATAAACGCATTGATATAAAAATATGAATAGTAAACCAGACAAGATAGACATGATTTTTTCTTTCATCCAACCAGACTTTAAATTCATCCCAAAATAAAAACAAAAAAGAAAACACCAAGCGAAATTAATTGCATTTGGAATGTGTCCTTGAGGTTTGTCGGCATATTTTAAATGTATAACTTTTTGTGATGTGCCAAAATTGGTCTCACCAAAACAAACATTCTTCTTCTATTACGGTCCCCAAAGTATAGTAAGTCACTCCAGACAAATGCTCCTTTATTCCACATAGAAAGGCACATTATTGGTCATGTAGTAATTTTCATCTATCAGTATGTTTTAAAATGCTATAGTCGTGTAAAAAAACACAACTGTTAGTGAACTTCAATGAAACATCATTTGTATTAAAAAAATAAAAAAAATAACAAAACGTAATAATCATACATTATAGTTTATGTGCTTCCTAAAATGAAGTACAGTACTGTATTTAGATGTGAATTCCATGACATAGGCACCGATTGCTCACTGGGATGCTTTCCTGCGGCTGCATTAAAACTAATTAAGTGACAATATCACATGATGGTGATTTAACAAATACATTGTGGCGCCCTCAATGCATTGAGAAACCTTGAACCAATATTGCATTCGGTTTGAAATAACATAAACCGTTACGTTACACCACCTGGTTATGCTAACCAGCAGATAATCGCCACCTTCCTTCTCTCTCTCTCTCTCACACACACACACACACACACACACACACACACACACACACACACACACACACACACACAGGCAGACAACTGCTCAGTCTAAGGCTAACCCCTGTGCAGTGACTAACAGGATTTCACTCCTCAGACATGCCAGCAATCATGACATGGCTCTTACACAATTAATCCTCCAGCAAAGATCTCCTGACTAAACTTGGATCACCCAACTTCCAAATAGCCCCTTATGTTTGACCACCTGCCCTCTTGGCAAAAGAAATGTGTGTGTTTGGGGGGCCGGTGGGGGTGACCACATGATGTATTTAAAGAATGTGTGAGGGAGAGTGGGAGCATGTGACAGCCAGATATGCAATGAAAAAAAAAAAAGCAAAACAATGAACCGGGACTGTGTGATCCAAACATCCTACCAAAATAAGGCATGCTTGTGGGATCAAGCGGAGGTAGAAGGGAAAACAACTGGAGGAAGAGGAACTAGAGAGGCTGACAATGCATGGCAACCCCCCTCCCCCCTCCAAAAAAAAAAAAATGGATCCTCTCAGAGTGAAGAAGTTGCATTGAGCCTCATGCTTAAATCAATGTAACCCATGTGAGTCGTTAGCTCAGCACTAGCTCGGGTGACTCTTTGCAGATGACTTTGTGTGTGGCTTTCTAGTACCTGAACATTCATGTGTCTCTATTTCCAGTGGACTGTTTTATGAGTGAAACGTGCCCAAATGCAAACATAAATAAGCAGAAGAGACGGCAGACAAATCCAAGATGATGCCATAGGGAGTAATGGGATTTTAATCTTTCCTCCGGTGACTGATCTGTAGCCAAAACAAAGCTTCTTACTCTCTCGCATTCCAACTTTAGACACTTTCAGTGTTACCCCCTGTAGTCCTTATTTTAAAAAATAAGGAGATGACAAAAGTGCTGTAGAAACCGAAATAAAACCAAAATAAATCCAAAGGCCAATTCTTTGAAACACAGCTAAACACACAGAAAGACAACCAAACAGATTAAATTAAATCTAATTTAAAACACGAATAATAAGAATGTGTTTAAAAATAAAATACACTTGAACAAGACCCTAAAGTCAACCAAAACAACGAGCCTTGGCCACAGGATTGCATCTCAAGAGCATTTGAACAATGTGTGTGCGGCAATGAGGGGAAAAACAAGGGAGAGGAATTCAGAGTTGTGGAGGCAGCTTGCTGCAGTCCAAGTTTGGTGGGTGATGGTGGCTTTGTTATGGCGGCATATGCTTGGGTTCCCAGGGGTTGGGTTGTTTGTAGTGCTCCTCCCCTCAGCCGCTGGATCCCTGTCAGCATGATTCTGTCAGCAAAGTGTGTGTGTGTATGCGTGTTGGCTGGTAACTGCAAAGTGTGCAGGAACACTGGGAATGCAAGCTTGGCCTAAAGCGAAGTTCATGTGAGGTCTACTGGAGATTTAGGGAGTTGGAAAGGGGACATACATATGTTCAACTTCCTGTTAGCTTGCGTGCAAAATACCCCTTGACACCCTTTCACCAAAAAAACAATCTTTTTTGCTGCTGGAGGGTCTCCCATTTAAGAGAGACTCAAAATCTAAATATGTTTATTTTTTTTATCTTGCGCTCTGTCTCTATCGTGTGGAAAACAGTTAAAACTAAATGCATATAAATCCTGTATATGGAGAAAAGCCACACAGGCGCAGGGAGAACATGCAAACTCCACAAAGGAAGGCCAGAGCTTGAATTTGAACTCACGAGCTCTGCACTGTGAGCTAATCTATGAACCAGCCCTCCACAATGCCATCCATCAAAGCCTGTTTGATTCCAACATATGTAAAGTGAAACTGGAACGTTTCCGAGAAAATAGAAAGAAACGATAAGAAGCTAACCAGGCTTGATGGAGGCTGAGCGGAACAGATCTTAAAGACCCTGTTAAGCAAAAACACATTTTTAAGATTTATCAAATTTGACACACCACAGCAGTGCTGTTAACAAGCCGGCCAAGTTATACCAAATAAAAAAACTGCCTTGCACAAAAAAGCTCTCAAAATAATGTTTAACTGGCATGGTGCCGGAAGGGGTTAAAAAAAGTACCTCTACAAACTTTGATTAGAATGAATGTCAAATGGAGGACACTACAGAGAAAGCCAGTGCTATGTAAAAAAAATAAGAAAAAGTAAAAAACATTGTGTTGTGTGTGTTTACATATGAGATAAAATTTGCTACAGTGAAAATCCCCCTGTTGTGAAAAATTTCTTGCTGCAAACAATTTCGTTGTATAGGAGTTTCACTGTGTAGTGGGTGGACCATCAAAGTTTGGCATTGGTTCCTCTGGACATTCGTCGCTGCCCCTCTGCTTTCTTTCCTTCTTATAATGGTTCGACTGATCATCTCACGGATGATTTCAATGTTGCTCAGTTAAATATGCTCGACTCCAGAGCACCAATTAGATTAAAACTCATGCTGAGGCTTACTCTGTGGTTTCCAGATGAAAGGCACACTTAAACAATCACCTAGGGAAGCTTGAGTGCAAATGGCATGTAACTAAACTCAAGGTCTTCCGTCTGTCTCTTATTTGATCAAAAACCAATTACCGGTAATTCTCCAGAATAATCAATCTGAATCAAAATAACATGAAATACAGTAACAATCTTAATACAACAGCAGATGACCTGCAATAGCTCCACCCATTCAGCTTGCGATTTCTTCCAATTTTTCACTCGAACTTTCAGCTCATTACGGACAAATTAAGGACACTGTTCCTAAAACCCCGTCCAATCCTGCGATGACTGTTATTAATAGGGCGTTTAGACTAATAATTTTCTGACAAATATCTCTCATTTTAAAAGTATCTGTTGAAAGCCTTGCAAAACTATTGAGTGCAGCAAAACAGGCAACTTGCATGCTCCACCCGCTTCCTGGCAAACACGTTAAAGAGTTGTTCACAATCTTTGTACCATCTTAATTCATACTCTCCTATGTACCAGCAGCTTTTAAGACCACTGTTATTAAACCCCGATTTAAGCGACCAAACCTTGACCCTGAGAGTCTCTGTAATTATAAGCCAGTTTCAAATTTCCCGTCAATTGCAGAAATTCTTGTTTAGTACTCTGCTTGATTGACTGATGTTGTGCCCACACACTATTTATACAGAGAAAAAGCGGATGTGACTGAGGACAACATGCGGACGTTAAATGTGGAAGGGTGTCTGTGAAAGAAGACGCTAAAGGCCCGCCTCCAGTAGGTATATAGTGCCGGTACATGAGTACATTGTTAAATACTTCAATAAAGTACAACAAAACTCAGTTTTGCTGCCGCTGCTTTTTTAGAAACATAAGCTAGCGTGCATGCTTGCTACCGTATTTTTAAGCTAGCGTATTAAAACGTTTTACCATGCCTGTGTCCTATAATACAGTGCGCCTTGTGCCTGTGTTAAGTACAGAAATAGCACCCACAACTGAGACTGCATCTTTTAATACGGTGCCCCATATGGTTGCGAAAATACAGCAGTAGGAAACAGTTTTTTATTGCCTCACCTGGTTAAACAAAGACAATTATTCATTATTTTTGGATGTCACTACATTATCCAGCTGTGTCTATCAAGGTGACAAGTAGTTATTTCAAAAGCCAGTTGATTCGTTGGTTTGAACACCCTCTGTCTCAGCGACTGAATGACTGCAAGGACAACCGTTAGATGACTTCAGTTTAAAAAAAAAAAATATGCCCCACAGTTGAAGGTTGTCTGTAGTTAGACAAGTTCGAAAATGAGAGCGAAACGGAGCCAGCCGTCTTCCCTCCGAGACCATTCTTTAAGCTTGAGTTTAACTCGACCCGAGATCTGACATCCGTGGGTCAACTAGAGTACATGGAGACTTTGCCCTTCATCTCACCCCAAAGCCAAAACCCCTTTGCCATATACATGGATCTAACGAGAATAATACAGTGGGTGAGCACAAAAAGAGCTTTGAATTGAGAAGAAAAAAAAAATACTCCATGATGCATATTTAAATGTCACCGATTTTTTTTTGTTTCTTTCAATATCACAAATTTATCAACGCAGAGTAAAATGTCAATCATTCACTAATAGAAAGGTGCTGCACATGGGTGTGTGCGTGTTGCAGATGCAGCAATAGAGGATCTATTCAGCTCACTTTGGAAGCTGTGAGCTGACCATGAATATTTAAAAAGGAGGCCTGATATCTCAAATATATTTTCCTCCCTCCTTTTTAAGCTACGTTTTGCAGAGGCTAGTTTGCGTCAGAAGCTCTGCTTCTTAAACTATGGTTTTAATCCAAAGTATTTCTTTGATGTTTTAGGAATATTTTAAATGAACAAGAAAGCGCTCTGGAGAGAATATAGCCTTTTTGCTAAATCCAAGATGAAATCGGTGCGGGCTGCACTGTTGCACGAGAAGGATGCGGCAGATAACAATCGGAGTGAATTTTTTTTTTCCCCTGGGTGCAGTGATTGTGAATCTCCTGACTGACAGACATATTCTTTGTTTGAAGAGGTCACACAGGTATTGATATGTAAAGGCATCTTATTTTTGCACTCTAACCAGAACGCGATACGTGTTATTTCTGTGCCATGCAGTATTCATGCTGTGGGTCTGTGTTACTCTGCAGGTGGTTGGGAGGAAGAGGAGGATACAGACAAAATATGGATAATCTCCTCTCAATGTCTGGCTAAGCCCCACTTCGTGGCAAGGCTGCCTTTTTACATAGTTTTCCATCCTGCATAGTCAGGCAGCTGCAAGACGAGCATCTGGCTACAACCCCCCTCTCCATCCTTTAATCAACCAAAAACATGCATCTCTCATGATGAACCCCCCCCACCCCCACCACCATTACATCGGCCGCGACGTACTTGCCATGCAACAGGAAATGCTGAGTTCAGAAGCTTTGGCAAGCAAGTAAACGGGGACTTCACCCAAAATAGCCATTAGTGATAAAAATGAATGTCAAGTGACTATTTAAAAAAGACCCTACAAATTCCAAAAATGTCTAGACCTCAAAGTGGAAAATGAGTTTAGTCTAGCTGCTGTTGGACCTGCAGCATCAAGCTCCTTCTACCCTGCAACTCCTACAAATCTCGGTGGACAATGACCCCGGATGGCTGACCTTTCCAATGGCATGTACTCATTATTAACCCTTAAATAAATGCTCAACAATTAAATGCGTTCCCTCAAGCAAAGGGGAGCTCCCATGTGGCGCAAAATTGCGCACACAATTTCTAATAAAATAATATTTGGATATTATTTTATTAGAAATTGTGTGCGCAATTTTGCGACTCTAAAAGCTAAAAACACTTGGAGGCCTTCTGGAAAGGCAGACATATTTGATGCACTACTGTTGATCACTTTCAGTTACAAAGCATCGTTTTATCAGCCTGATGAAAATCTATTTGGCATAAATTGCTTCAAAACAAAATGTACGAGGTAACATAACGATAATTAGAGCTATCACAACTGAATACTTTTAGACATTGCTTATTCTACTAATTATTCCATCGATTAATCAGATTCTAAAAAAAAAATTTTTTAAACACTCACGCCCAACTAATTAACTCACTCAGTACCAGCCAATTCTGGATCAAGTCTGAAAAGACGTTTAAAAACGTCTTTGGGAGTGAATGAGTTAATCGGACAATCGATTAAATCGGCCTATTATGGCACTTTAAACATCGCCCAAAATAATTGGCCGAACGGCCAATGTTTGCTGATTGATTTTATTTTTATGTACTCTAAGCATTTACAGCAGTTGTAGATAACTAACACTGGTTTCATTATTTACTACACATAATCGATACAATAAACTTTTATTCTCAAGATATTTTTCAATGACATGTGTTGATATGGGCATTCTATGGGCTGATGTGAGAAATGTGAGTTATGCAAGGACTTGACGTTGGTTGTCACTATTTTACATTGCATTGAAATCCCGTCAGGCATTTCACATTCAAACAGAAGAAAAGTCCCTCGATGCAGTATGTTTTAATAGCTACAAATGTCTAAATAATGTACCGGTGGTCGTTCTATCAATCTATAAAAACTGACATATATCAAGAAGAATGATGGGGGAGGGGGGGATGCAATCACTTTGCTGTTTTCCATTGCAATCAATGGTCCATTTTGTCACTTATGTTGCTCTACCTAATCAAATCACGAGGCTTCCGTCCTTCCGCCGAGTGCAGTGGTTCTTAACCTTGTTAGAGGTACCGAACCCAACACGTTCATATACACATTCAACGAACCCTTTATTAGTGAAAAACAAAAATATGACTTTTTACAAATTCAAGACATAAAAAACGCATTTAGTAAAAACAGAAAAAGAGTAAATAAAATTTCAAGAGATAAGTTTACTTTTTTTTTTTTTTTTAACTATATGACGTACTATCAAGACAGTCACACGTTGGCGACTGAGCGAACAAAATTTCCCGCAGCACTGATTGGCTAAGCAATGCAATGTGATCATCTGCAGCCAGGGATGGCCAAGCGGGCGTGTCATAACTAATTGACATGTTGAGTCGGATATGTCGAAACCTCCATGGCAGAGGCTCCGTTGAACCTCTGAGATCGATTCACCGAACCCCTAAGTTTCGATCAAACCCAGGTTAAGAACCCCTGGTCTCGAGGTTGGGATGTCAAACATAAATCTTCAGTGCGATTTTAAACTCCCCAAATGTTGAAACCATAAAAAACAAATCTTTTGGTGCCTTAAGACTTGACGTCCTAGATATAAATAGAAATAGCAGTAGTATGTCCAAAATGTTGACTGTTTGTCCTGTTCAATTGTTCTAAAGTGTATAAAAATGTTCACATACATTTTCATTATTATTATTGTTTTTTTTTTTTTTTTCAAAAGCATTCTAATTAATGGAGTCTTAGTACTATGTTGAACTAAGTCAAGATGAAATTGAAGTTGTTTAGCTTTCAGCTATTATTTCACTGCTTTTTTACTTATGGTTTAAGTTTTTGCTGTGGCATAGTTTCCTTTTTTTGTCGTCTTTTAAGGTTATATAAAATAACTGACCTGTTTTGTCAGCCGCTACTTGTTGAAAACAAATTCTTGTGACAGTAAAATATTCAACTAAACTACAGTATGCCAATTAACACTATAAATCAGCAAATATAGTGATGCTGCACTGCCCCCACACAAAACCACCACTGCAAGGCTCCATTTTGTAATAGATCAATACCACTTTATTACCTTAAGGGATCATTAGTAATGTAATATTAATGAAGTGAGTGCAGAAGAGAGTTTGACTGTCTGTTCTTCCTCCTCTCAGCATGCCGCCTTCCAGATTTGTTCTGGTAGGCGGATGAGACTCACTTTTAGGTTTTGAAAACACTTCAAATGTCATCCTGCAAGGTATTCTATAATCCTCGCAAGTTATGTGGATGCACTGTAGTAAATCTGAAAGTGCTCCACATGGGTTCGATGATTTGGGTGTGACAAGCGACAGCAAAGTAAGGCGAGACAATGTTCTTCACTTATGATTTGCTCAGTGGTCTAATTTGGAAGCCGGTCAAATTGCAGAGGGACAGGAAGGAAGCATTGGTTGTTGTTGTTTTCCTGTTGTCTGCCCACTGAGGAATTTTCCCCGCCCTGGAAAACGAAACTCATGAAACAAAAGCAAACTTGTAAAAGTTGAACACAAGCCAAATGAGGACGAATGCTTTTTTTTTTTTTTTTTACTTCCCAAAAGTATCGGGGTTGGAGATACTCCCCACTGCCAAAGGTGTAGTGATGTTAGAAAGCAAAATGGAAAATTCAATAATGAAGTGAACTTTCCTAGAAGAAAGCAAGTTTGAGCAAGCATCCTCTTCATGCTTTGGGTGTAGCCAGAGCAGAGATGCAGTGAGGCCACACCATCTGGGAGATTATCTCTGCTATTACCTTTGCACCAGCTGGCAGGAGCCGCCTTGAGTGAGCGAGGCCCACGCTTTGGCCCACACAGACAGCACGGGCCACTCGGGGGAGAGGGCCTCTGTATTCGGGTTTAAAATAGAGTGGCGGGTGTGTGATGACAGCAGCCAGACCAGTTCTGTGGCGAGCTTTTGTCAGAAGGCGTGTTTGTCAGAAGGAGAGGGGCCAGCGAAGGGTTCAACAAATGACGTGCAACAAGTTCTGAAATGTGCAAGAAAAGCACCAAAATAGGCCACGACAACGGAGGTCCCCAATCACCGGACCGGTCCGCGGCCGGCCACACACAGTTGACAACAGCAGTACTTCCGAATTCAATACGAGGCTGCCACTGATGGACTCTTGATGCATGTCGGTTAGGTAACGCTAATGTTAAACCCACAAGCTAGCAAAATGAGTTAAAAAAAAACATATTTGGAAAGTTTTTGGGGGTTTTTTTGCAACAGGGAAAAGGCCCAGTGATGAGGCAACACGAGAGCCGATGACGAATACAAAAAAAAAAGAAGGGTGCATTTCACAGGCAGTAACAGGAGACCTACTTGAAATATGGATATACGGCGACAAGGGATTCCCAACGCACGATATGCGGTGAGCGGCTCTTGATTTAGAGTTTTGGTAAGTTATTCAAGTTCTTCATCCATTCATCCGTCCGTTACCTGATCCGCTTATCCACAAAAGGGTCGCGGGCGTGCTGGAGATTATCCCAACCATCTTTGGGTAGCGGGCGAGGTACACCCAGAACTGGTTGCCAGCCAATCGCAGGGACGTTCGTTCTGTATACATATTATACATTAACACCTACATACTGCATATTATTGTGTATTTAGTAAGACGAGGAAGGAAGACATTGTGATTGTTCCCTTCTCTCACTTAAATAAAGAACCCTAATGTGACGTGGATTCTGCTCTTGTGTGTAGCTTTACCTATGCGCAAAAAAAAAAAAAAAACCCTGCCTGCGGACTAAAAAATGGCGAAACAGCAAATTCATTTCCTTCCACTTGTGAATGGGAAATGAATAGTCAGCTTCAACGAATCAAAATACAATTCCCCTCAGCAAAAACTGGATGTGTCTTTTGTGAGCATCTGAAAAAGAGGCAAACCTTTTCACACTGGACCGCAGAGATAACAAAAGCATGGCATGGCATTGACTGAAGTGAAAACAGCAGCGCTAACTACAATACAAAGGAACATCCTGTGCCTGAACGGCCGGAGCTCTTTCCTCATCAGGAACTTGATCATCACAATGCCATTCTTGGTTGTGTTCTTTAAGTGGAAGTCTGTATTCGATAATAGTCATTAGATGTTAAAAATTCCTCCAAATTTTCTTTTATTTGTGTATTTTCAGTTTGTAAAGAACGGAATTCATTTTCTGTCGAGAACTGAAAATTTGAAACGGAAAAAATGGTTGATGGAAAAAGAAACTGATCAATTTGACCTTTCATCATCAATGGAAAAAGTAATGCCATTGAGGCACCAAACGATTGCCTTTAAACAGGTCGTTTAAATTGAGAGAACGCGTTTCACATTGTTGTACCACCCGCTGCAATATCCTATTACCAGAACGAGCGAACTAACGATCGATTAATCGGATAAGCGCCTACTTCATCACCAAAATGCATCGCGTGGATAAATATGTTGCGGCGGTGTCAATGAATGGGGTTGCGTGCGCAAAATGTGCAACCACTGTCCTAGATGAAAAAATTAGCTGGCCGTGAACATGGAAAAGTGCACATTCAGACTTGGATATTTATATCTCGTTTTACGCCATTCATTACCGGAAGGATTTAATAACCTAACGCACAAAGCACGTTGTAGTAAAATGGCTTCATTGATGTATTTGTACGGGCCCCATCCGGGAACGCTCGTTTGTATTTATGCTCGGTGTGCATTATTAGGGTGGAAATTGTCTCTTGTTTCACTTGAACTCTCTCCAGTATATGTTTCAGATGCAACTCAGTCAAAGATGACATGTTTTGACAGTATGCAGTTTTTTTCTTTCTTTTTGAAGTCATTACTTGATGGCAAAGAAAATAACGTAGTGGAAGAAATGTGACTGAACGTTGAAAGGTTATCATGGTTCAATCATGTTTTGTTAGTAACTTCACTCATGTTGCTGATGTAGCCTACCGCATACGTTGACAACCTGAAATCTAAGGCTAAATCCATCAGCTCATGCTTTTTTCGCATGTTTTTGTTCTTGAAAATTATTTTCTGTCATCAAGTTTATCAAATACTGAAGGATAAAGACTTGTGAAAGACTCAAATGGCTTGCCTGTAATCCATAGCTGCGTTGCCTAAGTGTTAAGGGAACAAACACAACTTATTTTATTCATGATAAACGTTTAAAAATAATTGGCTGGTTATCAAAATCATAGTTTTACTAACTGTCGGTATCAGCCTAAAAAATCCATAGCGGCCGGGCTTTAATCACAGCATAAATGCTTATACAAAGGGGAAATGTACAAGTTTCATTTTACACTTCATGAGAAAAAATAAAGGATCTGGACATGTTAAGGAAGCAAACACAACATAGTGGAGCAGTGCACGCTCAGTGAAACAGCTAGTGGCGTCAGCAAAAAAATACATAAATAAATACAAATAGCCATGTTGTTTTACCTCCAAATTGCGTCTCCATATGCACCCTCATTTCATTATGCTGAACTTCAGACTAAGACAACGAGAAACAAGGCCAAGCCGTGTGCATTGCATGCCAAACAGAGGTTAGCGGCATTGTAAACAAGCACAATCCACAAACAAACTGAACAATCAATCCTATTTTGGATCCTCTGGAAGCATCGAGGTAGCGCCCCCCCACACACACACCTCCCTACGCCCACCCCCCTTATATGTGCGTTCTTCCTAATCAAACCATCAAACTGCTAGAAGCTACATACAATTCATATCGAGCCCATTGTTGTCTGCCCCAATGGGGCCTCTGAAAAATGACACAATAAGGGAGAAAACCCTGCACTGGATTCCGTAGACCAAAACCCATTCAGTCCACTGGCCTGAGGAAGGAATAAACAAATATCAAAATGATGAAGCAACCTTTACGAGTCAGTGAAGCAGGGAACACAGATCCAAAAGGGTGATCGATGAAGACCCCATGTAAACATTTGGAATGTTTTAAACGAGGAAAAACCTTTTTCCAGATAATGAATCCAACATATACATAACATACAGTGAAACTCCTCTATAACAAAACCTACATGGGCGAAAATACCCCCTAGTGTGAAAAAAATCTTCATGCATTAACGCCATTCCCACTTTCCTGCCCCCCATACAACGAAAAAAAAACCCTGTTGCGTTATACGAAATCTTTTTCTCTGCTCTTGCCTCGCGACGAGATTCACTACAACGAAGTCTAATCCAACAGCGACCTCTACTGCTTCGTTCGGAAACAGCAAGAACAACCACCACACTGGTTTTCCACATGCGCAGTAGTCCAGGAAGTATTTGTTATTGTTAGTTTTAGACGCAGCAAGAACATTGCATTGCTCAAATTGCTTCAAAACGGACCTTTGGATAACAAGCAGCTAAGACAAGAAGAGCTCTGACGCTGGAAGAGAAAGTAAAAGTGATCAAAATGAAAGACGCAGGAAACATAATAAAAGACATTATCCAAGAAATTGATGTAAGTGAAAGTGAATGCTGATCATAAATTTCGCAATTTCTTTCCCTTTTTTTCTTCCTACACTGACTATATGATGTGTCAAATGATGATGTACCTGTAAATATCTCCTTTATCCGTGTGATTTCATTTTCATATATTTTAATTTTCATTGGGGAAAAAAATATATTTTTGTTATGTATGGAAATTTGAGCTCCACCTGGCAAAGTATCACAATTTTTCAAGAAAGTAGTGGGGCTAAAATAATGTTCAAACTATTCCATGACCATGTGGTACACAGACTGTATTGTTATTTTTGCTGATGAACACAATGCTCCGAATTCCTAACATGTTGTGGCGATTAGAGAACAACGCTGTGGTATTCTGAGCCACAGATGATGACAAGATGCTCATATTTCTTCAATTCGGTTTCATGACTTGCTTCTTTGGCGTGATTCTCGGACTTCCAGGCCTTGATCTACCCCAGCGATCTGAATGGTTTCGCATCTGCTCATCAAATGATGCAAAAGCACCTGCTGAACTATAAACCAAAGGGTGGAAAGAGGCAGGAGGGACCGCTATCGTGCGGATTATGACTCAGTTGAGGTATTGGGCCTCGGAAGTTCCAGTTTCACTAATAGCTTCTGTGCAATTGTGGGAAAACACACAATGAGTCAGCCCTTGGACACGTTCAATGAAATCACAGAGGCATCAGCAAATCGGTCCACAATGACACCAATGAATGAGCAATAACTGTGTCTATTATTCAAATTCCCGGAGTTTTCCAGGAAAGTCTCCACCACGACTGTAATGTCGACGGGATAATTCACCTGTGTAAATGCATAGCAACACCAAAGAGGATTAGTGCACATGATCATGTTTCCAGAGTCAGCTTCGGGAGCGTGGAGACATGCGCAATGGCCTGCACTGGACAACCAGCGGAGGCATCTGTGGTGACAAACCAGACTCCAAGATAGACATACTGGTTGAATGAAGTGTCACAATTCTGTAACAGCCTGAATGAGACGGCTGTCATATTTCATCACGCCGCTTAAGGGACCAATTTTGGCAGCACATACCAAAACACGCTCAGCGGACATGAACACAAAATAATGCAGGACTGCACTAAAAGATCCCACAGCCTGAGAAAGATATGCACAGTATGTATTCGGTATGTATCGGCTTAAAGTACGAGGCATCAGCAAACTAATATCATACACTATTTCACGTTATCAGCGATGACCTGCTTGCTCATGTTGGGATGAGAGAGAAAAAAAAAAACATTCTTCCTGAAAGAGTCTCTTCGATCCATCAGTGAGATACGTTCCAGTAGCAGTCAAAAAGTGTCGGCAACCCTATACAAATGCCAATAATTATGATCATCAAGGGAAACTAATCGAAAAATGCTCTGAGACTCCGAAAATCAATACTCACATTTCAACCATGTCACTTCAATAAACTGGAGCAACTACAGCATAGGTGTCAAACTCAGGTCCTGGAGGGCCGCTGTCCTGCATGTTTTCCAAGTCTCCCTGTTGCAACACACCTGATTCAAATGATCAGGTTCAATGTCAGGCTTCCGCAG
The DNA here is from genome assembly GCA_018466805.1 of Hippocampus abdominalis. Classification (NCBI taxonomy): domain Eukaryota; kingdom Metazoa; phylum Chordata; class Actinopteri; order Syngnathiformes; family Syngnathidae; genus Hippocampus; species Hippocampus abdominalis. The sequence goes on along the minus strand of CM031698.1, from coordinate 19,059,538 downwards.
AGCTTGCTGATGATCTGATCATTTGAATCAGGTGTGTTGCAACAGGGAGACTTGGAAAACATGCAGGACAGCGGCCCTCCAGGACCTGAGTTTGACACCCCTGAACTACAGCATGGCATATCACAGAAAAGCAATCATGACATTCAGCTTTTACATACAGTATCCATACACAGTGGGGATAGATAACTGAACAACTCGCTAAGGAAGCGGTAAATCCAGTAAGCATGAAAATAAATGTTACATTTTCATGTCCATAAGGAACACAGATGTGTTTATTTAGCGCGACGCTTCGCCAGTTGAATACATAATTTTCTTTTCCTTCTTTTCTCACACATGACTCTGTGGAAGCTGCGGTATCTGAGTTATTTTGACCCATTCAGAACCCCAATTGCACAAAACTGCTGTTCTGCCCCGGGTCAAGGTGGGGAAAAGGAATCAGAAAATCAAATTATTCAGTCCAACTACTACTAGAAAACATGGAAACATAATCAGCGATGTGGACTGGGCAATTTCAGCACTGCAATTATTTTGTACGACTCACTTAGACACGATCGATCCACTGAGTGATGCCGTGGCACAGTGGAATTCTAACGGGTGGTGGCGTCCAAAGCACTGTCGACAAGCTGAAGTGGAGAGGCAGGAGAGTTCAGATGTAACGTAAATTAGCTTGATGAACGGAAGACTTAGTTGTGTACGAGGCAACCGAGTAGTAGCTTGTGACAGTGACAGTCCAGAGTCAGAGGGCTGCAGATATCATGCCAGTCCTAACGCCTGCAAACTTCTGATTATGCTTTGGCACGGTTATTCCAGATCACTCTCTCGGCACAGGCCCACAGTCAGTTTCACATCACAATGTGGCAAGGGACAAAATTGCTTTCCCGTTGAAGGCCGTCACTCTGATACAATATCCAACTCCCAGAAATTTGTCTTTGCTAACGCAGCATATTGCAAACACTTTTACACTATTTATTAATGGTAAATCTATAGCGTTACTGAAATACAAAGATGCATTACCTTCACAATAAGGAATCTTTAAAATTAATAATAAATCAAGAAACATTACCAACCAGACAAACAACAATGGCAAACAGTCAGTTTTTGTCGCTACCGTTCTGTTATATATGTAAATGGACTTTCACCTTTAAGGATATCGCGAGACATATTTCACGGGACAAAATGATGAAATGTGAGTAGTATTATTCAAGCAATCGTCCACGTGAAGACATTAGTTCAATGTGGAAAGATAGTCTTACATGTCGCTTAGTGCTTTAGAAAAAGCAAGACTACATGACTGTTGGCAGTTAACAAACAACCACGAGCGGCAAGTGGTTTGGCTGGCCACTTTTTTCGGGACACTGGGGAGGATGTGGACGCGACCATCCATCCATCCATCCATCTTCTACCGCTTATCCGAGGTCGGGTCGCGGGGGCAGCAGCTTTAGCAGGGAAGCCCAGACTTCCCTCTCCCCAGCCACTTCTTCCAGCTCTTCCCGGGGGATCCCGAGGCGTTCCCAGGCCAGCTGGGTGACATAGTCTCTCCAGCGTGTCCTGGGTCGTCCTCGGGGTCTCCTCCCAGTGGGACATGCCCGAAACACCTCACCAGGGAGGCGTTCAGGAGGCATCCGAATCAGATGCCCGTGCCACTTCATCTGGCTCCTCTCGATGTGGAGGAGAAGCGGCTCGACTCTGAGCCCCTCCCGGATGACCGAGCTTCTCACCTTATCTCTAAGGGAGAGCCCGGACACCCTGCGGAGAAAACTCATTTCGGCCGCTTGTATCCGGGATCTCGTTCTTTCGGTCACGACCCATAGCTCGTGACCATAGATGAGGGTTGGAACGTAGATCGACCGGTAAATTGAGAGCTTCGCCCTTTGGCTCAGCTCCTTCTTTACCACGACGGACCGATACAACGTCCGCATTACAGCAGACGCTGCACCGATCCGCCTGTCGATCTCTCGCTCCCTCCTGCCCTCATTCGTGAACAAGACCCCAAGATACTTAAACTCCTCCACTTGGGGCAAGATCCCCTCCCCGACCCGGAGTGGGCACTCACTCCACCCTTTTCCGACTGAGGACCATGGTTTCAGATTTGGAGGTGCTGATTTTCATCCCAACCGCTTCACACTCGGCTGCGAAACGCTCCAGTGAGAGTTGGAGAGCCCTGCTTGAAGGAGCCAACAGTACCACATCATCTGCAAAAAGCAGAGATGCAATACTGAGGCTACCAAAAAGGACTCCCTCAACGCTTCGGCTGCGCCTAGAAATTCTGTCCATAAAGGTGATGAACAGAATCGGCGACAAAGGGCAGCCTTGGCGGAGTCCAACCCTCACTGGGAACGATTACGACTTATTGCCGGCAATGCGAACCAAACTCTGACATCGGCAGTATAGGGACCGAACAGCCCGTATCAAGGGGCTCGATACCCCATACTCCCGAAGCACCCCCCACAGAACCCCCCGAGGGACACGGTCAAACGCCTTCTCCAAGTCCACAAAACACATGTGGACCGGTTGGGCGAATTCCCACATACCCTCGAGGACCCTGCTAATCTGTTCCACGGCCGGGACGAAAACCACACTGCTCCTCCTCAATCTGAGGCTCGACTTCCTGACGGACCCTCCTCTCCAACACCCCTGAATAGACTTTACCAGGGAGGCTGAGGAGTGTGATCCCTCTGGAGTTGGAACACACCCTCCGGTCCCCCTTTTTAAACAGAGGGACCACCACCCCGGTCTGCCAATCCAGAGGCACTCTCCCCGATGACCACGCGATGTTGCAGAGGCGTGTCAACCAAGACAGCCCTACAACATCCAGAGCCTTGGGAACTCCGGGCGGATCTCATCCACCCCTAAGGCCTTGCCACCGAGGAGCTTTTTAACCACATCGGTGACTTCGACCACAGAGATTGGAGAGCCCACCTCAGAGTCCCCAGACTCTGCTTCCTCCAAGGAAGGCGTGCTGGTGGAGTTGAGGAGGTCTTCGAAGTATTCCGCCCACCGGCTCACAACGTCCCAAGTCGAGGTCAACAGCGCCCCATCCCCACTGTACACAGTGTTAGTGGTGCACTGTTTCACCCTCCTGAGACGCCGGATGATGGACCAGAATTTCCTCGAAGCCGTCCGGACGTCGGCTTCCATGGCCTCACCGAACTCTTCCCATGCCCGAGTTTTTGCTTCGACGACCACCGAAGCTGCATTCCGCTTGGCCAGTCGATACCTGTCAGCTGCCTCTGGTGTCCCACAGGCCATGAAGGCCCGATAGGACTCCTTCAGCTTGACGCGACCGCTTAAGTTATTTTCCACATTTAAAAGAGAGTTTTATGATTTGTTGGCGGAAGAGGCAATTAAAAAAATTACTGATATAATGAAACTAAATCGATCACTCCTGATAATTTAAAGGAACCACCCATGTTTTGTTTAAACTCACCCTCAGGACATAGCAATTGAATGTGCCGGTTTTAGGGCAAGTGCGACAAGTTGCGCCTGGTTGAATAGAAAGGACAGACATTTGGGTTAAAAACAAAAATCAAAGGAGTAGAAGTACAAAGTAGGCTACTCCACCAAAGTACAAACATCCAGAATTGCTACCTCAGGAAACAAAGTCTTTTTACTTTTTTCTTACTTGACACCTCTGTTTACGACCTGAGATCAATTCCTCACCCAAATCTTTTCAGAGGTACACCATAGAATTACAAAACGCGGACACAGCTATCTATTATGGCCTATTACCAAAATAAAAGCTTGCTTGGCTGAAGCAGCACGGTACAAAAGGCTTAAAAAGCAGACGTTGGGATTTTCCACCCCTTATCCCGCCAAAAGAATTTTAAGTACCGCATCTTCAACGAATGGCTAGCACTTGGCCCCTCTATTTTTGAGGCTCAGGTTAACACTCTTCACAGTCTACTACAAATTCCGAACAAATTAAACATAAGGTGTGATGGGACGAGACGGCCTGTTACTTATTTATGTATGTAAACGTCCTGCAATCATTATGTAGTCGCACCCACTTACGCGGTGCAGATGCACTGGATACCTCAAAAGAGCCCAATGGAATGTGTGAGGCGGCGCATCATTCCATTGTTCACAAGTGGCTCCTCTGGGAACGGCGAGAGCGCATATCAAGAGAAGATGAGAAACAAGGCTGCGCCATCCCATGTAATGACATATGACAGCCACCGTTGAACATCTGAATGCCGCCATTAAACGCTACAAATGGTTGTCTGCGTGGAGAGCCGGCAGCACAAAGAACGCAAGGAATACATTTGTCTTTCCAGTTTGGGGAGTTCTCGTCCCGGTTTTGGCTGAACTCTTGCCTCTGGTTAGCATAATGTTTGTGTGCAGCTGCGGCTGCTAGAGCAGAAGCTGCGAGTAGCAAGGGTTGTCATTGGGCCAAAGTCGGTCAACTTACAGTGGTTTGGACTTTCATTCCACCTCTATGGCTCCCCCCTCTTTTATTTTTCTCCCTGGACCCAAGCCATCAGCAGTAACAGCAACTGTTGTGTGCTGTAAGGTTCGGAACAGCATTCTAATGAGCTGCCGCACCTCATCAGAGTTCTTCAACCTCCCGCGGGTCAATAAACGCCAGTGCTGACTGCGAACCCCAAACATGCTTGGTGACTGAGCTCTAAGAGAGCAATAAACAGACTTACTGCAGTTTGACACGCAGTCTTGCTCTGGCTATTGTAACCCAAAGGAAAGGGTCAAAAACAGCACAGAATCATGATGCGATGTATACGCCTCTGTGAGTGCCCCTCACACCAGTGTGTTAAGTTCTACCATATATGATGGGAATCATTCACATGCGAGACAGAAAAAAAGATGTCTCATGCCAAGTCCTTGCGCCGCCACATGTCAGACTAATCTGAATGGCCAGTCAACTCTGTCAAAGGGAATCATTAATCCCAAAAGGCAGCCAGAGACAGATGGTACCATGATGGCAGATCGATGCTCTCCCTGACATCCCCACCGTTTCCAGTGGCAGGAAGTGGGCTAATCCTTCAAAAGAAAGTTCCAGACTAAACACGCAAGAGGGGCTTGAGCCATGTTTTGTCCAGGCCTTGACATTACTCGACATATACAGCGTCATGCAGTGCATGAAAGAGAAGGGGAGAAGTAGAGAAGCATTTCTTTTTCTTCTGCTTGAGGGACGCTTTATAAAAACTCCTTCGACCTTCCCCGAAGGGCCTCTCTAAGCGATCACAAGATTCAAAATAAATGCGGTGGAGCGTCTATGAATTATAGATAAGTTCTCCCAATGCAAGCACCAAACTCCCAGTATGAAACGACGAGAAAATGTATCAAATTAGCTTTTGGTAATTGATCTTAAACGACTTGAAGGGAGTAATTTTTAACAGGTGTAATGGTCTTTTACCAAAAGGTCCAGGTGACTGACTAAGAGTATTCTTCAACGGCTGTCCTTGCCTTCATAGCCCAAACTGCATACTCATGACTTTTGCAGACACTGCCGTCAAAGATTCAAAGTGCTTCACCACATTCCCAATTGGAAAATGGGTTAAAAGATTGCGTTATAATTTGCAATTGTTATGGAGGGCTTTCTTTGACATAGGCCGAGAAGAAGTGAAAGGGTAGGGGGAAATTTGAGTTGGTTTCCCGTTGCAGCGACAATAGCTTTCTGGGAAGACTTTCAATGGATTTTGGAGTGTGTGTGTGGGTGTGTGTATGTGTGTGTGTGTGTGTGTGTGTCAGGAGGGGGATTCTTTCGTCTTACAGCATTCATCCAAAAGACCATTTATGGGGCCAGAGGTTGCTGAGGTTGGGCAAGAGGGCCTAGCTCGCAATAACTGTGAAAGTACCTTGGTTCAAATTTGGTTCAGAGGTTGTGGGTTGAACCTAAAAAGCTGCCGCATGGAAGTGGACTACATTTTTAGGTAAGATGAAAAAGTACGATTCCGGAAAATAAAAGCCATCAAATTCTCATGATTACAATGTTGCTATTTACTGGCTGAATTGTTCTTTTCCTGTATTTCTGTAGCAACTTATCAATAACAAAGTATATCTGATTTAACCAATTCATGCACCCTGTAACCTGATAACATGATAAGCTCTCCATGGAAGTAACCGCTGTCCCTGAAAGGGTTAAATAGATCACAACATTTATTGAAGCATTGTCTCTCTTTAGATTAAGCAAAAGGTTGTGCAATGACAGAACTGATACCGTGATGTAAACTTACTACAATCAGTCTGACAGATTTTTATGATACATCAAGTAAATATTGTCACTACAAATTATGCTGCTTTAGTGCTGCTGCCGGCATGATTTTATGCAATATTAAATGAAGGTCGGATGCCGTCTGGTCCGTTGCAACTGTGTGAAGCTGTCGCTTTCTTTTATCTATCCGATCAATACCATGGTTCTTGTCGCTGGCTACGAGCAGCAAAGAGAGGAAGGAGTTTCTTGCGCACAGTCAGGAAAACTATGAATCCCACCACCCAGAGCCTGCAGACAAACATTGAACAGATAGAACCTAAAATTGATTTTCTTTTTTTTTTTTTTTGGCTTGTAGGTGTGCTGAAGGGCGCATGGTTGGACAGGTGTCATCGATGGCAAATTCAACTAATTTGGCCACGGGGAATAAAGCTCAACTGTCTTTAAAAGACCTTAGTTATGACAAACTAGCAGGTCAAGTGACGTTCTCGTGAGGCAAAACGCGCCGTGGACTGAAAGCAGCTGCACAGAATTTTGGATAATAGGCTCAGAATATGCAAAGAGAAACTGCAGCTCAAGCATGATAATAAGACTGCCATCTCATTAGCGCTCTGCTATTCTTCTCAATGCTGTTTTGTAACACGGCTGTACGGCAGGATTCCCTTCAGCCTCCCATTATATACTGCACCTCAAATTTCTTTAATTCCATCGAAGTGATGATAAAAGGAGAGGGGGAATTATTATCTTCAACAGTGGTCACTTTGAGAAGGAACGAGCGTGAGGCTGCATCAGCCGAGATGGGAGTCAGTAGTGACTAAGGGCAGGGTGAAGGGGGTGGAAAAGAGGAGGTGGGGCTGTCTGGGTTTGAATGAACACCTGCTGGTGATCCACAACGACTACAGAAAATAAAAACCAAAAAAACAAAAGCTGATGGGGGGGTTCATGTGATACACTGCATGGACATGCAGTGCGCTATCTATAGCGCACTGCATTACTTATCATTGAACATTTGTGCATGATGTCCGTTTTAATCCACTTGGAGCACAGATGTCTGGGGTTGTGTTGCGTTGAAATATTTATTACAAAGTCAGTATTGCCTTCCAAAAGTAAACTGCAGCAATGGCAGCCTGAAATCACGTAACACAAATAAAAAAAATCCCAACAGATGAAATAAAACGAGAATGAGGAGTAATTGTCATCCGCTACTCAGGAGATAAACTCATTGATGCGTCGACTCAAAATCTTGAAATTTACCGCCACATGGATGCAGGATAAATACTGCTGTAGTCCAATACAATCAAACACCAAAACATACCGTATAGGCCCGAATATAAGACGGCCCTGATTATAAGACGGCCCCGTCTTTTTCAAGACTCAAGTTTGAAAAAAGACTTTTTGAACACCAAATTAATTTTAAACAGAAAATAATTACAGTGCATCTGAAACAAATGATTATAACAATATACTGTATTTGAGAGAAAAAGCATGTTATTTTGCCTCATTCAAATCTAAAGTGCAATCACATTCGTAAATGAATGGCTTCTGGTTTTTCCATCCATCCATTTTCCGAACCGCTTTATCCTCACAAGGGTCGCGGGGGGTGCTGGAGCCTATCCCAGCCGTCTTCGGGCAGTAGGCGGGGGACACCCTGAATTGGTTGCCAGCCAATCGCAGGGCACACAGAGACGAACAACCATCCACTCTCACACTCATACCTAGGGACAATGTAGAGTGACCAATCAGCCTGCCATGCATGTTTTTGGAATGTGGGAGGAAACCGTAGTACCCGGAGAAAACCCACGCAGGCCCGGGGAGAACATGCAAACTCCACACAGGGAGGCCGGAGCTGGAATTGAACCCGGTACCTCTGCACTGTGACGCCGACGTGCTAACCACTGGACTACCGGGCCACCTGGCTTCTGATTTTTGAAATGTAAATTATATCATAACTTCTCCTTAGCCACTTTTTTCCAGAATGTCACTACGTTTCTCCATTTTCTGTTATCTCTTCTATTATTTTCTTCTCTTTTCATTCTTTCCGCTATTTTTTATTTTTCTTCTTCGTGCTACCGCTATTTTTATTTTTATTCTTCGTGGCAGGGGTTCACTTTGGCCTAGGGAGTCAAGTTCAGCATTTGCTTCAATGATATCTGGCGCCATCTAGTGTCATGAATTGGTATAATGTCTAGACCCCGAATATAAGACGACCCCCACTTTTTCAGTCTTATTTCAATGCAAAAAACACCGTCTTATATTCGGGCCAATGCGGTATTTATTTTTAATTAAAAAGAAATATGCCGGATCACATCTGCAAAATAAGTGTTTTCCATTGGATCGAGGCATTCAAGGACAAAACATCAGAGAATTAAGTGAGAGATGATTAATAGTTTGTATCACAAACTAAATAGTTACTGGGTAGTGACGGAGCAATTTTAAACATAATTACTCAAACCAAATTGTCATTCATGGATTGCTTCTGTTTACGACTTGAAACACATTCCTGCTGATCATTACGCTCAATATATAAATGCCTGGTCCTGAGGTGCTACCAAGTTGATAAGGAGACAAATGCGCGTTTCACAACATATTTTGGAAAGCACAATACATCACGTAATATGAGTCGTCATTCAACAGGAACAGCCACGGCACTTGTATGGCAAACATGTCCGGTATGGACGTGCTGCACGATGGGGAGGCCATCTGGTATGACCGGCCACCACATGACCATGTCTCCTGGAAAACGCCAGCACTCACTCCCCCCCACCCCTTCTATTGATGTACTCCGCTCGGCTAGTATGCATTCATATGTTATCACTCAGAGTCATTATACTCGTATGACCCCGAAACGCAGCCGTTTCTCATGCTCTACATGTCTTCAAATATTGATCCACTTATCCACAAAAGGGGAGCCTGAGGAAAGCAGGAGCCACCGCACCAATACACTGCCAATGATAAATGCACAGAACTTTGGGTTTTTTCTTGAAGAAGGCAAATAGCGTGCAACAATGTAGTAGGGAGCCCCATACGCTGTCAGGAAACTGGCAGACAGAAGACAAACCCGCCTCTAGTCTTTGGCTGGATCGCCATGAATTATTTTGCTCTTTTGATGGGTGGCCCTTGCTGAACAGGAAGAACGCCTTGTGGTTTTTTGATAGATCTCGGAAGGATGGCTACTTCTGGATTATTCATAATGTTTTCATTTCTTGTCCATGCCATATCTGTTTTTCTATTTTTCATGATGAAAAGATGCAACAGCCGTTGCATCTGAACTTCAGAGGCCGAGGGCACAACATACACACTTCTGGTGTACAGGCATCAAACTCACATATGGGCTGCTGTAGTTTTCCCAACTAATTGGATGGCTATGCAGCCATATTAATTAGGCAAAAAGCTAATTTACAGGAAAATGAGCAGCCTTTGTCTCACCTCCAGCTATAATACTGAGCATAAACACTGAGTTTGAGCTGAAGAAAAACAAAAACTTGATTTACCGTCACCCTCCCAAAATAATGGCCAGTAATTTTTTCATGCTTTTTCAGAAAACGCAAAAAAATAAATAAAAGTGAAGTCAATTCAAAAATGTTGTAATTTTATTTCAAGGATAGAAATAAATGTTCTGTTCATCTAAGGATGCAGCTGAGTTTAACGGGAGTGGCCGGCATCTTTAAGGCAATTTAAAAAAAAAAATCTCAAAATATGACTGTCTTAAGCCATTATAGTATATATATAATTTCCCGTCTCTTATGATCTCCTACCAGATCTAAAACTAATAGAGCAAATATTTCATAATGCCCAACGTCCTACTTTAAATTTTGGTTTTCTACTCTGCGATGTTCACACGAGCTATTTGGAACTAATCGTTTCATTGTAAAAAAAAAAAAAACACTCACAAGAATCTGAAAGTTGTTTTGGTATGGTGCTTCCCAAAAGTTTAAAATGACAGCTGTGAGGAGTTTGAATTCAAACATTTTGCTTTTCCTCCATTGTCTAGACGAAATAGCATCCAAAGAACCGATGGACAACTTAGGCGTGACGAGGAAGCAGGTGCTCCCAGCTGAGGAATCTCCAGCTAGGTTGAAAAGGTCACGCCATGATGCCGGCCTCACCTAAAGTATGCCAAGGTCATTCCTTCACCTCTCTGAGCCATTTTAGGAAAAAAAATGACGAGGACATATTCTTGGATCATTGACATGCATTCCAGCACGCATACGTCCGAGATAGGGGCCCGACAAGTGGTGACCCTTCAGTAACAAGCCTGGTTTGAATCCATCAGCACTTGCATCACACTTCGAACCTTTCAGGGTTATCACAGCCAAAGGGATGGGAAAATATAGGGTGACTGAGGGAAGACAAACAGCATCCATCACTTATATCTACCTATAAGGTGACACTTATTTACACGGGAAAATCTAATGACGGCCAGCGTTTTTTTTCTAAACAAACACCGGCGGATAAGATGATGGCCTTATTCAATCGATCATTTTGTCTTTTTTTCAAATGTCTTTCGATCAAGTGAGGCTCTTCAAACTCAGCGAGCATCTCCAAGATGCACATCGTGCCCTGGTACATACAAATCCTCACGAGTCCTAACGAAAGCACATTCCATTGGTTTCTATGCAAGAAAAAGACAAAAGGGTTTAAAGTCATGCCTTTCACACAATTGTCAGTACAGCCCATGCTATAAATCTGGCCTGAATTCAGTCAAGAGTCTTGCAGGCGGTTCAGGGACAAACTTTTAAGTTGCCTCATGCCCACACAACCGCGAATGTCTTCTCGGGGCGAGCCCATGACTGCTCCCACCAGGAGACCACAAGTCAAGGTCCTGCAAACGCACAAGAGCCCACGCAAACGCCCTACACAGAAGATCCAAGAACTTGTCGTTCGACTGAGATGTTTACTAAATTCGCATTGTGTTCACCTGATGCCATCCTGTGTAAGGGGGCGGGACACGTCAATCAATGCACGCAGACGCGCCATATAGTCCGAAATCACATTTCCTAAACCTGCAATCAAACAGATCACAGAATGATCTTGTACCTTAAGGCAAAACTGTGCAAGTCGGATGAAAAATTATCGCTCAAGGGCAACGTGAAGAAGAGAGAGAAGCTCGCGATGAGACTGAGAACAGGCATCAATACGAACCTGTTTCACTTCAGCAGGCATGGTCTAAATTTCCTCCTTTCGCTCCCCGAAATGGGAATAACCTCTGTGGAATTTAAATGTCGGACGGCTATTTCCAACAATCGGAAAAGTTCTGCCTTTCCCTCCTCTCCTCCGCTTGCGCCCTTGAGTTATCCTCGTGTATTTACGTGGAGTTTCGCCTCTGAGAGCGCAGAGGTTGCAGCTCAGAAGCGGTCAGCCATCCTCGACTGGCCGTGTCAAGTTCAACATCGTAAAAGATGAACATACCGGAAATGTGGTAAATCCTTTCAAAATAAGACTCGTTCCTGCTGCTCCAAGTAGTTCTGATGTGTCACCAAATCAACACTACAAAACCCGTAGCACTAAAATATCGGCACGGTAAAATCTTCACATCACACTTTATGGAACACAGCGCAAAAATGAAATTGAACAATACATAGCACATGATGAACAAAGTAGGTGAATGCCAGATGTTAAATTAACATAACTGCATCAATCAAACTCTTGAATGTTGTTTTCTTTCAGTGAAGAAGTCATTTTCTCACAGCTTTTGTGTTAGTTTGATACAATTTGTATCAAATGAAAAGTATTTCATGAAAAGAGTTTGTGTTACACTAGACTAGACTCAGGCGGCTCTCTTTCAGTGAAAGTGAAATAATACTACATTTAGGATCAATTTGATTGATGTTGCACTATTCAATAAGATTATCTGACAGGGTATTCCCAGTCAGTGACAAAAGTAAAATATGTTGTTTTTTTGTTTTGTTTATATTGGTGGTCTTTCTTTCCTGCTAGTGTGTTTCAATGTATTGTCATTATTGGTAATTTATTGTAAGATTAACAACAAATGAATAACCCCCCATTTAGAGGGTTAGAATACATGTTTCAAATTTCACAGGAAAAGAAATAGAGGCCAATAACCATATTTAGAGATATTTGTGTGAAATTTTATTTTTTATGTATAATACATTTCTGCAAGCCATCCCGTGTTGAAAGACTGTTCGATATACTGTATAATATGATACACATATATATATATATATGAAAGAACTCGTACTGTTTTTATTTTGAAATTGCACTAGATCAAGTATCTATTCAGCTGATTGGAATTGACAACTTTTAGTAGAGACATTCTTTGCAGAGATGATGTATACATAAATGAAAAGGAGAAAATAGAGAAGGAAAGAGAAACATATACGCCTGCAAGGTCTTGCTCTCTAATGAATCCAAGTCAATAGCAGCTGGAGCAGAATTGTGTGCCCATTATACAATGCGGACAGTCAATATACTGTATATATTGTGAGTTATCTAGAGACAAAGAAATAGACACTGGGGCCAATAGAGAGGAGGGGAAAAGGAGAAAGGTGGGTCATAAGTCACAATCCCTTTCTCTCTCTCTCTCTCTCTCTCTCTCACTGTCTTTCTCTCTCTCTTCTCATACATACACTTGAGGTTTCTTCTTTGGTGTGTTTCTGGCACCTTGGTGAGGTGGGACGAGCACCTTCTATACGCACCAGCTGTGTCTGTCTCTCACCCTAAGGACCCCTCCCCCCTTTTGGCATAGAGAGTGAGACCAAGAGAAAAAAGCATAAAAGGAGGGGGTCTGAGTCTCAGACACAAAACAAAAGTTGCCCCTATTGAGGCAAAGGCAAGCCCAAACTCTGCAAATTTTTACACCCTACATACACATGGACACTGGCAGTTTCTTTTCTCTCCCTCTTTGTCCCGTTCCTCTCACTGCTCTGGATGTAAGGAAGGGGTGGGACGTATGTGAAAGAATTCACACTCCAATATCAAGTACTGTGTCCAGGACTACGATGGAATGTTAATCTAATAACGTCAATGAAAGCTTAACGGAAAACTTTGAGAGACGTTTGGACAGTCAGGAGAGGCCGAAAGGGATGACTGGATTTAAAATAAACAGAGAGTGGAGAAATCCCAAGCAGAGGGGAAATGCCTGAGGTTTAGCATTCCACTAGCCTGGCAGTGCTGTTTCATCTCCCTAGTGTTGTGGATTCAATTGTTCCTCCTGAAAGAGTTGGCCCACCATGCACCACTGCATTTAGATCGAGTTACTGGCCACAATACCGCCCAACAGTGGCATTTATATATTTTGTTTCAATTGAATACGTTTGAATGATTAGATTCAAGTAATTTAACCTCTGATTAAGTTGTGTGACCCATTCAAAATCTATTAAAGACTAGAAAACTCATAAAACGTGAAGCTGAAATGTGTTTCATCTACTGAACTGTGTGAATTCGAAAATTGGCATGTGGGGGAGTTCAATGGGCCAAATGGCCTAACAGATTATACCTATGCATATATTGTATAATTATGTATATACAATTAAACAATCAATTTCAACTACAGTATATGTTTGTTTTTGTTTTTTGTTGTTGTTTTTATGGGATCTTAAATGTGTCGGCAGCACAGGAAAAAAACTGTACCATGATAAGGATTCCTTCATTTTCTACTGTGTATCCATTTCAGGAGCCCTGAGGCCTTTGGGAATGAGGCGTGGTACATTCTGGACTGGTTGTTAGTCAATGGTAGGGCAGCGTCATAATCCTCACCCTCTAGGGATCGTAAACATGTGCAAATTTCATGCATGTATGTAGCCAAAAGCAATTCATGATGACCATTTGTTTTCCTCAAAGATAAACACCTCAAATTACGAGTGGATCGGCATATTAGCTACTTTTTCAGACTGCCAATTGCAACGTAGTAGTGGTTACGAAGTCGCCTCATCACTACACGTACTGTACTAAACTCTTGCAATGACAATTCAAAGAACTCCTTCGTGTCTCTGTCTTTTATCCACCCGTCATTGTTCTTCTTTGTCTCTCTGCTTCTCTTTCTTAAAGTGCCGCGCTAGATTCTTAAGGACGTACTGCTGCTGTGGTTTATGGCCCAATTTTCAACCGGTCAAAATGACAGACAGCCTTAACTTTTTCCATCAACTCTTAAAAAAATCCGACAATGATGGAAAATTGGCGGTTAATGTACCCTCTGCAGAAACAGAAATATAAAAGATGTAAATGTTTATACAGTCTTGTTTCACTTAGCACGTTCAATCAACCTACATAAATGAATTTCGGAGGAAATCGGATTACCCAGAGAAAACCCACGCAGGCACTAGGAGAACATGCAAACTCAACACGAGTTTCGCAGGTGGAATCAAACCCTGCACCTTTGCACGGTGAGGCGAACGTGCGAACCAGTCGTCAGATGTGCTAACCAGTTGAACACCATGCGGCCTGTAAAAACACATTTGGGCAATAACTTCATTGGCATGACAGAAATACAGAATGTAATTCAAAATGATTTCAGATGAAATCTTAGACAATATTCTATTCACAAGATTTGTGAAGACCCACAAACTGATCACTTGAGCACCATATTGACAAGAGATGAAACGTATCCTTGTCAAATTAATTCTCATACATTTTTCACCTTTTTTAAAGCACACAGAACATATGGTTAGCGCGTCATCTTTGCGACATTCGAGAACGATGAAGGTTGAATGAAATGCTCGGCGAAAGAGGCAAGTCAAATAAGTTGCCACTTTTTTTCACACATTCCCACACTATTACTGGCCTCCTCTACAAAATGAGACATTTCACATGCTAAGTCTAAATTCTTTGACTTCAGCCTCTCTGAAATGCACCAACATATGCCGTCTGGCCCCAGCATGAAAAAATGATGTAAGACTGTGTTTGTGGGTGACATGACATAGGAGGAATCGCAGGCTGTGTGATGTTCACTATGTCGGGTTTTGTAGTCTGTCTCAGTCGGAGGCAATGCCAGAGCTCACTCAAGTCAAGTATAACACTTTGTGCCTGCTTAAAACGTTTTAGTGTACCTGGTTCTTTAATTGGAAGAATTTAATGTCCACACAAATCCCAACTAAAAATGCTGTAAAATGCATGCTGGACCAGTCACACTTAAAAAGGGACACTACGTGGGCGTGCACATTAACTTGCCATTCAAGAAAAATATGTTTTCAATAACTTTCAGTGGGAAAAACAACAAATGTTCTCGAAATTCTCCATGGCCAGCACGCCCCTGGTTTTGACATTTGCCACTTACTTGAACACCTGCAGTAAAATGTTTGATGCATTTTAGAGTTCTGGCAGAAACAGTGGCTGTCATTCTCAAAATCATGTCACCTCTTTTCTTTTCCAGGTCCCAAATTAAAAGGCCATCGAGCAGGGGGTCTCAGTCAGGCATGTGATGTAACGCTTTTGACAGTGAACACCTGGCTGAAACAATTTTCTGATATGCGTAAAATGCGGTTAAATGTTTCCAACACACAGCAACAAACACAAAGGCAACATTATGAGTTCAAACAGAACAATAGGCCTACAAAAGAACTGCCCCCCCAGCCCAAAAAAAATCACCAAATATAAAATAATGAAATGAAAATGACATGCAAGTAAAAGTTTGCTTGATTTAATAAAATGTCACTTTTGAAATATTTTAAATATATTTGTCTTGGAATTTGGGGTGTATTATATTATCCTTCTAAGGTAGTCGAGAAAAAGATGAAAACCACTGATATATTACCGTAATTTCTGGACTATAGACCGCACCTGATTATAAGCCGCACCACTACATTTTTAAAGGAAAAAAACATTTTGTACACACATAAGCCGCACCTTTCTATAAGCCGCATGTGCCCATATTGTTACATGAGATATTTACAAAGAAAGACGGTACACAGGCGGCCGTTAAAAAAGTCTTTATATAGTCCGCTTCATTAAATAAGCCGCAGAGTTGAAAGCGTGTGACAAAAGTCGCGGCTTATAGTCCGGAAATTACGGTAAATAAAATAGCAAGTCCATCCATCCATTTTCCGAACCGCTTGATCCTCACTAGGGTCGCGGGGGGTGCTGGAGCCTATCCCAGCCGTCGTCGGGCAGTAGGCGGGGGACACCACGAATTGGTTGCCAGCCAATCGCAGGGCACACAGAGACGAACAACCATCCACTCTCACACTCATACCTAGGGACAATTTAGAGTGCCCAATCAGCCTGCCATGCATGTTTTTTGGAATGTGGGAGGAAACCGGAGCACCTGGAGAAAACCCACGCAGGCCCGGGGAGAACATGCAAACTCCACACAGGGAGGCCGGAGCTGGAATTTAACCCGGTACCTCTGCACTGTGAAGCCGACGTGCTAACCACTGGACTACCGGGCCGCCCTAAATAAAATAGCAAATACCAAAAATGAGCATTCTCATTTCAGGTAAATTGAGTGTGGAGGTCCACAGTTGAGAAGTTTTTGAGTATTTTGTGAGCCCGATGGGAACCTTTCAGACTACTGAACACACATTTTCAACTGTGGTTTGAAAAGCCTGAGTCCATGTGGGTGTGCAAACTTAACAGCCCAACACCGAACAGAATCTCAAATGTGCCATTCAATTATTACCGAGGAAGATTATACAGAAGAACGGAGAATTAAATTCTGTCAAGGTCCAATGTGTCAAACATCAATAAATATGACATTTACATCAACAGATGAAATCAACAGAACAATTGCACCATCGTAGTACAAAAACATGGCAATGTAGACAATGACCTAAATGCCTTCTGTAACAAGGTCAAATGAGTATATTATACACTCAAAGAAGATTGTTTTAGTTTTTTTTAAAAAGGCTTCGTAGCACACCTTGAGACCTGTAAAAACAGAGAAATATGTTTTGAATTATTTGTTGTTTTTGTTTGTTTTTTTATCTGTTAAATGGGGTCAGCACCCACCTTTGTTTAGTTATCCTGCTGGACACTAGGACAGGTCACATTCCACAGGGGCCACTCATGAAGGAGAGGGACTTTATTGTAAACATACGGACTCGTTTAGATTCTGTGTCAAAGTACCAAGGTTAAATATATGTTTGGACCACATTGGACTTCCTAGAGTATATCTGTATGCAGGATTTCTAGCCACTGACTTGGTCATTTGTTGTATGTAAAGAGGATTTGAAGTGAAGAAAATAGGAGCAGCTTCCAGATACCCTTGTTTGTGCTTTTGGCGAACCTAATGCTTTATTGGATTGGGATCAAATGCCAGCGAATTGGACGAGGGCAGACATTAAGTCGTCCTGTTGGCTGATTTGAAGGCTGAAGGTTTGAAGCCCACCACAGAGGAATATAAATACAGTAGCTCACCCAATATACAAGGCAGCCATCTCGTTACCTCTGCGTCCCGCGTCCTAGACGCACAATTTTCCCGCGGGACGCACACTTTCAAATAATGTGCGTTTTTGGGACGCAAGGAAATTTCTCAGTCAAAACAAAAACAAACCAAAAAAAAACTACGACATGCCTGAGGATTTCACGGGAACGATCGTTACTGGTAGCGTGTCGTTTCCGCGGCGTCATTTTGACGGTACGTCCGGCAGAGCCTATTTCGCTGTTGGTAGGCCTGTGCAATATATGGAAAAAAAATTGTCATCGCAATAATGGCACATGCAAAATGTGGATTGCAAAGATGTGAGACAAATTTATAAGGAATCATATTCTTTATTCTGAGTTTGAAATCTTATGCAATCTAAAATGTCATACCTAGATCATATCTAAGGTCATTACTAACAAAAAATAACATATTAGATAAGAATACATGGAGCCACGTGAAAAAAATCGTTTTTTCGGTACATGTTAAAAATCGACATCGCAATCAAGATACAAAGCACAATATCGTGCAGCATTATTTGTCAGCCATCACAACAACTACCAGATGATTTGGTATGCTTTAAACTAAGCAGGGCTTTGTATTGAAACATGAAAACCAAGCAGCAACATTCTTGGCATTCTCTACTGACGACTCCACATATCAGCAGTATAAGAAAAAAAAAAATGTGCTAAAGGAGGACCTTGGGAAGAGTGTGAGGAGAAAAAATAAACAAAGGACAACTTTCACACTAAAGTAATTAGGGTGTTTATGGAGGGCGAGAAGGTTTCTGATGGCACAGAGAGTAGAAAACAGGGCAGCGATAGAGGAGGAATAGAAAAAGAGAGCAGGGGGGAACTAAGGCTCATTGTTAGGAAGCTGATTTATGAGGGTACAGGGTCTCCCAGGCCCAGCCAGTGGAAGGATAGATCTTCTGTCACTATATCACCCTCAGCCCTTTGTGCGCATTGTGCCTAGACGGGGCTGGGGGCTGTGCGGAGATGAAAGTGGGTGGAGGGCGACTGGGCCGAGTGTTGGTTGAGTGCTGCAGTGCCATCGCAGGGTTGGGGGCTGTACATCCACACCACAGGCAGCAGCACCGATCAAAAGCTGCACTATTCCCTCCCTTCTAAGGCTGAAAATTCTTTGAAAACTTCCCTCTACATTCAGACATCTAGATGACAGTGCCTTGCAGTGCCAGAAACCGGCCAAATAATTCAAACACTCAAACACCAGTTTATGATAACCACAATGCATGACATTTTCCCGTGTTTTCTTATCAACGGGCACGGACGGCACAAGTTGGGAGATGAGGCGTCTTGTGAAATGAGGTCACCTTCTTCCGCTGCCTCAGAGGGATGGGACTGTCTGTGTCTTGTCTGTCTATCTCCACACATAGAACTTCCCATCATACATCACTTGATCTTTCAAAGCCTTGATGATGACGCACCTTGGGGCAAAAATCAATTTGCCAAGGCGAGTGCAATGTCAATTGAAGAAAGGTTGTTTTCGTATGAGTGGTCGCATGCGGGGACTGTCAAAGGATGGAAATTCAAAAATGTTTTCCATCCGTGTCACTGAATCTCTTTTGATGATCACGTCAATAAGACGCTAATGGAGTGTCTGACAGAAACGATGTTTGACACAGAATGGGACAACACAAACATGTTCTTTGCATTGATTCATAAACGGTTAAATTGAAATTGACAAGGAAAGAGAATTAGTCCAACAAATTCCTGAGAAACAAGCTACTGCTGTAGACCGGCACTTCTGTTGCCTTTTTTAGGAGTGTGTTTACGAGTGTGTTTGTGGGAATTTTTTTACCATTCCTGCTGAAGTGCATTTGGGAGGCTGGATGAGAAGGCTTGGCTCTCAGTCTCCGCTCAAATTCATCCCAAAGAGGTTCTGTGAACAGGTTAAGGTCTGAACGGTTTCATGATCACAACTTTGTGGGAAGTGTTTGGGGATGGCCCCTTGCTGCTTCCGTATGACTGTGCACCAGAGCACAAAGCAACGTCCATAAAGACACGAATGAGAGAGCTTGGTGTGGATAAACTTGACTGGCCTGGCATGGTGTCCTGACCTCAAACCAACAAAACACCTTTGTTGATGACTGAAGGTCACGCCACCCTGTCCAACTTAAGTGTATTTCGGGAAGAATGGTGAAAGATTTGTGATGAATACACTCAGGGTGGGCCAACGTCTTATTAAACCATATGAATTAAGAAAGGGATGTCACTCGCAGGGGAACTAAACCAAAGATGCCAAAATTTATTTCAAAAAAAATATACAGTCAAACCTCGGTTTTCGTCCATAATCCGTTCCAGAAGGCTGTTCCAAAACCGAAATTGTTCAAAAACCGAAACCACGCTCTTTTTAAAATAAAAATGTTTACTGAACATGTCCGCTCACAATGGAAAGCAACACGAGGAAGCGTCACTTCCTCGTCTACACGAGGAAGCGTCACTTCCTCGTGTAAGGAAGGCGAAAGGAGTCAAATGGTGCATTCAAGTACGCTCAGTTTGTTCGAGAACCGAAATTTGTTCGTCGTCCGAGGCATAAAAAACTGGAAATTTTTGGTCGAAAACCGAATTGGACGAGAACCAAGACGTTCGAAAACCGAGGTTTGACTCTATGTATGTTTTAAACATTGCATCGACTCGCTTTTGAGGGGGCTGCCATTTTTTAGGTATTTTCACTCTGACTTGCGGGCAAATTTGTGGGAACACACGACACACAGATTTTTGCCTGTGTTAATTTCAAAGAAAACAGAACGGTGAGTAAATATTCAGCAATGACAAGTACATATCCAATTTGATTCACAAACGCTACGTAATAAACCGTGATCACAAACTGCATCATCTCCTGGTACTAAGCAAAGCCATCTGGATTTCTTTTTGTGGATTTCTTTCACTTCAAGATATTGTGTACACTGCTTTCCATCCAAGACTTGGTGTACACCGAGTTAAATAAAACCCATCACTCTCAACTGTCTCTCGACCGATATAATTTAATGGACCGCCGCATTAGCAGGAAAGGCACGACTTGTGTAAGATGTCACATCCGGTCTGCAGCTAAAAATAATTTTGCCAAACATGGCGCTGCCCTTACAATAATGAATTATTCCATTGAACTCCACATGCATTATTCATCAGATTACCCTGTTTTTAAATGAGATGGCACAAACAATGTATTCTTGCTTTAAATTTGCTGCTGTTTAGTTCTCCTTTGAGGTCATAAGTGAATCAAGACAGGGGAGTGATTATTTTTAGCAATGCGGTGTATATGAATCATCAATGTAATAGGACAGTCACTTGTTCTAATACAGGGGGGTCACACTCATTTTGCTCGCCGGCCACATTGTAGTTACGTTTTCCCTGAGAGGGCCATTATGAGTGTGAATTTTGCAAAACCGTATAAATGTTTAATCACCTCCATATATTACATATAAAGTGCACAACAAATTGGTTGATAACTATTTTTGAAATCAGAAGTCAAGAATAAGGATTTGTTCAACCATTGTTGGCATTAATGTAATAAGTACATAACAAGATATTGCTTGCAATATCTCTATGTTATGATGGATGAGATATGACAATTTGAAATTTTAGTTCAGACTTGAGCAAGCATCATGAAAAAAATGACATGCTTGATTTGCTCTCGCGAGCCACACAAAACGATATGGCGGGCCAGATCTGGCCCCCGGGCCTTGCGTTTGACACCAGTGTGCTAATACGTTTACTCACAAGGAAAATGGGTAGATTCCAATGAAAGAAAAAGTGGTTTATGGCATCCAGATGTGTATACTTTAGGGGAGAAGCTGAAATATTGATGCAATGTGTCAGATTCATTTTCTGATGCCAAACCTCTGAGTGTTCACGCATCCATCCATCCATCCATCCATTTTGCTGAAGCCTATCCCAGCTGTTTTCGGACAGTTGGCGGGATGCACCCTGAACTGGTTGTCAAGAAAACTCAGAGTACACATAGAGAAAAAAACATTACCGCTCACAGTCCTACCTAGGGACATTTTAGAGTGTTGCAATAACCTGCCAAGCATGTTTTTTCAATGTGGGAGGAAACCCTAGTACCCGGAGAAAACCCACGCAGGCACGGGGAGAACATGCAAACTCCACACAGGATAGAAAAGTCGAATCTTGCACCTCTGCACATTGAAGCAAATGTGCTAAAGTTTCTCCCACCGTGCCGCCATCTGTGTTTTCAGTCGGCAGCAAAACTCTGTGACTTTCCTCACGGTTCCATTTTGGAACGAAATGTATACTTTGTACTGATGGATAACTGCACTGCATGTACGACAAGGTCTTTTTTATTTCAGTTAAAATTGCAAGTGCATCACAGCATATTATATTTTGTATTATGCCTCACAACATCTGTGAAAGACTGCACAACTCACATGCTGAACTAACTGGCCTGAGTGATGCAGCGCATACAAGCCCATACAAACACACAAGCACAACACATGTGGCCTACAGGGTTGGTGAAGTGACTGAAAAAAAAATGCCTGTAAGGTCATCATGGCGTAAAATTACGAATATTTGTCTGATCAGTTCCATTTCCGCACAAGTTCACTTCCAAAGGACGAACACAGTGTGAGGATTGAGTCACCGTACGTCTGTGAGGGTAGAAGAAAATGCGGGCAGCAAGGAAAATTCACAGACTATAAATCCTGTAAAAGTTTGAGTACATATAGTTCCTCTTTCAAACACAAGTATTGCACATATACACATACAGTATTGGTAGTTGAGTATAGAAAAGATGCCGGGTAAAAGATGAACGCTTTCATCTTTCCCTTCCTCCCTAGGTGAGGCCCTGCAGTGTAAACATTGACAGACCATTAACAACATTCGACCTCAGGCAACGGTAAGGAAAGTATAATAATTTCTGAAGGTCTTAGTTTATCAATAATAAATGCCCTTTGAACTTCTATCACAAATAAACATGCAGCATCTGAGCATTGCCGGTGCTGCACGGACAAATTGCTTTCGATCTCTGCTTATTGAAAGTAGTGTTTTCTGAGAGGCGCTGTTCAAAAATTCATTAAGGGCAATGGGAATGTCTAAAGAAAAGTGGTAGAAAAGAAAAACATGCATTTGGATCCTCAAACAGTGAGGTCTCATCAATTGGTTCTTCTGTCTCTTCACCCTGGAAGTCATTAACATAGGTAGATCCGTTCTCTCGGCAGTGGTCTGAAGTATCAAAATCAATCTGCTGATGTGGCTGTTGACATGTTGAGAAGATTACAGCTTTCTCATTTGTCCAACCTACATTTCCTGCACTTGTGGATCCAGTTGGCAGAGGAGCCCAGGCCAGGACTCCTCCATCTAGATGAGAGGCCACATTCAATCGCACCACCACCAGGCAATATCAAAGACCAGAAGTTGAAAGGAGATGGAATTGGATGTCAAGCAGCAGCTTAGACAAAAAAGGCAAAGCAAGCAAGAGGGAGAGGTGCACTGAGTTTGCCTCAAAAAGGTAATACACAGAACATCCAGGTCAGGGTTCAAGCAATGTGAATAGGTCCCTCAAAACGGCAGAGGTTAAACCGAATTGGTATTGATTCCCACCGATGAATAACAAATATGATGATGGAATGAGCTTGCTTAGATGGAACGAGCAACATGTCTGGCATGAAACAGACAAGAGGGATGGACCAGCATGCTCACACATTTACCTGCATCACCACTTGCTGCCATGCTAACGGTTGACTGGTGGGAGGGCTGGGTGGCGCATTGGCACGCCCAAGCTGCAGGGTGCGACGCTCCTCCTCCAGGGCTCGGGTTAACTGCTCAAAACGGGCCTCCTGTTCTTTCACTGACGCCAGGATGCTGGCAGCTGAGCGAACTTCATAGTCCTCCATGTCCAGTATTGCTTGCACTTGTCCTGATCTTTCAGGTTAAGGAGGGAGAGGAGAGAGGAAGAAAGGGAGGGGTACCAGGTCAATAAAGACACCCAGACCCAGAAGAAAGGCTGCGTGGCACCAACAGCATGTCCCAGCTTTCAGTCAAATACAGGAAAGTTTGGCTATTGGAGATTGTACTTTCTGCACAATGTTTGAGCTGATCCTCCTGCATAAAAAACATCAACACGGTACATTAAGCTGAAACAATTAAAATGGCTGACCGCACAGAGGGTAGAGTTTTATAGCACAGAGAGTGGCATCTGTGCTCGTTTAATCTCTTTCATTTGCACTTTTCTGACACCGGTGCCAAAAGGGAAAAGCCTCAATTCTCTCCGCAAAAGGCGATGCCTGTGCGGGGATATCTCGGATTCACAAAGCCCAGAACAGCAGACAGCATGAATGAGGCTGCTCTGCTGGATGCCAATTATGTGTTTGCGTTCTGAAGTTTCAGGCCCATTTTGCTAATTAAGGCAAACCCTGATAGAAAGGATGGCACTCAGTATTGGTTTTGAACAAATATCACTGGAACAAAATAGAAGCATAATTCACCAATTACTGGCACAATAAAGGGAGTTAAACACCACACACTTGGGGCCCTTTCACACATGCACAGCCAACCCAAATAGTGAATGATATTTTAGATTCGCTCTTAAAAATAGTATATGTGATCGCTCTATGATGTCTAATAATTTGTAATTTTCAAATGATCTTCAATCGGTCTCACCCCGTGACAGCTATAACATTGCCTGGTCCTGTAGGAGGACTTTCCACACTATTGTGGAGTGTTTCTGTAATTTTGTCCATTTCGTATTCCATCCATCCATCCATTTTCTAAACCACCTTATCCTCACAAGGCTCGTGGGGCGTGTTGGAGCCTATCCCAGCTGTTTTTGGGCAGTAGGCGGGGGACACCCTGAACCAGTTGCCAGCCAATCGCAGGGCGCATAGAGACGAACAACCATCCACGCTCACACTCACACCAAGAGACAATTTTGAATGTTCAGATCAGAGGTCACAGATGAGTGCTGGGGTTCCAATCTTCATTCTAGTCAGCCCAAACACGTTGGTGACGTGAGGGTTCTGTGTAGTCAATCAAGCTAAATTATTTCACACCAAATTAAAATGCAGATTGTAACTTTATCAGTGTGGGGTTTTTTTGTGTGTGTGTGAACATGTCGGGGGTCTACAAAAAGAAAATGTTTTTTTTTACAATGCATTTCAGTGACCGTTCATTATACTGTATACAGATTTTTGCTCTCCGCAACATGGTCCAGTCCCTCTCTACCGCAAACACGGGGGGCCCCACTGTACAGCTTAAAGTTACGTTTTGAAGTAACTTAAGTAACATCACCATTCACTACTAGATACTTAGAAAGTGTGTGGTGCTATTTGGCCTCCCAGTAGCACTGATGAAAAATTATGGCCCCCGCCATCATTTACTTTGCCATTCCCTGATCCTTACTAGAATGTAGTCTTTCCCATGTATTTAGCCAAAGCACACATTTTACTTCAAACAAATTCTACCTCTACCATATTGGGTTTTCAGATCCTTCAAAGCCCAAACTGATGCTGATTAATGTAGACACGGTTTTGTGACTATAATGCTTACAGTTTTCATGAAACAATGAGGAAAATCAAATTGAAGGGGGAGACCATTTTATACACAAGTGCGGAAGTTAAGGTTGAATTGAAAATACAAAAAGATATACGGACTCTGACTTCTGTCACAAGAGGGGGATAATCTGTGATTTGTGATTGAATTAAAAAACGTGACCACATTGGCACAATCCTGTAAGCTGTACAAAACGTCAGATTCTTCCTGTGCAACTTCATTATTATTCTGAGGTGAGAGAATGTCTGAAGTAGCTCCTGACATGCGCGGCATGTGTGAAGAGGCAACTCTTGACAAAATCAAGACAGACTTTCTCAGTGATCGGTGTCAATGTGAGAAAATGAACATCCGATTGATGAAAGAGGAATCCATTCTTTCCTGCAAATGAACAATCGTAGCTTGAATGGAGAATTGGTCATCCACAGAACAGTAATGCTTTCTGACGTGCAAGCCTCGCCGCAGGCACAAATCCAACACATTGTGATTTCCAGATCACAGTTGCAAGCCTGAGTCCATGTCACTGTCACGCTCGTAAACACTGATATCTTTTACCAACGGTGGCATGATATGGAGGTTGCAATAAATGGGTTTGGAAATACCGGTCCATAACAATACAGAGCTAGTAGTAGATACGCAGGATGATAGCCGTTAGGCAACAGTCATGCCCAACTCGAACAAAAACAGAGGGATGACACAGCTAAAATGAGAACAAAAGAAGGAAAGGAAGAACAAAGGGGAGAGAAAAGAGAAAACGCCAGAAGTTAAATCAGATTTTAAGTGCGAGAACACAATGCTTATTTGAACAGATGCATTACATGCAAAAGCTCTTGAAAAGGGGACATTTGGCATTTGGCAAAAAGCGACAACATACAATGCTCCGTTTCAATGAGTACACCTCAACAGAAAACCTTCATTGTTATCAATACTTTCTGTGGCTGACTGAAAATACTTGGGGGGGGGGGGGGGGGCAGCTCTATTTTTGGTTCGGTCTCAATGTGTTTGATATATCAAACTCATCCAACCAAGGCTGGATCTTGTTTTGCGCACAGCACGGGCACACTGCTGCATGTTACAGAGTTGCAAACACAGACTTGTCCAAAATATGCGATGAAAGATGCAAAATTTGGATTCAAGGTAAATTACACCGAGAAGTGATTGATCGAAGAAATGTCACTCACCAGGTTTGTGCATGTACATGTTTAAATATTGACTTCTTTTGTGTGAGAACATGAACTGAGTGCAGGTTTGGGTAAACCTATGAAGACAATTTTTGGAGGAAAATGGGAGGAAGCCTGATGAGCCGGCGAAAACCCAGAAGCACAGGGAGAACATGCAATCCCGATACGAATCCCCAACCTCAGAACTGTGAGGCAGATGCGCTAACCACTTGCTCACTGTGCTGCCGGTTGGTCGATGAATGCTAATGCTACAGACAGCGGGACAAGGGAGGCGCTCATGTGTATGTGTTTCTATGCATAAACAGGATTCATTCCTCACCATAAGTCACGGCAAGCACCAAGTCCATTCCCCTTCAAAGTGCCAAATTCATATTCAATGTGAGTCAATTACAGTTTGTTTTGTATCCCTTCCTTTAATTAGAAATGAAAGTAGAACAGCGAATGATGACTGCAAATGCTTGAGAAACTGTAGTAATTTGTACCCTGACGAAAAGAAGGTCAATTGCCATGCCATCCTATTTCATAAAGTGAATGTCATGACAGGATATGCAAGCGTGTCAGTGACGCCTCACGGCTTATCATCAAACACCAACATATCGAGCTTACTTGAATAGCTCAGAACGCACAAGGACCAGAGTTTGAAGATTTCCAGTCTGCTTATGTAATGTCATGTTTTTTTTAGCTTTACATTAACAGGTGGGGGTGGCCGGTAGTCGAGTGCTTAGCATGTCGGCTTCACAGTGCAGAGGTACCAGGTTCAATTCCGGCTCCGGCCTTCCTGTGTGGAGTTTGCATGTTCTCCCAGTGGTTGCGTGGGTTTTCTCGGGGTCCTCCGGTTTCCTCCAACATTCCAAAAATATGCATGGCAGGCTAATTTAACACTCCAAATTGTCCCTAGGTGTGAGTGTGAGCGCGAATGGTTGTTCATGTCTGTGTGCCCTGCGATTGGCTGGCAACCGGTTCCCCCGCCTACTGCCCCAAGGCAGCTGGGATAGATTCCAGCACCCCCCGCAACCCTAGTGAGGATAGAGTGGTTCGGAAAATGAATGAATGAATGAATTAACAGCTGTTCACCAATGGCCAAGAAGTAAAAACACAGCAAAAGGTCTGCGAATTTTGATCCCCCTTCCTAAACTATATCGTCACCCTCTTTAGATCTAACATAAAGTGGAAGAAACATATACTGTAGAAGTGTAACAAAAGGCATGCATATAATCGTGGACAGTTCTTGTGTAGACTAATCAAAGGGGTTCAAAAAAAGTAACATATTATTTCCACTACAAAGGGAAATGGTTGTGTTGGAAGTGGTCTCAAGGCATAAATACATTTAATTAGTATGGAATACAGTGGAGTTTCTGCACCTCTAGAAAATAAATCACATCTACGGAATGAAATCATTAAAACGCACTCACAGCAACAGTTACAAGTGGATTTGCAAATGATGCAGTCGGCACTTGGAGGAAACATTTTACATGACGATAATTCCTACTGTGTTTGTGGTTAATATATCTTGAATAGATTCTCTGTCACCACGGCTCTCCAAACCAGCAGGATCTTTAGAAATGGAATTCCTGTCTTCAGGTTTTAATTTTTCATGTAAAAGGATTTTACCAATGAATAACTAAAACGGTTCATCAACATTCGAGGTGTGCGGTATTTGATGAAACCTACAGCGAGTGATTATATCATTACCGGGGGAATTCATGTTTTTTTCTTGTAGGCTTGCTTTCCCCCTTTGGCATAAACATGGGATACATTATGGGTACATGCACACTTACAAGCCCCCTGACAATCACACACGGACACAACCACTGCACAGTTAAGGCATTGATTATCAATAACAAACTATTACAGTCATCATGAGAACAATTGATGATGATCACGCATGGCTTCGGAAAAGTGCACGTGTTGACACTGACACCAATGTTGATTTCTTAGTTATTTTTTTAATTAGGAAGGCATTTGGTGTTCATATTTAATATGTTACAAAAGGCCCGATTATAAAATGAACCATGTGCCCGGTCTCGTAACTGCATGTTTGATGAACCCAATCCAAGGAAAAAAAAATAAAAAGACGAGTTATGATTAATTTATTGGAGCCAACGTTACAGCGCATTACAAGTGAATGGAAGAGATCACCAGCAGCTCCCTGTAAGATGGTGGCTCGGTCTGTACGGGTACAACCAGTGGAGGCTTCCTCGAGTGATGATACAGTTTATCTCAATGGGAAAAAGGACACGCTTCTTCGACACGTTGCGCCAAAGCGCCACGCACTGTGCACTTTGACTCAACTTTTTTGGCTGATAAGAAACACGTCACATGCGTTCATTAAATATATGAGACAGACTGTTGAATGTCAGTGTGAGTACATGTGTGATTAAAAACGTACATATATTGACGGCAGAGATGTCTCTTGTGTGGAGGCCTCCGTCAATGAATGAGTGCATACTCACTTGAGGCACTTAGTGTGCCTTGGTTCTTGCAGCTTGTCTTCCCTTGTCGCCCACGTAGTTGAACAGGAAACACGCAAATTCCGCTATTCTGATGATGAAGTCGCTGACAATATTGGATTGGAAAAGAAAATCCGTGTGTGAACGAGAACGGAAATTAATATAAAGGATCCATAATTAGGCTGCTGTTAGTTATTTATCAATCCATTTTTACTCTTCACATGTCGCAACATGCCTGGGTGGAAGTCGACCCACGAATTGACAGCCTTGACAACTTAAACTGTTCAAGGACCCGGGTGACTCTCAAATGAGAAGCAAATTACAACCTAGTTGGAGGCAATCATTCCCATTTATATTCAATGAACTGAGCAAGCATGAGGGAGTGACAAAATGCTAAAAAAAAATACATTTAGATTGAGATTAGATCTGAGAGAAAAAGGCACTGGAAGATTGTATTGAACTTTATAGATATCAAAACAAAAAATCTTCATGGCTGCTGACATTTATACAGGCAACATGGTAGAGAAAACAGATGAGGTACTTTACAAAAGATGCATAGTTTCAGTAGTTTGGAATTGGTTTGGTATGGCAGCATCAGACAATTAACCCCCCAAAAAATCACAAGATACAATACAAAGTACAGTATGTTAATCGGCTGTTGCAAAAAAAAAAAAAAGCCGTAACTCAGCCTAATTATTTCAATGTTGAATCGAAGACACACAGCAGTAAATGTTGCTATAATGTACGCAGATCATGGGAGGAAAAAAAAAACAGACCACATTAGAGCAGCCATTTTCACATTGTTTTGCATTTGCCAAGTAAGGAGCTCGGCACAAGGCAATCATGGAGTCAATCATGCTGAACGCTGCCAAAATCAAAGCAGTCATTTATGAACTGGCTGATCCACTTCAATGGTGGATGCAGCATGAAATAAACTTTCCAGAGCTGAGTGATACTGTATAGACAAGCAATACCTCTTTTGACTCGACAAGTGTAGCACTGCATTATAATGTAGGAGGTGGCATTGCGAAAGGTAAACAACAAGGTGTGGCTTTATGTCTGATGTTTTAGACTAGACAAGCTTACTTTCCCTGCCAAACATTTGTATTGAAACTTGTGCCATCCCGGGCATGCACCTGAAGTACCATAGCAAATACATTTCCAGCGTCAAAAGTTCATCTTCAATGGAACCAGCAACTTTTATCAATTTAAATTCAGTGAGAGAGTTGTGATTCCATATCACTTTGGAGAGCAAGAGAACAATGTTTTGTTTGGTTTCAAGTTATTGATGGGGCAGCACAGTGGTTAGCGCGCCCGCCTTACAGTGCAGAGGTGCTGGGTTCGATTCCAGCAACGGGCTTCCTGTGTGTAGTTTGCATGTTCACTGCGTGCCTATGTGGTTTTTTTCCGGGTACTCCGCTTTTCTACCACATTCCAAAAACATTTTCTTTTTCGCAGCGAGACTTGCTTGGGAATTATTTACCAGTTAAACATCATCACGATCGACATTTCCTCAATCAAACAGAGCCAGGCTGCCACATGACCGTATAGTCTTCGACTTACATGTGAATGGGTTAACAATTGGCCCCTTGCAGCTGAAGCAATCTTACATTGCCACTGTTGCTGAGAACTTCTGTTCGTATTTTACTAAACATAGAGTTAGCAGTGCATATTTTATGTTAGGATCCCTGTATAGAGTAATACGTGCCTCTCAAAGAACAAACTGCACTCTTCACTTTGACCATTCAGAGTATAATATCTCAATTTCGTGAATCGTGATTTACAGTGGTTGGGTTTACATTTCTCAGCTTTTTTTTTTTCTTGATGGGCTTTGCTTTTATTTCATTGTTCATGATTCTGACAACATGATGCAGTCAATTTTTTTTGTAAATAGACCTTAAGAAAGCATTTCTAATCACATTAGAAGACAGAAAATAACGTGAAAAAGCCACAGAAAAATCAATTCAAGTTAAGCACACTTAGTAAGTGTCAACGTCAGTTGGCCTCTGGTGGCTTCAATTCGCTTTACAGCAAGTAAGGAGCATTTTTGGTCCATCATACATAGTACATATTTCAGTAATACTATTCAAAAAATGAAACTTGTGTAATGCATCCATTCATTCCACACAGACTGATACATTTCAAGTGTTAATTCATTATAATTTAAAGGATTGTATCTGAAAACTATTTAAAAAAATACTAAATCACTAGCTCCAAAGATTTGAATGTTGTGAAAATTGTATGCGAGACATAGGTTTCAGCTTCCTTGTGTCAAGCCACTCTTGAACAACAAACTGTTTCAGAAGTCCTTGTCTTAGGAGTCAGAAAACAAGCAAATGGTGACGATTCTCAGGCCCCGTAACAGTCAGATTTGTAGAGGGGTCAAAGTAAAACTATTCCACAGCGTCACAAATTCTGAATTCTGTTTATTCAACTGAGTTGGCGAGGCCCAGCTGTATTTGGCTGAAATACAATAGGAATCCCCCCACCTCCACAAAAAAAAAAAAAAGAAAAACAGTCATTGCACTGGTCTCTCATAAAACTCAAACGCCTCTCGTTTCACAATTCAAACATTCAAATTCTCACGAAGACAATACAGGTAGCGTTACAGCCTGTTGATGCAACACTTTGTAACTGTTGTTCAAAAGGTGCAATCGCTCATCAATGAGAATGACACGTCTGTCATGCATTGATAGTGTAATATGCACTCTTAGAAGAGTCGCAACGTTTCACTATTAACATGGTATACATGTCTTCATGACACAGTGCAAAAAGCTGCGCGAGCACAGCTTCAAAATTCTTGAAGCTAGTGATGGTAAATGTGTATTAGTGCTATTTGGTCAAAGATATTCCCCAGCTTATTATGGAAAACCAAGAATGGGTTCATTATCATCATTACGAATGTGACTCATGATTAGCTCTCAAAGCATTTTGTAATTGTCGAAAATGTGTTACACCGTTTGGCATCCATATATCCAGTAATGAAAACCGCAACATACTTTGCATACTAATTGCAATTACAAAGAGTCTCTTAATAAATTGACTTGAGTTGTGTAAGAGTTGGGAGCATATTGAAACGCTTAAGTTATTATAAATCAAT
Source organism: Hippocampus abdominalis (assembly GCA_018466805.1). Lineage (NCBI taxonomy): Eukaryota > Metazoa > Chordata > Actinopteri > Syngnathiformes > Syngnathidae > Hippocampus > Hippocampus abdominalis. The sequence goes on along the minus strand of CM031698.1, from coordinate 19,027,801 downwards.
TCAACCACATGCGTCAACTGACATTCACCCCATTTTAACTGTGGGGGGGGGGGGGGGGAACTTATTGGAATACCAATAAACAATTAGCTAACTAGCAAAGTGAGACAGTCCCTGGAGGATGCCTTATGGGGACACACAAGTGTCAGATGTTTAAACCAAAAACACTGTCAGGAAATATAATTGCCGCAATGATGAGCTGAACAAAGTGATTAGTAGAGGCTGGAGGTATGAAGAGAGAGTCCGTAGTACCTTTGAAGTCGGCGGGTCCCGTCACACCACAAGTAGAACAAGGAAAAGGCGCGGCTCCGATAGATTGTTCTTGATTGTTCCGTCTCTCAGGGGGGATGTGTGACTAAAATAGAATGACATTGGAATTAAGTATGCAGCCGAACTTGCTGACTCCACATTATGGAGAAATAACTCTTATACAATGCAGGGACACATGTACTCATAATTATTTCATCCCAGCGCAATAGGTATGCTCACTGGCCAGGCGATAACACATGTTCTACTGTTTCCAAAAAACAAAAACCAGTTGAAATTATTTATTTTTTTAATTGAAGTAGAAGTTGGTAAATACAGGTCTGAGTTGCAAAATATTTATTTATAAAAATGTGCTTGTTTCATTTAACATGATATTGTAGGCCACATTTTTGATGATGAGCGATCCTTTTTGAGTCTGCAGAATTACCGACTGGAGTGTGTGCTAGTGCACTTTTGAATCAAAGTTGCAGGGAGGAAAGGGGGGGGGGGGGTTATTTTCCCAGGAGAAAGGAACATTGTTGTTGCTTGAAAAAACAAACAAAACAAACAAACAGACACCAAAAAAACTATTACACTGGTCATCAGCAATTTTGAATCAGAGATGGCTTCATGTTTCCCAAAACATAATTTTGATGTTGATTTCAAAACGTTTTGATACTAGAACATCATTGTTTGTTTTTTTTTGGTTTGAACTAAAAAAAAAAAAAAAAAACTTGCGCTGTAATATCTTCCTATACTGTATTATTTTCCCATTATATCATGACAAAATATTCAATTTCATGATAGTAGCTCAAAAGCAAAATTTGAGTCGCTATTGTTCCTCTTGGATATAATAATGTGTGGCAAAGTAAAATATCACATTATCAAAGCAGTGCATTGAAATTTTACGTTGAAATATGCAGCGCTCATAGTTTAATGCAGCCATCCATTTTCTAATCCGCTTATCCTCACAGGGTCTCGGGCGTGCTGGAGCCTATCCTAGCTGTCTTCGGGCAGTAGGCGGGGCACACCCTGAACTGGTTGACAGCCAATCGCAGGAAATAGTCATCATGAAGTAAATATACTAATTCACCGTCAGATGCAAAGCATAATTTAGTTGCTGTATAAGATGTGGCAGCATCCTTCCAAATTGCAGTAGAATTCCTTTGGATGCTAAGTTGAAGAGTTCAAAACAACTACAGTCAAACAATCCTTGCTGATGGTTTACATCTTCTCTGCGTATGGATTAATAATAAAAATGAAATAGTTTTGCTGTTGGAGCAAGTTTTCTTTCCCATGTGGAATTTCATTTTGTTGCAGAAGATAGAGTTTTGCTGGCAAAATACAAACACGAACTGGCGCTTTTCGACTGACAAAGCTTCCCTGAAGCAATCCTGTGTAATGCATACAAACATGCCGAATGTGTATTTTTCATTTCTTCCAATGATTCTTCATAATGAGGCAACGCTTGCTTCAGCAATCTGATGTGCTGCCTGACCTTTGTGTTCACACTGCAGTGTCACAGTGTCTCTGAACGATAAACATCACAGGGACTGGGGGAGAAAACGACATGAGACAAAGTGGGACAGGAATGAATTTGAATGCCTCATGCCATGGGACAAATTAATTTGCCGTACACACCACTGGCTCAGCTGCCTTTGATAACTCGAAACAAAGCTGACGACCAAAACTTCGGATCAACTTTATCCTTGAATAATGATCATATCATTTGCATCTTCTACAGATATCCTCACCACGATGAAAAAAAAAAAAAGTTTTGCATCTTAATGTGGGCTAAAAATATATTCCAAATTAGGAAATATATGTTGCTATGTTCAAGAGAATGTTTGTGTTGCCAAATTAGTATTTACATCTGCAACAGACGAGATTTAGCACCAAAAAAATGGTATTTCTTCGAAATATTTCCAAAACAATTGGGGTGCTCAGTCAGCTTTAATTGGATCCTCAAATAAAATGCTCAAAGCACTTTTATTGATTGTCATTTCCCCTTCAAATGTATTGTAGGGGGCGGCCTGGTAGTCTAGTGGTTAGCACGTCGACTTTGCAGTGCAGAGGTACCGGGTTCGATTCCAGCTCCGGCCTCCCTGTGTGGAGTTTGCATGTTCTCCCGGGGCCTGCGTGGGTTTTCTCCGGGTGCTCCGGTTTCCTCCCACATTCCAAAAACATGCATGGCATGCTGATTGATCACTCTATATTGTCCCTAGGTGTGAGTGTGGGCGTGGATGGTTGTTCGTCTCTGTGTGCCCTGCGATTGGCTGGCAACCAATTCAGGGTGTCCCCCGCCTACTGCCCGAAGACACCTGGGATAGGCTCCAGCGGCCCCCGCGACCCTAGTGAGGATTAAGTGGTTCGGAAGATGAATGAATGAATGAATGTATTTTAGGGCGGCCTGGTGAGCCAATGGTTAGCGCGTTGACCTCACAGTGCAGAGGTACCGGGTTCAATTCCAGCTACAGCCTCCCTGTGTGGAGTTTGCAAGTTCTACCCGGGCCTGTGTGGGTTTTCTCCGGGTACTCCGGTTTCCTCCCACATTCCCAAAACATGCATGGCAGGCTGATTGAGTGCTCTAAATTGTCCCTAGGTGTGAGCGCGGATGGTTGTTCGCTTCTGTGTACCCTGCGATTGCCTGGCAACCTGTTCAAAGTGTCCCCCGCCTACTGCCCGAAGACAGCTGGGATAGGCCCCGGCACCCTTCGCGACTCTTGTGAGGATAAGCGGATCGGGAAATGAATGAATGAATGGATATTCTTTCAGCTGCACATATTTTCGTGTGTTTTTCACCAGGTCTCTGATTTCTGATGTTAGCTACACCTCGGCTATCACTGTACACATGCAGCCGTCATAGGCAAAATCTGAAATCTGAAACCCAAAGAAGACACTCAGCACTGTGCATCATCCGACAACAACAAAACATATCTGCCAGACAGATGTTCCAATAAACTCCAGCTCACAAGAAAAACTGGTGGATTCACACAGGAGTTTCAATCTCTTATGTATCCGATCTGGATGGAGATACCTGAAAATTAAAGCTGAATAGACAGTATGTACTGTACTGCTTCATAGCAAAATTGTTCTAGGTTGAAATCTGCGCTTGCATGACGTTAGCATGATGAGATGCTCTTGGAAGTTACTCCCCTGTTCAGTTTAGCAAGTAATGAACAAATGCACTGGAGGTCAAACAGCTTGAAAGACAAGTGGCATGACAGTGATGCATTTCATTCACAACAAAGCATTGCCTCGGGCAAATATCATTTGGCAGAACTCAAGGACTAGAATATCCAGGCAATTCATTTCCACACAAGATCATTTAGATCACAGGTGTCAAAGTCAAGGCCCGGGGGCCAGATCTGGCCCGCCACATCATTTTATGTGGCCCGCGAAAGCAAATCAAGCATGTTCCATGATGCTTGCTAAAGTCTGAACCAAAATTTCAAATTGTCAAATGTAATCCACAATAACAGTCATTAATCTTGACTTCTGATTTTAAAACTAGTTATTCATCAATTTGTTGTGCGCTGTGTATGTAATATGTGGAGGGGATTAAACATTTATCTGGATTCCCACAATTCATAACGGCCTTCCAAGATGAGGGAGTGGAGGGTGGACTTCAGAATCTGCCTGAATCTTCACAATCACATTTCCTCTGTGCGGAAGAAAATCTGTTTCTAATAAAATATATGTGAGCTCTAAGTCAGCAAGAAATTATACGACACACATGTCATTCTTATAGTGCTTCTTTTGTCTGTTCAACGTTTTATGTGAAGGGCCGGTTGATATTTCTATATCACCCTCTCACTGGCTTCTTGGGATGTGTTTTCACCCCTCATTCAGAACGCCCTCACGCTATACTGTCATAAAACTGAATTTCATGCAATTATTTCAGGCAGTTTGAAGCACTCCTCGTTCCTTCTAAAGCCCCAGACAGCTCAATATTGCCAGGTAATGGTTCAGCTGAAAGCTAAGCGAGGAAAAATCTCTATTGCCTATGCTCTACTTTGTGTATGCGGCCTGTGTCTGGAGAGAGCAGCAGCTAATTGCTTCTTCCAAAAGAACATTAGAGCCCATCATCATTAGTCCACACAAACAGACGGGCTTGTGTGATAAGGGGGGCGAAAAAGGCTTTTGAATTGTGTAGTCATTCTAGTTAGTTAATATCGGATAGTATTTTCTGAAATTAAGAAATGACTCTATCACGTCACCACACAGCACCACTCACGAGAAGTCCCTGAAACAGTAAAACATTTTAGGAGCTTTAGGAAGCCACATTGAATTTCATTATATAATTGTGTCGAGGAGGGATGGGCAACGGGTCGGCCTGGTGGTCCAGTGGTTAGCGAGTCGACCTCACAGTGCAGAGGTACCGGGTTTGATTCCAGCTCCAGCCTTCCTGTATGGAGTTTGCATGTTCTCCCCGTGCCTGCGTGGGTTTTATCCGGGTGCTCTGGTTTCCTCCCAACATTCCAAAAACATGCATGGCAGGCTGATTGAGTGCTCTTAAAATTGTACGTGAGTGTGAGCGTGGATGGTTGTTCGTCTCTGTGTGCCCTGCGATTGGCTGGCAACCAGTTCAGGGTGTCCCCCCACCTTCTGTCCAAAGACACACGGGATAGGCTCCAGCATGCCCCGCGACCTTTGTGTGGATATAGCGGTTCAGAAAATGGATGGATGGAAGTTCTTTTTGGAGAATACATAATTCATAATGCCCTCTCCCTACCCCTCCAAGAACAGATCCATACTCTCTTTATTTTCGTTTTTGCCTTTTCTGGACATAGGAACGGCTCAGATGCACATATAACACAATTAAAAAAAATCAAGTCTCACTCAAAAATAAAGTGTGCAGTAGAAATGTTTACAGAATTGAGCAAGTTAGCCAGGTACAGTAGTTTTTTAAAGATGACCACAGCTTAAACTAAACAAATTCATTGACCAGTAAAATAGACTCCCCCTAACGCTAACGAGTCAACTAAGCGCCACCACACACTGAGAGATGCAAACAATAGAAATATAGAAAACATATTTTATATTGCGGATAAAATCGGAATGTTTTTGGTAAAACCATACACGAGTGGCGTACGCACTACGCCAGTTGCATTCAAACGAATGGGAGCAAGCACTGCCTTTTCAACGTACGGTATGCCCATTTTTTGTCATTATCCTCGCCTATGTCCTCTTTCTGTAGCAACCTCTGTCGTCCTTGACTGACCGTCCATCTTTTTATGGATTAAAAAGTGATACGGTACAATATATTGTATGAGGTGCCTCAGAACACAATACAGGCTCCCACAGTTTACATTTCAAGGAGTCCTTGTGCTAAATCGCCGAATGTGCAGGGGGTCAGTTGTCATTTTTTTCCGATGGTTGAGTCGTAGTTGTATTTGGAAGAATTGCGCGGTGTGCGATGGCCCTTAGGCTCACATGTTTCCCCAAAGCTAATTTGCGAGGGAAAGTAGGTGTTCTTACCACTGTATGACATTTCTGATGACTGACAGATGGCCAACAACTTGAGCTGAGCTTAGAAAGAGTTGCTAACTTGGAAACAAATATTTTTTTCGTGTGCAGTGTATGCAAAAACAAATACACTCATAGACGATACTAATACTCTGTTTAATTTAGCATTAATGAAGGGCATATAAGTTTTAGACCTCCAAAATAAGATGTTTGTCGATGGCACATTCTTATTCACATATAGAAATGAAAGAGTAAAGTACGTAGTTCATCCTCAAGTCACAACATCTGCTGGCATCGACAATCCCTGTCTGGCTTGTTTAGTTTCCAGTCATTTTCCCTTCTTCTCACATGCGTCTCTGCCTCTGCCTATCAGCAGGTGCCAGGTGTCGGTGGACTGCTTGACGCAGAGATGTTAATAGGGGCACATGCACTGTGGGAAATCTTTTAGCACCTGAACCTTTTCTGTTTGAGTGCAGTCGCCTCATCTCAGATGCGGAGTTACGGTTCTATCAGGGACAAAATGTCAGAACAGGAGTGCAGAACATGAACCTATAAACTCTTTTTAATGGGTTGTTTGGATGTTGTCTTGTATGGATTTTTATTAGCCTGAGGGCGATGAGAAGCAGCAGCAAACTAGTACAACAGTTGACATAGAGGTGCCCAAAACGGCCTTGGCAATGACGAACTATGTTGTGATGTTTTCATGCTGTGTAACCATCAGTGGTTCCGTGCATAATGCGTTGTTGTAAACTGAAAACTAGTTTCATCCCTCCATGCTTTTTGGTGGAAACTCATTGTAAATGTACCCGAAAGTTCCACCGCTGCATCTTCGGTCATTCAATCACAAATTAATGAGTGATTGATCTATATGTCTGCAAATCATTTCATTTTCATCAGAAAACACTATCAACACTATGTAAATATGTACACAATGAGTTCTGAAAGAGAATGAGAAAAGGAGAGAGAGACACATAGAGAGAGAGAGAGAGAGAGAGAGAGAGAGAGAGAGAGAGAGAGTTGGGGCAGTGTTTGTTGAGCACTGTCAAAGCCGTGAGGTGATCAAACATAGCTCCAGGTGTGTTATCATATGTTTCCACAGATAAGCAAAGAAAAGTATCAATGCATGATTGTAATCCAAAAACAGAATTATATAATATATTGTACTGTATATAATTAATCAGCAAAGAAGTGTCAGGGGTCTTTGAGATTAGCATTGTATTAACTGCAATGCATCCATCTCCATCATGGGAGCACATAGCAGAAACTCACGCAGATGCCACACATACTTGACAATACACTAGATGCCTCCCACCTTGTAGTAACTGAGAGCAACAATTCATCTCATATGAATTGACATTTTATTTTTGCCGATTGCTGCATGAATCAAGAAAAACAACTTTGTTGCAAGCAGATACAAATTCCAAAGAAAAACAACTCATCAGTTCTACACAATGCAACATGTAACCTCCGTTATCATGAAAAAAAACACAAACAACACAGCTATTTTAGCGAAGAGAATTGTTTGCATGCGTGAACTGAGCTTTCGGCATAAAGGTCACCAATGAAGCATCAACATGTATGCTCCTGCTCTGAAATTAACCACGGTAATACATTTCTTCACCAAATGGGGTAATAATAATTCTGATTGCAGAAAATAAGCAGAGAGGATGGGCATCTAAAATAGTCCGCTGCTTAAAATTATAATTCAGTTAACATGTGTGGTCCAGTTCTCTCACATAGACTGTAACAACTGCATTCTTCCCTGGCAGAGGACAGGAATGCAGCCAAATGTAATTTTCCATCACCACATTTCAGGATTTAAAAAAAAAAAAGAAGAAGCTATTTTTAGAAACAAGGGGCCTGATTTCCTGAACTGGACACACAGTGTGTCCACAGGAGTCAAACAGGCCGCTGGAGTCTGTGAAAACAAACGTATAACAAATCGATTTGTACAGCATCTGACAAAAGTCTTTGTCTTTCTCGTTTTTTGGGGATAGATTTGTTTGACTGCACAGCCAGCCACCGTTTATTCCAACTCAAAGAACCGTAGCCACGGGACTTCTGTGGGCCATCGTATGAATTGAGGTTGAGTGAGACTTCAGCATCTTTCTGATAATGCGGGAGCCATTAGTTGGACTTTTTTTTTTTAATTGCATGTGTGGTGTTGTTCTGTGTGTTAAGCCAAAACAGAAATATCGTCATCTTGAAAATACAAAGTATAATATTTCATGACATTATGGCAACACTTTAATTAGCTATAGTTCTTTGTAAAACCTATATTTCACATTCATGTATTACACTTGGCCCCCATTTATATTTTTATTTTTGTAACAAAGGCAATATATTTGTGTTTATTTCAGAATTACCATTTAATAAAACATACAGATGAGGCGCTAACATAGTTTTGGATGTTGACCGCTAGCACCTATATCTGCAACGAGATGTACATAATGTATTAAATATTAAAAGCTCATATGTTTAAACTAAAAATGACATAAAATACGATAAATCTAGTTTTGACTTGAATTTCGAAGCACTTATGTTTTCTTTTCTCAAAGCAGTAATTGGTAGCAATTTATTTCAGCTAGCTTGGAGAGGATCAGTATCTCTGTCACTGCCATGATGACCCCAGACTGGATATTTTAGTGATCCATAATATTTGTCGCCTGGGCAGCTCCCAGGTGTTGGCACGGGGATATGATGGTGACATTGTTATTCAGCGTTGTGTGCAATGACTGCATAAAATTTGCTGTGGACTTCAATTAATCACACAATGTACTGCGTGTTTCCAGTGGGAGTTAAAAGTAACACCACAGAGTTGCACATACCACTGAGAAAACAGACATTCCAATGGGAATTCTGTCAATGCCATATTGGCCCAAATATAAGACGGCCCTGATTAAAAGACTTTTCAAGACTCAAGTTTGAAAAAAAAAACATTTGAACACCAAATACATTTTTATACAGAAAATAATTACAGTCCATCTGAAACAAATGATTATAATAATATATTTGAGAGAAAAAACATGTTATTTTGCCTCATTCAAATCTTAAAATCTGAACATTTAAATATATAAACAAAAGTGCAATCACATTCGTAAATGAATGGCTTCTGGTTTTTGAAATGTAAATTACATCACAACTTCTCCTCAGCTGCCGGTTAACCTGGACGATCTTCGACCCACTTTTCTCCAGATTGTCACTACGTTTCTCCATTTTCTGTTATTTCTTCTTTATTTTCTTCTCTTTTCCTTCTTACCGCTATTTTTTAATTTTCTTCTTCGTGCTAGCGCTATTTTATTTTTATTCTTCGTGACAGGGGTTCACTTTGGCCTGGGGAGTCAAGTTCAGCATTCCCTTCAATTATTTCTGGCGCCATCTAGTGTCATGAATGGGTATAACGTCGAGACCCGAATATAAGATGACCCCCACTTGTACAGTCTTATTTCAATGCAAAAAACACCGTCTTATATTCGGGCCAATACGGTAATATCCATTTCTGTAATCATTTCTCTTGCATTGCCAGTCTTGCTGTTTACTCTTCCCGTCTGAGACATTTGTTTACTGACATGTGGAGGTGAAGGCAGACGAGAAGAGGAAGTGATGAAAACAGCAAAAGGTAACTGCTTCCTCATTTATACTACATCGATATCCTCTCAGACTGCCATCCTGACAGTGGCGGCTGGAAGGAAGGGTGAGGAAGGAGATCATGACTGATGGAAACGTAACACACACACGCCGTCTCTGAGCCATCACTTGCCAAGACTGAGAGCATCAATCCATCACCTCGTCACTGAAGTCCTGCCTCCCCAACTGCTTGAAAAAGACCAAAAACCTGGCATCGCATCTACTTCTCTTTGACATTGAGTGTGCGTGTATATGCGTCATAAGCGTGACCTAGATTTAGCTGTACCTGAACGGACCTTCTGTCAATCAAAAATGAAAATGTTTGGAGGTACTTTTAATCACAAGGATGATGGATTATTTCTGGGCCCCCGTTTATTAAATCTTCACAAGTTTCAGAGGCAAAGTTCTAATTATATGACCTTCAGCGAAGAACATTTACCTCAAAGCAACCAGGGTAAAATCCTTCCTTTGACTTGTCTTGTGATCAATATTGTGACCACATTGTTTTAGCTCAATCCTGGGCATCATTTACAATTACAGTATTGAACACGTCGACACTCCATTCACTAGATAATTAGAAGTTGCTCAGTGTTGCCTTTATGACAATGATGTTAATAATTATAATAAATATCGAATCCAGGCCTTGAGGCAGTAAAATTGCTGCTCACTGCCTTTAATAAACATGTTCTCAAATGTGTCTCGGGGGGCTTTTTCTTACTCAACTGCAATAGTTGTAACCATAAATCAAGATGTTTATTTGAAGGAGGCTTCACTTCTTGTAAAGCTGAATTAAACATTCTATTGTCCAATGATTGCTCGATGGAGAATTGTCTCTTCTGGATTCAACGGGAAGGGTCCTAACCTCAAAACTGCAAATGTGGTAAAACGAATAAACTTGTCACTCAGTCATTTTGCTGCTTTTATGTGTATTTTCTTCTCTCTGATATCTTCTTTATGAAGGCTCGGTCCGTGAGCACAGCACCGTTAGCCCCTAATTTGCCAGTCAAACAGCCTCGAGGGCATGGCAAACACATGCCACTAATTTAATGGGTCTATGGGGCGGTTATGATTGAGCAAACATGCAAATGTATGACTTGAGCAGGAGGGCATTAAAAACAAACAAAAAAAGAGTTTCAAAAGATGCATTTCTGTTGAGTTAGTTTGTTTTCAATTTAAAGACTGGCCGGCCTGCACCGTTTGGGCCCAGCGCCACAGCCCAAAGAAACAATGGGCCTCATTCACCAATAAATGCATCGAAATGCACATACGTAAAATCGTCATCATATTTAGGACGTTCGTACCGGATTCTTTTCTTCACACTACTGTGCGTATTTTGATGAATCCGATTTCTTTCTAAATGACAGTGGGTGCCCACAGTGCTACAATTTCCATAACCCGTCCCCATATTTCACCATAAGAATGCATCCGTGTGATGCATCTCAGCTAATATACTAAGGTTTAGTGATGCGGGAGATCATCCCGGAACGTTCATAACTTTATCAGTCTTTATCCTATTTTCAAAAGGTTTGTATTATCATTGAGCTTGCTAAGCACAGAACCTGACCTGGAGGATTTGGAGGGCGTGCTGCCGAGCGCTCACACTGGAGCCGCCGTCGTTCTGCTATGGAACTTGAATGCTCATGTGGGCAATGACTGAAGGGTGTATTGAGAGGGTCTGCTGGGAATATCTGGCTGAGTCCACTGTTTGAAGTTTCGGCTCTCAACTTCTGCAGAACTTTGAAGACATGCCCCGAGGGTATGTAAACTTATGAGCACAACTCTATAACACACGGTCTTTGCATATCAGGCCCTAAAATGTAAAATTTATCACTCAAGGAGATTCTTTATTGGAGAGTGGACTCTAGTTTTTCGACCTTCCTAAGAGATTTATGCCCACGCCTTTGCGGCTATTGTTATTGTATGACATATTAGAATAATTGATACCTTGTTTGTACTGTTCTGTCTGGAATTTTCAGTTTTGGATCAGATTAAAAGTGACCATTAATAAAAGAGAGGTAAAAAGAAGAGCAAAGACAAAGTAGGAAAGATACTTTACTGCGAAGCTCACTGACATTGATGGGAAAGACCTGAGTTCCTACTGATGAAATCCACCCCCCCCCCAAAAAAAAAAAAGTTTTACAGCTGCCATCCATCTACAAATTGACAAGGCAAAAATACTGTCAAGAAACTTGTTTCTGTCAGGGAACAGGGGAGATCAAAAACATCACAATTGTTTTGGCAAAATAAAAAAACAAAAATCAAATAGAATAGAATGAACCATGTGAGAGGGAGGACACAGATTCCTGACACAGTTCTGTCTCAGCATCCGAAGTGAAAACCGGCGGCATGCAAGTGTCTGTTGAGTTTGCCTGAACACAACCTACAGCAAAATTCCAAAAGTAAACGCCAATGCGATCAAGGTACTGGAGCGTGTATTACTTATTTATTGAATAAGGTCCTTTAAATCTGTGCAAAGGCTGTAATATTCTATGCATTATCAACTTAATTAAATACTGCTTCGGTTTCCCCTTTCTCACTGGCACTGAGCGGAGATGGAGGTGAGCAGAAGGATTGCGGTGGAGGTGATAGCTATGTGTTACCAGAAAGTCATTTAGACTTGGCATAATGTTGTCTTCTCTCTCGACACGATGCCAGCAACTGGCAGGAAGAAGCCGTTTACAAGGAGGTGCTTATTTGCGATTTCATAATCACCGTGGCTCAAATGGGGCTTAAATAACTCTCAGTCATACTTAAAAAAAAAAAACAGACTCAATTATATTTTAAAAGCATTTTTTGGCCATTAAATATCACAAACGATACAAACTATAGAGAAGACCCAGCCCGTCAGTATTACCTCTGCTGTAAAATGTACGGTTCATGACTTCATCTGCTGTGATTGACTGGTGAACTGTGCAGAATGCATGGCGCCTCTCGCCCCAAACTCAACTGGGATGCGCTCCAGCCCACTCACGAGTCGATGTGACCTTATGTGGACAGGAGTGATAGAACATGCATCAATAGAAAGTTTTTGTTGAATTTCATTTCGTCAATTGGTTTCATGAAATAAAATCATCTAGCTCCAGATAGATTTTTTGAAGTAGGCTATACCTCTACTTGTATCTGGATGATGATTACATTCTGTGTCACCAATTGCCAAAATAAAATCGAGGAAATTTACCACATCCTTTTTTCAAAGTGTAGTCCTCGTCAAAATGTCAAGTTTTGAAGAATTCACGCAAATTTCAACTGTACTGTGGCAACAATATAAGAGAGTAGACTATGCAACTCGTGTATCGTATAAGGATAGCATTTATATGCAACACAATAGTGTCATATGTTTTTCTTTGATGAGTAGGCATTAATACAGCATACCGTGTGCTGTTGTTACGATCAGAGGAAAGTCGAATATTGACCTGTAGTGGAGCAACAATGGCACTGGAAAACAATCTCTTCTTGGAACTTGCAAGCTTTTTAACCCAAACACAAGCCAGTCTGCCCATTGAATTGATTTTTTTGGACCCAGAAGACACTAAGGGAGCAGTATATTGATGATCTGGTCCCAGACTCACTTCGAGCATGTTTTCTCAGGCAAACAAAAATGGTGTATTGAATGGACTGAATTTTATTTCATCTAGCGGATGCACAAAATCACGTGAATGCAGATACAGTGTTGAAGTAGATGTGGAGTCTACTTTAAAAAAAATGCATGACACCTGGGGAGTGGGGCTAACAGCAGAGGCACATTATAAGCATGGGGGTAAAAGAGGAGGGTGATTAACACCCTACAGACGAGACAGCACCAACTTGCACTTTTGTGAATAAATATTTTTTGTTACGAAATTTTGTATGGTGTCACATTTCTACAAAGTGGATCAGACAATGGTTGGATGGATGGATGGATGGATGGATGGTCTGAAGAGAGTTAAAAAGATCATTGTTTAAAACGTAGCAGTCAGGAGAAGGGTACAAAACAATTTCCAAGGCATTAAATATACCACGCAATGCAGTGAACGAAATATGGCACAACAGTGGCAATGCCAGGATTTGGACAGCGTTCCAAAGTTGATAAAAAAGATGAGAAGAAAACTGGTCAAGGAGGCTACTAAAAGTTTAACAGCAGCACTAAAGGAGCTGAAGCAATTTCCCGCTACTACTGGATATTTCGTACAACGTGCTGACTCTCGTTTTACATGAGTTTGAATGTGATTGGTTAATTCTGAACACAGACACCCCCAGGAGAGTGTGCATGCTTGCAATCACAGTGTCTGAGTTGTTTTCACTTCCCTCATGAAAAAACACATTTTATATATATATACATATATATATATATTTCGTTTGAATGAATTGAGTTGAAAAGGAAATAGGTCCAAATTGATTTTTTTTTTTTTTTTAATACATGGGTGTGTAAATTTTTTCTATCCACTGTACACACACATACAGATAGTTATTCAGTTGTCACTGGACATAGTGTGGGTGAAAATTTCCTGTATTTCAATAATGCCAGAGAAAAAAAAGTGTCACTGATCAAGTACTTTATATTATTCAGACTCCTTTTTGTATCTCATTCAAAAAAGTGACCTCCAGGCAGGAACCAACTCAAACCCTCAAGCAGAACTAGGCTATGTGCGGGTGATCGTCTGCCTTGGCTGGTTGAGTGAGACAGAGAGACAGCGAAAAAGGATGCACGATAGATTAAGAGGTAGCGATTGACACAGAATGGAGAGGACATACAACGACCACAACAATGGATCACCCAATAAAATCAAACCAAAAAAAAAAAATTAAAGTAACATTGTTTGTAAGCCCTTTCACACCTTCACTCATGTTTTTTCCGAAACAAACAAAAGCTTTGCCTTTCAGCAAAAGGGAGACAGATGGATAACAGAATCAATGTTAGATGTAAGATTTTCCTTCCGGACTGTCATTAGCTGGACTCCTGTGTGTTTGCAATCAAAGCGTTAAGCACCTGCAGGAACACAAAGGGATGGCAACGAAGGACGTGGAGTAAGAAACAAAAAGAGGCATTGATGGAACAGGTTCGTGTTCACCCTAATCCATAAACAAGGCTGACCTGTCACTCATTAGTGGATGCTCTATCTTGACCACAATCCACAATGCTGGCTCAAATCCCAGAAATACCTCGGAGAAACATTCTAGCAAAGGTCTCATCACTCATAACTGACAGAATCCTGAGGCTATTTGCCATACCGGGACTAAGAAAGGAATTTTTCAATGTGGTGTTTTAAGAGAAAGCAAATTACAGACGAGGCATAGAACCAGATGAGTAAATAAACTCTTTGTGTTGCAAATGGAGGCGAACCAAGACGAATGGAGCAAAGATAACGTCTATCAGGATCAAGCATCTATTAAATCACAGGTAGTGAATCACAAGCTTGATGAATGATGTAGTAGAACTGATTTTTTGAAATGTATGTCATCTTTGATCACATCTGAGCAAAGACAGCACTCTAATGGATTCATAAAAAATTGGAATGCAAACTGGAATATGGAAGTAGAGGTCTCTCTACACGCAGGAAGGCAGTTTTGGGTCGAGATGTGTTGGTCATGTTCATCACATTAGCATAGTTAATCACGCCAGTGGCGATTGACGGGAGAAGGACCATAGAATATGTTTGCTTTAAACCGGGGGTCGGCAACACGCGGCTCCAGAGACGCATGCGGCTCTTTAGCGACATCTAGTGGCTCCCAGGAGCTTTATAAAAAATGTTTGAAAATGGAAAAAGATTTTGATAGTAGGCTAATATAGCTCAAATAGATATAGATACATGTTGCAGCTCCGAAAAAGGAGAGCTGTGGTGTTGGTTTTTTTAAACGTACACTTTATATCTGCTTTTAACAGTCTGACAAACACATACGCATCTGCGTCCGACTCCGTGCCTTCTCTCTTCTCGTTCGACTCGAGAGGCGTTCTAAGACAGTCTCAGAAAAATGGAAATTAATGATCACTTCACTAATACTAAGAAAAGCGAAAATAAGGCGACAAAACAAAAAATCAAGCGAGGAAATTACAAAATAAATTATATGGGGGCGTTTGTGAATTAACACACGACAAATGAATGAATAACATAAACAATTCTGAGACAGTCCAGTCTCCTACATACATACAGCATGTGTTTCCTTCATTGTAAGTTTTATAGAAGGTTTTTAATTTTTTGCGGCTCCAGACATATTAGTTTTTTGTTTTTTCCTATATGGCTCTTTCAACATTTTGGGTTGCCGACCCCTGCTTTAAACAGAAGCGGTGAGCTGCAAGTGATGGGGAAAGTCTCTTTAATAATTTTAATGAATAAATTCATAAGCGGAGGTCGCCTATACATCCTTGCAGTACATCCCCATTGTCAGTAGTGGAAACATAATTGCAGCGCAACCATTGAAGACAACGTTTGAATGAACTATATTCTTGACAAAAACAAGTAGACTCGTTCCGGAAGATTCAAACAGTGATGGCAGGATAAGACTAAAGAAGAACAAGTCTTTGACACAAGCTTCTCCTGGGTGTTCCCTCTTCGGTTTTATATTCAGGAGCCAAAAAGTTTCGGCAAAACAATTCACAAATGAGCCTTGCGTGAGGGAAAGTGCGCTTGTTCCCTTTTCAATACGACGCCTCATTATAATCCTTTTGATCAAAGTGCTGACAGTCAAATCTGCAAGACAATGTGAATCCCAAGTGTGAGTTGATCCAAACAACGAACGTTTAATTAGTGTTAAGATAACATGGGGCAGAGAATGTGATGTTACAGTTCCTCATCACTTGCACACCATCAGCCATGCGTGACTGCCTCTGCAAAGAGAAATGAATGTCTTTCACACCTTTGTGGTGTCCTCCCATGTGCACAGTGCACTTTGATCGGTGCGCTGCATGGCTCAAGCCTGTCAAATTCCCCACGCAAATGTGCAGGCTGGTTCACGCTGCTGCATTTGTGTGAGCGCTCCGAGGTGAGGCGAGTTCAGGTAGCATAGTGCAGGCCCCGGGATGCCCCAATGACTCCTATGACCTTCTTCTCCATAATAATCCCCACACAAGAAGGCCACTCGCGTCAAAATGATGCATTAAATCAATTACATTTGAACGAGACTTGCGGTCACAGAAAACACTGACTTCCAACCAAAGAGGAATCAATGAGCTTTGCTCCACATTCTCATGTACTATATTGTACCCTCTGCAAGCCAAGTCGCTGTTGTTGCTAAAAGGTTGCCTTTATCTGCTTGAAATAGTCACACTCTCAGTGCAGACATTTTCGACAGCTCTGACAGCTCTATGCTTGGTAAAATCTGAAGTTATAGAGCAGAAAAAGGACAATGTGCACAATGTGTGGTGTGTTTCTCAAGTTAAGTAAAAAAAAATTGAAAAATATACTAAACCGTAAAGCTTTAAAACCTCAAATAAATGTATGCTCGTTAAATATCATGGAAAACTGTCAAATATAAATTATTGAAACACTGTACTTGGAATATACAAGAACAATTGACAACTGACTGTCAGATACTCCCCTCTGCCTGTGAGGCCATTTTCCCTCTGTTAAATACAGTAGTACGTTACCATACGTGGAGCACAAAGACAAAAAAAAAATCTCAGCCACACTGACATAGTTTTGACTTTGCTCCAGTTTGAGGTTCAGTCTGTACTTTATGGAATATGGTCTGCTGATAATTTGCTCGCATGCATCCCCTCATGTCTCGTGCCATCTGGATCCACGGCGATTGCCATGGCAGCCCTCCCAGTATCATCTCCCCTTCAGGGATGAAAATCATCACCAGCTGAATGCAGTAATATTGGATGGATTCATCCAGCTAATGGCTGCTTGTGCCACCAGCCGCTTTGGCAGGTCACCATTTTTCTCTTCAAAAAAAAAAAATCTACTTTGTGGGTGACTGTGATGGGCCAATGTAGCAGCGGCATATTTTCTTTGTTTGATTGTGGCTCCCTTGTCAAAGAGAGCTTTGGTTGCCATTATGGGCTGAAAGTAATAGCCTATTATAAGCATATAATACTGCTTATTGGTCTGAATTGTATGGGCAACAATAATGCATTATTTGATATTCATTGGCTCAATTTCAACCTTCATTGCCTCTCAATCAGTTTTTCTATGATGACTTAAATAATTAGCGATCCAGTTGTTTTTGTGACAAACAATTCTTTGCAACATCCATGTCGGGCTTCTCATCCAATCCGTGTATCATTCGTTCTTTCGTTTTTCAACTGCCAATCGAAAACAAAAAATTAAAAAGGAGACTGATAATTTTGTTTTTCCTTTTCCTTTTTGATCTGAGCCTAAAATCGAAATATGAAAAAACAGGCATACAGTCAAACCTCGGTTTTCGTACTTAATCCGTTCCAGAAGACTGTTTGAAAACCGAATTGTTCAAAAATCGAAACCATGTTTCCCATTGGAATCAATGTAAAAATGTTTAATCCGTTCCAAGTCAAGAAAACAACTTTTTTAAACCACTTTTTAAAATAATTTCACACCATAAACTGTACACAATAGGAGAGCAGGTAATATGTAAAATACTGTACAAACAAACTGTAATATGTTTTATTTTCACAAATTTTAACATGAACATAGTAACATAAAAATTGAAGGAACATCTCTCTCTCTCTATCTGAACAATACAAACTCGTCTGCTCACAATGGATGCTACACGAGGAAGCTGTTTCTGTATGATTATTGCATAATAATGAGACACCGGATACCAGAGTGTTGATTATGTGCCGCTGCATTGAAAACTGCCGGCCGTAAACGCACGCACGCACGTTCCCCGTGCTGCTGGGGCAAACCGTTCTGAAAAGAGGGGGGTTTCACTCTCCCTAAAAGAACCGTCTCACCAAACACGTCTGCTTTTTTTTATTGAACAATACAAACTCGTCTGCTCACAATGCGCGCTACACGAGGAAGCGTTTCACCAAACACATCTGCTTTTTTTCAAAATCTTGATTGAACAATTTTCTCCCCCTCACCCTCCCTTGTGGTTTCTTTCTGACTTCCGGGTTGAGTGAACGCTGGCGCGTTTGGCTGCCGCTGCTCAGCCGCATTGTGTTTTATTGTTCTTGTTCCTGATTGTAAAGTGTCCTTGGGTGTTTTGAATAAATAAAATGTATTATTATTATTATAATACAAAAATGTCTGCTCACAATGGACGCTACGAGGAAGCGAAGCCGAGAGGAGTAAAGCGACGCATTCAAGTGCGCTCAGTTAGTTCGAGAACCGAAATTTGTTCGTCATCCGAGGCATAAAAAACCGAATTGTACGAGAACCGAGACGTCCGAAAACCGAGGTTTGACTTTATATTCATTTTTGATGTTGGATTAAGAAAACGAAAAACAAAATTATCAGTCTCCTTTTTGATTTTTTGTTTTTGATTGGCAGTTGAAAAACGAAAGAACGAATGATAGAAGGATTTCATCCCAATCTCTTTTTTGTGTTCCTTTGTTTCTATTGCCTTTTCAGAACACAAATTCTCTTTTCAACAGAGCTAAACAAAATGTTTAAAAAAGATATGGCAGGTAGGCAGTGGCTCTCATGCACACCTAGTCAAATCCCATTTTGGTGCACCATAAGCACCACATGACTTTTTGACAATAGCCATGTCAACACTGGTGTTCCATGTGCCTGAACATAACACGTTTTTCCTCCCTTCCTGTCAACTCTGCTCTCCACCTGCCCTGAGCTTCGGTCCCTGCAGTGCCTTAACTGAAACAATGTTGACAGCAAGGATGAGTTTGACTCGGCTGCAAACGAGTCACCTTGTTTGTGTAAAGTGTGACCCAGCTTCATGATATTGAGTAACTCGCCGATGAATTCAGCAAAAAAATAAAAATAAAAATGGAGAGCAACCCGGTAACATGCTGACATCTGTCAAGAAATACAAAAAGGCTTTTGCTACTGATACCAACTTTTCCCTCAAATGGTGTTTTTCCTCCTTCAAATAATCCAAAGTACCTCCTGGACCATTTATAACATTTGAAGAAGAAGAAAAACAAATTAATGTATGAAGTGGCAACGACATGGACTTTGGAACTGGAGTTTCACGCCCCGGAAAAAATAAATAAATAAATAAAATGGCAACTGGTCTTTGGAGAGATGCAAGACTGTTTTTTGTCTCTTGCTGAGGTGCCCTTGTGCAGGCATTCTATGCTGTAACACCGTTTCAACTCTTGTCTTGGTAGCTCAGAAGTGATTAACACACACACACACACACACACACACACACACACACCCTCTTTCAATCTTTAACACAAACAAAAATACAATATGTCGCAGAATCTACATGTACTTTCCCTTGAAGGATTTATACTCACTATTTATAAACTTCCACATGCGGTAGCCTGTGTGTCGTGTATCAATGTGTGCCTCTTTAGTAAGTTTTTACCAAACTCATACTGTGCTCTAGGGTTGTTGTTTCCCCCACCACCCCTCCTCTTATGTTATTTCTCTTCATCTGCATAAAAACAAAAAATAAAACAGAGCGCTGTAAAAGGCGACTCAGTGGACTCCCATTCTGTATACCCCTGTTGGTCATTGTTTTTCTATGTCTCTTGGACGAGTTGTGTCTGTTCCATTTCAGTGGACCCTGTGGTACAATGACAATAAAACTATTCCGATGCAAATTCTAAAAGGATACCAATCTGAAAATAAACTATACCACTGGTACAGAGGCAAAACAGTGAAAACAACTCATCAATGATGGAAATGTATATGAATAGCATGGCATGATTGAGGCATTGCAACAGATAAGCAAATATTTTTGTCTTGTAATTATTTTACTTCTCATATGCCAGTAGCCAACTACTATGATGCAGTCCCCAGGCAAAATTATCCTGAATCTACATAACCTACCTACCAAAAAACTCATTTTTATAGTGTGCCTACGGTATTTTATCCTATCTTCGAGCTCGTGCCAGACTGTTACTTCAATTGTGTTACCATTATTCACTGATACTCGACTAGAAAAATCCACATGCACGGTACATCATGACATTTGTCTCAAGATTTGTGCTTGAACATAGTTTACTATTCCGTCAAAATTTTCAAAGAGTGGAGGTGAACTGTACATGCAGTTTGAAAAATAGTCACTCTTACTGTTTTTTCTTCTTAGTGTATGAACCATCGATTGGGAGATTTTACCAGTTTAAAACTGAATGAGGAAAAAGAAAAAAAGTCAAACCAATGTGCTACAAGCAAATGGTTTTACACTAAGGCAAACCATAAACGGAAGCAAGACTAGTGAAAGAGAGGGGCCAACCAAATGAAGTAAAGTCAAACCTTGGTTTTCGTCCATAATCCGTGCCAGAAGGCTGTTCGAAAACCGAAATTGTTCGAAAACCAAAACCACACTCTTTTTAAAATAATTTTTTTTTACTGAACACGTCTGCTCACAATGGAAAGCAACACGAGGAAGCGTCACTTCCTCGTCTACCCGAGGAAGCGTCACTTCCTCGTGTAAGGAAGGCGAGAGGAGTCAAATGTTGCATTCAAGTGCGCTCAGTTTGTTCGCGAACTGAAATTTATTCGTCATCCGAAGCATTAAAAACTCAAAATCTTTGGTCAAAAACAGAATTGGTCAAGAACAGAGACTTTCGAAAACCGAGGTTTGACTGTACTTCAGATTGCGCTTCACCCAGATGAAGGTATTTTCTCTAGATCTTGTACTACTTAGACAGAAACAGTAGTCACATACTTGGAAGTGCAGATCAGAACAATGTGCTACAGCATGTGGTATGTACAGTATATTGTGTTAATATACAAGATATACAATAACAGGCAAACCATACCAGCCATTCAGTTCATCATCCTCACCCCCTTCCAGATCCATGCATGGTCCCTCTGCCACCCAGAGATTTTCCTGTGACCCCATGCTGTGACTCAGCCGAGGGAGAAATCACTGCGAAGCAATCAAAGAAAATCTGCTTTTGCTTTGAAAACCTCATGCTGAGATGTTTTGATACTTTGACTGAAGATATGAGGATGATTCATTAGTCAGAAAGGGGGTAGAAAATCTCAAACTGCAGTTAGGCACAGACATATGAGGACAAATGACATAATTTGTGTAATTTTACCTTTATACCATAGATCACCATAATGGGTTAAATACAGAAAGACGAAAATGTGACTGATGCAAAAATCCATCTATCTGATTTAAACAAGTGATGGGAATGTACCACAAATGGCCAATTAACCACTTCTGATCAATTATCCTAATACTTTTGAGCCCCGTAAAATGGAGGTTCTCTGCACAAAATGGCTAGGCTTCAAATGTGTGTGAAACACTAAAAATTAAGGCTAAAAGTCAACCATTTCAATGAGTCTGGTTATACTCTTTGAAATGCTTCATTGTGGTGCATAAAGGGTAAACCATAAAAATTGTCATTGTCCGAACACCTCTTGACCAGGGGCGGACAACAAAATTTCTCAAGGGGCCATGGAGACTGGAAAGGTTGTCAACGGTCACACTAACATATTAATCAATAGAGTTCCCTATTAATTTAATGTGTTTGTATAAATTAATACAGTACATTGCATTATTTTAATAAGCTGTTACTGGCCTCTGGTACACTGTATATGAAAACAAATGAGGAGTATCATTTCATTTTTATGTTTCGGTCTGGTTAGTCATGTGCCTTTTTTCGCCACTTGTATCAGTGTCCCTTGTGTGTAACCAATTAAACCCTTTTGTCTTGTCCAGGTGTTTCTCGTTGTCTCGTCACTTTGCTTGTATTTAGTTCCCTGAGCTGAGTCTTTGTTGGGTCATTGTGAGCTGTGAATGTGTGCTCCTGTCATGTTTTGTTTACTGTTACGTTTTGTTTGATACTTTGCTTCCTCGTGATTTCCTCAAGACTTGGTGCTTTTTCCGTACTCCAAATCATTTCAACTCTGCTCCTCCCTGCCTCCCTGCTTTTTGGGGTCCTACTCTGACTACCACCACGCAAACGTGAAATTCCCCTTATCTCCACTGTGCAGGAAATGGTAATTTTGCAAATATGAAGAGCACATGTTTGGCACTATCGCAAATTAATTTGGGGGGAAATAGCCACGATCGTCTAAATGACTTTGCTCACTTGAACTGGCAAGTGCCACTTTCAAAGTAAAAGCAGATTTTTATTTTTTTTTACATTTTATTTTGAGTACAAGGGGCAGCCAAACCCGATGTATAGGTTGGAGTGGCGCACAGCTTGTATTTTGCCCTGGGCTTCTCTTGAACAAAGAGCGATCCATTTTCTAAAAACACCTATCGTGTTCCGTGTTGGGGAAATGTAGCAACATCTCCTCTGATTTCAGGTGCAAGGCAAATTACATCCTGAACTGGTCACAAATCAATTCTAATGCACATAAAAAAACAGTGAACCATTCATAATCACATTCAGATCCTCACGAGTGAAACTGAACCCACACTGCCACGGATAGTGGGCAAGTGAACTTTCACACTAGCAATGGCCCTTCTCGACCTAAGTACCAGAATCCTGAACAAAATATCATACATTAAGGGTTATATTTGCTGAGTGCGCGCTCAGTGCAAGGCACAGTCTCACTGTCGGAGTTTATTTAATTTGATATTTTTTTAGACTTTGCACAGGTAGAATTGGGCTCCAGCAAACCACTGTCATTATCTACAAATGGGAAAAAAAACTCCACAAAAGAACATAGAACAACATCCAAAGACGCCCAGGACTCGCTGGCCTCATTTTAAGTCAGTGTTCAGGACTCTACCATAAAAAAATACACGGGCCAAAAATGGCATCCATGAGACAGTTCTCAGGTGAAAAGCACTGCTGTCCAAAAACAATGCAAAGGCTCGTCCCACATTTGCCAAAAGACATCTTCATGATCCTCAAGACTTTTGGAAAAACATTTTGTGGACTGATGAGTCAAAAATTGAACTTTTTGTAAGGCCTATTACATTTGGCGGAACAATGGTACAGCATTTGATATTATGAACGTTATGCCAACTGGAAAGTATGGTGGTGACAGTCTGATGGTCTGAGGGTGCTTTGCTTCCTCAGGACCAGGACAACTTGCTGTGATTGATGGGACAATGAATTCTGCTATCCTCCAAAAAATACTAAAGGAGAACGTCCGACCATCAGTTTGCCCCCTCACACTGAAGTGCTCTTGGTTCATGCATCAGGACAAATATCCGACACACACCAGCAAGTCCACTTCTGAATGCCTCAAAAAAAAAAAAAAAAAAACATATTAAAAAAAATACGGTTTGGGAGTGGCCAAGTGAAAGTCTGGATTCGAATCCAATTGAGATGCTGAGGTGTGACCTTAAATGGGCAATTCTGCAAAGAAGAGGGGGCCATTTTCGCAAACACTTGATTTCAGTTATTGCTGCCAAGGGTGGCGCAACCCGTTATTAGATTCAGGGGGCAGATACTTTTTCATGGCGCTGTATGTGGGAGGATACAGCTCAATTGCGATTAGTCTAATTTACCATCATCTCTCTTAACCAGCATGCAAACTCCTTCTTGACAATGTTGCACTCTTGAAAGCAACTCTTGAGGGTAGACTGGAGATCGAAAGATGGAGAAGGGCATAAAGAAGAGGGAGGACAGGGAGAGATATTATTCAATGGCATTAAGATGTGTAGCAAAGTAAGCTCCTCATTAGCATAACTTCATAACGTTGCTGCGTCTCTCTGAATAATGGGTTCTGATTGAGCCTTCCTGTGAACCACTGCACATTCTCTAATACCTCAGACTTTCTATTTGTTATGGGATGATGAGCCGTTGAGTTGTGTGGGAGGGAGGCAGGAAATCAAAAAAGAATCCCTCCCCTCCCACACATCCAGTACACAGAAACCCTATATTTGACACATTTGGGGCCATTGTGATCTTCAATGGAAATGACCTTGTTTCATATCTCTGAGGATGACCAGTCAAACCAATTAACATTCCAGTGCTGTATTTCTCACGCTGGAGAAAAGGAGGCAAAACTTCCTTCCTTCCTGCCTCGCATGCAAACACAAACACAGATGCAGCACAGAGAAACCATTTGCAAGATTTTTTGGAGGCGCAGCGAAGCATTACAGAGTCTCCAAAAATGTTCACTGTATACATTCTATATGTTAACAACTCTTAGCATTGTTTGCTTCTGTTCGTTCCATCAAAATGTGTGTGAAGATGAGGAAGGAAGAAAATTACCCACTAAAGGGAAGCCAATTCCAAATACAGTACATTACGAAATATGAAATACATTAAATTAAAAGTGAAGACCATTGTGTGTTAGTGTGGCCTTCTGCAACTTTTCCAGTTTCTTAATGTCACAGAGAGAGGTGGTGGTGGACCCCAAAAAGCAGGCAAGAGGGAGGGGCAGAGTGTATTTGAAGAAGTGTATTGATAAAACACAGAAAACTAAATCCTAAACAAACAAAGTCCAAAGTATCAAACAAAAACCATGACTGATGCTCAAAACTATCAATAACAGAAACATGACCTAAACATGACAGACAGACAGACAGACAGACAGACAGACAGACAGACATGACAGACATGACAGACAATGACAAACAAACATGACAGCAGCAAAGAGCAACAATGACCCGACAATGAGTGGTTGGGAGGGAGTCCATTTAAATGGCTAACGACCAACAGGTGTGCAGCTGCAGGGGGAGCCCTACAGTGACACCTGTTGGTCACAAACCGAAACATGACACTTACATGGCTTACATTGGACAATTAGTTCCCCACTACTGGTCTAAAAGTGAACTCAGACGGTAGACTTCAAGCTTTAATTTCAAAATGTTTTACACACATATGGCAGTGACAGCCATTTTATGCAGAGTGCCTCCATTTTTTTGGCACTCAAAAGTATTTGGACAGTTGCTCACAAGTGGCAACATGTGGGCCGTTGCCGATACTTTAAGAGAAAATAAGGCAGATATGTGCATCATGTATTGCAGACGTATTTTGCAGCTGTTTAACTTGAAATGCCAATACAGTCAAACCTCGGTTTTCGTACTTAATCCGTTCCAGAAGACTGTTCGGAAACCGAATTGTTCGGAAACCGAAACCATGTTTCCCATTGAAATCAATGTAAAATGTTTTAATCCGTTCCAAGTCAAGAAAAAACTGGGACATTACCAATTTTAACATTAACATAGTAACATAAAAATGGAAGGAACATATCTCTCTCTCTCTCTCTCTCTCTCTCTCTGTCGTGGGGCGTGCGCCTCTCCCAGCTGTCAGCAGGCGGGGCATTTCGGCATCCCGAACTCCTTCGCCAACACAGACACACGCAGACCTGACTCATATTTTGCGATTAAATTCTATAGTTTTGCGCACTATTTTCCTCTTTTCTTCACCACGTTCACCACTTCCACTTGCTTTCCTTGGTGCCATGATTAGGGGCTGATACACGATGCAAAAATAACAGTCCAATATTACATAGTTCTCACCAAACACGTCTGCTTTTTAAAAATAAATTCTTAATCGAACAATACAAACTCGTCTGCTCACAAGCTGTTTCTGTACGATTATTGCTTAATAATGAGACACCGGACACCAGAGTGTTCATTATGTGCCGCTGCATTGAAAAATGAAAACAAACGCACTCACCCTTCCCCCTCCACCCTTGCTGCTAGGGCAAACCATTATGAAAAGAGGGAGATTTCACTCGGCCTAACAGAAGCGTCTCACCAAGGTTCTCCCCCTCACCCTCCCTTTTTAAAAAAAATCTATTGAACAATACAAAAACGTCTGCTCACAATGGTCGCTTCCTGTGTTGCGATGAAACTCAAGGGAGCGCGGCGACATGAGGGAGCGCCGCTACTAAAGGGAGCACGGCTACACAAGGTAGCGTCACTTCACTCCTCTCGGCTTTGCTACCTCCTCTC
Source organism: Hippocampus abdominalis (assembly GCA_018466805.1). Taxonomy (NCBI): domain Eukaryota; kingdom Metazoa; phylum Chordata; class Actinopteri; order Syngnathiformes; family Syngnathidae; genus Hippocampus; species Hippocampus abdominalis. Next base: position 19,001,608 of record CM031698.1, on the reverse strand, counting down.
GGCTTCGCTTCCTCGTGTGGAATGACGCATTCAAGTGCGCTCAGTTAGTTCGAGAACCGAATTTTGTTCGGCATACGAGGCATAAAAAACTCGAAATTTTAGTTCGAAAACCGAATTATACGAGAACCGAGACGTCCGAAAACCGAGGTTTGACTGTATAAAATCCAAGAAGACTGAAATGCAAGTGAAGGAGGCCATCATTATGCTGAAGAAGCACACTAGGCTTGGGGAAAGCAACTCTGGCCGTCGAGGGCTCCTATCCTGCATTATTTAGATGTTTCCTTCTTCCAGTACACCAAATTCACATGTTAAAGATCATGATCAAACTTCTGCAAAGCTTGCTGATGAGCTGATCATTTGAAGAATCAGGTGTGTTGGTGAAATGGTGGGAGGGTGAGAGACAGAGAGAGAGAGAGAGAGAGACAGAGAGAGAGACAGAGAGAGAGAGAGTCATTTAAAATGGTCATGAGATTATTTTTCGAACCAAGACCACAAATGTTGCAAAACCTTTATGAAATATTTATGTTCTGAAAAATGAAATCAAACCCGGTTGTGTGACTTGGGGTGTTGTTATGTTGACTAGACCACAATGCTGGCCGGACATTGACTGGTCTAACAGATATGACACCCTAACCCTAACCCCCCAAAAAAAGAGACAAATTGAAGATAGAAATGGAACTGCAGTTTGCAGTACATTTTAAAAATGAATGGATTGCTGCTTGACACAAAACTCTGACCCAGCAGGGGATATACTCAATACACAATAGAACGACATGTCAAAATCACCCATCCATGCATTTTCTAGACCGCTTATCCCGGGGGTCGGCAACACACGGCTCCAGAGCCGCATGCGGCTCTTTAGCGACATCTAGTGGCTCCCTGGAGCTTTAAAAAAAATGTTTGAAAATGGAAAAAGATTTTGATAGTAGGCTAATATAGCTCAAATAGCTATAGATACATGTTGCAGCTCCGAAAAAGAAGAGCTGTGGTGTTTTTAACAGTCTCGACAAACACAGACACGTCTGCGTCCGACTCCGTGCCTTCTCTCTTTTCGTTCAACTCGAGAGGCGTTCAAAGATAGCCTCCGAAAAACGGAAATTCATGATGACTTCACTGCCACTAAGAAAAGCGAACATAATGCACCAAAACAAAAAATCAAGCGAGGAAATCACAAAATAAATTCGATGGGGGATTTTGTAACACACAACAAAGGAATAAATAACAAACAATTCTGAGACAGTCCAGTCTCCTACATACATACAGCATGTGTGCCCTTCATTGTAAGTTTTACAGAAGGCTTTTATTTTTTTGCGGCTCCAGACATATTTGTTTTTCTTGTCCTATATGGCTCTTTCAACATTTTTGGTTGCCGACCCTTGGCTTATCGTGTTCAGGGTCAGACGGAGCTGGAGCTGTATCTCAGCTAATTCCGAGAGAAAAGTGGGCCACACCACGGACTGGTCATTATTCAGTTGCAGGGAACATTTAGAGAAACACAATCATTCAAATCCACAATCAGTGAGTGAGAAGTGAACTCCTGCTATACCTGCACGAAGTCAGATGAATGTGCCACAACACCGTCAGTACCTCAGGTCAAACTCAAATGTTTTAAATTTGGAGTTTGCTGTATTTTGGAAAAGAGTTCTCATTTATTATTTTGAACACAACACTCCTGAAAAGTTTTTTAGCGAGGGTGCATATGGTGTATGGTGTACGATGTAATCATTCTGCATTTCTCTTCAGTTATTTGTCACATCTGTTTGGTGTCTGCCATTTCTCAAGAATCGTTTTGTAGAAGAATGTATTATGGGTTGCTTTATTTTTTTTCCACTGCCAGACGACCTAAAAATTCACCATTTGTCCCACTGTGGTTGTAAACATAACAGAGCTCCAGCCAGCTGGGAGGCAAACACATGAAGGTGGTTTTCTCAAGTTGTCTCATTGCAATATGAACAAAGCAATCCTATCTTCACAAAGCCACCACTCCTTGGGAATACAACAAAAAAGAAAAAAAAAGAGGCAGTTTTTCACTCTCGAATTGTGTTTATTTCTTTGGCACACTAAAATGCAACGTAATGCTTCTATTAAAAATCCCCTAAAACTGAAATACCTGGTATTTAAAGAACTTTAATTGGAGTGTAACTGAGAGTGTGAAGTCATCACTCCTAAACCCAACCACTGCAACTGGGGTGTGTGTGTGTGTGTGTGTGTGTGTGTGTGTGTGTGTGTGTGTGTGTGTGTGTGGGTTTTGGGGATGTGTCACAGGTTTGCGGTTGCCATCAGCAAGGCGTGAAGGACGGCCATCTTTGCTCGCCACAGAGGAGATTCCCAGATTTAGTCACGCTGGTTGCTCCCTGTCTACGGCAACACTCCACTGCCTCACAGACGCAGATGACAACATTCCCAGTGCAGTCGAACAACACTGTCAAGCGACATTGAAAATGCCATATGAATTTATAGCTACTATATGATGTGAAAATTCTACTTTACGGTGTTGAAAATGTTATAGTTCATCACTAAATCACCTGTAAGGTGGAGAATTATGAAAAACACACACTGGCACAATATAACAATACTAAAAGAGCACTTTGGAGTGTTTCTGGCCCATGCTTTTTACTAAACTTCTTCACAACTTTTTCACCACTTTACCCAAATTTCAAGTGCAGGACAATCCAGAAGATGTTAGTGCATGTGCACGTCTGCATCACAGTACAGAGGTCATGGGTTCGAGTGGAGTTTACATGTTCTCCACGTGTCTCCCTAGGGTTTCACCGGGTTCTCCAGTTTACTTCCACATTCCCCCAAAAAATCTCTCTCTCTCTTACTCACTCTCTCTCTCTCTCTCTCTCATTTGACTTTGACCAAAAGGCAAACACCCGAGAGTGGTTGCTAGTCCACCACAGGGTGTATGTACATAGAAACAGACAAACCACTCACAGTATTTCATCAATATTATTTTAATGATGAAATACCACTGCCACTGCAAGAAGGCTCCCTCCTCATTTGCTCCCGAAGCAAATATTTAAAGGACACAGCTGACTGATGCAAGATTGAAAAAAATTAATTGGAGAGTAAGTAGATAATGGTTTAATGCTGTAAGAAGCTAGTTTAATGACAAATTTCTTCAATAAAGCAATGAAGTATGATACGAATCTGAATGTCTCAAGTGCAATAATTGCTTTCTAATGACTTGAAGGAAAAATAAAAGTCATTGTGTCCATTTATTCATAATATATTGGTGTTCCTGTTCATTTTTTTACCTTAAGCTCTTCATGTTCAATTTTTCTTGTGAACGTTTTACTTTTCAGTGTGGGTCTAACACTCCTAACACCATCTTGTTTTAGTCCTCATTCTCATTTTTGGACACTTCTTTGACACTGCTGACCGCATACCAAACATCCAAACTCTCAGGTGAATGCTTATCCCCATGCCATGTACAATTCATGCATGACAACTAGAACACAGAAATTAAGCATTTGTCTCACAAGTAGGCTATGCATAATTTAAAAAAAAAACAACAGGAACAAAAGGACTAGCGCAAAACCATCTAACCACCAAATATTGCAAAATGATATCGACTCGGTCATGCATGCAATTGTCTAAGTTCCTTTAAGCCTGTGCAAACTCTTGGGGTTTACTCGTTGATGGAGTAAATTTAATGAAATGAACTCGAAGCCTTTATCTCGACAAACTAACTCCTTAAAAGGATTGCAAATTAAACTGGACTGCAGGTGACTGCTTGGCAGCAAACTTATTCGACCCGATTTCTCAACCAATTCAAGATGCTGCCTCAGTCTAATGGGACTACTCTCCTTGGCGTAAATGCACGTAGCAAAGTCCTCTTAGCTGGCTTACTAATGATACGCTGTCATTGCTCCAGCACATTCTGACATTGAATGAGTCTCAATAAGTAATAAGCGATATTTGAGGGAATGACAAAAAGAAATTCGGAGGTGACATGATGGCCTAACTCTCACTCAGCCTAAAAAGTGAGAGTGTGGATTAAGAGGAAAAATGAGGATCAAATAGATACAGACAGACAGAGAGGCAGATAGATAGATAGATAGATAGATAGATAGATAGATAGATAGATAGATAGATAGATAGATAGATAGATAGATAGATAGATAGATAGATAGATAGATAGATAGATAGATAGATAGATAGATGGCTACTGTGAGAATTTATTTAGCTTTGTTTAAGAGGTGATCCAATTCAAAAAATGCAGTACGTATCATACATACGGTCAAACGACACCTTAATTAGAATTGTAAGCGGCCGCTGTGAGCATTGAGATTGGAAAAAGTGTGTGTGTAAGAGAAACTTCTAACTGCACGCACAACAGCTTGCTGCCGCGGAGGGGACATCAAGCTTTACGTGAGGTTTTAGGGAATTTAAAGCCAATCGTAACCTTTAAATCATTCTGAGGTCTAATTGATAGGTTAAAAAAACAGCACAACTATCGCAATGAGTTACGCACAGAGCCATCCTTCCATCCATCCATTTTCCTTTCCACTTTATCCTCACAAGGGTCGTGATGCGTGCTGCAGCCTATCCCAGCTGTCTTCAGGCAGTAGGTGGGGGACACCCTAAACTAGTTGCCAGGCAATAGCAGGTCACACAGAGACGAACAACCATTCGCGCTCACACTCCCACCTAGGGACACTTTAGAGTGTTCCATTAACCTGCCGTGAATGTTTTTGGAAAGTGGGAGGAAACCAGATTACCCGGAGAAAACCCACCCAGGCACGGGGAGAACATGTAAACTCCACACAGGAAGGCTGGAGCCAGAATCAAACCCTCCACCTCTGCACTGTGAGGCCAACGAGCTAATCAGTCGACCACCAAGCCGCCCTCGCACAGAGCCAATAATGGTTAAATGGTGTGAGAAGCTCAGCATGGATCCATCCGCTCATCCACGCTGAGACAGTTTGCGTAACGAACAGGTAACCTGCTGTTACCTAACGCACCTAACTACTAGAGGCTTATTTTCTACATAAAATGTAGAAAAATAGTTTTGAAAAACAAATGTGTTGTATGCATGTGTGCTGTCTCAAATAATGTTCTGTCGTCTCTTTTTGTCGCATGGCTGTCATATTAGCATGTGATATAGTTGTGTCAAGGCTACTCCACAGATGCGTCGTGCAGTTTTAATGGCATGATTCCTCTCCTGTATGGTACATTTCCCATACTGTGAAAAAGTTGCTTTGGATAATCTCCATTTATAGTACCTACGGTACTACTTTTAAAAACAGTAAAGTAATCCTTGAGATTTAGCAAGAAGCATATTTTCAGATTGATGTTGATGTAAGCATCTTATATATAACACAACATACAACAAACGTGTCAAAAAGCAAAGTGTGTGGGGTACTGTGTATTCTGTATGTTGTGAGTGATAAATATTCTAAGTAAAAACCATGACAAGTTTATTATTAATTATATTGGACTTATTATGACATAGCAGAAGTAGGAACATGTGTGTTAAATACGACTGTGAGAGCTCAAATAAGAGCTCAAGCTTAGGTAGGTCATATAAGTCCACGCATTGCCTGCACACACATTGACTGTCAACCATAATTGGCCCCTTGCCAGTTGGTTAATATGCATTCCAATACTATTAGAATGGCTTTTCATCGTGAAGCTCAAGAGAGTTAATTAAACTGGCGACATTTTGGAACGGCAAGGATTTAAGGTTTAAATGACCTTGATTAGAGAGGTGACACTCTTGGATGGATAGCTCCTCTCTTCGGTGCACTTCACCTTGCTGTTATCACACAGTGACGCTTGCAAGATGGACCTGTTGCACAGTATTTAAAGGGGGGGCTCTAGATTCCATTCCGGCAATGGTAATACAAAACTCCAATACAATGATGATATTGTTGGCAACACACAAACTGCCCAAAGGGAGATATATTTTTTTTCTATTGAACATTTAAAACATATTATTTGGAATGTCCAATTAACCTAACGCGCATATTTATAACCTGTGGGAGGAATCTGAAACTCCCAAGTAATCCACCACAAGGACGACAGGTGTCTGATGCGCTGAGTGATTCCTGCTGGAATTACGGCGCATTCAAGGAGCTTTTGAAAGCGTGCATTGACCTCTCTTAAAGCCAATTTGCTGTCAGTCTACTGTTGGCCACTTATTCCTACCTTGATGAAACATAAAAGGAGGGACTGCATGACTGCAGGCAATGACGCAGTTTAAGGCAGCAAAAAATAAAATAAAATAAAAAGATTATTTTAGCAGGTTGGTAGACAAGGTACCAATTTAGGAAGAATTATGTCTGGCGGGGAAAGTGTTGGAGATAAAGTAATCTTCAGAGACAGGGTCAGAGTCTGGTTCTCCTCACAATAATATATTGTAAGATTTATAATTTCCCTCCCTCATGCCAAACTTGAAAGTTATTATCTTCTCCAAGGCCAGGCCTCTTCATTGAGCTGCACGGAAGCATATCCAGTGAAGAGCCAGCAAAGTAGTTCCTTCCCAGAAGACCACAAAGGAAACAAGACATGACCTGAAGTTGGGATCCACTTAAGCGACTGTCAAACTATTTAAGTGCGCTTCAGCCTTAGCTGTCACTTCTCCAAAGCCAAAAGAGACAGCATACTTTAGCAAACTCTTGTCATATAACTACAGGGAGTCCTCTTGTCCAAGGCACCAAAGAGTAGGCAGATCACATTAGTCAAGCTACCACAAATTGGTTGAACTTCAGCTCCTAGCACCCGGGTTACCAAACAGGTTGTCAGACAATATTTTTAAAGGACAAATACATTGGGAAGAAAAGCAAGTCTGTTTAGGGATTCCAAGCAATATCCCTAGTTTCAACTGAGGCCTTTTTATTTCTTCTCCATCTTACAGTTTACAGTTTTTTTGGTGATGTAAATGGAGGTTATCATCACGAAATTAACATGATTGAATCAAAAAGTCAGGAAAGACTCAATCACAATATTCAGCTGTACAAGCTGACAAGAATCAAGTCCATTGGAACCCCTGCCTGTGCATGTGTTGTTATATATATATATTTTTTTCTGGATAAAATCTGAACACAGCCTAGTAATGGTATCAATTGTGTATCAAAACACACATTTGCTTGGCTGGAGAAATGACTCACCTTAGCTGAGGAGAAAAGAAAGGCACATACAAATATCAGTGCAGGAGAACATTCATCAGACCAAGATCACACTCCACCTGTCAGACGGGGACTTAACATAAGTCTGCCTTCAAAGAGGATAAGCACTTTATCAATGTACTCAAGATAACCGGAACCTCATTGCAGACCTTTGTTTGGTTTCAAGTGTCAGGCTATAAATCAAACCTAAAAAGCAACAGTATATTCGATTGGACAACAGTCCTGAAAACCACTCTTGTAACTTGAAATACTACCAATAGAAATGTGAATAGTACCGACCAACAGTTACATAAAATGATGTCTGCTCTGTCAGAACCATCTATGGTGAGAAAGTCCGAGGACTGTCAAACTCAGTGGCGGCTGGTGCAGGTTTCACCTTCTTGCATCAACCGGAATAATCAATTGATTGAAATGTATTTGCGTGGGGTTTCTCCGGGTACTCCGCTTTCCTCCCACATTCCAAAAAGATGCATGGCAGGCTGATTGAATCCTCATAAGTGTCTATAGGTTTGAGTGTGAGCGGTTGCGGTTCATCTCTGTGTACCCTGCGATTGGCTGGGAACTGGTTCAGGGTGTCCCCCGCCTACTGTCCGAAGACAGCTGGCATAGGCTCCAGCACCCCCAGCGATCCTTGTGAGCAGGAGCAGATCGGAAAATGAATGAATGAATGAATGAATGTAAAAGAATGCATAACGACAGGTCAAATGGAAGCCATTTATGACCACACCACTGAAAACTACAATCACAATAATGAGACAAAATGAAAACATTTTTGGAATTCAAAACTAAGCAAGTTGTCTCTCTAAGGCCCCCCAAATGTTTTATTGTGCAACTATACAAAATATGTGTCCTTTAAATGTATACCTTACTGCAGAGAAAAAGAAACAAAACAACACAAAGTTACCGAAAGCTGTCACGACAAAATCTGTTTTTTTTCTTTAAATAATTGAAGAAAGTTTCCATCATGTCGGAGGCTGAAAGGGAAAAGTGGCACACATTTCTCACTGTTATGCACACCGTGCATCATGTTTATGTGACAGCACGATCTTTTAGTTGCTTTTGTAAAAAGGGCGATATCAGCGAGGCAAACAAATGTTTCAAGCAATGGCTTATTGGAGATATTCCTACACTGTAAAAATTAGTTGATTGTGATTTTATACCTCAGATTTAACTGTCACAAATGCATCCATATTAAAGCCTACTTTTTTTAACCTTCCATAAGAAGTGGGGCACACGACGATGTTTTTTTAACCACCTTTCTGAGGCATACAAAGAAGGGGAGGCACAGCCCGTTCCCAGTATTAGTATGTATGGGAGGCAAGTGGATGGACTGGCTGGACTCAGAATATAATCGATTGATGAGCAATTTGCCCCTCTGCTGAATAAAACAGGACCTGTCGGATGATGGTCCGGATTAGGAATTGACAATCCACAAGAGCAAAAAGATTGGTTGAAGATTGCTGTCAAGTTGCCACCATGCAATCCCACCTTGTCAGACCGACGGACTTTCACGGATGGCTGACACAGAGACAGGACAACTCCAGCCCAAAATTGTGTGCTTGCTTGCTGGCTGTGCCCAGCAGCTGCTAAAATTGATTTGCTAAAATTGCTTAAATCTCCCGCTTTCGGTGATTAGGCTCAAATTGCTTGTGTAATGAATCATTATAGCTTAGAACTGATTTAGATGGACTCGCTTATTCTGAGTGGGTGCAGCCAGTTGCCCAAGCCTGGTCCAAAGCCTGTTGACCCTGCCTGGCGCTCGATTTCTCCACCCCCCATGAGCCAGAAAGACCCACAACTCCACACACACGCTCATGAATCTTAGATATCAGTGTCTTAAGTTTTTTGTCACAGTCTGGTGGGCAACTTGGAATGACCAGGAAGAAACATCCAGGCAGCCACTGACATGTTATTCAACATCACATGATTTGAGAAAATTGAAAAAAGAGACAAAGAGTCAGGTAAAAAAGAAGATGTGAGATGAATGTCTTCCATTGCCCAAACTGTGAGCCATCAACTCAAGTTTTCTTTGATTGAATATACAGGTCATTCTGCAGGTATTGCATAGTGTGTGTGTGCATGCACCACTACAACATGGTTACATTTTTTTTTTAATTATATGTTCCTGCTTTAATAAAGCTTCTGGAGTGGAAAAATGGGCAGGAAGTACATACCCCAGAACCGTATTTGTGATTGCATCAACCAAATTCCCACTTCTCACGAAGCAAGTAAGACCATATGTTCTATGGCTGCACTGTTGCCTAATGGTGGCATTACAAACAATGATGCTGCACACGGACATATCTCTGGAAAGATTATGATGTAGTTGTTTATCCAAATTAATTTTTAAAAAAAATGTATATATATATATATATATATATATATATATATATATATATATATATATATGTATATATTAAACAATTATTGTATAGAGTTGAAGTGTGACTGAACAAAATGTGCCCCTCTGTTGTGAAGAAACAGTTGCTCTTTTTAAGGATCAGGTTTACAGTATTTATCAATTTCTTGTGGCTGTTACAAGGAATCGTTCAGATGCAGGATTCGCAGAAAAAAAAATAAAAAACTAAACTGAAAAGCAAAAACGTGTTTTATCTCCAGAGGATATTCTGTTTCCATAGGAACCAATGTAATGACAGGCAGGCTAAAATCACTGCTTCGGTTTTTTTTCTCTAAAGATCATTTGAGGGAATGGATGACCAGACTGAGCTATCTTTGACTAGGATATAAAAACAACCATGACAGCTTATAGGGTTCTTGGAGACAGGCAAACGAAAGGATCAATAATTCTCCTTTAGCACCACCATCAGGACAACATTAGATTTCTCTTCAGATTTTGTAGCTAAAGTATTAATTTGTGTTTGTGTTGAAAGTTTCCAGAACGATTTTTGGGGGCATTTTTTTACATTACACACACACACACACACACACACACACACACACACACACACACACACACACACACACACACACTACATACAGTACTGTATATATATTGTTTTCCTGAACAGGGCTGCAGGAGGGTGTTGGAACCTATCCCAGCTGACTTCGGGTGAAAGGCGGACCACACCCTGAACTGGTCGCCAGTCAGTTTCAGGGCACATTTAAAGACAGACAACCATTCACACCCACATCTACACCATCACTGAGCGGGAACCAATCCCACGGTACCAGCATACAATTCAAGCAAGTCTACCACTCCACCATCAGCGACTCATAATTCTCATCTATTTGGCTCTAAATATCACCGCAATAGATCTGACATGACGAACAAGAGCATCAAAACACCTTAGTCACAAACACAGTGATGTGCAGCGAGTTGTAATTCTAAGTCACCCACTTTTATGGACCTTAGAGCTTGCGATGGAGATATAAAGACTAACGAGGTGGCTTATGATGGTGACACTCGCTTCATTATGAATCCAACTCCAGTACTTGGCAGAACACAGCCCTCTGCTGCTGCATCGCTGGAACGGTGTGACGCACATCGGATCCGGCCTTGGGATACATTTGGAAATTCACTCGGACTCTCCGGGTGTGTTCAGAAATACGTTCTGTGCGCACTCTGCTTCACTCCGACCATTCAGAAACTCAAAATGTTGTTCAAATGTGCCGATTGTTTGTTCGGAGTGCCACAAAGTAGGAGTCGCAGAGGTCCCTCTGGCCACTCCAACTGAGGACATGGAGTGTCCAAAGTTTCAGACAACATAAATTGTTCAAGTATGTTAGAGTTTTTCTCGGACAAAGTTAAAGAAATGACTCGGCACACAGAAAAGTTGTCTTCAATCAAGCTGCTGATTGCTTTATAACATAGGATGCATTCAGAAATTAATGGGGGGTGAGCATGCGCTGCCTCTTCGAACACATCCACTCTCAGAGTAGAGTGAGGGTGTCTGAGTAAATTTCCAAATGCACCCGTTCTGAGGGGCAAAGTATGTGCCACTGTTACCAAGAATGGCAAAATCTTGGCTCTGCGCTCATCTAGACCTGCTTCGCTACATGGGAAAAGATAAGCTGTGTGTGCTTACGAACCAAAAGGGACACATGCGGACCAAACACAAAAAGTTGAAGCGAACTCTTTGGTAGGTTTTCAAAAACCATTCCACCCTTAATAAACGTACCTTTACAGTATACTACATACATGTATATAGCTAATGATAAAAACAATTGTTCAGTTTTACTCAAGATAAACATGCTTTGTTTTTTTAACCTGGCTTCCTCTAACGATGGTTTCTCTGCAATATTTGTCCTGTTGTTGAATCATCATTAAAAGAGGACCACTTGCAATGAAGAGTTCCATTTTATACATCTTTGAGCTACCAGATCTTTACTGGAAAAGAGTAACTTGCTCAGTGACCTTGCGGAAGGTTGATCAGCGACCCCCAGAGTTCAATGCAAATGGGATCAAGTGGTAGAAGGGGGGAGTGCATGTGTGAAGGCTTATGTTGTTTTTGTGGGGGATGGGGTGTTTTACTGGATTTCAGTCGCAACAGGAGTTGTCAACCATCTGGAGAGGAGCAAAGACCCATAAGACATCCAGTTACTTCATCTGCCATTCAGAGCAGATAGTGGTCTTCTGTTTTGCTGAATATTATTAACACCATAACCAAAATTCAATTTTTGAATTAATTTTCTCTCAACCAATTCAATTGAGACACACAAAAAAAGGGATTAGGAGTAAAGAGATGATTCATGAAATTCCATGGATTTCATTCTCAATGTTTTTGCTGGGAGTGTCTTATGAGAACAAGATACTTTATTACATTTTAAAACAGAGAGGCATATGTCACAGTTGGACTTTCAAAATTGTCCCCTGATTCATCTTGAAGCAGAACATTTTTACTTAGCGCTGCACATAGATTTATAAGAATGCCATTACTTCACTAAAAATAATCATAATCAGTCTTAACTTAATGCTTCAATAAGTAATCATTTTGGGAAGTAAGCATCAACATGTCATAAATATGCAACTTTCACCCATTCTTTTTTCATGAATATGTATTTAATGTCAGACGGTTTTTTTCAGTTGTTGGGTGATGATAGAGAATGATAACATCCCATTAGGTCTTATGCCATCAGAGAAGGAGAAAAAAACCCCAGCAGAAACTCACAGCACTCTCTGGTCTGGCCCAACAAATATGTCATACAATACATGCCAAGCGTGCTGCCTCCAACAAAATGAAAAAAAAAAAAACCCCACACAATTAGAGAAATGGAGAAGCTGATTCAACACTGCTCAAAAAACTGGAACGTAGCAGCATTCACAAAAAAAGCATTCAGACGGACTTAATGCGGCGTGGAATCTAGCCCACACCACACACACACACACACACACACACACACACACACACACACACACACACACACACACACACACACACACACACAAAAAGCTAAACAAAAAGCCATTGCATTGTCCTGGACTCTTGACACGCACTCACGCATTAACGCACACGCATGCTCACCGTGGAATCAACAACCATGAAGACTTTTATTTTGTAATTCAGATCAAAATCATTCTTTTTACACATGACATGATCTATTCCGATCTGCCGTTTAAATTCGGTATTACATTAATCAAACCAGCTGTTTTACAGCCGTGCAACATGAAGAGATGGATGTAAAACAGCACGTGATTTATCAAGATAATAATAATAATAATACATTTTATTTGTGGCCGCCTTTTTAAGAACTCAAGGACACCTTACAACAAGCAGTTAAAAAACACACATACAATGTTAAAAACAACATCAAATAAAATAAGATAAAATAAAACAAAATAGATACAATGGATTTATGGTTAGAGTGAATAAGCTTGTCCAAACAGATGTGTTCATGGAGACAGATGGAGTTCATTCATCCATTTCGCACAGTAGTTGTTTTTTATTTTAACACTTATCATAAACACGTTATATTTAATTTAAAACAAGTTCTGCAGTCGCAGACAAGCTCTGGTAGGACGGTGCCATTTTCAAGTGCATAAACAACCATGTCACTACGCATTTATGTCAAGAACAGAACATTCTCAGACCGGACCCAGCCTGACTTTTCCAATTGAAATGTTTACATGACGTAAGTTCGGAATAGCAAAAGAAATACACCAGCCCTGTGAAATCAAATGAAATTCCATTCAAATTCGGCCTTTTTATTCAAGCGTTCCTCGCCTAATGCCCAAAGACTGCTGGGATAGGCACCAGCACACCCACGACCCTCGTGAGAATAAGTAGCATGGATGGAGGGATGAAAATGATAGATAGATAGATAGATAGATAGATAGATAGATAGATAGATAGATAGATAGATAGATAGATAGATAGATAGATAGATAGATAGATAGATGCAGAGTAAAATAAGATGTCCTATATTCTTCACAATGTCCTCTTTCAACTGGCTGTACAGGGCTGGAATGGCTGTTTTGGAAATCAATCCGCAATTTTTTCGGCAATTTAAAATGAGAAAGTGTGTTCACAGCATTATTATTATTATTATTATTATTATTAATGCTTACTGTGTATTTTATTTTTTTATCATTTGAGTCATCAGAACTATCTTTTTTTATATATGCCAGTGTTAAATAGTGACAGGCAGAAAAATATAATGTTCTTCTATTGGATGGTAAAAAATAAAAAAATAAGGCTGTGTCGCCAACTCAAGTCAAGTCAAGTACAACTTTATTGTCTAATGCGCTGTATGAAATGTCTTCCCTCTCAACCAGACACCAAGACAACAAGAGGAGCCGCTGCGGCTGCCCGCGCCGCCATCGAAAGAACTGTTAACATAAAATAACAAAATAATACAACATAACTGTTGCCATTCATCCAATAAAATAAGTAATGGCTCCCTGCAAATTTGTCAGCTTTGTGTTAATTTAAAAAAAAGACAAGATTTCACATTGCGTAAGTAGATTTGTGACTAAATTCAGACAACATCAATATTTCATTATTGATACTTTTTTAAAAAATGTTTTTGTTTGCTACGATCGTGCATTGGAAAGATACAGACTCTGTAAGCTGGTCTTGAAGTCAATTCTGGCACACAACATGTCGATCTGGTTGTGGTCACCAGCCTCTTTAAGTATGAATGTTCGCCATAAAGTGCATAAACAAGCAATGAAATAAAAGCACTGTAGAGGAGAGCTGTGAGACAAAGGTATGTTTGCAGTCTCTAGCTGGCTATTTTTACAGCCACTGCACACTGCTCTGCCTTATTAATAAATGAAAAATAGCTGTGTGTGCTCATGAACTAATGGGACACAGACAGGACGCATGTAAACTGAACTGTAACTGTCGAACCGAACCGTTCAAACGGTTTACAAAAGCCGTGACACCCCAAGTGTGTTTGTGTGCATGCAGGTGCCAACTCGCATGGCGGCAAAAAAGGCGAGTCACCCCAAAACACTGGTGTGTCCATTTTATTAATCAAGCATTAAGTCGATATTGGAATTATCATGTCAGACCTAAGGTCCCCCCCTGTTAACTGAACATCCAGCCACGCCTTCGCCACCACAGGTAAAACTGTCTGAATCCGCCAATGAGTGGAGTACGGTAATCGAATCTTAATCTTTAACAATAGTTCAGAACGTTAGCAGTTCTTCAGAATGTGTACAAGATTGGTGACGCGGCCCTCTTTCTAATCTCCCTGGTGGCTTTCATTCCCCTCGGCATGTCCAGTTGAGTAATGATATCTGATTTCTTGAGCACCACAAGTTTTGTTTTTCTGCATTCAAGCCATGCCGGGTTGCACCTGTGCTCAACATATAATAAACATTCCATCTCTTGTTTTTTTTTGGGACAACTGGGACAGGGTGACTTCTTCCACTTGGTGTCATTTCATTTTCAAAAGCTGCCATGAGCTGGTAGCTCAGAAGAGATTAAACACACACACACGCATGTGGGGGGCTCTCGAACATTAAACTTGAATGTCAAGTAGGTGGCCAAAAAAGATCCTCCTGTGGGTTGCAAATGGCCCCCAGGCCATGGATTTGAGACCCACTGATATACATTGTTTACATTTGTGACGCACTTCAGTAGCAGTGAAGAGCAGCAGTGCGGCTATGCTACCAAGGTTGGTCATTCCCGTGGCAGCTCTTGAAGCTAAAGTTGGAACAATCATAACAAGGTAAACAAAGTTCACTGTTCCAAATCAAAGTCATTCTGCATTGCAGCGGGTGACTGATTGAATGGAAAAAGGGTGCCTGGCCATTGAAATGATACCATGATCCAAGTTTGAGATTGTGTAAGCCTTTGTTGTGGAGGGCAACCTGAATGATGTTGAGTGCAAGGAGGAAGAAAACAGGAGGGCAGTAAAAAAGTGCAGAGACTGACAGAAAAATGGACTAAGCAGAAAGCAAGATAAGCTGTGAAGTGAAGTTCTCACAGTTGGTTTCCAAAGCCAATCAAAATGTACATTGATTTCTCGTATTGTCTTTGACACATTCTTGTCTTCTCCTATGTCAGGGATGTCCAAAGTCGGTCCTGGAGGGCCGCTGTCCTGCCTGTTTTCCAGCTATCCCAGGAGCAACACACCTGATTCACATCATCAGGATTGTTCTAATGCTGCTCCAGAGCTGGTTGATGAGCTAATCATTGGAATCAGGTGTGTTATAGCTGGGAGAGCTGGAAAACAGGCAGGACAGCGGCCCTCCAGGACCGACTTTGGACACCCCTGTCCTATGTGAACAAACCACTATTACTCTCACTTCCTGATGACCTGTTAGTGTATAATAAACGTTGTATGAAGAACGATACTGTCTATTTGGATAAAAGTACAGATTAAATTTAACGGTGCAAAACAAAACAGAGAGGATTTAGAGCAGTGGTTCTTAACCTTTTTAGAGGTACCGAACCCAACCAGTTAATCTGCACATTCACCGAACCCTTCATGGATGAAAAATAAATATATATCAAATATATGTCAAACCTCGGTTTTTGAACATCTCGGTTTTCGACCAAACATTTCGAGTTTTTTATGCCTCGGATGACGAACAAATTTCGGTTCTCGAACAAACTGAGCACACTTGAATGCAGAGCGTGGTTTTCGAACAGCCTTCTGGAACGGGTTATGGACGAAAACCGAGGTTTGACTATATATATATATTTTTTTTTTTACAAATTCAAGATATTAAAAAAAAACGCATTTATTAAAATCAGAAAAAAGTAAATTAAAATTAATTAAATTTCCAGAGATAAGTACATGTATACTTTTTTTTTTTTTTTTGTACGACGTACTATCACGACAGTACGACACTACTAAGCTAACTAAATATCCCACAGCACTGATTGGACAAGCAAGGTAATGTGATCATCTGCAGCCAGTGATGGCCAAGTGGGCGTGTCATAACTAATTGACACGTTGAGTCGGGTGTGTCTAACCTCCATGGCAGAGACTCCGTCGAACCACTGAGACCGATTCACCGAACCCCTGGGGTTCGATCGAACCCAGGTTAAGAACCACTGATTTAGAGCATGAACTTCAGGGGTCAGCCAGTCTAAATATCAGAATCAGAATCATCTTTATTGGCCAAGTATGTAGAACGCACAAGGAATTTGTCTCCGGTAGAACACGCTGCACTAGTATCATCAAGGACATGACAAACTAGCAACCACTGTAGCTTTCACCATTGACTATGTGGCGACAGAGCTGCTTTCGTCACACACAAAAAAAAATTATTAAAAATATAAAAAATACAATAAACTTCAAGGGTAAGGATAAGGCTCTGCTTTCCTCCCACAATAAAAACAGCTCAGTTAGGGACTTACAAGTATTTGTATGAGTTCACTTGTCAAATGCTTTACTGCCCTGCGTAGCCCACTGTGCGTGACCAAAAGCATGTTGTGAGTGCCCAGAAAGTATTGTACACTACTAGAGGGTGACTTGAGATTTCAAGTTTTTGACCACCAGCTGTTGTATGTGGTTATCATGATATCAACCCAGAAACCTTGCTATTTGTTTTGTAAAAATACTTCAACCGAGGAGAGCACCAATTTAAATGACAAACACTCGGGGCAGGTTAAGCCAGCTGCGAATGCAATTTTTCCATCTTTTCTTTCAGGTCACTGCTCTTTTTTTAAAGGGCACTTACACACAATGGGGGAAAAAGTAGTGCCTGTAATTGCCTGCCCTCTGATGGAGCATCAGAGCCGTGACGCGGCACAATATTGTAAGGATTCGTGAAATGAAATCATCCATTTTTGATACCGCTTGTCCTCATTAAGGTCACAGGTGAGCGGGACCAAACAACCCATAATAGTGATCAATCAAAAGCACTGCATCATTTCATTAAATGACATTAAATCAAAAAGCGAACTAGCAAAAAAAAACAAAAAAAAAACATTATTAACTCAAATTAATAATTTATTTTGTCATAAATAGGCAATACATTCACAGATCAAGCGTCTGTATTGTCCAACTGTTGGTTTCTGTTCGTTGAAGCTCCTTGTTTAGGTGTCTGCATTGAAGAGCGTTTATTTTTCCCTCCCCTGTCTGTGTTCAACTCAAGCATGTGATCTGTCTTGCCCTCCTGTGTCCATCTTGTCACTTCCCACCACCTCTCGTGCCACTTGCTCATGGCCACTATCATCATTACTATCATCTGTGGCTTGTCATTTACCCTTTTGTCAGTCATCTCCTTCTGTGCCTCTTCCAATCAGATCCTTCTCCAAGTCTCATTATCCATTTTCAGTGCACAGTATTTGGGTTTCTCCTGCTGCCCCGTGTGAGCCACATATCAATTCCTCATGTGGGTTTTTTTCAATTATTTTCTAAATTAACGTGTTTTTGAGATGTGCCTGTCTTTGCCACCACGCTGCTTTTCCTGCATTTGGGTCCACCTGCCTCCCACTACAAAACAGTTTGTGACAGAAAGGATCAGACCAAATAAAATGCACCCAGCGTAAATGGCAGCAAAAGCAGGGTAGTTGTGGTGAACAAAAAATACATATGAATACCTTGGCTGTTGATTAGCATGAGACAAGAGTGGAGTGATGCATCGAGAGGTGCAATTCGTTGGACCCCCCAAAAAAATATAATAATAATAATAATAATAATACAGTAATAAAAATAAATAAATAACAAGCAATGTGGACTTCAGATAAAATGCAAAATATTACGAGCTCCCTACAGCCTCTCTCCCAGTTGAGTAAGCAAACCTGGCAGTCCACTTGGATTAAGTCAGCCATGCTGCAGCCTCCGAGCCTTCAGTCTTCTTGCATACAGTCAGTTGCCGTCCCATCGCATCTGCCCTCAGTCAGTCAAATGCTTCAGCCACGAGTGCTGCCCCTCAATGTCACCTTTCCGGGGCTGCTTACACCGACAGTCACGGACGAACACAGTGGCCACTAACCTTAAATTGTTATGGACGCAAGTAGAAAATTTAGCAGTGAACACTGTAGATCTACTGGCCAAGTAAATATTCACATTTCAGATCATTTTCACTATACTGTATACAGTACTGTTAAATGGACTGAAGTGTGGCAAAGGATGTCAGCAACAAAATAATATTCACTAATTGCACAAAGGTGAGTAGAGGTACTCGCACTGTCTCTGTCATGAGCCTGTTCTTGTCTTTCTCCAGCAGGTGGCAGAGGAGGGCCGTCCCTCCAGTTTGCACACCTGCTGCCAATGTAATCAACCAATTATTTAAGAACTCCTGTTGTCAGGTCTCTGTCGGATAATTTGCCTTGCTCACGACTGCCACCGAGTATTGAATTTGTCTAGACCAGACATGTCCAACTCCGGGCCTGGAGGGCTACTGTCCTGCCTCTTTTCCGGCTCTCCCAGCTGCAACACACCTCATTTAGACGATCAGCTCATCAGCCAGCTCTGAAGCAGCATTAGAATGATCCTGATTATTTGAATTAGGTGTGTTGCTCCTGGGAGAGCTGGAAAACAGGCAGGAGAGTAGCCCTCCAGGCCCGGAGTTGGATACCCCTGGTCTCGACTTTCCATGTTTTTGCTCTTTGTTTTTGTTCCAGCCAGGTTTTCTGCATTGACCTTGTGTGTTTTTTCATTGTAGTTATAGTTGTGGTTATCATATGATAGGCGTTTGGGTTTCTTATTTATCATTGACAAGCAATTTCCAATTGCTTTTATCATTGACTTTTTTTGCAAGCGTTTCTGGTTGTCTCATTTTCCTGGTGTTGTACCAGCCTTCTTTGTTGAACTTTGTCGGTCTTGTGACCTATTTATGTTAATAAAGCAGCGGTGCACCCGTGTCTCGTTCTCTCCGACAGCAAAATTGCCATGTCGAATAATTGACCTTGCTTGCTGTGTTGCCTGAAGTGGAATTTTCTCAACCCTCATGTTCATAGTCGCTTTTGTCCGCTTTGATTCCTGTTTAGTATTTTTGTTTTCGAGTTATTTGCTGATTGGTTATGCTGGTTTAGAATTTTGCTATTTCATTGTGTATTTTCAAATCTCGCTTTCAGTTTGTGTTTCATTTTCCTGGCTCTGTGTTACCAGTGATTTCTGTTTTGTCCATTGTCGGTCTTTCTTTTTTTCCTTTAATACATTTTTACTATGGATTTCATATGTCTACATTTGTAAGATCCATCACCATTCGGTTCGGCTATGAGCCGTGTCATAATTAAGTCTGCACAGCAAAGTCCTGCATTTGCATATCATCAACTCTTGACATGTAATTACAGCAAGAGCCTTATTTGTGCCATAAATTGACCATTAGTCCTTGGATGTCTCATTCATATGCAGGTAGATCTCCTTAGCCAGATGATGATGGAGAAAGTAAAAAGAGGATTTGAGGATGACTAATTTTGAGAACAAACATGTGCCACACGGAATGTACAGTAAATAAGACTGCCCCTGGAAAAAACTGCCTCCATTTGCTGCAGCAGGGGTGGTGAAATACAGAGCACACCTGGTTTATGATCCCCAGTAAATTAATGTTGGCTGAGAGCAATTCATTTTTCAGAAAGTGCAGATAAGAGTTTTAATTATCAGAGTGAAATTTTCAGAGGAGAGAATATAGACACTTGAAAAGGGTACTATGGATTTGAGTCCCATCCAGTATTGAGATTTGGAATCATTCATGGTGAACCATTTCTCCTTTTATTTTATTTTGTTAAACGGCCGGCATTTGTCAATGCAGCGGCACATAATGAACACTCTGGTGTCCGGTGTCTCATTATTATGCAATAATCGTACAGAAACAGCTTGTGAGCAGACGAGTTTGTATTGTTCAATTAAGAATGTGTTTTTTTTAAAAAGCAGACGTGTTTGGTGAGAACTACGTTATATTGGACTGTTATTTTTGCATCGTGTATCAGCCCCTAATCATGGCACCAAAGAAAGCAAGTGGAAGTGGTGAACCTGTTGAAGAAAAGAGGAAAATAGTGTGCAAAACTATAGAATTTAAGAAAGATTTAATCGCAAAATATGAGTCAGGTGTGCGTGTGTCTGTGTTGGCGAAGGAGTTCGGGATGCCGAAATGCCCCGCCTACTGCCTGCTGACAGCTGGGAGAGGCGCAAGCCCTGCAACAGATAGAGAGAGATTTTCCTTCAAATTTTATGTTACTATGTTAATGTTAAAATTGGTCATCTCCCATTACATTTGTACAGTTTATGGTGTGAAATTGTAAAAAAAAAGTGGTTTAAAAAAGTTGTTTTCTTGACTTGGAACGGATTAAAACATTTTACATTGATTTCAATGGGAAACATGGTTTCGGTTTCCGAACAATTCGGTTTCCGAACAGTCTTCTTGAACGGATTAAGTACGAAAACCGAGGTTTGACTGTATTTTAATCATAGTCATTTTAGAGTTTGAATTCAAAGACATTCACGTGGAATGTGTTAAATGTTGTGTGCATTTATGGTGGGTATTGTCTTTGACTTGTCTTGCTCCCGATATAGTTGCGATGGTCAAAGCATTTTCTCAGTCATGACACTGTCTCTCGTCTTATTGGCCTGCTTATTTAAAGGGCAAGACACTACCAATTCATATCGGAAAAATAATGATCAACCGATAAGTGAGCATTATGTTTTGTAATGAAGAGTCTACCTATCCCTATCAGAAACTACCCCAGACCTTGTGGCTGCGCTCTGCCTCTCTTTTGCTCTCTCTTTGCCTCCACTGCACACAAATCAAATCGATCTTAACGTCAGGTGAGACAACATAGAGTGCAACAGTGGTACTGCAGACAAAGAGCTGGAGGAATAATTCCCTGTACTCTGATTCATTCTACAATATTTACTCGTTTAAGGCACGTTAAGCAATGCATAGCTTCTGTTCCTAATATAGAGAAATAAATATGAACAAGCATGTGAACCAGCTTCTTTGTTGTCCCTGGCAGATACTCAACGTCGTTAAGGATTCACATGTGTCCTCTACATACACTCGAATGCAGTCCCCGAATCAAACATACCATACATGATTATTTCTGGGCAGGAGGCCAGTCACACGCAAACCTCTTTTGCTAATGCTTTGCCTAAGTTGTGGGGAGCACAGCTGCCCTCTATAGGTGTGAGCACATTCTCACACACTTTCCCCACTGTCACCAGATTTGTACTATATTATGTGCTGTTGCATCATGGCAGAAGGAAAAAAACAACAACAAAACAAAACACAAAAATCGGTGTTGCAGTTTAGATGTACATGCACTACTTAAACTATCTTGATTTTCTCACTACTGTGCCTTCTTTAAATGCAACAGAAGCAGCAGTGAGCCTTCCTTATCTTTGTGCAGTACAAAATCAACATAGCATAAAGAAATTATTTCCTTTGTCCTCACCGCACCTTGCCGTGAACGCAATGCAATCCATTTGAAAATATGTGTGAAAGTGGGCACATTTTATTGAGTAAAGCAAAAAAATAGGTTTGAGTGTGGATGTACTTTCTGTTACCAGTTAACTGATTTGCACGCTTTAGAGACCCCAAGAGATTATAGAACCACGTTTGCTCCTGAGAGAGCCTGAATAGCATCAACCATTCCAACCACTCACTAGTCCTCACTGATCACAACCAGCATGCTGTGCCAAGTGACCTAGCAATAACCCGAGAGGAAGTGAGGATATTGCAGTTACAGGAGTGTAAAAAATAAAATAAAATACATGAAAAATAAAAACAAAGCCTGACTTTTTTCAGAAATATAAGGAGAGTAAAGAACGTTAGTCTCCATTTTAGTGTCCACAAACAACAGACACGCTGATAGAAAATGTAATGGAAACATCTAATGTAGCAAAGGCATGAAACAACAGACACCATCTATACATCCAGTAAGTAGAGGATTTGGGGGACAAAATACATTGCACTGACAATAATGGTTCGAATAATTTCTGAACAAAAAAATGATTCGGATTTTTGAATAAGATACAGCAATCAGTGATGACACAATGTAAATGTCATTTTCCTTGAAATATTTTTTGATACCCTACTATGTCAAATTGCAAAGCTTTACGACTGTCAAAATATTTACATGGGTAAGCATGCATATGACATTTTTATCCGCACGCGTCATGTGCTGGCATGATTAAATATGCACAATGCAGAGCATGCATTTTCAGTGCTTGTGAATCATTAAAATGCATTTAATGAATGAATCAGTAAAAATGAAGCCATGCTGCAGTGACCCAGTACAAACAAATCCCAGTTAGAAAGCTCCCGTGGCTGATTTGCATATCAAGCAGTGAGGGGATGAAGCAAATTTCCTCTCCCATTGTCAGCAAGCCGACATAAATTCCATTATGAGAAAAGCAGAAGTCAAAGCAGGGAGCTCAGATTTGCCCTGGCTGCTGATCCCTGTGACCTGTCATCTGTGGCAAAGACCTGCTAGTATGAAGAGTACAAGTGCACAGCAATATAGCGACTGCTTGGTGAAAAAATGAGAAGCCGCACCATCAGTATAACATCAGTGTAAGAACGGATCATGGTACTTATTTAATGAATGTATTCTATTTCCAAATTGGGGCACAAAAGGAATAATGAATGTTAGTTACTTAGTATGATGTCTTGCTTTTTAATTGGGGTGGGGGTGGGGGTGGGGGCAAAGAATGATATACAATACAAGAAGGTGTGTTGGGTATTGTTTATACCATTCCGTTTAGAATATGTGCTGGGCAGCAAGTCAGAAGCAAAGCAGAGGACATTGCTCATGCACAATTCTTGCAAAGCAAAGCTGTTGGCTCTTGCAATAGTAATGTGCTGTGCCACGTTATCACTTTTCCATGACTGCAGGCAATCTGTTTGACATAAGGGGCGATTAGGGCACACAGGGACGACCGTTTCCTGGCTGAAAGTGGCCTCAAGTCCAAAGCTGTAACTCTCAGCTGAGAGACGAACTGTCAAGATATTGAGCGGTAAGGAGGAGGACGGTGTTTCCTCCGAGGCTGAAGTGCCTGAATGCCCGCAAATGAAATATTTTGGGCGAAGGAAGAAATATATCTCGGTCTCGATATAACAGCTAGGATGCGAAAAAAAAAAAAAAAGTTAAGGTAAACCGAGATGAAATGTGCCTTGGCATATATATCAGCCGAAAGAAAATAGTTGAAAATGGCTTTCAAAAATACATGACTACAATTTTACCGTAACCATTAAATTAATATTATTTGGTAATGTATAAATCACTGACTTAGATAGTCAACATTTCCTGATCATTACAACATGCTGATTGAAATTATCAATGAGTGTGATTCCGATGCACTGTAATTATGCAATTAAAGAACTGACAAGCGATAATATTTTTTTTCCACAGGTACATTACGGTTTCACCATTAAAGCTGTACTCATAGGAATAATAATCATTGTTATATAACAATTAATATTATTGTATTCATAATATTCATCTGAGCTATTCACAAGGGTCACAGGTGTGCTGCTGAAACCTATTCGAGTCGTCTTCCGGCAGTAGGCAGGGTACACCCCAAACTGGTTGCCAGCCAATCCATCCAACCATCCATTTTCTAATCCGCTTATCCTCACAGGGGTCGCGGTCGTGCTGGAGCCTATCCCAGCCATCTTCGGGCAGGAGGCGGGGGACAACCTGAATTGATTGCCAGCCAATTGCAGGGCACACATAGACAAACGACCATTCGCACTCACAATCACACCTGGGGACAATTTGAGTGTTCCATTAACCTGCCATGCATGTTTTTGGAATATGAGAGAAAACCAGAATACCCGGAGAAAATCCACGCAGGCACGAGGAGAACATGCAAATTCCACACAGGAAGGCCAGAATCGAACCCTGGTACTGTGGGGTGGACATGCTAACCAGTCAACCACCATATTATTATTGCTCTTAATAATAATAAAAATAATCATAATAATAATAGAAGGCGGCCCGGTAGTCCAGTGGTTAGCACGTTGGCTTCACAGTGCAGAGGTACCGGGTTCGATTCCAGCTCCGGCCTCCCTGTGTGGAGTTTGCATGTTCTCCCCGGGCCTGCGTGGGTTTTCTCCGGGTGCTCCGGTTTCCTCCCACGTTCCAAAAACATGCATGGCAGGCTGATTGAACACTCTAAATTGTCCCTAGGTGTGAGTGTGAGCGTGGATGGTTGTTCGTCTTTGTGTGCCCTGCGATTGGCTGGCAACCAATTCAGGGTGTCCCCTGCCTACTGCCCGAAGATGGCTGGGATAGGCTCCAGCACCCCCCGCGACCCTAGTGAGGATGAAGCGGTTCGGAAAATGGATGGATGGATGGATAATAGAAGGCGGCCCGGTAGTCCAGTGGTTAGCACGTTGGCTTCACAGTGCAGCGGTACCGGGTTCGATTCCAGCTCCGGCCTCCCTGTGTGGAGTTTGCATGTTCTCCCCGGGCCTGCGTGGGTTTTCTCCGGGTGCTCCGGTTTCCTCCCACATTCCAAAAACATGCATGGCAGGCTGATTGGACACTCTGAATTGTCCCTAGGTGTGAGTGTGAGTGTGGGCGTGGATGGTTGTTCGTCTCTGTGTGCCCTGCGATTGGCTGGCAACTGATTCAGGGTGTCCCCTGCCTACTGCCCGAAGACAGTTGGGATAGGCTCCAGCACCCCCCGCGACCCTCGTGAGGATCAAGCGGTTCGGAAAATGGATGGATGGATAATAATAATAGATGTCATCAAAAAGTGTTTTATTCAGAAATATTAGTAAATATACTAATAATATTAATAATAATAAAACCTGAGGTGGCACAGAAAAGGAAAGTTTCTCATTTCTGATTTAAAAAAAAGTTCATAAAAAATTGTTGACCACTGTTATCTAATGTGATTTTTTTCAGCAGCAATTTCTACACTTATACACTTATACAGCAATATGTACACTGCAAGGTTCAAGAGACGTAATTTTGCATGTTTTTCTCTCAAGTGAGTAATACTGTACATCTAGGAAGATCGAAGGGGAAAAAATGAATTGGCTCATATCAGAATCAGGTCTCTTCCAAATGTTGAGAAAAATATGATGCATATCGGATATGTAGATATGGTACAAGTCAGGGGTACTGACCATTAAATAAGAAAAACAATTGCAGACAGCAGCCAGTGGACGACTGACCTGGCCAATTCAACCTATGACTCAATAAACTCACTATTGTGTTTCCCAATTTGTCTCCAGGGTCTGCAATGGGCCCTCCACATGCTCACATTTGTAACATAAACAAAGCATATCTGAGGATTCCTGTATCATTGTGTGAAATCAGAATCATCTTTATTGGCCAAGTATGTAGAACACACAAGGAATTTGACTCCGGTATAACACGCTGCATTAGTATCATCATAAACAAGGACATGACAAATAGTATGAAAGGACATTTCGTAATGTAGTGAACCGTAGTGCGGAAGTACCCCCCAGTGACAACTGTGAGACAAAGTGCAAAGTATTAAGCAGAGCTAAAATGATCAGTGGTAGAATACAATACTATAACAGTTGGTGCAGAAAATCATTGAACCATTTTAAAGTGACCAGTAGCAGTATTTGTTTACAAGAAGTGTGCAATTATGCAGATGTCCTTGAGCGCTTTAAAGTGTCTGTTGCGGGGTGGAGTATAAATCAGTGGCTGTTTAGGGAGTTAATGGCTAGAGGGAAGAAGCTGTGTAAGTGTCTGCTGGATTTGGTGCGCATGGATCGGAAGCGCCTGCCTGAGGGGAGTAGCTGGAAAAGGTGGTGGGCAGGGTGCGGTGGATCCAGTAGGATTTTCCGTGCCCTTGTTTTGATTCTTGCAGTGTGCAAGTCCTCAAGTGTGGGTAGGGCGGTGCCAATGATTTTTTTCGCCGCCCTAACTGTCCGTTGAAGTCGGATTTTGTCCATTTTTGTGGCGGCCCCAAACCAAACCGTGATAGAAGAACACAGGATTGATTCGATGACTGCCATGTAGAACTGACGTAGCACGTCCTGTGGCAGGCCATGCTTCCTCAGCAGCCTCAGGAAGTACATCCTCTGTTGGGCCCTTTTCAGGATGGAGTTGATGTTGACCTCCCACTTCATGTCCTGGGAGACTGTGATTCCTAGGAACTTGAAGGTCTCGACGGTTGACACAGGGCAGTTGGATAGTGTGAGGGGCAGCTGTGGTGAAGGATGTTTCCTGAAGTCCACGATCATCTCTACAGTCTTGAGCGTGTTCAGCCCTAGGTTGTGTCGGTTGCACCAGAGCTCCAGCTGCTCCACTTGTTGTCGGTACGCAGACTCGTCGCTGTCTTTGATGAGACCGATGACCGTGGCGTCGTCTGCGAACTTTATGAGTTTGACAGCCGGGCTTGTTGAGGTGCAATCGTTTGTGTAGAGGGAGAAGAGCAGTGGAGAGAGGACGCATCCCTGTGGGGCTCCAGTGCTAGTGGTGCGGGTTGATGATGTTGTTCCTCCCAGTCTCACCTGTTGTGTCTGTCCCGTCAGGAAGCTGAGGATCCACTGGCAGATCGTAGGAGACACACCGAGCTGGAGAAGTTTGGGGGTGAGGAGTTCCGGGATGATGGTGTTGAACGCAGAGCTGAAGTCCACAAACAGGATCCTTGCGTAGGTCCCTGTGCTGTCGAGGTGCTCGAGGATGTAGTGCAGACCTATGTTGACTGCGTCCTCCAGAGACCTATTTGCCCGGTAGGCAAACTGAAGAGGGTCCAGCAGGGGTCCGGTGACGTTCTTTCGGTGGTTCAGCACAAGGCATTCAAAGGACTTCATGACCACAGACGTCAGAGCGACAGGCCTATAGTCGTTCAGTTCCGATGTTGCCGATTTCTTGGGAACTGGGATGATGGTAGACTGTTTGAAGCAGGATGGGACCTCACACAGCTCCAGGGATCTGTTGAAGATTTGTGTGAAGACCGGAGCCAGCTGGTCAGCGCAGACTTTCAGGCAGGAGGGGGACACTTTGTCGGGCCCCGCAGCTTTCTTGATCTTCTGCTGATTGAAGAGCCGTCTCACGTCCTGTTCGTGGATCTGTAGGGGAGTGAATGAGGGTGGGGGGGCAGATAGAGTAGTTTCTGGTAGAGGTGGGTGTATGTGCGAAATGGCGGTGTCCTTTTCAAATCAGCAGAAAAACATGTTTAGCTCATCAGCAAGACCCTTATTGTTCACTGTTTGGGGGGGATGGCATTCTATAGTTTGTGATTGCTTTCAGGCCATTCCACACAGATGCAGAGTTATTAGCAGAGAACTGTTTTTTCAGCCTCTCTGCATAGCTTCTCTTAGCGATGTTAATTTCCTTTGTCAATTGGTTTCGGGCGTGTTTGTACAGTGCCCGATCTCCACTTCTAAATGCGGCCTCTTTCTCTTTCCTGAGTTGCCTGAGTTTAGGAGTGAACCATGGCCTGTTATTGTTGAAGGAGCGGAAGGACTTCGTTGGTACACACATGTCCTCACAGAAACTGATGTATGATGTTACAGTGTCTGTGTATTCATCCAGTGTGCCCGTTGAAGTTTCAAAGACGCCCCAATCAATGCAGTCTAAGCATTCTTGTAGAGCTAGCTTTGCTTCATCTGTCCATTTTTTCACAGTCTTAACAACCGGTTTAACACATTTGAGTTTCTGTCTGTATGTAGGTATTAAGTGTATTAAATTGTGGTCAGAAAGACCCAATGCTGCGCGGGCGATCGATCAATATGAATTTTTGATTGTTGTATAGCAGTGGTCTAGAATGTTGCCTTCTCTGGTGAAACAGTCGATGTGCTGCTTATATCTGGGAAGTTAACGGTTAAGATGTGCTCTATTAAAATCGCCCAAAATGATCAGGGGTGACTGTGGATATTTTAGTTCGAGTTTGTTTACGTGGTCAGCTAGCGTTTGTATCACCGTGTTAGCGTTAGCTTGTGGCGCAATGTAAACACCGACTAGTAAAAAGGAGGTGAACTCACGTGGCGAGTAGAATGGCTTGCAATTTAAAGACAGCGACTCCAGGTCCGGGCTGCAGTGTGCGTCGAGCTTCGTGACATCAGTGCACCATTCTTCGTTGATATAGAAGGAAATCCCACCACCTTTCGATTTCCCTGATAGCTCCGTGTCGCGGTCGGCTCGAAGTCGGCGGAAGCCGGGTAGATGTAGCGCGGAATCCGGGTGACGGTCACTGAGCCAGGTTTCAGTGAAGCAGAGCGCAGCAGAACGTGCAAAGGTTTTGTTGGTCTTTGTGAGGAGAAGAAGTTCATCCATCTTGTTTGGCAGAGATCGTAGATTAGCAAGATGGATCGATGGGAGCGGGGTCCGAAATCCACGCTGTCGTAGCTTGACTAGCACGCCGGCTCGCTTCCCCTCCTCCGCCGGCGGTTCCATGCTGCGTACAGCGCGGCCGCTACACTCGCGATTAGCTCCGAAAAACCTTGTGGATTTTCGTGTGCTGGTGAAAAAAGTCCGAGCGTAGACTCCCCAATGCTAAGCAACTTTTCCCTCGTGTAAGTAAGCCGCGTAGGGTCGCCAAAAACTAACAAAAATGACAAAAACAGGGATAATACTAGGGAGCGTGTAACCGAGGCTGCCATACCGGTCGGCGCCTGATTGTCATCAGAGAGTTTTGATTGGTCTGAGAGGTAAATTACCCTCTATGGAGAACAAAAGGCAGCGGGTCAAAACACTATTGAAGGAGAAGGGTGCTCAAATGTGCTGCAGATTCGATCAATGGAGTCAGCTGTTTTGAAAATGTGGGCGACATCAATTTGGCCATGAAGATGGAGCTTCGAAGGATCCTGGCAGAATCCTTTTGAGAGTGCATGAAGGTGCGGCACAGAAGGCTGGAAAAGTGTGTTGGACATGCAGGGGGTTACTCTGAAGAGAAATACTTGTCGTTTGAGTTTGGAACATATCTTTTGTGAGACCAGTCCTTGAACTTCTATTGCAAGAGTGTGTCTTCATACTTGTATTTGACAACAAAATATTTTGCTCCCAGACAGTGGTAAAGTCCCAAGGCCCATGACCATTACTGTGTATGAGCAAGAACAGATTGGCACTTAGAGTCTCAGTGAGATTATTATGCCTCTGCTTGAAAGCAGGAATGTGGGAGAAAAGACACTTTTCAAAGCACCGTTTAAAAACAGAGAAATTCACTGTAATGGTATTTATTGATTTGCAATCTTTTCCGGGGTCATAAAATGGTGGGAAGTGATGCCCTTTACGTAGCTATTTATTTTTAGGAAATAGAAAGCAGTGAGAGTTTTATTTGCAGTTATCATGTCAATACAAAATCATCTCAGCATGATGGAGTGCATTTATACACCATGGAACAATAACTAAACTAAATAAATGGATTGTAATGTCATGATTATGTTTGAAAGGGCAGGATTCGTACAACCACTGGGAATTGCTTCTCAATGGATTGTGTAGGCGCAACCGGCCAGCCATAACAATTTCAACACTTGCACAATAAAATATCCAATACATTGGCTGTCATAAATAAATAAATACATCCGCCCTAAATAATAAAGTTCAGTTCTTATTTGACACGGTCAGTGTGGTATCTCCGCTGATCGCGGCAGGATATGTTGTAGTTGGGAATGAATAGTAATTGCGTTAAAGACCTTGTAAAATCGAACAAAAATGCGTATTCGTTTGACACACACAGAGAAGAGTCTTGATAACACGCCTGCCAAATTTGAAAGGCTATTTTTTTTTTTGCAACAGTATATATAACATGACACTTCAAAATGGTGAAAAATCAAGACATTTTCTCAGCTCACACATGCTGTTGGCGTGTTCACAGAATGCGCTGAAACCATGCCCCACTCGACTGTCAATCAAATACATTTATACATCAAGCATCAGGGGACTTTTCGACATCACAAGAGGAGTTGGTGAAAAACACTTTAATGCTATATTACCACCATTCCGTTGAAAAGAGTTCTGAGTCTTTGCAGGTTTTCAGAAATTATATTCAAATATGTATAATGTATTTAGAGACAAATTGCTGCCTTCACTTTCCAGTGTATTAACCAATAAAATAAATGTGTTCCAGGATGCTTGTTAAAGAGTTCGTTTAATTTCCTCCCTAAAAAAAAAAATAAAAATCCTTGAGTACTCCGACAGCAAGCATAGTCCCTCCGGCCCCTTACCATGTTTCAAAAACAAGCATGTTAGATTAACACTAAGGGCCAACCTCAATTTGTCTAAAGATGTAAATGTGAATTACTGGTTGTTGTACGTGCCCAGTTTGTCCTGCGATTGACTGGCGACCAATGTCGATTGGGATATGTCAGTGGTTCTTAAATTGGGTTCGATGGAACCCAAGGGGGTTCAGTGAGTCGGTCTCAGGGGTTCGATGGAGCCTCTGCCATGGACGGTAAGACACACTCGACTCAACATCTTAATTAGTCATGACACGCACACTTGACCATCACTGGCTGCAGATGATCACATGACATTGCTTGTCCAATCGGTGCTGTGGGAAATTTAGTTCGCTTCGTAGTCAACGTGTGACTGTCGAGATACTGTAGTACGTCGTTCAATTTAATATACGTATATATATACATATATATATATATATATATATATATATATATATATATATATATATATATATATATATATATATATATATATCAGTTGAAATGTTAACTTTTTTTTCTGGTTTTTAATAAATGTGGGGTTTTTTTTATATCTTGAATTTGTAAAAAATATGTATATTTTTATTTTTCACTCATGAAGGGTTCGGTGAGTGTGCATATGAACTGGTTGGGTTTGGTAAGAACCACTGCTCTAGCTTGCACATGACCATAACAGGTTAAGCAATAGAAAATTGATGGACATCCTATTTAGGGCTGCATGGTCGTGTAGACAATGGTAATCACAATTATTTTGATCAATATTGTAATCACAATTATTCATCATGATGGTGAAAACATCTGTAATTTTATTGCACTACTTAATGAAACATTGTATTATCATGTTGGAATTTTAAAAAAAATAAAAAAATAAAAAAACATCCACGATTTTAAAATGCACCAATTGCTAATTGAATTAAAATGTTATAATCTAGTTTAACGTCAATTGCCCTGAATATGAAACAATGGATGTTGATCCCTCTGGATCTCACCATGATGCTCCTCATTTCTAATTGTCACTGTTCTTTCTTCTCTCCACATGACTCTCTCATAAGTCCACTAAATTCTTTTGGCTCCCAGCTGTAGTGCCTTCACTTGTTACTTAGGCAACTTAATAAAGCCGTAACCATGTGTTCCCCTCCTGGTGGTTGGCTTACTAAATTTTTAATATTTTAATATTAATATTTGTGGCGGCGGCCCGGTAGTCCAGTGGTTAGCACATCGGCTTCACAGTGCAGAGGTACCGGGTTCGAATCCAGCTCCGGCCTCCCTGTGTGGAGTTTGCATGTTCTCCCCGGGCCAGCGTGGGTTTTCTCCGGGTCCTCCGGTTTCCTCCCACATTCCAAAAACATGCTTGGCAGGCTGATTGAATACTCTAAATTGTCCCTAGGTGTGAGTGTGGGCGTGAATGATTGTTCGTCTCTGTGTGCCCTGCGATTGGCTGGCGACTGATTCAGGGTGTCTCCCGCCTACTGCCCGAAGACAGCTGGGATAGGCTCCAGCACCCCCCGCGACCCTAGTGAGGATCAAGTGGTTCGGAAAATGAATGAATGAATGAATGAATATTTGTGGCACCCACAATCACGATCTCAATTAAAATATCTTCAGCGGAAATCGGAGTACCCGGAGAAAACCCACACAGGCACAGGGAGAACCTGCAAACTCCACACAGGAGGGCCGGAGCCGGAATGGAACCCTTCATCTCTGCACTGTGAGGCCGACATGCTAACAAGTCAACTATCGTGCTGCCCGCAAGGACATATATTTAGAGGAATTAGCGGGTGTCACGTAAATACCCTCTTTCCCCCAGGAGTGTCAGCTTGATTTCAACTTCCCAGCCATCCAGATATGTGTTGTGTCCTAGAAACCGCTGCATAGTGGCTTATCATGACCTCAATATTAACAGACAGGACACACTGATGGCTGCTGGGCAAACAGGAGAACACAATCAGAGTCAACGTTGTTAAACGACTTGTCAACAGGAGCCGGACACAGGCAACAAACAGGCTTGGAGCTGAGAATGCGAGGTCACAGACTAACACTGGAAAAAAAAAGGGGATCACCAAATAATACTCCAGTCATTGTTGTATGTAATATCATATCCCGCAACTGGAAATCTGTACATGCCCTTCTTTTTTTCATCCAAAACAGAAAATAAAATATGTTTCTAATGCTATAAATTCCTACAGGGGATATATTTGTGTGTTTCACTCCTATCAACCAATGGACACAGTCCAACTGTCCAGGCCATAGTGATGAATACATATGCCCACATGGCCTCTGTGGAGTGTTAAGGCCAGACCCCAAAAGCAGCCAAACAAGCTTAGCTTACTTTCATTGAACTAACTAGCAAGGCCATTTATGGAGAATTAAATAAGGCAGCAGGGTTGCACAATAACATTTAGGGGTATGCGTGTGTATTTTCACTGGTTGATGACATCACTGCTGAACCTTTGACTATTAGTCGCTACTTGACCTGGCATGGCATACTGTAAATCCACTAATGAAAAGGGTTGTTTAAAGAAAATGTGTATGCCCGTACTTGGCTGAGCAAGAGTAAATTAGGCAGTAATCTGGTTATATAATTTGCTCTCTTCACTAAACTGACTAATCTCCAACTCTTGGGCAGCAGTTCTTACTACGTCACTCACATGTAGTGCATACTGGCATCATCCCTCCCTCGTAGTAATATAAAATCCTTGGGGTTTAAATAATATTCACTCACTAATTTTATTTCACTTTTCAATTAATTCCTTCAAATGTTCTTATGAGTTCTACATTTGAGGTTCTACAATGCTCTCCACAAAGATCAAAACCTTATTTGTTTTGTATTTATTCACGTTAGAATTTTAGTATTCTATCGGAATGAAACCCATTTAGGTCTTAGACTGCTCAAAATTTCCGATGGTGGTTCCCCATCAAAAAAAAAAAAAAAAAGAGAGGGGGAAAAAAGAAATAAAACAATCTAAAAACAAAAGGATACAATGATTTTTCTTCTTATGCTACTGGTGCCCCCACATTGCAGATTAGGCCGAGTACCAATTCACGGTTCATTTGCTACAGGGCCCAAAGAAAGAAGAAAAACATTTTGAATTATTTCACATCCACAGTTGCGTTATTTTCTTTGCTGCACTTGGAGTCCATTTTTTTTCCATGCCCCAATAATTTCACAAGCTAAAGACACAACTAAAACACAGCCACACAGTGGTATATTTACTTAATATTTTATTTTGTTATATGACCAAGCTTGTAACTTTGACTCATGTATCAAATACATTTTCCCCATTGAAATGAATAGAAATGCCATCAATGAATTTCAGGCCCACCCTGAAAAAAAAAACCCCAAAACACCTTTTTTTGTTTGATGTTATAATTAAATTATTTTATTTTGTCTAACCAGATGAGGTAATTTAGAACAGTTTTTCATTTACAGTGTCGACCTCGAGTCAATTTAGGGTTGCGTGCCTTGCCCAAGGACACTTTGACAGCAGACAGTCGGAAATGGCTTTTTCCTGAAGCAATACAAAATAGCAAACTAGTTTATTAAATACTCACCCCAAATATCTGTTATTATATCAGGAACTAAGGTGTGTTTCCACCACCTTTGCTTGAAATTGTGGAAATTGGGAAATTGGGAAAACTGTGGAAGACAACAGCCATAGCTGTATCTCTTTATGATGTCTGTCACTTTGCCATGTCCATTATAACAATCGGTGTCTTTTTTGGGCGCATTTGTGGCTGCGAGTGACTCCGTGTAATGATCTGCAGCCTGCACTCTGCTTCATCTGTGTCACCTGCTTCCTGTTTTTGCCTCATTAGTTTCACATCCCCAATCAAGCCCTGTACCGGTATATATTTTCTCAGTGCAGTCAAACCTCGGTTTTCGAACGTCTCGGTTCTCGATCAATTCGGTTTTTGACCAAAAATTTCGATTTTTTTATGCCTCGGATGACGAACAAATTTCGGTTCTCGAACAAACTGAGTGCAGTTGAATGCACCATTTGACTCCTCTCGCCTTCCTTACACGAGGAAGTGATGCTTCCTCGGGTAGACGAGTAAGTGACGCTCCTCGTGTCGCTTTCCAATGTGAGCAGACGTGTTCAGTAAACATCCATCCATCCATCCATCCATCTTCTACCGCTTATCCGGGGCCGGGTCGCGGGGGCAGCAGCTTTAGCAGGGAAGCCCAGACTTCCCTCTCCCTAGCTACTTCTTCCAGCTCTCCCCGGGGGATCCCGAGGCGTTCGCAGGCCAGCTGGGTGACATAGTCTCTCCAGCGTGTCCTGGGCCGTCCTCGGGGTCTCCTCCCGGTGGGACATGCCCGGAACAGCTCACCAGGGAGGCGTTCAGGAGGCATCCGAATCAGATGCCCAAGCCACCTCATCTGGCTCCTCTCGATATGGAGGAGGAGCGGCTCGTTGTTCAGTAAACGTTTTTATTTTAAAAAGAGCGCGGTTTCGGTTTTCGAACAATTTCGGTTTTCGAACAGCCTTCTGGAACGGATTATGGACAAAAACCGAGGTTTGACTGTATATGTTTTTCTCAGTTTTCTCAGTCATAGTATACTGAATCTTTTTTTTTTTTGCCTTCGAATCTGTTCTTTGCCTCACGCTCAATTAATCATGTTTGTCTCTCACGTATACCTACTTCGCCTGGATTAAATGTTTTTGCTCTCACCAACGCAGAGTCATGCATTTGAATCCAAGAGTACAGTATATCTATGTTGAGTAAAATTATATTTTTTTCTTAATTACATTGTAGAAGAGTAAAAAGCATGAGTGCAGTAAAAATGGTGAAATATTAGGAATTCATGTTTTTGATTTTGAAGGTTGCATGAGAGGAATCCGAACAAGGGGGGAGTAATTGCATAGCTCCAGTTGTGCAGGTCACTGGCGTTTACCCACGCATGACACTCCAAGGTCATGTATTGGACTATTGTTTAGTGGACTGTGTATCATTATGAGCAACCGCACCCATTCATTGCAAGCAGCTAATTTTAGGTGGCAGGCATTCCCCTGAGCTTGGCCATCATGACCAATCCATCATGGAGTAAGGTGGATATGACTAAGTCCACTGATTTATCCATTCTCTGCACTAGTATACAAAACCGCACTCGGTATGAGATCAAATTTGAAGACTAGCGGGGCGGGCACGTGTCTTTCACAGACGAAGGTAACGGGGGATTATACAGGATGTTATGAGAATGTCAAGATACTGTACTACTTATTTCTGAAAGTCTACCTTCTGTACATGTGAAGTACATCACTTCCCAACGCGTGTTTGCCCAAGCACTTTGAATCTTAAAACAGGTCAAGCTTTTATTTTAGGTGAATGAATCAACAGCAATGTCAACAGTAGGCTCGTATATAGATGAGCATGTGTAGAAACCCACTAGCAAAAAGCAAGACTGATATGAATTGCAACCCATACTGCATCAAAGACAACAGGAGCCGGAGGTAGAGACGCATGTGGGATTCCTTGAGGGGGCTGCAAAGACGCTTTTAATCTCGGTATACCTCTCTGTACTTAGCTTCAGCAGCTGCTGGAGACAAAGTGGTTTAAGAAACCATGGGCTGAGACCAATAAGAGAAGATTATGATGGAACTGAAAAGGGGGAGCAGATGAAGGGGGAGGACTGCACACATGATTTTATAACACAAATATAGATTGAAGTGTCTTGCTGGCTTCAGTCATGCTCGCGCCGGCAGACTCTTTCATTAATGCAGAGGAACTCGATAAACAACTGTGTTTTTTTTTTGTTTGGTTGGTTTGTTTTGCTTGTTTTTGCAATAGCCAGAATATGCTGTATACTTTTGGGGGTGGGTACTTGATTTGTTATGCGCTGCTTAAGATATTCATATCCTGTCTCAAACAGCTGGATGCAGATTGGCAACCTTGCAGCGAGCAAATTCAAAGAGTAGCAACATGCACAAAGCAGGAATTTGGAATTGGTGTCAGACTAAATTTGGATATCTGTGCTGGCTGCAGCCAGTCAGTCAATTGATTTTGCTGTGCTGTAATATACTTTCTAAATCCCTGTGGTGCATCCAGGGTGGCTTACTTGTGAGCGGCGTAGTATCTCGGGAATGACAGGAAACGACGGCTTAACAGACTCAGTTAAAATGAGGCAAGAGATTATTTGAGGCCAATTCAAGTGCTGACCATTCTTGCCGGAAACATTTAAAATGACAGTTTTAAGGATTCATTTATATTAATGGGAAATAAAACAAGACGTTTCGATAGTTGACTATTAATTTTAATTAGAGTCAATGAAACCAATCTCAGCGAACAAAACAGAGCCATGAATGACAAACAAAGAGCAACAAAATGGGCTTTTGTGCAATGTTTAACGCAGGTTCCTCTCACACACACACACACACACACACACACACACACACACAAACCCAGGCACGTACGCTCACACGCGCACACAATTTAAGCCTATCCAATATGACCCTTAAATGTAGTTTGACCCCAGCCTTGAGTTTAGACACTAAACTCGTGGATGGCTTACTTCAGTTATCCATAGCAGGTAAAGCGTTACTGCATCTTTCTTGCTCATCTTGCTCAATTGTTAAAAGAGGATAAGCGCATCCACTATCTATCCATTTTTTGATCCGCTCTCTCCTCACAAGGGTCGCGGGGGGTGCTGGAGCCTATCCCAGCTGTCTTCGGGCAGCAGGCGGGGGACACTCCGAACCGGTTGCCAGCCAATCGCAGGGCACACAGAATCACAGGATACACAGAGACGAACAACCATCCGCGCTCACACTCACGCCTAGGAACAATTTTGAGTGTTCAATCAGCCTGCCATGCATGTTTGTGGAATGTGGGAGGAAACTGAAGTCCCCAGAGAAAATCCACGCAGGCCCGGGGAGAACATGTAAACTCCACACAGGAGCTAACCGCTGGCCTACCAGGCCGCCTGCGCACCTAATAGAATATCCATCCATCCATCCATCCATTTTCCGAACCGCTTTATCCTCACTAGGGTCGCGGGGGGGGTGCCGGAGCCTGTCCCAGCTGTCTTCGGGCAGTAGGCGGGGGACACCCTGAATTGGTTGCCAGCCAATCGCAGGGCACACAGAGACGAACAACCCTAATAGAATATCATATTAAAATACCCAGGGTCCAGTAACACAATCCTGTACTAAAAAAAGCACTGCCAAGGTGTGGTCCTATCACAAAAACTGCATCGCTGACAGTCTTTTGATAAATACTAAGTTCTCTTACCTCAAAGACTCCTCAGACCTTCATGCTTAAACTTTGTACTGTATGTAACAGTTTATGATGAGTTGTCAAAATGAACTGATGAATCGACAACAAATGGATTATCAAATCATCTACAATTATTTTGATCATCGAGGATTCATTTAAATTCGTTGTTCAACTTAGAATTGTTCAATTCTCTGGTGTCAGCCTCTCGACTCATTTTTCTGTAGTCCTTCATGTAAGGTCCTTCATGAAATCTGATGCAAGATGGGAAAATCAAAGGGATTTCACAGCCATTGGCCGTAACTATAAACCCATTTACATCTATTGAAGAAGAAAGAAACCAGTGGCTGTTGTACCAAGAAAGAGACATTGAAGAGGTAGAGGGAAAAAAATAGCAGCAGTTGACCACAGAAGCATGTTAAGTGCTGTAAAAGAAGGTCCACAAACTTTTACAAATGAACAAAAGTACAAAAGACAAAGTTAAGTGGCTATTGAAACCAACAACAACAACAACAGAGATCGGGATCAAAAGCTTCCTTAAAGTGAAACATTAGTGGACTCACTGTGTTATTCAACGCACATACTGTGGGTCACTTGTCTGCAGGTCATGGTAAGTAAGATATGCAGGAAAGACAGCTTGCATATACCCTAGCTGTGTCACAGCTGGGCAAAGCTCCTGGCTTTTAACCACAACAGAAGACCAATGCAGTGGGAGCCATAGCAGCTCATCAAAAAGCCTCCCACACATAAAGGCCCGCATTGATGAATACGCTGGCATCTTCTCCGCCACATTCATTTTCTGACAGAGTCCCTTTATATCTCCTGCCAGCTCTTAAGGAGGGGAGGAAAACATTTTCCTGTCTTTATTTGACAGCCTCTTTAAGAGGTCTTCTCGCATGACCTCCACATAAATTATCTTGGCCACAACAACAAGTACTGTATGCGGAGAAAATGCAAGTTTTGTTCCATACGTGCATGAGTTCTAATACTCCAGAATCTCCTTCAATACAATTCTGACATGACCTGCTGCCTGAGAGATCAGCTTAGGCCAGTGTTTTCCAACCTTTATTGAGCCAAGGCACATATTTTCACCCATCCATCTTCTATACTCTATAGCTTCACCCACTGGGGTCACGGGTGTGCTGGGGCCCATTGCAGATGACTTTGAGCAAGAGAAACAACAAGTAAGCCATTTATTTTAAGTGAAATCCAGAAAAGCCTCCGTATTTTTTTTATTAATATAATTTTTTTATAGTGAGTCAAAAAGGTTGTCTTTATTTCATTTTTAGTCAAAATAAACTTTATTCTTGAATGCCACTGTTAAAAATGTACTTCCAAGCGGTGAAAGCAGGTGTCATTTTTATTTTAAGCGTGGTTGTTGATATCCGTAATTAGTCAAATAACCAGTTGTCCAACTTGGCTGAAAAGTAACCTACTTTTGTTTTCTCTGTTCTGCTCCTGTATGTCATTAATTTTTGCGCTTGTATATGCTTGTAGGTGTTGTGTCTTTGCTTGTGTGGAGCACATTGAGTTGCCTTCTGTATGAACAATGCTGTATGAATAAATCAAATACAGTACCGTATATAAATAAAGCTGCTTGTTTTGACATCATTGTTTCATAGACTAAGTTCTGTCTTTTGGCAGAAAATGCGCAATTGACCACACCAAAATAAGAAATGACATTTCAAAGCTGTAGCGGCAAGCATGGAGCAAACCTTTCCTAAAACTGTGACTTCAACATCCACATGGAAGAAGAGTGAGACAAAGGGCATTCAGTGCTGCACCAAGGACAGGTCACCTGAGCCGTGACCCCACATCTGACAACTAAAAAGCCAGATGGAAAACCTATTCCGCTAGAACGCCTCTTACATCATCCCCATTTGACCTTTTGGACATGATATAGCCATCCATCTGGACTTTTAACAGAGCAAATCTGAACAAAGTGTGATGGGAAGGAGAGTGAAAAGTAAAGAATCTAGTCAAATGTCACGCCGAGAGAAAAGGAGAACTAATTTGAGTTGACTGATTGCAAAGACTCCGCAATCAGTCAAGAATCACATCAAATTGCAAACAGTCAAGCGGAATAGTATGCCTGAAAGACTTTTTCTTTTCTTTTTATAGGAACATTGGTGTTGCCATGTCCTGTAATCTCACCACCCGCGAACACGCCATCGGTGCAATATTAAAAGCAATAGAAAACCTACTCCATCCATTATTTCTGTACCCTGATCTGCAAAATAACTGCATTACAGCTCAGTTAACACATAAAACATTATTAAATGGTTTGAAAGATTTCTCCACACCCCCCATGTGTGTATATTTATCTAAAGTGTGTGGTCTATTTCCATGTTTATGTTGCATAGTACAGCTCCAGTGATTACAATTAAGCAGCTCTTATCCCTGGACATAATCAAGGCACACCAGAATGTCGAGGTCTGCTTAATCCTCCTGTGGCACACAGAGCCAAGTCTCCGGGTGGAGGGAAGGGGCATAGGGATGCAAAGTATGGAGTGTAAACATGATAAAAGATGAGCAAAAAGTCATGAGTCCTATTAGTCCGTTTATCTACAGTTGCAGCCAGCAAATACAGTACTGTAAACCTAACGCGCTATTGCATATTTAGCATAGTGTCTAGCATAAGAACAGGGCACACATTCATTGAGTGTTGTGTCAAAACAAAGCCAAAATGACAGGTGAGGTGAAGAAAAAAAACACAATCACCGGATCATGACGTAGACCTGTGAGCAAAACAGACAATATCGTATTTGATAAATGACATGTAACCTTAGTACTCACTCATTAAATCTTGCTAAAGAAAGCAATAGTCTCAATGGTAACAATAATAACTTGAAACTGATGAAAAATAATAAATAACTGAAATTAACTCACAAAAATCAGGCATATTTTTATTTGTAATCTTAGTTATTTCAAAAAATAATAAAAATAATAAAACTGGCCTGGACAAAAACGATTTAACCTGTCTCAGGTTTGAAGGGTGCTTTCTCCAGATGACATTCTTCTCTTGGCACATACAGTATGTTCAATAGGATTTAGATAGTAGCTCACAGGAGGCCACTTCAGACCAGTCCGATGTTTTGTTCTTTGTCACTCTTGCTTATTTTTCGCTGTGTGTTTAAACCCGTGGTTTAAACCAAACTTTCTGACAAGGGTCTGCACTTTTTGGCTCCTGAACACATTTTGTGTACAAATGTGAACGAATCGGTTTTGATTCAAATTGGGACCCGAGTGAGCATGGAACAGCGATGGCCGAATCAAAATTTTTCGACTCTGACTAAAACAAATATTTTTGCTGTCAGACTTGGATGTAATGGTGAGCTCAGTATGTGCTCTGTGGATATGTGAGGAGTGTGCATTTGTGTGTTTTTTTCCCAATAACCATGATTGGGATTTCTTTTAAAAGATCACCAACAATTTTGTCCGCTTGCCATAGAATATCCGATTGAGCGAACAGCTGCTTAAAGTTGTCTGGAAATCCCACAAAGACAACAACAATTGAACAGAAAAAAATGGAAGTAACAGTCAACCAAATCAAAATGCTAAACAGCTAACATAGCCAACACTTCTCCTCGGCCATCCACCTGATTACTGGCGATCATCTTCGAGTAAACATGGGACTGAAACAACATTGGCAAAATTGCTCGGTCTTTTCTGATGAGAATATCCATCCACTTATTCCATGGTAAGTCTTCCTCGGTCCTTCCCATCAAAGTGTAACACAAAGGCAAAGGAAAAGAGGCGTGAGACACATACAGAGTTAATCTTTTGATTGTGGCAAGAATTTGGCCGACTGGAACGATCATGGGCATGGTTAGTGAAGATTGCAGAAGGTGTGACATACATCAGCTCTCATCATGGCATGGTCATGTATGATAATGGTTCAAACATCGAGTATGAGGGGTATTTTACAAGATTTGGGGAAATTTCAACTTAAAAGGTACTTCTCACCTTATTGCCTTATTCATTGAATTTTACTGCAGTTCAATCGTCATTATGTTGCTCCATCGCAGACAAAGACCTGAGTTATCTCCCTAGCAATAGGAGCGATGCGGAACAAGTGCCAAGACAACAGAGATGTGCCAGAGTAGGTAGCCAAGAGGGCCAGGGAGCTTGGAGGAGCATGTTAATCACTTTAAGATCAGGAGACTGAGCTCTGCAGGTGTCAAACCCACAAAGGGGCATTCACTCTGGGTTGCTTCTTCTTGTCCATGACTGCTCACTATCATAAGCCACTTCAGTTTGGCACAAACACATCTCATCCATGATGAGAATAACACAAACGATCTGCACCATAACCAAAGTTACAAGCATCTACTGGATGCATATGGTTTGTAAACCGGAATAAAATAGTGTTTCAAAAATGTTAGCAGAATATCCAACCAGCCTCACATCTGCAGACCACGATGCAACCACACTACCCAGGACCTCCATATCAGGCATTATCACCTCAAAGACTCTCTCAGGCCCCCTGCTGCAACAATTACCGTATTGGCCCGAATATAAGACGCTGTTTTTTGCATTGAAATAAGACTGAAAAAGTGGGGGTCGTCTTATATTCGGGGTCTAGACATTATACCCATTCGCGACGCTAGATGGCGCCAGATGTCATTGAAGCGAATGCTGAACTTGACTCCCCGGGCCAAAGTGAACCCCTGCCACGAAGAATAAAAATTTTAAAAAGCGGTAGCACAAAGAAGAAAAATAAAAAATAGCGGTAAGAAGGAAAAGAGAAGAAAATTATAGAAGAGAGAACAGAAAATGGAGAAATGTAGCGAGAATCTGGAGAAAAGTGGGTCGAAGAAGTTATGATGTAAATTACATTTCAGGGCCGTCTTATATTCGGGCCAATAGGGTAGTTTGCAAAACCAAAGAATTTCTGCATACACTGTGACAAAACTGTCTCATAGAAGCAGGCTCATCTGCATGCTCGTTGTCCTCCTAGGGGTCTCGACCTGACTGTTCATTATCGTATCTGACTTTAGTGGGCAAACGCCGGCGTTCGATGGAGTCTGCATCTTCATAGATGAATCCCCCTGTTCACTGTTCAGGGCAGAGAGCAGCGAGTGGTTTGTTGGTTTCAACATTGGAATGGGCAAGCGCCAGTTGCAGCTAAAAACAATTTTACCTGGAGTGGCGAAGGGTGGCAGGAAGTTCAGGTGGGGGGGTGGAGGTTACAAAGCTCTCGACACACACATGCACGCAAAAAATTAGAGATTTTTTTTTTTTGCAAAGTAGTGTAGTATATTGGCATGGGTTAGGTTACCAGCATTTTATTATGTATTGACATTCAGGGGTTGCGACAAACATGTCATGTTGTTTCTTGGAGTGCTCCTATTTCCCGAGTTCACAAATATACATCACTCAATTTGTGAGTGTGGGAATGAGAGAGAGCACGAGACATTGGACATGTGCGCTGTCTGTGTTTCAGCATCTCGTTGGCCATGGGCCATGGAGGAGCTGTGCTTTGTTGTAAATAAACATGAGTCGACTGACTAACATCTCCCGTTACAATGTATTGCTTTCAAATATTGATTCGTATAGCCGAGCAGCAAAGCACCATGTAAGCTGGACAATGTTACCCCTGTCGTGACGGCTCATTCTCTGTGGTCAGCCCGGGACAGTGAAGGTAAAATGCACTTGATTTTTTTCTTTAATTGGTGACTGAGTAGGATGCAACAATTTTTTTCTTCAAAGGGAAGGTCAGAGTGGGAGTGAATTCAAAAATGGTGATTAATATGTTGATACACACTATGGAGTGAATATCAGGAATATTTCTAATGACATTTTGAATTCAGCTTTGATAGATTCATTGCCAACAGAAGGGGTGACAAATGCATTTGCAAGGCATTTAGTGGAGCTAACAGCTGCCACGTTTTGCCACCCTGCAAAACCATCTATGGCAGGCATATGTTATGGACAATAAATACTGG
This sequence comes from Hippocampus abdominalis, assembly GCA_018466805.1. Taxonomy (NCBI): domain Eukaryota; kingdom Metazoa; phylum Chordata; class Actinopteri; order Syngnathiformes; family Syngnathidae; genus Hippocampus; species Hippocampus abdominalis. The sequence goes on along the minus strand of CM031698.1, from coordinate 18,957,857 downwards.
CACATTTTAATGGTGGCATTTTGAATACACAGAGATGGCGTGACATAAGCCTCTGTTGCAGCATGTTAATGCGCGGCCCCGTGTTGCAAGCATCTGTACACAATTCCTGGAAGCTGAAAGTTCTTGCATGACCAGCATACTCATTGTCGCCCCTTCAGCGTGTTTGGGATGCTCTGGATAAGCACATACGAGAACGTGTGCAAATTCCTGCCAAAATCCAGCAACTTTGCCGAGCCATTGAAGAGGAGTGGAGCAACATTCCAAAGGCCACAAATCAACAACATAATGAACTCTATGCAAATGAGACATATTGCACTGCGCGACGTGCATCTTGATATGCAATGCATGCATGGTGGCTGGATTATCTCGGAAAAGGGTAATGGATAACAAAAAAAATATATACAGATTTGTGAACAATACTTGCGAGACCTAGGTCTTTTGTTTATGGATAGACCTTTGATTTCAGCAATGTTCGAAATTAATGAGTTCAATGTATGAAAGTTCATTAACTTGTTCTTATTTTGGGCGGATGTGAACTGAATGTAGTGTATTTTTGGTTTGTGAATATTTTTATAAATGAGCTCATTCTGGTGCCAATAAGCGGTTTTTGAACGGCAGTTTATTTCTGTTCAAGTTTTCTCTGCAGACAACCCGGCTAAACACACTGCAATCAAGTCTTAATTAGGCGTAAAAAGCCATTATTTGGCAAACCCGGCTACCAACAGTAGCACGCTGCATGCGTTATTAAAACGCAGTTCGTGTTTGGAGTAAGGGCAGGCCGGGGGGGGGCAAGTATAAGGCTGTCCGGAGATGTACCATACAGCAGCACTATGAACAGCCCCACTCCCCCTGACTCAGCAAACAATAAGATATACACTTACAAAAATATTCCCCAAAAATTATGAGAAAGTCAGTGAGGGTTCAGGTGGAAGAAAAAACTTTGCCTAGTCGGTTTGAAAAAGCACACAAGGAATTACATCAACAGCGAACCTGAAATGGCACATTAATATAAAGCCCCCTGCTAGCCTTTTGAGGCATGTGCAGGTGACTTCCCATCCTAAAAAACATTAACGGCATACAGTAGCGGCTCTGCTGTCATCTCACAGACAAAAAAATGAAAAGTGAAAATATAACATTACTTTTAATGTATCCCACATTGAACGGTGCACTTTTAGGTACAGCCGTAGTTTCTTACATTGTGTTTGTACATTCAAAACCACTCTCCTTTTTTGCTGTGATTGATTAAAAAAAAAAAGGTAATTCAAGCAATACAATTTTCCTCATCTTTTTGAGATTGTACTAGTGTGGATGGATTGAAACAATGGGGAAATGCCAGTATGCCAGAGGGTGACAGAAACACAATGGAGGAAAAAAAGAACTATAAACTAGTTCATTTTAGGAACGATGAACTTGTTCAAAAACATTTCAATTATGAACCACAAACTGAACTATATGTTAATATTTGTGAGCTAGGCTGAACTGGTTTGCGTAGAAAATGTACTTTCCCAACACTAGATGTCTGCTCATGCAAAAACAAAAAAAAGAGTATATATAAACTATCATTTTTGTTCCACATAGTTATGATATTCATTAAGCCCAAGACTAACACTTCAGATATTACTGTATGTACTTAAGGGTGTAAGCCAAATAATATATTCTCTAAATGAAATGGCAACTGCATGATAGCATTCCTGTCTTAATAATGCTGCTGCTTAACAACCCCCTTGCAACCTTGCTAATGAAATGCTACACTGAACAAGAAACTATAATATAACTAATATGAATAGCATTAACAGCTGCTTACATTGTAGAGCATAATATTTATAGTGATATGCAAAGGTGGGGTTCTAATAGTCTCCTTTATAGCGGACAAGGAACAAGAACAAGGTCAAAACTTCTCAAATGGAAATCCTCTACAATTAGGGTTTTTTTCTTCCCATTTATTTTAAGTTAAGATCAACTTTATTTGTCCCACACTGGGGAAATTTGCTGTCTCCAGCAGCAAAATTGGGGGGGGGGGGGGGGGGGGGGGGGGGCAAAGTGTTTCATTGCACAAAATAAATGTTTCAGAAAACAACTGTACACAGTTCAATAGAAGTGCAATATAAAATGTTGATGTTTTGGTTAGTTTGTGCTACTTGCCGATCGCATTTTGATCGGTAATGATGACCAAACTTGCTGTCCTGCGGTGTAGCGTGTCCATAGCACGTCGGCTTCACAGTGCAAGGTACCGGTTGTCCCAGCTCCGGCCTCCCTGTGTGGAGTTTAGGGTTTCCTCCCCTTTGCATGGCAGGCTCGTTGGGCAAAACTTGGAAATACTTGCTGTCCTGCGTTATAATTACACAACATCTGTGAAATGATAAATACCTGACATGTCCTTTTATTACATCTTCCATTATCAAAAGTTGGAACAAACATCTTTTTGAGTTGCCCTACTTCAATAATAATGAATGTGGCACTGCCTTTTTTAAATTGTTCTCACACCTTTGACCCTCCCCTTTTTCTCTTGATGTCCATGGGGAGGTCAGCATCTTTAGAGTTGGGCAAACTTTTGATTTCATTTACACGTTTGTATATTTTAATACATTGCTGTGCCATATAATTTGTGTTGGAGGACATTGTTTTTGCTGTTATCGTAAGGTTTTGTGATTGAGACAATTAAATGCAACCAACGCAAGAAATCCTGCTGTGCATCGCCACTATTCTTGAACGCAATGCAGTCGTCACCACCACACATCACAGTGTGTTTCACAAATATATATTTTAATTGCAATGTCTGTCGTTGTAGTAGTTAATGTTACAAAAAACATGTTACTGAAAGCATAAACAAGAAATAACAAATGCAGTGCAGTTACATAATGAAATGGAACAAAATAAGGCTGCATACTGCAAAAGTGAACTGCCAACCATTTGGCTTTGACATGGTAATAATTCAGACAGTGCAGTCTTGTCGTGGGGCTTGAAAATGGCGGCTCTTCGCACAGCCAGGCCCCCAAGTCAGAGAAACTGGTTGTGAGGCCAGTTCTTGTGCCAAAAAAAAAAAAAAAAGCTAAACTTTCCAAATTGCAATGTAATGTAATTAAAAAAATAAATAAAAACATTAACGCAACGTGCTATAATACCATCAAACTGTGCTTCAACTAGCAGGTAAGTGACAGTGAGGGAGCACTTGAGAAAATATTACTTCCGCCTCAACCTGCACTACATTATGAGATAGGAACAAAAATTAAATTGACGCAAGAGAAAGCACCAACATGAGAGAGTTGAATATTCCATTCCCATTGTAATGGGGTAATATGAACTCTCTGTCAACCAATAAAAAGGCTGCATCATGTCCGTCTCCAACTTAACAGAAGCATTTGTAAGGCTCATAACGGCCTCTTTCATCTAATCTAAAAATACATTCATTCATAAAGCACCTCTGATACCAATATTGCATCACGATGTGCTTTTCCACAATAAGAAGCAGGGTCAAAACACACACACACACACACAAAACGGCAACTGTAAGGAGAAGAAGACTATCAGGAGCCTTGGCAAATAGTATTTTAAATTTGTGGCACTGATGATGTGGGACCTAGAGGCATTCGTTATTCCTTGGCTGCTCCCTTGCGCATACACACAGCAGCATGACTGTATGACTGACAGTATGATGATACAATTGTCAGGGAACACCACTGATGAGGAAACACTAGAGGCAGAGTAAAGCTCACATGAATAAAAGATGGCTACAGAACAAAGAAAAACGAGAGTCTGATTTTTTTTTTTCTATTAACACAACTTTGTACATTACGGAACTACCAACACATTCTAAAATACACCAGAGGAATTTACGACCAATATAAAACGTGAATATTTCACATTAAAAAATAAAAACAAAACTACATAAAAGAGGAAGGATCAAAAAATGATAAGGACAAAATAAAACAGACAAAAGTGAGGCGAAATACAGGTACAACAAATATTGGATAGGAAGAAAAAAAGCAAGGATACACACAATAAAACAGACAAAAGTGCCAGTCGAAATAGCCAGGACCATTACAATCCTAAAATATTTGGCCAACATAGGAAGAAAAAAAGCAGACGGATACACGGATAGATAGACGGATAGATAGAGAGATAGATAGATTGACAGACAGACAAAACCCAACAACAACACACAACAACACCAGCAGTAGTGGTAGTAGTAGTGGTAGTGTGGAACTGAGGCTTATATTGCACACAGGACACATATTGCACATGAAATGGCTCAGATATTGCTCATTATTGCACATAGTTAGGTAAGTGAGTTTAAGTTTAAAATGCAGTAGTTTTAATTATTTTCTTTGGTTATTTATTGCAGTAATGGTTTTAGGAAAAAAGTTGTCCCTGAATCTGCTTGTCCGGGTTTTGTGTGATCTGTAACGCGGCCTGAGGGTAACATGACTTATTATACTCATGAGAGAGTAAGTAATTTGAGTCAGAACTGATCCTTAAAACCGCTGCGATTGGCTGGCAATCGGTTCAGGGTGTCCCCCGCCTACTGCCCGACAATAGCTGGGATAGGCTCCAGCATGCCCCCCGACCCTTGTGAGGATGAAGCGGATCATTAAATTGACGGATGGATGGATTGATCATTAAAACCTATGGGAAACTACATTGAATGAAGGCATCCAATTCTACTGGATCATCAGGAGACATGTAGCAACCTAAAGCTGTGCATCACAGAAACTGTGGATGGTGTGCCTCGCAATGACATTCCCAAGTGGATTGCACATTAAAGTTCAAAAGAACCGTTCCCTTGCTGCTTTAGGGAAATCCATCTCTGCTTATCTATGAATGTAAGTCCAGGAGCACCAACACTGGGCTTGTTTTAGTACCCATATTGCCTCTCGAGTCATTCCTGACAAGTACACTCCAGTGCAGCGGGGACGGATGTGAAACACAGGTACTCTAGAAAAAAAGATGTTTAAAATTGAATATTATAAAACCATGTTTTTGGTGGCTGTTAATCATTTGATTTGATTGTCAATGATTAGCGGTGCAAGGCAAAACTAAATATTTTGGGGGGGGGGGGGGGTGAGTGTTTCCTTCCACATGGGAAACGTACTGGAAAACGTTCTTTTGCATATGATGTATCCAAGGGGGGGAAAAATGTCTTGATAATCATGAGCCCTGAAATTGTCTTCCATGAGAAGAAAAACAAAAACAAATCCATGACCATTATTTTTAATCATCTAATGAAATAACATGATGTTAAATATGCAATACCGTACCATGGTTCCGCTCTAAAAAGGAAAATATGAAATAGAGTTCACAGTGCTCGGAGAAACACTATGTCATGTCATGTGAAGACAACTACTGTACTGCTAAGGCATCTCGAATCTGCAACAAGCATGCTTTTGAATTCAATATGAAAGCCAAAGACTAGCAATATATGAAGATGCTTTTGGTGTACAAATGATGCTCAAATAAGGGAGTCATACCCTGGGGGCACCATGACTTGTAAGGGCATGCTCACATAATACGCACAATGCAGCTGACATTAACCGGCTTTTATTGCGTACTCAAATGTGAATGAGTTACGATGCCACAGAACTGACCATTTCAAATACCACATCTTCTTCGGGGACTATCTTTCTCAATAAATTAACACATTAAAGTACTCCAGGGTGAACCTAGCCTTAAGTCATATCAGTGCCACAACAAAATGACATTTTAACCTTTAAGATAGGCCAATAGTGACACGGGCTGAGGATGATGAAAGCCCGAAGATAGAGCCATCTAGGTTAAAAGCAATTTTAACAAAATCAACACATTCTGTTGGATTTCTGCCATGGATATTCACCTCCTTTCCCTAGTTTATGCAGTTCAGGATTTTTTAACAAGGCAAATACATTACACTAATGCTCAGTCACATCTCTCATCACTAAACATTTCTGAATTAATGAAAGATGTGCAAAGGGGAAATTATGAAACCCCTTAAATGTGATCTAATCATAATAATGACACAAATTGGCATTTTAAAAGACATTCATCAACCATCTATATCAAACCTAGGAGTGTCCTTATGTGGGTATGTAAATGAGATGTTTTAATTCTTATTATAATCATCAGCAATGCTTGATAACTCAGAATGTGTTCTGACATACAACAATTCAATGCTGACCACAGCATGGGGGTTTTGAGTGAGTCCCAAAAAGAAGTGATTGTAAATTAAGTGCTCAAGCACAATCAGGTTAATTGAATGCAGTCAACCCTCCACTTGAAGGCTGGGTATTAAACAAAAATGACCAGTGTGTGCGGACAACGTTACTTAGAGCATTTCCAAGACTTGCTCTTCGGTCGTTTGCGCACATTCGTCTGAATATGACACGATAGCGCAGACAAACGCATCCTGCCACGGACAGACGCCCCATCCGCCGATAATAACATGCGACCAGATTCTCCATGGCAACTTATTAAAACAGTAAGATCAAAAACTATGTAATAATAACGGGGGAGGTGATTGGCAGCTCTTTCCAAAAAAAATGTAGATCAATTAGGGAAATTGGCCCCAATTTTTCCCCCGTTTCATATTAATGAATGAGGATATATCAAAAGCCTACTACAGCATCATCCCCTTCCCATATTTTAGTTCACAATTGGATTCACGACGCCCCCTTGTTATAGTGAGTTGGAAGGCAGAGACTACAACTTGGTGGTGCAAGCTCTGTTTAGGTCAGTAGGCACACGCATTTACGCGGCAATTCAATGTGCTGGATTGCTTTTACCTCAGTTTATCCAGTCCATCCTCCTTTACGGACGCGATGAGAGCCTGCGAGATGATGAGCAGTAGTCCGGTAGTTTGAATGAGTAGATTTTTGTGTGCAGTATAGCTGCTGCGGACCTTCTCTGTCAACCTGACTAATCTCAAATATTGGTGCGTTCACTTGCCTTCCGTGTAATGCACTACTTGCACACAAAAAAAACACACGAAAATGTTCTCGCAGATTCAAGTTGCAACTTGTTTGCGTTGGTAAATAATTGCTAATGACGGTGGCGTCGCATTGTATAAAACGCAAAGCAGCCTCTATCATCCAAAACTGAGGATGCTGACACAGTGTCTCCGCCCATCGCCACCCGCACAGAATTGGAGAAAATGTTGGAGCGTAAACATACTTTATTTTCAGGGAGAAATAATTCATTTGACTGTTCAGTATTAGAATTGCTTTTTTTTTCGTCCATTGTAACAATTAATTCAGTACCATTGTAGGAAAAGGAAATCAAATCAAGGCATTTTGAGGAGTTTTCCCCTGCTTGCAGCTCTTCTTTGATTTTGATTTTTTTTGTGATCGGTCTTTTATTCCTGGCCAGTGACCCAATGCCAGTGTCAAGCCAGGATACAAAAAAGTCAGAAAGGCATCCAGTATGAAAAGTGTGACAAAGAAATCATGCGAGTGACACGCTGTGGCGTCCCCTGATGGGACAAGTCGAGAGTCGCAAGAAAACAAGAATAATTGGTGTATAAAAAAGTTGTAGTTGTAAAAGCCAGATGGGTATTTTGCCGCTTCATCCTCACTAGGGTCGCGGGGGGTGCTGGAGCCTATCCCAGCAGTCTTTGGGCAGTAGGCGGGGGACACCCTGAATAGGGTTTTACAGATAATGCATATTTTCTAGACACCTTAAAGGTAAACAATATAGCTGTCAGCTTTTTGTTCATTTGTCCGTTTGTGTTTCTCATTTTTGAGATAGATATAGCTATTATGTTATGGAGAGCTCCGATTAACGTGTCACATGCAACCTCAATGCAGTATTGTGTTAAAGCAGTGGTTCTCAACGTTTTTTCAATGACGTACCCGTTGTGAAATATATATATATATACAATTTTTTTCAGCCAAGTGTCCCCCAATCAATCAACGCAAAGCCTTCTGGGATCTGGCTCTCCCATCATCCATCCATCCATTTTCTGATCCGTTTTATCCTCCCAAGGGTAGTGGGGCATGCTGGAGCCTATCCCAGCTGTCTTCGAGCAGTAGGCGGGGGACACCCTGAACCAGATGCCAGCCAATCGCAGGGCACACAGAGACAAACAACCATACGCGCTCACATGCACACCTAGGGACAATTTTGAGTGTTCAATCAACCTACCATGCATGTTTTTGGAATGTGTGAGGAAACCGGAGTACCCGGAGAAAACCCAAGCAGGCACGGGGAGAACATGCAAACCCCACACAGGAAGGCTGAAGCTGGGACCAAACCCAAATTATTGGTGGCGGTGAGGCAACTGCTATGAATAAGCTCTTTTTTTTTCCGCACTGATGCTAATGCATAAATATATTTTAAAATCAGCATGGTAACACAAGGCAAATTACAATGTATAATAATTTAACAATGTCAATGTCTCTGAGCCTTTAATACACCTGTGAATATAAATACGGTACTCCATTTGAGAACCAAGACCAAGGAATGTGATATCATCTGAAAGCATCATGCAAGACATTCAGGATAATTTACGTTTTCTGACTTTGTTTGGATAGTATATTAAATGTGATACGACCGTTCAATCAGCCATCATTTCTCAAAAAAACTGTTTCTCACCATATTGCGAACACATTTGGAAAGCTGCATAAAAATATTTATTTTGGTAATGACAGGAAGCGGAAATTCACTTTGACATGGCTGACGTCTGAGACCCGACTGGCCAATCAGCGTCACTGAGGACCTGAGCATGAGATGAAGCATGCGCTCGTTTTGAGTAACGAAGTAGCACGACTCGGCGAAAAAAAAAGAGTAGTCAACTGGTAAATTAATCATCTTGTCATGCTTGATAATGAGATCGAAAAGTTATTAGTTATTAGTATTGAAAGATATAACGGTCGCAGTTTTTCTGAACCTTGGGGGGGATACGGTCGTTTCAGACTTAAATGGGAAGTGTGGGCGAGATTTGTGAAGTTAAACGCAGGCTGAACCGCCACAGTCGACCTCAAAGGGACGGTGCAGTGATAAATCGAGGCCACTACTAGGAATGCTACCTTAACCTGCCATTGGCAATCGAGAAGCAGAATTAGTAGTAGATGAACTTTTCAGACAGTCACCTGATTTTTACAGGTGAGTCGCGAACTATGATACTTCTTTTTCACACTTGGGTGACTAAATAATATGTAGGAATTGACCCTACAATTGTTAACGTTAGCTGGTGCCGTTGTACGTTCAAAATAAAATAAAGCTGTAAAATATACGTGTTGCTTAGTAGGTATATTTCTAATACAGTATTTAACGTTTTTACCTCTCACACTCGCATACATAATCGCAGCCACGCCTCGCCAGTGTGGTTCTGAGGCCGAAAAGTTAATTTGTTAGTCTTAGCACTGCACATAAGACGGATGCTGGCTTATCTTCATAAGTACATTTTTGGCAAACCTTTCATTGTGATTACGTTTTAACCAGATTGACAGCCCGTTAACTAGGTAGGAAAAGTTGTTCATCAAGTTCAGTGTTTTTGTAAATTCTTGACTTTTGCTGTATTTGTTGTCTACAAACCCACGTTATGTTTAATACAACGCCCCAACTTCATTGCAATCGGTTTTGTACTTGTCCAACCACACCGTTAAAACAATAACACCTTTGGATGCTAGAGTGTAATGTTGGCTATTGAAAATACTGTATATTGTTGCCAGTTTCACAGCATGTGCAGTCTGTCTTCAAACCTGAAGTTCATCAGATGAAATGAACGTTCTCATTCTTTGGCTCTGCAATTCCACTTGAATAAGTCCACATCATGTACGCTTTGAGAGCAATTACATTTAAGCATTTTCAAGTTCAACATCCTACAACTATATCGGCACAGACCAAAACTCTCAGCCCAACCACATCCTGAACAAATGTTTCCTTTTTTGTTCTTGTAGTTGTTGCTATTATTGTCTTCTTTCATGCAGACATGACCAGCCATTGAAGGTGCAGGTGGACTGGGTAAAAGCCTGTCACCAAGCTCCCACCACATCCATGTGTATCATTTTTATCAAATTTGACCCTCGGCCTGCATCAAAAAATGCCTACAGGTAATTTTCCATTTTTATTTTATGTATGTATTATAGTCTCAAGAGAAGTTCCATTCAAACGGCTGCATATTTTGGGGCACATTACACAGATAACCAGACCACCGGCATGCAAGGAGAGATGCCATTCAGCAAAATTGGGAAATGCTCAGGGAACCTTAACTTTCAGGTGGTGCCCCAAAATCAGGAGAAATAAAGCTCCAACATAGTAATTATATTAAAACTCGTTTTCACGATTAGCTCCTAAAACGAAAGCGCTAACATAGATTTGGGTGTAGCTCAATGCCTAATTAATATACGACACAAATGTTAAACTAGTGATGGGTGAGTACCAAAACCAGGTATCTGTCTTGACTCGCAATGGCGGCCAATACTTCTGGCTGTTTTATTAACAGGAACTAAAGGGATGCATGACTGACAGATTTCCATTAAGATGCAATTTATGTAAGCATATGTGCATTTGTAAGATTTATGTTATTGCTTTTTAGGAGTCGACCTGGATGACATTATTTTACACAAAACCTAAAGTCATGGTTTGCTTACAAACAAATACATATATAAATAAATACATACAAACAGTGCAACATATAATCAAACAAATCTGAGAGCTAAATATGATATGCGTATTCAACCACTAATAACACAAATGGACGTCTCTGACAAGGATTAATATCCTTATAACTTCATTAATTAAATGCATGATGCCATGGAAATTATTCTGGGAACCAAGTGGGTTTACTGTCATTATTGTAGATATAGACGCTCGATAAATATAACGACCAAGGCTTCGCTGACTTTTCATGTTCACGGGTGGCACAAACACCAAAAAATTTTTTTTTTTTAAAAAAATCCCTATTAATAGCGCATGCTTTGTCCTTGACCAGAAAGTAAGCTTCATGAAAGCTGGTTGAGAAATGAACAAGTTATGATTTAGTTCAATGCACATGCATTGCCTTCAATGGGAATGTCACCGCCACCATTGTCGCAGAGCTGAGCTGGGCTGCTACTTATCGCGACAGTTGCAGCGCTTGTGCTTTTGTAACAAAATCATAGCATACCGATCACTGAAGTGATAGAAAGTGGGTCACTAGCATGCACATTAGCATTAGTATCTAGATACATTGCACTAGTGATCAGTGCAGATGAAAGCCTTCAATAGCCGGAAAGAGGTTGACAAACGGCGGCTGTCGCTATCTGGGACTGTTCCGGATATTCAAATTTGGTCAGTGTGTTGTATTCTCAAGGATCAGTCTTGTATTTCTCTTTATTTACTTTATTTCTTAATGAGTGCACATCGTGTGGCATCAGATTTGGAACATTACGTGCTAGCCTCCCAATGTTCAAACAGACACCATATTTGAATTGCGACCGAACATCATGCTAAAATTGTGTTCCCGGTTAAATAGTAGTGGTTAATAAAGGTATTTCTAAATGTTACTTGAGACACCGTTCAATTCCATTTATTTCTTTGCACTTCACTTTATCACTTGAAAATAAGTTGTCCAACCATTTTATTGTGTGTTCCTTAGAAAATATTATTTAATGATCATGTAGGAAAAAGATAATAAAGTTCAATTAATTTCATGAAATGTTCAGAAAAAAAAATTGGGATATCTTTATGTACTTTATAGTCTTTAAAATTATCTGTCACAGGCTGGAGCCTATCCCAACCATCTTCACGCAGTAGGAGAGGTACACCCCAAACTGATTACCAGCCAATCGCAGGTCACACAGAGACAAACAACCATTCACATTAACAATCACACTTACGGACAATTTGGAGTGGTCAATTAACCTCCTGTGCATGTTTTTGGAATGTGGGAGGAAACTGGAGTACCCAGAGAAAACCCGCACAGGCACGGGGACAACATGCAATTTTTACACAGGAAGGCCAGGGCCTGGAATTGAATCCATGAACTCCGCAATGTGTAGCAGACGTGTTAACCTGTCAAACACCATGCCACCTTCATTAAAACATTTTTTTTTTTTAAACAGCTGTATACAAAAAATATTGTGAGATATTTATTGTTACAAATTTTTTGTTGTTGAACATTATAGCAAGCCATTGTGCCTTATATGTTAGACCATTTCAAGGCTTCAGATATTCAGCAGCACTTCAGTTCTCTCCATGCAACATCCAATAGCCATTTACGAAGGCAACCGAACTTCTCAAGCACAAGTTGCGCACTTTGAAAGGTCAGACAGAAAAGTACCTGTGGTCAGGCCAGCCTCCACTCGCAAAATTGAAGTCAAGCCAGCCCCCATAGCCATTTTGAGTATTGTGCATTACGGTAATCTGCCGCCAGCGAGCGGCGTTGGCCACCTTCAAAATAAAAGCACTCCAACTAATGCATGCACATCAGTGGTTTAGATTTAAAATAATGTGATGAAATAATTTCTTAGCCAGGCAAGGATGAATTCACCCAGAGGGAATAGCACCAAGAACCGTTCTGAAGTTGAGATAGAAAATAAAGTCAATGGAACTTTACATCAATGACTAAAATTTAGTCACTTAGCTATCCCGCAACACATCAGGTCTAGGGCGTACTGGCCCACCCCGCGTATCTAACTATACTATTGTCATTCAGATCTGATGTTCCATTACAAAATAAAAGGCCTCTGAAATATGGCATTTTGACCTTCTCGCGTGATTAAAAAAAAAAAAAAGAAGAATTTTAGTTATTCAGCAACCACACCAGGTCTAGAGCATACTAGGTCACATCAGGTATCCAACCACAGTATTTTCATTCAGATCTGATGTCCCATTTCAAAATAGAAGGCCTCTGAAATATGGCATTTTGACCTTCTCGCGTGATTAAAAAAAAAAAAAAGAAGAATTTTAGTTATTCAGCAACCACACCAGGTCTAGAGCATACTAGGTCACATCAGGTATCCAACCACATTACTGTCATTCAGATCTGATGTTTCATTTCAAAATCTAAAGAGTATAAAATAAATATTCAATTTTAATGATTTTTTTTAAATATCAGGTGACATTTTAGTCATTGATGTCGAGTTACCATTGACTTTATTTTCTATGTCAACTTCAGAACGCTTCTTGGCACGATTCTGAGAGAGTTTTCATTCTCCCTGGGTGAATTCATCATTGCCTGTCAGCCAAAAAAGTATTTTATGTACCAATCTCCCAATGTACTTATTGTCACAATCAGAAGTACAACAGTGCAAAAGGATGAATAAAGTGAGATAATTAAAATATCGCAACAATCTAAAAATAAATAAGCTAAATATACTGTAAAGTAAAACTTTAGTGTTTACATTTTTTTGGTGCATAGGGACGGGAACAAATGTATTATAGAACTAGAAACCATGACGAAATAACAGGTTAAAGCTTCTTTCAAATATAAAGTGCAAAATTGAAAGTAAACTTGAGTAAACAGTTGAAAATTAAAACAAAATGCTTGTAATAGTACAGCAATACTTAAAGTGGTGGCCATTTCTGTAGTGAGTAGATTAAGAGTTTAGCTTTTAAGAATGTTATTGTCCTTGCTTTTTGAGATGCAGTCATTATTGCCATCATTGTCTATAATGGGGTTTTCATCCAAATGTTTTTAATTTTTTTTAAGAGAATCTAGTGAAAATGCGCAATACGAACATGTGACATCCTCGTTTCCATTTATTGTTCTTGCAAATATGGAGGGGGGAGGAGACCACATCACGAGACGTCTCTGCCACAGGACACTTGGTGGTTTACTGTCAAATTAATTATTGTGTGCGTGTGCGTGCGTGCGTGCGCGTGTGCGTGCGTGCGCGTGCGTACACGCGTGTGCCTGCGCGCGTTATTTTAACAACCAATATCCTGACATGAAGAGTAATCAGGTGAAAAATGTTCGACCATTCATATCTGTCACCTAATGTACTCTACTGGCGACACTTTTGTTAGTACTGATGTAAGTAGAAAGTAAGTGTGACCTTTCAGTGAGCAATGCAGACGTGTGCAGTAGTGCACAATAAGCCATCTGTATGAGTTAGGGTGTGATGTGGAGCCGTGCTTTATTTAAATCCCCCAAACGCTGAGAGCCTACCTGGAAAAAGTCCATGTCTGTCCTTGTCTCTGGCGTTCTGACCCTGCCTAAGGAGATCAGATCAGAGGTGTTTGTGCACTGACTCAGACATCAACCCGAGGAAAGGTGAAACATAGTGTGTCCTCATTCAGTTACAACAGTGCTATATATAGAGTACTAGTTACAACAGCATTGATGTGCAATTCTTAAACATGGCTGCATTGTAAAATGTGATACAAATAAATATTAATGCTTTAATTTATTTATTACAGCTAAAGAGTTTCCCTGATTATCCTGCAGAACTCCACAAAGAACAAAATATATGTATTGATCAATACTGGGCGGAATACCAGTCAGTCGGACTGATTTTTACACTGGTGATAATTAATAAGCAAATCTACATTTTAGCAAATCAAAACTAAATGGTGATTCACCTATAACGTCATTCAAAATGAGAAACGGTGCAATTCATACTCACAGCACAGGATGATGAAAATAAGTTAAATGAGGTCAATTGATTGGTGTCCACCACAAACATGGCCAGGGCATTTGAGGAAATTGATTCTCTGATGTGATGACGTTTCATTACTACTTTGTTTGTCGAATAGGAGGAAAAAGTCCTCACTTTCCCCCTGATACAACTAGCAGTCCCAGTGTTCATCTCTGACCAAACATGATTTCACCCAACAGGTCTGATAACATTTGATATTTTGTGTGGCATCATTAGAATAGCAGAGGCATCATTAATATAGCAGAGGCTCACATAAGTGCCGCGCCACCACGTTATATCAAGTCCAGTCAAGTACAACTTTATTGTCAATATTTTCAATGTTTATATGATTAGCCTTTGTTGCGCAGAGGTTGACATCTATTAGATCAGTTGGGGCTGATCTCAGTCTACTTAGCAAGATCTATGTTCTCATTGCCCAAGATTGACCCCCACACCCCACCCCCATGCAGCTGCCATAATTTCATGAGAATAACAGACATTAAACAATATATTTATATATACAGTCAAACCTCGGTTTTCGTCCATAATCCATTCCAGAAGGCTTTTCGAAAACCGAAATTGTTCGAAAACTGAAACCACGCTCTTTTTAAAATAAAAATGTTTACTGAACACGTCTACTCACAATGGAAAGCCACACGAGGAAGCGTCACTTCCTCGTGAAAGGAAGGCGAGAGGAGTCAAATGGTGCATTCAAGTGCGCTCAGTTTGTTCGAGAACCGAAACTTGTTCGTCATCCGAGGCATAAAAAACTTGAAATGTTTGGTCGAAAACCGAGATGTTCAAAAACCGAGGTTTGACATATATTTGATATATATTTATTTTTCACCCATGAAGGGTTCGGTGAATGTGCAGATTAACTGGTTGGGTTCGGTACCTCTAAAAAGGTTAAGAACAACTGCTCTAAATCCTCTCTGGTTTGTTTTGCACCGTTAAATTTAATCTGTACTCTTATCCAAATAGACAGTGTGCTCAGTTTGTTCGAGAACCGAAATTTGTTCGTCATCCGAGGCATAAAAAACTCGAAATTTTTGGTCGAAAACCGAATTGGTCGAGAACCGAGACGCTCGAAAACCGAGGTTTGACTGTATCAAGTCAAAATTAGCACACACAGTTTTCTTTAGCTTGCTAGCTCGCGCCTTCCAATGCTACCTCTCTATCTATTTCTCTGTCTCTCTATCTCTCCCAAAATTGAATGCTACTGTAGAAGGGGAATGTAAAGTATATTACAGTTATTGAACATCATTAAAGGCGGCCCGGTGGTCGACTGGTTAGCGTGTTGGCCTCGCAGTGCAGCGGTGCAGGGTGCGATTCCGGCTCCGGCCTTCCGATGTGGGGTTTGCATGTTCTGTGTGGGTTTTCTCCGGTTTTCCTCCCACATTCCAAAAACGTGTGTGGCAAGTTAATGGAACTCTCTAAACTGTCTCTACGGATGTGAGCATGGATGGTTGTTCGTCTGTGTGTGCCCTGCGATTGGCTGGCAACCAGTTCAGGATGTACCCTGCCTACTGCCTGAAGACAGCTGAGAGACACCAGAGCACCTCGTGACCCTTGTGAGGATAAGCAGAACAGAAAATGGATGGTAGTCATTAAATGTGTGCACTGTTTGTCATAATCAACGCTGTTGACCCATCAACTTCTTTTTGTGTTTGTACTCACACATAATTGTGTTACAGGAAATTATAGAACACACACACACATCCCCCTGACAAGTATGCATGGACTTTCTTCATTATGTTTACATGAGTAATAATAATGACATGATTTGTGTGTTTGGTCCATTCGGTTCTGATGGACTATTATATGTAGGCCCTACTGTATAGTTGTGTTTGTGAATCATTAAAAGCAGACTATTAGTTTGTGCAGCCATTTACTGAAGGTTCTTTTCAATTTTAGTTTTCAGTCAGTTATCTAAGTTAAACACCTCATTTAATGGCCGGTGATCCTCCAAACCGTTAAAAGTTGATTGGATATCTTGTGGGGTCAGTGATGATGCACTTGTACGTTTACTCAAGAAATGTATACAAATAACCTCCTGAATCAGCAAAGACACTAACAAGATGACCGCTCTTTCACAAGGCTAATTTTGGCTGCAAACCGAGATGAGTTATACAACAGACCATCGAAGGCTGCAGACTTTTGGGGGACCAATAGTGACATTCTCAGCGGTAAGTCATACTAAATTTGAGCCAACAAACTCATAGCCCAATCACTTGTATACCATTAGGCCACACGCATGAGCCAGCAGGGATTCTACGGATTCATAAAATCACTGCAGCCACAGGGACAGGTCACAATATATATTTTGTGTGTTTGTGTGTGTGTGTGTGTGTGTGTTAGCTGCTATGTTTGAGATGTTGATGGCATGCAAACCTTGAGCAAAAATATCACGGTCTCGCGGAATTGCAATTACGGCTCAAAAGTGAAAACATATACCCAACTTATTTCCCACTCTTTGAACCCTGCGGCTTTTAATTGCCACACTTTCTTTATGAATCTTCAATAGAGTTACCTACAGTGCTGTCGCATCTGACCAGTGAAATTACTCAACATGTCACGGTGGACTAATGAAGCTGTCCGAGTCAGCCCTAAATATTCATCAGCCATTTGCAGTCGGAGGGCATATGCGTGAAGGCAGAGCGGGCTGCTGGAAGAGAGAAATGCGCAAATTTGTATGCGTACCCTGATGAGTAATTGTCTTTACTCAGGTCAGCTGACAATGTTAAATAGACAGCCTGTTTGTGCTTTGAGTCAATGAACGGCATGCCAAATACAAAGTAAGTCCTGTGGCTCTGTCGCCACATAGAATGTTAGCGAGTATGCAAAAAATATGCTTTTTGACCTGTCCTTGACTGCAACTTTATTCGAAGCTAAGTAGCTTTAAATCATGAAGGAATAGTCTCTCTTGCACCCCCAGAATCTAATTCTCCTCTCTGGCACTAGATGTCCCCTCTTGCAGTAAACTATATTTAATTGACTAATGTTCAATACACATAATGGCCTATAGCAGGAGAAATCAATCATCCTTTTCTTCTAGAGGAAATTCAGAGATGGCATCCTTGTCCCCTTTGTAATAGACGGGTCACAACTTGAGCCGTGGGCCCTTAATTGATGTCTGCTTTAATGCAATGTGACAGCAATAAATGGCACTGCCTTATCTGTGGGACTCGGGGGAGGTCCTGAAGGAGATGTACTGTAGCATGACGAGACCAGAAGTAAGCTACGGCTCCCAGGGGGGATTGGGCTTGCTTTCTGTCCACCTTGGGAGAAGTAAAATCATTTGGCTCGACTGGTCACTGTCAGTGTAAGTGGGCTGACTTTATTGATCACCAGCAAATGCAGGAGACTTAAATGAGCTTTCCTTTGCCCTGACATGTGAAGTCAGGCAAAGTGCCATGGCAAAAGCACATTTATTGATTGAAATACATTTTTCATGATTGCAAGAAGATTAATATTGTGTGTCACTTGTCAAGCGGATAGTCCATTTCTATGTTCAGGGACGCACTAAAGGCTTATGCCTGAGAGATCCAAGATAACGCGCATTCAATGTGGTTTTTTTGGCCTTGCAAGCAATGATTTCTCCATGTTCTCGGAGCCTGTTGATGATATTATGGACCGTAGATGATGAGATATCTTGCAATTGGACAATGAGGAACATTGTCGTTAAACCGTTTGACTATTTTTTCACACAGTTGTTCACAAAATGCTGACTGAGGAATTCAGGGAAACTCCTTTTATATCGATGGGTGGGGGCAACAATCAACAACTTCAGATGCTGCTTTGACGGCTAAAATTATGTGCACCACTCTATAGTCTAATGTTGTGGTGTACTTTCTCTTTTAATCATTTGGAATTACATTCAGCTCAGACTTAATTATTGTGTTTTTCCTGTTTCATTTTGCATTTTGAATGCAAATCAGCTGTGTGTTCATAGCTGGAACCGAAATCAAATAATTGTGGAACATATGAACACGTACAAAGTAATCTGACGATGACACTACAAAGCTTTGGTATTTTTAATGACAAAAATGTTGCATTTTAAGATAAAGATTCTCGCATTAATATCCCACAAATCAGGTCTAGACCTGGAAATTGGTAAAGAAGGAGGATCATGGCTGGGGATCACCAAGAACGGGAAGCTAGCCGCAATCACAAACTACCTGGAAGGACGGCCCAACCCAGATGCGCAAGGCAGAGGTGATGTTATTTTGGTTGGGGTTTTTTTTCTTCTTTTTACAAATTTCTTAGCTCCTCCTTTTGTTCAGTGTACATGTATAATTTTCAGAGTACAGCACTGTAATGCAATAAGTCTGTCATTACCATTCCACAGGTTTCCTTGTTTCCAACTACCTTGTCGACAAGGACTTGGACAGCTATGCCTACCTGAAGAAGGTCTCAGCAGAAAGTCATCTATATAATGGCTTCAATCTTCTCACAGCAGAGTTCAAGTAAGTACCTGCTGATATTTGAACACTGGATTAATTGAACTTTCGCTAAACCGCAGGTTTTAAATAGATTTCCGCTCTTGAGAGCTAATTCTATATTTTTAATGATGTGCTTAGGGCACTCACACAAGTATTACTTTTTCCAGAGAGGGTAAAAGGATACGTTTTTACTTGCACGTCCAAAACTATCTCACGCATGCACACATAGTCACTTGAATCCCCCAGATGTCAGCATTCGTACCTTTTGTCTGCTTCAAGGTAAACAAGGTCTACAGGGACTGAGAGTGGCCCGGGGCCACCACACCTTGGTGTCCGGCTACCACATAATTAGAAATGCTGGCCCGACTGGGCTAGTACTAATTTAAAGTCACTAGAAATTTTGGGCCAATGAAAATGACCCATATGTGCTTTTTTAAAAATGTCTTTTAAACAGATGCTGCGTTTGGAAATTAAACGCACATACACTCAGAGTGCTGTTAGGGCGTCAGAGTGAATTTCCGAATGCACTCTGTGTTGACTGCAAAAAATGAGTTCCAGTTGGCCGGAACTTTGCTTCTAACTACGGCAAAGTTACCATTGGTGTCAGCAATGGTTCGAGGTGGGAGTCAAAGAAACAAGAGAGACAGGAGTCGCACTGCAGAGATTTATTTATGGCACTTGTTCCCTGTATTAATTAAACTCAAATCAAGATGCATATTGTCGCTCTACTACGTACTAAGTCCTCAATATTTGCTCCTACACAGCTGTGTACCACGATGTTCGTAGCCTACCATATTTCAGGCAGCCCGTGCGCACTTGAACCGTAAATGGCTGATGAATATTCAAGATGAAGGCAGGCTCGGTGATGTGTTCAATAATTTCATTGGTCAGATCTGACGGGTAGTATGGGTAAATCTTATGTAAGATTCTAGCAGATTGAAACTATGACAATGAAGTTTACCTTCAAATGTGCTTCGTCACTACTCATTGAGGTACATATACAGTGTACGCTCACTTTGGAACCCAAAAAAAAAATCTGTTTAGTCTGGCCATTACAACCTTGATTAATAATCTGTGTTCCATGTGCTACACACAAGTAAATTAGTCACTGAGAGCCGATTGCTTTCCAAGCACGTTACGCTCAGGCTGGCCTCAGTGGAGCTAATGGCATATACTTCATGCATATTTATTTCAGTCATCTCATCAGAGATGGGCTCTACTTGATATGGATAACCAACATTTCATCTTGCTCTCCAATAATTGTGTATTCTGATCGCCATTACCATCACTCTGATTTTAAGTGAAATCCAATGTACGGTTAATTTGGAATTTATATCTATATAGGTATATATATATATATATACTATATATATACTGTATATATATATATATATATATATATATATATATATATATATATATATATATATACTGTGTATATATATATGTATATATATATACTGTGTATATATATGTATATATATATACTGTGTATATATATATATATATATGTGTATATATATATATATATATATATATATATATATATATATATATATATATACTGTGTATATATATATATGAGACACATCCATCCATCCATTTTCCGAACCGCTTGATCCTCACTAGGGGGGTGCTGGAGCCTATCCAAGTAGTCTTTGGGCACCCTGAATCAGTTGCCAGCCAATTACAGGGCACACAGAGACGATTCGAACAAACATCTACGCCCACACTCACACCTAGGGACAATTTAGAGTGTCCAATCAGCCTGCCATGCATGTTTTGGGAATGCGGGAGGAAACCGGAGCACCCGGAGAAAACCCACGCAGGCCCGGGGAGAACATGCAAACTCCACACAGGGAGGCAGGAGCCGGAATCGAACCCTGTACCTCTGCACTGTGAAGCCGACGTGCTAACCACTGGACTTACCGGGCCGCCCTATATGACACAATATGGTTGTTTTTGTAGAAATAGAACTTTGAATATCAGAATCATACCACATGTTTTGGAAACGTACCACACCCTGGTTTTTTTTCATAATTTGTCTGGTCCTGCAATATATACTGAGGTGCAACTTGTATTTACTAAAATTAGAGCTTGGACATGCACCCAAAATCCCCCTTCCCTGATTGTATTGATGGCAGTGAAAGTTCTGGTTGCTTTCAAAACTTCCACTAGTAGCGACTGAAGGTTTTTTTGTTTTTGTTTTTTGTTTAAAATGGCTTACCTTAACTACAATCCTTTGATGCTGCATGCTGAAATAGCGAGCTACCTGTGGAGGAGACGGTCACTTTATTAATTGCTGTGAGAAGCGGCAGCAAACTAACGGCATGCAATACGTCACACATGATTTGCCATTGTTACTTGTTCTTCTAGGTCTTCTTTTTCCTCTTCTTCCATTGCGTCCGTTTTCTTTGGGTGGTTGGCTAGTACATTTGATGCATGGTTTCACCTGCTGAAATGGAGGGTGTGCTACAATAATTTGTTATTATAAGTTGTAATAGTAATTTTGAATCAGAACATTTTGATAGACCTTTAACTGTGGGGTGTTTTTTGACCGACACGATACGTATCAAAATGAGGCTGAACAATTTATCACAATTTATCACTGTATCACTTTTTTCGACTGATACAACTCAATACGATAAAGGCGTTTTCGATAACAGTAAACATGGCTTCTCTGTAAATTAGCCAACACTAATTAAAGGTAACTCCAAATAAACACATTAGAATGCCGTTTCAATGGATTTTATTTTAAAGCCAACTCAGCTTTACTGAGTCCAGAATAAAAAAACGAAATAAATCACATCAGAAAAAGCTTGTTCTCTTAATATTCCAGCATAAACAAAGTTAAACAGAACAAGCTAGTTCTCTTTTTATTAACTTAAAAATTAGGTGGTTCTTTTTATGCAGTAAAACATCAATGTAAACAAACCCTTCTGATAAAGTGCTTTATATATCTGAACAATATTTAACAATCTCTCTTTGTGGAACCAAGCAATAAATACAAGTTTACACTTGTATGTTTTCACATTAAATTAACCTGCTGCTGTGATTGTTGTGTTTGAACTGGCATTGAAATTATGACTGAGTATAGACAAACAAAAATTTCCACCAGCAAGTAAAAAAAACCTCTTATTTGTGTAGAAGGTTGCACAGTCCAACCACTTGAGGTCCCAACTGGGGTGCCGAATTGTCTTGTCCAGGGAAACCAAGACCACGAAAATCTTTGTAAAATGATGAGATTCATTGCAGCTACAAAAAATATGGAGACGCACCGTTGACAGATCTGTGATGGAGCCTCTCCTGAGCAGTGCAGTGCTCCCTTTTTATACAATTTTTTCTCTACTTGGGAGCGGTTAAAGTCAGTGCACGCATGACAATCAGCACTTTGGACAGCTACACTTGTAGATAACAGGATGAAGTCTTATGCATGAGCAAGCAACTTCGCCTATCTGCAAATAACATGGGCAGCATTCACAATGGTACAAACAGTTAGCTTTAAGTTACATTTTAGCACTGTTAAATGTCAAAGCCCCATTACACAAACAATACATGAGATAAAAGCAAATTATTTCATGAATATCATTAACGCATAAGGTAACAGCAAAAAAAATCTGGAACAGTATACAGTCAAACCTCGGTTTTCGTCCATAATCCGTTCCAGAAGGCTGTTCAAAAACCGAAATTGTTCGAAAACCAAAACCACGCTCTTTTTAAAATAAAAATGTTTACTGAACATGTCTGCTCACAATGGAAAGCAACACGAGGAAGCGTCACTTCCTCGTGTAAGGAAGGCGAGAGGAGTCAAATGGTGCATTCAAGTGCGCTCAGTTTGTTCGAGAACCGAAATTTGTTCGTCATCCGAGGCATAAAAAAAATCAAACTTATTGGTCCAAAACCGAATTGGTCGAGAACCGAGACGTTCGAAAACCGAGGTTTGACTGTATATATATAAACATAATTGGTAAACGATGGCTGCCTCTGAGTTGAACTTTTTTTTGTAATCAATGTTGTACGAAGCGGCAGGAGAGGATCAACAGATCTGAACTTTCTTGCCAATTTGAATCCTCAATTAAATAAGTACTGTATTAGAAATTACAGCACTTTGAAATTACAAATTGCACTTACTTGCACTTAGACACCAAAAGAAACACACCAGTGTGCGCCAAGTGTGAAGTCCATCTGAACCGTGGTCCACACCTAACAAGCCGACCGCGGGTGCAAATGATATCTGGTATGATTGAAGTCATTTCAGGTGAAATGTGAATTCAGCATGGACCAAAGACAAAATTAGAGTGCTCACAGAATCAAAATGTCTTCAAACAAATGCATTAACCCTGTTGGAAAAGCATTATCGATACATGCTCGCGGACCTGCACTATTGGTCTGGTAAAAAATCTATCTGGAGCCGAGGAAAGTACACTGCACATAGCGATTTAGAAACTGCTTTTCCGCTTCGATCTTGAGGACTCTTCATGAGAGGTCTCCCGGCCAGCATGGTGATTACTTCGCTCAAAGAGATCAGTGAAAGCCTGTTTTCTGCGTCCCTCCTCATTCCCTGTGCCTCTCCTCTGTGGCTTTGACATTCTGCTATTCACTCGTCAAAATGTAGATATGGCCGTGTGCTTCTTCTTACTAGTTTCATCAGCAGAAATGGCTTATGTTTTCCTTCAATGGCCAGCTATGATAAATGCGTTTGAATTGTCTGACCACACCAGCAATGTGGGTTATGTGTTCCGACATGCAAATTCTCAGCTGTTGCTGCATATCCAATTTGCACAGGAGGTAGCAGCTCTTGTTAAGACAGACAGAGATTTCAAAGTGCCATGATTCAACCTAACCATTTGTGGCAAATGAAAGTGTGCCTGGTTATCTTTTTCAACGAGATTAAAGGAGATGCAGAAGACAACTATCCCGGTTGGAGGGTTTTTTTGTTTTTGTTTTTTTACTTCAGCAATTACATTTTCTAGAATAGATTGTGTTAGTTTTAGGATGGATGTTATCAATTATACATTTCAATAATTTCACATTATCATGGTCGCTTGTTTCTTGATTGTTTTACTTCAGCATGATGGAATTGTAGACACAGATGTAAATGGTGCCATATATTATGCCCTGTTGTTCTTTTCGTCTTTTATCTTGGGCTTTAAAATTTATGTTACCTACATTGTCACCCAGACATGGGCACATATTCAGATTTTTGTCTTCCCAGTTTAATTTTGAGGTAGTGGTGCGCCACATTTCACATTGACTGATACCAACAGTTGATCTGTCACTATATTGACATAAAAAAAAGAAACCTTTTCTCTTTGATCAAATGATTTGGACGTCTGTTATTCCTTCTCTTCTACTAATCACTGACACAGTTGCTCCCATTCATCAAGAATAAATGTTTTCTCTATCACTACTCTGACACATTTGTATACCAAGACAGTGGACTCCCGCATGCTTGTGGTTCTGCACCCGCACATTCACCGAATGTATTTTTCTATATTTCTTTTAATGGTTTTATTCCACCCACCCCATTTTTTTTGTTTTTTTGTTGTTTTTTGTTTGGGGTTTTTTTGTGTGTAAATTGTAAATGCATAGAACTTCAGGTTTGTCATCATTTTCGAATAATTTTTGCATATTTTTTTCCTGCACTGCATTTCATTCATTCATTCATTCATTCATTATCCGAACCGCTTGATCCTCACTAGGGTCGCGGTGGGCGCTATCCCAGCCTATCCCAGCTGTCATTGGGCAGTAGGCGGGGGACACCCTGAATCGGTTGCCAGCACACAGAGACGAACAACCATCCGCGCTCACACTCACACCTAGGGACAATTTAGAGTGCCCAATCAGCCTGCCATGTATGTTTTTGGAATGTGAGAGGAAACCGGAGCACCCGGAGAAAACCCACGCAGGCCCGGGGAGAACATGCAAACTCCACACAGGGAGGCCGGAGCCGGAATCGAACCCGGTACCTCTGCACTGTGACGCCGACGTGCTAACCACTGGACTACCGGGCCGCCTACATTTCAGTATGCCTCAATTATATGCAGATTTTCATGATTCACTGTGCCTGGTTCCGATCTCTCGCAGAAAGCGATGGTCCAGTGTACTAAATAAATGCTTTAGGGAACCTAACTATGTCTGCAGCCGTAATTTGTCTCTTGAGTTAGACTAAAATTTATACTGGGCAGTGACCTTAACATCTTCACGTTTTAATTTTACCTAAATTTCAGTCATTAGTACATTTACCGGTATAAAGCACCCTACTGATCCTGCCATTCAAGAAAATAAATCAGTCTCTGATTAGACAACTCCATCCATCCATCCATTATCTGAACCGCTTAATCCTCACTAGGGTCGCGGGGGGTGCCGGAGCCTATCCCAGCTGTCTTCGGGCAGTAGGCGGGGGACACCCTGAATTGGTTGCCAGCCAATCGCAGGGCACACAAAGACGAACAACCATCCACGCTCACACTCACACCTAGGGACAATCTAGAGTGCACATTCAGCCTGCCATGCATGTTTTTGGAACGTGGGAGGAAACCGGAGCACCCGGAGAAAACCCACGCAGGCCCGGGGAGAACATGCAAACTCCACACAGGGAGGCCGGAGCTGGATTCGAACCCGGTACCTCTGCACTGTGAAGCCGACGTGCTAACCACTGGGATACCAGGCCGCCCATTAGACAACTCCTTTAACATAATCTTTCCATATTTATTGTCGTGGGAAAATATAAGAGACCAAACTCTGTTTGTCACAGCACACAGGTGTATATTAGCAATGCTATCGTTGAGAGATATGATTTCTAATTTTTCATTTTATGTTCTCCGATGTAGAACCAAACAAGATCATGTCTGTTACTATGGAAACAGAGGAAGTACTGAGCCCATCCGTCTAAAACCAGGTCTGTGTTGTGTCTGCTGCTGCAGATTGTGTTTTGACTTTTACCTTCCTCTTTGCCTGCACAGTATTGTAATGTAATCAGTGCACCCCGCCTCCCTCCTCTCCCCATTTTGCATACTTTACACAGGAATCTACAGCTTGAGTAACTCACTTCTGGACACTCCATGGAAAAAACTGCTGCAAGGCAAGCGGCATTTCTCCAGCATTGTCAACAACCAGTCACTGACCTGCGATGGACTTGTACAAGAGCTGCTGGGTGTACTTAATAATGAAGATCTGTACGTGCAAACCATTCATTCATTCATTTTCCAAACCGCTTTATCCTCACTAGGGTCGCGGGGGGTGCTGGAGCCTATCACAGCTCTCTTTGGGCAGTAGGCAGGGGACACCCTGAACCGGTTGCCAAACCAGACATTCACAAATCCCAACACACTGCATCTGAACATTTTAACAATTGCTCAAACTGTATTTAAATGTAGTGCTTTAAAGTAGTTGTATCTAAATGTATGTGCATATGGGATCATTTACAACTCAGATGAATCCTGAAGTGACAGCCAAAACTGTCAGCTTGGTGAGAGTTTCTCTCTTCACCAAAAAGGACCATTGTCTGGAAAAAAAAGAATCCTTAAACCTAATTTAACCAATAAGTAGACAAGATGAACATTATAGCACTGGGATCATAAACAGTCGGTTGCTTAATCAGCCTTGGATCACTTTGTAATAAACTATACTAAACATAAATCATCAAGGCTCATTGACAAGAGTCATTAATAATAATAATAATACATTTTATTTATAAGCGCCTTTCAAGACACCCAAGGACACTTTACAATCAGGAACAAAAACAAGAAAACACAATGCGGTTAATGTGAAGACATAGGTTGCATCTTGAAAGTTTTGCACTGCGAGTCTATTCCGAAGAAATATGTGAGTCACACCTTAAGAACTATATCTGCATTGTGTGTCTGTTGAACAGAAATTCGCCCGATCCTGCTCAGGAGAGCCAAGGTGAGGGTTACAGCAAGTCCGTGATCCAGGCCCTGTCAGCCGTGTGTGTTCGCACTCCTCATTATGGCACCAGGTTGGTTACTAACCGCAAATATCAAGCATCCCCCTTGCCAGGGCTCAGGTGCAAGCGCAGTCTCTGTCACAAATCATCACCACATTAAATTAAGCAATTAATTGAATAACATGCCCTGTTCTGTTTTTGTGTATGTATTTTCATATTGTTTGTTCTTTCAGGACCAATACAATTATCCTGATCGATGCAGAGGGGAACGTGACCTTCACAGAGCGCACCATGCTCAATTGTGATACAAACAACTGGTGTACGAATTCTTTCCAATTCAAGCTGCAGACATGAAGATGTAATGAAATAAACTCACTTTGTGCCTAATAGATTCTACTTCTTGCATTATCATCACCAAATCATCATTTTGTATTAAAGCTTCCTGTCACCATAGCAACTAATAGTAGCGTTGTTGTACTCAACCCAGCAGCAGCTACTACCAGAATTATTCCGTTCTTATTTTTGACTAAGGTGTAAATTATATCTGAAGATGATTTAAAATACTTTTTTTTTTAATTAAAATAATTTTAAACATTGGAAATGTGTTGCAATGTTAACTGCTGCCAGCAGCAATCAGTTAATCAGTCTTGTAACATTTCAAAGACGTAACTCCATTTTTATTTTCCCGGTAAATCCAATTTCATTGTCCTTTGAGTTGTCTGCGATTTATACATCTGTTGAGAGATAAAGGAAAGCAGTTTATCATGTTTGTGTTTTCTTTGCAACTCTTAAAAGCTATTGATCCCCTTATATCAAATTCAGTCACAGGTCTACTTTGGAAGGGGGAGTATATATATAGGAGTATATATATATATATATTCAGTATAGAGAGAGAGAACAAACTGGACAGCTTTATTGCAGATAGAGCTCACACTTTGTTGAGTTTAGTTTTCTGCATCAATTTCTACAACGTTTTTGAAAATGTGATGGGACAAATGTGTGTGGGGGAGAGGGGGGCAATATTCCGTCAAATTAAGAGAATGCAAAGTCAAATATGTTTAACTTCTGATCTGCAGTGCACGACCACACGATTATAATATGTAGCCTTTCCGTTATTGTGTACTACCATCTAGTGTACATTTTTATGAGTACCCAATAAATACGAATCCTGTACATTACTTCAATACGTTTAATGAATCCAGTCAAGGATCTAAAAAAAAAACCTGTCCTTCCAAGGAAGTGCCCAAATCATTAATAATGGTATAACTTCAGTAATGGAATTACCATTCTCCTCACAACACATTTACATTTAATTTGGTCTGTAGTGGTCAAGCCAGGAGCCGACTCGTGTTATTTGCACCTATTCAAAACGTTCAGTTCAAAGTTGGTCTCAAATAAACGTCGTTCTGAGATACCCTGCATATTTATTAGAGTGGACTTTATATTGTGAGCGTGAGTCCAAGGCACATTTATACAATAATGACTGTCTTCAATCTGAATATTGATGCTTCACCTGCCAAGCTTTTGTATGGCCCCCGTGCTGACCAAAAACATTTTTAGCATTTCGTTTGAATAATGGAAAATGTGTGCCATTCTTACTTTACGATAGTAATGTATACTAATCGTATACTTGTTGATATGAAGGGTATGTGTCTGTGTACGGGCGCGCGCGCACACATTCACACATACAAAGATACGCACCCTTCATATCAACTAATAATCGTATACAGGTACTATCGTGTACACACACACACGCGCGCGCGCGCGCACACGAAGAATATGATTTTAAAAAAATAAAATGTTCGTCTTCGTTTTCCTGTATTACAAACATGTTGCGAATGATAATGTGGCGCCACTACTGGTAGACTCCAGCAGTCAGCACAGCATCCATAGTGACGAGTGGGTGGCTTTGAATGACAGCGTCTGTAACCAATGATCAACACGCCGGCACATGCAAGGCGGAGCCTGATTTTGAAGTGGAGTTGTGCACCTCTTCAAGATGGCGGGACTACAAATGAGTCTGGGTAAATAAGACACGTTACGTAGGTAGTTGGGTTCTGACGAGATACATAAGTTATATGTACTGGTGAGTATTTGCGCAAGCCCACGTACACTTGAAAGGCTTAGGTATTAAGATGGTTATTGTATATGGACGACAGTATAGCTCGATGGTCGCTTGTTCGAACACCTAGCAGTAATGCTAATGCTAGTAGGGCCCTGCTGCTCCTCTGTAGACGATCTGGGTAACGTGCACATTTTTATAAATAGTATATGGCTTCGAAACGCGTTATAGTGAATCACTCACGATTACTCTTCGTATATAGGTAGGACGACATAGACGGTGCTCGTGACCATGTGTTTGCTGATTATGCTCTCGCTGTCAATTTTTTCCTAGCTGCCAGTGGAACCGCAGGAGGATGTTGATCGCAGTCTTGATCCCCCATTAGGCTGAATGCATTGTGATTTCCAATAATTGAGACAGTGATTCTGAAAGCTGTCTACATTAATGAAAAGAACAATGTAGTCAGCTTAGCCTATCCATCTCTGATACGTGTTCTATCCTGGAATGTGCTTCTGCATGCATTCTACTTTTGGACAAGAACAAACAATCTAATTAGTTTATAAGATAATTCCAAATATTTAAGACAGTTTAGTTTCTAAATAAAAACTATGGAAATAGATGATGTTCTCCCACCTCTCCCCTTGGAGCCACCTAATGATTTTGGCCAAGATGAGGGCAGAGCACCTCCACCACCTCCCCTGCAAACGTCCAGTGACGCAGAGGTAATGGACGTTAGCTCTGGTGGTGATGGATACATATGCACCCAAGGGGATGTCGAAGCAAATCCACAACAGCCCCTCAGCACTGGCACAATTACTTTCTGTAGCCAGCCCTCAAATGGTGCCAGTTACTCCAACCCACTGTGCCCCAGAACAGCTCGTCACGCTCCCCCTGTAATCAATTTCCTACCCGATAGCAAGCTGCTTAGGGATGTTAAGGTTCGAGTTAGCTTCACTGAAAGCAGTTTTGGCAAAGACAGGAAGGTTTTGTATACAGGTGAAGAGCAAGAGAGAGTTAGTGATGATGGTTTGGACCACATGAATGGTGAGTTTGAGTTCTCCAGTGATCAGAGACTAGCTGAAGGTAGCTCAACAACAGCACATGGATCAGGTAGGGTTTTGGAGGTGGACACCGACCTTGAGAACAAAGTGGAGTATGCCGTACTGGATGAGTTGGATGACGTCTATGAGAATTTCATGGATAATGAAGATGAAGCCAATGGCGGCTTTAAGTCCAAGGCCAGAATTCAGCAGGAGCCAGCAGATGACGAGACCATGGCTTACACGTATGAGGTAGGTCTGTCTTCCTACCACTGTCACCATGTTCCTTTTCTTTTTTTAAACCTTCCATAAAAAGTATGTCTAACACTCATTTGAAGGTATGTGTTCCTACTGACACTTGCATATTTTTGAAATTATGGCAGTCCTTCATCGTTAGCAGTTTAGTGGTGTCGTACTGCGGTGTCATCCCATTTTAACATCAAGCAATTTAACATAAACCTCAAGGATAGAGATCGGACTTAAATCTAAACCATTCCGCAGGATTCCCCTGGATCGGGGGTGCCCAAACATTTTGGACCGAAGATCGACTTTTCGATCAACCAACCTCCCGCGATCAACTCGTTACCACGCACGCACATACACACGCACGCCATGATGAGCAACAGCCTGACACGGAGGCATGCGACGCATTTTTGCAGCCTGTTAACTATCGTAGCTCACACGTACCATTTTAAAGTGCTTCCCTTGGCCTTCTATATTCCTATTCTTTGCCCGTGCCCTCGGCGAATTGTACACAAAACAAACTCTGAATGAGAATAATGATAACGATAAAAGATACAGTATAGCGCAACAGCTCTGATCACAAGCTGCAATTGCAGACTGCTGAGCGCTAACAACTTCCGGTGACGCAGGTCACGCGGCACTGTTGGTTAAAGATTTACCTGCTTTATTTTATTTTTTTCAGACTTTTGTGAAGATGAGACTGATAGGATGATTAGGATGGAGTGTACATTAACACCAAAAATATATTACTAACATGCACAAAGACACAAATGGTTGTTTGTTTGTTTTTCTCCTCTCCACCCCTCGCGATCGACTTCGGACCAATCCACGATCTACCGGTCAATCGCGATCGATGTAATGGGCACCCCTGCCCTAGATCATAGGTGTCAAAGTCCATTCCTTGAGGGCATGTTTTTCATTGCTCCCTGCTGCAACACACCTGATCCAAAATGACCAGCTCATCGGCATGCTCTGTAGGAGCCTGACAATGATCCAGCGAGAAGATTAATTAAATGTTGATTGATTGATTTATATTTGGACAGAACTATTCTTAAGATCTTCTTGAAATCAAGGTTTACCTGTGGAATTTTGAACATATGCCCCCTAAGTACCATGTGTTGTGACATTTCTTTCCCTGAAATTCGTACTCTTCAAGGGGGAATTTGACAATGACGTTGACGCTCTGCTAGAGGAGGGCATGCCAGTCCCGAAAAAGATGCGTCCAGCAGAGGACAAATATAGTGGCGATAGTGATCACCAGTCAGACGGCGAAGGAAGTGTGCAACCCATGATGACCAAAATTAAAACTGTCTTGAAAAGTAAGTGGCAAATATTTCCTTTTATTATGCACTTTTAAATATGTTTAATTATCATACGAAGCCTTAAATTTGTGTTTAGGGACGATGCCTATTTTTGGCAGGAAAAAAAATTACCAGTTACAGATTCATTGGATAATTCATTTAAAAAATATCTAATTATATCATGTATAAACACTTTTTTTTTTTTTTTTGTTAACAGAGAATATATTTTATTTATTGTTCAAGATTTCAATGCCAATGTTCAATATTCTTGAGGGTAAAAATGCACCAAAAAACATGTACCAAGTTTAAAGATGTTCTATCGCAGGGGTGCCCAAGTCCAGTCTTTGTTATTGTTATTGGGACAGGCCTAGGTGAGTGATCTGTGGCCATCAAATCTAGAGTAGTTATAGCTGTGGATAAAAAAGACAATAACGATCGACACATTTTAATTATAAGTTAAGGCCCATTATCTTCAAAAGTCATAACCAACAAACAGCACTTCAAACACAATACTGTACTCTTGAGTAAGTTACCTGTTTTCTAAAGTTGCGATTAAAAAAAAAAAACAACAACATTATTTTGAACAGATTGTTTGTTAATCATTTACCTGTCAATATTTTGATTACAAAAGAAGTTAACGTAGTGTAAAACTTTGGTGTTGAATGCGATGCAGTGGAACATTTGAGGACTGGTGCACCATAGAGTTGGGCGCACCAGTGCAAAAAGTTAATCTAGAGCCCCGTAAGTCAATTCCTTGCATAAATTGAATTACTCATCTAAGCGTTGCTTGGGAAATAAAATTATCTTTGTTTTGAATGACCTTATCATTCTTATTTTGATAATTTCATGATTCTATATAGATTTAAAGGGACTAAGAGTGGGTTTTTGAAATGAACATTGAAAAATCAACACATTTTTAAACACCGTCACTTAAAGAATTAAGATGAAGAATTGTGTATTTTTATGTGTAATAAATAATGATACCATTGTTACTTGTGTACAACTGCTCTAAGTGGTTGGAATACATACCACTAGGTAAAAAGAATCGAAAAACATAATTGCCCGATTATTTAAGTAGAAAAGTTGAATGGCTAGAATTAGCTAATTTATTGGTCAGCTCCATGTATTGACTACATGTTTTGACGTAGAGGGTGATATGCCCATAGGCTCTGAAGTCTGCACCACTAAGTAGTCCAGAATCACTCCTAACTGTCTTTAAACGGGTGCATGTACATACTAGGTCGGGGACGTCCACCCACTGAGCCACTTCCTGACGGATGGATCATGACATTCCACAACTCAGGCATTCCAGTCTACCTGCACAGAGAGACCAGAGTAGTAACTTGGTCCAGGCCCTACTTCCTTGGATCCGGCAGCATAAGGGTAATTTACATATTTTGATTCTGCCTCATCATAACAGTAGAAACATCTAGGGGTGTCCTGATCTGATATAGATTTCGGATATCGGCCCACTATTTATATTGTATCGGATTGGATTGATATTGAAACTGTATCCGATCATATCGGTCTACATTCGAAATCCACGGTATTAACACTTCCATACAGGCAGCCCATTCCAGACTCTGCTCCTGCTCTTCTATCCAGAAGAATGAATGTGAAAAAAAATTATTCTGAATGTACTTCAAAGAGTAGTATAATGTTGTTTTTATTTACTTTGTTAGGGTTGTTTCTCTTTTGTATTTGCTTTATTCCAGTGCAGTACATTCTCATGTTCGTGGTTGAATTTATATACCAGTGACCCAAATGTTTGGAATAAATGGGTCGTATTTTCTCATACCTCCCGTTGCTGACTATTGTTCTTTGAATAGTATCACTTGATCAAGTCTCTTCTAACATTTCATACTAAAAAAGAAAAACAATAAAAATAAAATCATGTATAGTACCTGCTAATATTTTACCGTTATGAGACACTACCCCAGGCTGCAATCTCTGTATCGTATCGGAAATAACGTTGTATCGGGACACCCCTGGTAACTTCCTATTGTAGATATATGGTAGAGAGAGGTCTTTGAACCTTAGTCGTGAGGACAATGGTGATGTACAACAACCTATTGATTTACAGTCAGGTTGCTAAATATTGACATTGACACAATTTTCATAATTCCAGCTCTGTACAATACCACAATGAATTTGAAATTAAACTAGGTGTGCCTGAAGTGCACACTCTGAGCCTAAATTTGGAAGCACCTGTATCTACACCCACATAATGTGAACAGTGTCGGAATTGGAACACATCTTATACATGCTTCCTCCCACTTTTTAAGGGACTGAGATTATGTGGACAGTTGGCTGCTCAGCTGTTCAATGGACAAGTGTGTCATTCCTTCTTTATTTCACTTACAAGGAGCAGATATTAGCAACATTGGCTGCTCATATTCAGCCAAATGTTTCAAAACTCATTGAATGGCACTTCACAATACGGATGGACAATGAACAGAAGCGGACTGTCAAAGCAACTGAAGAGTTGAATGAGAGAAGTCGAATGTTCAAGTCAGTCACCTGACGTGAATCGGATCGAACATGCGTTTCACTTGCTGAAATTGAACATGGTTCCCTCATGCATCCTGGAAAACCTGACAAATGGTTGACCGATTTTCCAGTCATGGTAAACACATGGAAAAGAATGAACCCTGATGAAAAAATATTGCTTAATATTGGTACAGATTGTATTGTCATTAAATCATTTATGCTTGAAATGAACAGTGTGCTAAAATAATACAAACAGTCTCAAAGACCACAATTATACTTGGGTGTCTTGAAAGGCGCTTATAAATAAAATGTATTATTATTATTATATTGGTTGAAAAACATCTTGCAACTGTTTGCAAATTTGATCAAAAGTGACCGTTTGATTCTTGATTGTTAGTTTGTCCAAATATTTTTGATCCCTTAAAAAGTGGAAGGCACACATAAAATGTGTTATAATTCCGACACCTCTCATCTGATCATGGTGTAAATAACCCAAAATTTAAGCTCAGTCTGCACTTCAAGCACATCTTGTTTCATTTGTTATACAGAGCTGAAATGCTGAAAATTCTGTCCGTGTCCAAATATTTAGGGACCTGACCCTAAGTTTTTAAAGTGTTGTTTCCCCTGTTTTTCACAACACTTGGTCTGCCACTGTGATCTAGAAACATGATCCTCCAACTAGCAGCATCCCCTGCCTACACTATAAGAAGATGAAGGAAAATGAAGAGAAGGAACTGAACGGCGTTGTGAATCCACAAGCAGAAGTGTTACCTGTTAAGCCCAGCGAGGAGGCAAATGGTGATGACCATGTAGAGAACTCAGAAAACACAGCTGAGGTGCACGATGGCGTGCCCGCTTCCACTCCTGCTGACTGTGGCCCAGAGCCTGAGGGCATCACCAATGACAGTCGTCCTGGTAAAGAGGCCCCACCCTGCGACATTGCTCAAGGAGCCCTTGGACAAGTCAGGGCCAAAGTGGAAGTTTGCAAAGATGAGTCCATTGGTAAGATCTTTTCACTGCAAGACTGGAGCTAATTAATGTTTGTACATGATTGTTCATTTCAAGTTAGCTTCTAACTGAAAGCAATGCTTTCCTTTTTTTTTCTGTTACGCCCTGCTTGGAAAAGACAATACTCTGCCGCAACTTCAAACAGAATAATTTGTCTATGAAATTGTTTCAATTCTGCATCTCATTGTATCCGTAACATTAATGAAAACAAAGACATATCGATCAACCAAACTGATTTTTATTGGCAATGTTTTATCCGTGTTTTTTCACTGCACTGATTATGCAATATGCATTTCTCCCGCTCTGTGCTGTGTATACATGCTTTGTGCAAAAAGAAAAGAAAATGCTCTTCAGAACGTACACACCGCAGCTTATTTATTTATTGACCTATGTATGACATGCATCTGCATTTTTTCATGCAGTCTGAATAGTATCATTTACATTTGTTTTTGTAAACTATTGAAATAGATTGAACAAAAAAAAAATCAACTGGGCATCAGGTCCCGCAGTGTGAGCATATTTATCCACATATTTATCTATCCACACATATCCACCCTGCAGACACTCTGACAGTGAGAGCGCCACTGCCACCTACTGTAATGGATATGCAATTACACCTTATTGCTGATGCGACAAAAAAAAAATATCATAATAATAATAATACATTTTATTTATAAGCGCCTTTCAAGACACTCAAGGACACTTTACAATCAGGAACAAAAACAATAAAAACACAATGCAGGTTGAGCAGTGGCAGCCAAACGCGTCAGCGTTCACTCAACCCGGAAGTCAGAAAGAAACCACAAGGGAGGGAGAGGGGGAGAAAAAAAAAACACGCTCGAAAAATGTTCCATGAGGTTCAAGCGCGCCCCTTAGCATCATACATGTACCAACTGTTTAATAAGTACTGAATTAATAAGGTGGGAATGTGGTCCACGTTTCCAAGGTGTTTGAAAGCTTTGTTTTCCCAAGATAGCATTCAATAAACCACAGCACTAATGCAATAAATCCTTGGCAGAACTTGAAGACTTTCGCCTATACCTGGAAAAGTGCTTTGACTTTGAACAAGTGACGGTGAAGAAGTTCCGCACATGGGCTGAGCGAAGGCAGTTTAACAGGGACATGAAGAGGAAACAGGCTGAAACCGAGAGGCCAATCCTGCCTGCAAACCAGAAACTCATTACACTGTCAGTCCAAGATGCACCTACGAAGAAAGGTAAAATGCGTTATATATATATCAAATCTCGAATAGTCGAATGATACTTTTGACATAGATGGTGTTTCAAAAAGTGTACATGTGTACAACAGTCAATAGAAAAAAAATAAACTGTCTCAATTTTGTTTTTGACTCATCAATGAAGGTAATCATATTCTTTCTATGTTGACTTACTTTTTTATGTTCATCAGAATTTATCATCAATCCCAATGGGAAGTCTGAAGTTTGCATCTTACATGAATACATGCAGCGTGTCCTTAAGGTTCGGCCTGTTTACAACTTCTTTGAATGTGGTAAGTTTCACCTTGAGAAAAGTTGATTCTTTGAAAGCTCCCTGACACTCTGAAGTTGAAGTCTGTAGCCAGTATCTCACTGGCGGTTAAGGTTTGCAAGTGTGTGCACTTGTTCAATGTTGCAAAGACGTTTGCCAGACATCCCCAAACCGTTGTAATGGTAATGACAAAAAATAAAATAAAACATTCGCTAAGTGCGCACACACTTGCAAACCTTGGCCGCTGAGTGAGATACAGCCTTAAAGCTTTTTTAGTCATTGAGCCATGTTTTTGTCCCCTGCAGAGAACCCAAGTGAACCCTTTGGCGCGTGTGTCATTATTGACGGCGTCACCTACGGCACAGGGACTGCAAGCAGTAAAAAACTTGCCAAGAATAAAGCTGGTAATTTAACTGGACACTTTGTGGGATGGAGCACATTATAATACCATATAAAGTAGGGATGGAATGATAATGGCGATATTAAAGGATATTGTCGTCGCCATATTAGGATTTGAAAAGCAAAAAATTATATACTTTTCACCCACTTCAGCTAAACACAGCATTGGGAACTACATGCCAAGAGGAACACATGACAAAAAAAATGACTGGCCAAGAATATTCCGATAACATTGTGTGTATGTGCGCTTTTTTTCTGCCAATGTCATGGCTTTTTAACAGTACTGTATTGTGATTCGGGTTTTTGGTAGTTTTTTTGTTTTGTTTTTTTAATTGCCAACCTCCCCACAATATCAGGATAATTATTGTATTGCGAGCGTCAAGTCGTGATATCGTATTGTGACATTTGCATATCGTTACATCCCTAATATAAAGCGGCGGTGGTGCGGTTGCATGTTACTCTGCTCACCATACTCTGACAATTGTATGTGTACTGCAGCAAGAGCCACACTGGAAATCCTTATACCAGACTTTGTGAAGCAGACTTCTGAGGAAAAGCCTGCTGAGGCAGATGAACTTGAGGTACATTCAATCTTTCCTTAGGAACAATCTTGGAGTGAGCATGCATATCAACTGTGTGTAGGTGAATGTCTCTTAACAGAAATGACCGGACGACTAATGTTGAGCGTTTTACCCCACAGTATTTTAACCATATCAATATAGAAGACTCGAGAGTGTATGAGCTGACCAACAAAGCTGGGCTTCTTTCACCGTATCAGATTCTTCATGAGTGCCTTAAAAGGTGGGTGGAAAATATTGCAACCACACAAGCAGTTCCATCAATAGTTTTGAATTAGAGAGCAATATGACATCCTGGGTGGTAAAATCAAATCTACTCCCTCCTATTATAGCCGGATAGGAGGATTACATGGCAAGTGGCTATTTTCTCAACACTCTTTAGATGCTGAAGCCCAATTCGCAGTCTCAACTATTGTTGGTCACGTTTTGTTGAGAGGCTGGAAGCAGTCTTATTTGCCATTAAGCAGATGTAAAACTGAGCAGCGGCAGTCCAAAAGCACATCACATATGAACTGGTCAGAAAATGGTCAAACTACAATACATGTTGCATGACTACACTCAAGTGTTGTAGCCCCCAGACGCATGAAATTGTACCTGATGTTCTTGGGACACCAATCAATATGGTACCTGGCAAACCTCTGATGGTTAACATAAGCACAGAGTTGGATGCACTTGTTGCTTTGCGGGCTCTTTGTCCACAAAATTAAAGGACCACATGTATAACATTATAACTTATAACTAAAATCTTTTCAAATTCCTATTTTTAGCCTAATCCTTCTGTGCTCCTCATCTCCACGTAGGTGGTAGGAACTCTTAGTGATAATTTATCACTACATTCTCTCTTTGCCCCGCTTGCGTGTTCAAACTTGTTCTTGAAGCCACAATTCTTCTTCTGGTTGTTGTTGGTACTTTGTCCAATTGCGAACAGCGCAGTAAGTTGCAAAGATGTGCTGTGTGAACAAGTTGCTGCGGTGGCTGAAGAATGAACAAAAAAACACTCAAATAAACCACTCTGGGTCACAAAAGGCGCAGCAACAAATGGCTCACTGCTACTTCTGATGTCTCATAGAAAGTCATGTCCAAAGTCGTTTCTACATCAGAGCGCCCATGAATAAGAGGACAGAACTGAATAAAATCAAAAGTAAATTGCCTTTTATACAACTGCGACATTTTCATGAAGTTATTTGTTCTGTTCCAACTAATCTTGGTATGCAATTGTGTTTGCGCGTTAACTATTCTCTTGACTCCCTACAGAAACCATGGGATGGGAGACACGAGCATTAAATTTGAGGTGATACCAGGGAAGAATCAGAAGAGTGAATATGTGATGACTTGTGGCAAGCATACTGTGCGCGGTTGGTGTAAGTGGTTTCCTTTCTTCCTCGTTTTGTCTTGGAGATGTTTTCACCCTCTCAAGCTCAAATGAAGTTCTCGTAACAGGTAAAGTCCAGGTCAACTCCGGTCCTGGAGGGCCGCTGTCCTGCATGTTTTCCAAGTCTCCCTGTTGCAACAAGCTCTGCGGAAGCCTGACATTGAACCTGCTCATTTGAATCAGATGTGTTGCAACAGGGAGACTTGGAAAACATGCAGGACAGCGGCCCACCAGGACCCGAGTTTGACACCTATGGTCTAGGTACTTGGTTGTTGCAAATCTGCAACACCTACCCTGAGAGGGTTAATTTAGATTTTGTGTGATGTTATATTGAAATTGCTGCCAGTTGTGCATGTCCGATGAGGATGATAACCGGATTGACACCTGTCTAGAAAGTGCATTCATTTTTGTTTTATCTCTCCAACCAGGCAAGAACAAGAGAGTTGGCAAACAGTTAGCATCTCAGAAGATTTTGCAAATGCTTCATCCTCATGTGAAGAACTGGGGCTCACTGCTGCGAATGTATGGCCGAGAGAGTAATAAGATGGTCAAGAAGGTAGGTTTTAGTTTTCTTGAGGTCCATCATTTTTTTAGAGCACGGTCTCTCACAGTCCATTTTAGGTTACGGGTCGCTCACGTCACATTGGGATGTGGCTGCCCACCACATTAGACAGCAACCTCACCGACGACTTTCTACGCCCCAATGACTTAATGTGCCTGTTTCGTATAGGAGAGCTCAGACAAAAGTGTGATCGAGCTTCAACAGTTTGCTAAGAAGAACAAACCAAACCTCCATATCTTGAATAAACTGCAAGAGGAGATGAGGAAACTGGCTGCACAAAGGGTAAGTAGTTCAGTGTTGAAATATGTGATGTTAGGCGCGGTAATGCATTTTAAATCATCAAAGGCTGTCTTCAACTTCACTTAAAATACAATTGATTTGCATACACTGCTGTTTATCGGGTTTATATCTGTTCTATTCGCTCCTGGGCAAAATTACTAACATTAATCATCCAGTAAGGTCATCAGTCTGTATTCTACTGCACAGGTGTCAAACTCAAGGCCCGTGGGCCAGATCTGGCCCACCACATCATTTTATGTGACCCGCGAGAGCAAATCAAACATGTCAACTTCCATGATGCTTGCTAAAATCTCGACCCAAATTTAAACTTCTCATATGGAATAAATAAGAAATATATTGTTAGCATTTTCTTATTAGCAAACCCCTTATTATAGTAACTGAAACAATAGTTCAATAAACCGTCTTGACTTCTTTATCTGGTTTGTCTTAAAAGCCCTCCAAGGAAAACGGTAACCAAAATGTAGCCCGCAACAAAAATAAGTTTGACACCCCTGCTCTACTGTATTCGCGTTGTGTATTCTTATTACTCATCTTCAGATTGATGCAGAGACTAAAGTCCATATCCCCTGTTAAAATATTGTTTTTATGGCGTCAAACATTTTCCCACTTTCAATGCAAACTATAATGTGAGCATTTCAATTGAGAAAGGTGTTAAGACAGGCTTTGGTGGGCAGGAGGAACTTACAAAAGACTGCAGCACTACAGCCAAAGTGATCGAAGAGACGGGGGTAGGCGATAACGCTGTGCTGGAACCAGGAAATGCAGGATAGGATAAAGCTAAGAGCATAGCTACGAAGAAGTGGGACACAGAGACACGTAGAAAGAGGTGAGGAGACAAGAATACAAGGAGATATTTCACATAAGGCAAAGGAGGAGGCAGCAGAGGCCAAATAAGTAGCAATTGTATGCCAGGTTGCACAGTAAAGAGCAGCAGATGAATGAATTGAAAGCAAGACTAATAGCAAAGATGGACAGCCGGTTAGTGATGAAGGATGGGAAAAAAATTTGAATAGATGGAAAGAATACTTTGAAGAGGTGACTTGGAGGTGATTGTTATGAACCAGGAAGTAACAATAATTAGTAAGCGAGGATTCAGGTCAATGAAGAGGAAAAATTGAATGGCAAGTGATGTGGAAGTATAATAGAAGAGATGGCTGTGGAGTTTTTGAGCAGTTGTTGAAATTCTAGCAGATGAGATGTAAAATGGGAAAAGTGGGCTGGTGTCAATTTTGGAATAACAAGGGAGATGTACAGAC
This sequence comes from Hippocampus abdominalis, assembly GCA_018466805.1. NCBI lineage: Eukaryota > Metazoa > Chordata > Actinopteri > Syngnathiformes > Syngnathidae > Hippocampus > Hippocampus abdominalis. The sequence goes on along the minus strand of CM031698.1, from coordinate 18,916,880 downwards.
TTGGAACTTCAGAAGAATGAAGTGCCAAACACTGAAGTTACTGGAAAGAATAGTACAGAGGTGCCTGGATTTGAGAGTAGCAGTTTGGTTTCATTTCAAGGAGGAATAGCGCAGATGCATTAGTTGCCTTGAGAGTATTGTTGGAGTACAGCAAGGCCGGAAGTGGCTGCATTGGATCTTAAGAAATCGGGAGAAAACCTGTGACTGGATACCCCGGAGAGAAAATGTGGTGCCACGTGAGAGGCCAAGAAGTATGTTAGAAGAGCACAGGGCGTGAACAACAACTGTAGTGAGGTGTGGTTTGAGTGTGACAGAAGAGTTTAGGGTGCAGGTGGGACTGCAACAGGGATCAGCTTTGAGCCCCTTCCTTTTTGCAATAGTGATGTATTGTCTTAGAGATGACGTTTGATTGTAATCCTCATTGACCATGGATGTTTGCAGCTGACCTTGTGATCTGCAGTAAAAATAGGGAACCACTGGAGGAACATTTACAAAGTTGTAGACATGCACTGCAAAGGAGAGGAAAGAAGTTTTGAAATGATTTATCTCAATCATTGGATTTTTAACAGGTGTGTGTAGAGTTTTTATATTCAGTCTTTGTCACGCATCTACATATTTATTTGAATGACACGTTTGACCGTCCCGGCGAATGAACGCTTCCATTAACATGGCTTTTTCACAAATTTTCCTAATACTGCAAGACTGAATTGGGTGCTAATAGCGCTAAAGGGGCTTCTGTTGCTGCGTCATGGCAGTTCACGCTCTGTTTCCATTACGAAGAAGAGTACGGATATGATTCCGCAATCAGAATAGTGCCTGCAGAAAAGCTTTATAGTTTGTATGTTTGTATTTGTATAGGAGGAAACTAGGAAGAAACCCAAGATGACCATCGTGGAATCTGCCCAGCCAGGAAGTGAACCTCTCTGCACTGTTGATGTTTAAGCGGAAAGCTAGCCAAACACCCACACTCACTGTTCCAGCACGGCAACATCGTCGCTCTGTAGTATCACATCATCATGCCGTTAGAATTGCTTGCTTCTTTTGTCCGTGTGTAGTTGGATTGGCTGATAGACATCAGAGTAGGAAAACCAAATGCACTAACAGACCATAGCGCAAATACCATCTACCTCTCTAGATGCATCCCAGCTATGGTACAAGGAGCAAGTCACCCAGGGTGCAGATCAGATAAGATGGCGTGTCATAAACATCGTAAATTTCAATGCATGCACGTCGGACTGCAAGAACCACTACCTACCATGGTTTTGTTTTTTAAAGTGTCTTAATAGCCGCATTTCAATACCAGCACCTGTGTTTTTATTAGCGCGTAACATATTTGAAAGGGACTGCTTGTATTTATACCATTGAATTGGGATTAAAATGGCTTGTATTTTATTGTCTGGTGTTATGGCTAGTATGGGGGGACTGCAAATATGCTTTATTAATTTTCCTTGAGAATTGATTTGGTTTGCATGCTTGAAAACGTTGTGAAGTGATGAGTACTCGGAACAATTATGCACTTGTGTCCTGTCCAACAGATTTGTCGCCCGGGCCACACATTCATTTTCTTGGGACTTGGCTTTACAACGCTATATTTGGGTACTAATGCCATGCACACCAATTAACATTTCATTAGCTTTGTGTTTCGGTGCCCTTAACCTAAATTAAACGCTCTACATGTGGCCTTAGCTAATCCATTTCACAAAGGGCTTTGAGTCTATTGATTGGACCTAAAACATGCCCAGGGAATGGAAACGACCAAGCCCCCCTTCTACAAAATAAAGCATTTACCTAGCAAATTTGTGTTTTTAAAGAGAAGTATGTCCACAGCATGAGCTGAGATGTGTCTTAATGTACTTTGTATCGGTTTTGTATGTTTACCTTTCTTCTGACAGCTGACCATGCGTATGACCTTAAATATGATATATAGCGCAGAATGCAAACCTTGAACAATTTAGTTCGAAGGCCGTCTAAAGTTTAGTCCAACAGTCGCTTCTGAAACTGCATATACCAAAGCCTAAAATCCAGTCATATGCATTTTTTAGACTACCTAATGTTGCTGCAAACGCTACCGTTAAACGACTATACAAGATAAAGACACGCTAATATAGAAGACTGCTGTGCATTAAAGTATTTAACTTGTGACATCTTTTGAATGTGAGACCGTTGTGATTTTGGTTAGTTTTAAGAATATGCTATTTCTTTTCCATTTTGTGCGCGTGCTGTCTTGCCAAGTGTTTCAGTGTGAGACTTGCTTTTACATGTTATGCTCCTGACTTACACCAGTGGCTTCTTTGGGATGATGTTGCCCTACGATATGAAGTACAGTATGTGTTGTAACAGGAATTCCATGACTGGTGACGTTTGTTATGCAAAATAAAATGTATTGAATAATCTGCCTGTGGTATTCAAAATATGAATTACACAGTAAAATATTTTAGATTCTGAAGCAGTGTTTTGTCAACTGATCACCAAATGGTGGTGAATCGACTCCGATGGTGGGGGAAGATGCCGGTCCGACCTGGCAGACCCAAACGTATGGTGAGGGTTTGTTGGGAGCGTGTGGCGGAATCCCCTGTCAGAAGGAGTTTCAACTCCCATCTCCGACAGAGCTTTTCCCATGTCCCAGGGGAGGCGGGGGACATTGAGTCAGAGTGGACCATGTTCCGTGCCTCTATTGTTGTGCCTGTCGTGGCGGCAACCCCCGTACTCGCTGGTGGACACCAGCAGTAAGGGATGCCGTCAAGCTGAAGAAGGAGTCCTATCGGGCCTTTATGGCCTGTGGGACACCAGAGGCAGCTGACGGGTATCGACTGGCCAAGCGGAATGCAGCTTCGGTGGTCGCCGAGGCAAAAACCCGGGCGTGGGAAGAGTTTGGTGAGGCCATGGAAGCCGACTTCCGGACGGCTTCGAGGAAATTCTGGTCCACCATCCGACGTCTCAGGAGGGGGAAACAGTGCACCACTAACACTGTGTACAGTTGGGGATGGGGCGCTGTTGACCCCGACTCAGGACGTTGTGAGCCGGTGGGCGGAGTACTTCGAAGACCTCCTCAACTCCACCAGCACGCCTTCCTTGGAGGAAGCAGAGTCAGGGGACTCTCCTATCTCTGTGGTCGAAGTCACCGATGTGGTTAAAAAGCTACTCTGTGGCAAGGCCCCAGGGGTGGATGAGATCCGCCCGGAGTTCCTCAAGGCTCTGGATGACACGCCTCTGCAACATCGCGTGGTCAGCGGGGAGAGTGCCTCTGGATTGGCAGTGGTCCCTCTTTTTAAAAAGGGGGACCGGAGGATGTGTTCCAACTACAGAGGGACCACACTCCTCAGCCTCCCTGGTAAGGTCTATTCAGGGGTGCTGGAGAGGAGGGTCCGTCAGGAAGTGGAGCCTCAGATTGAGGAGGAGCAGTGTGGTTTTCGTCCCGGCCGTGGAACTGGACCAGCTCTACACCCATAGCAGGGCGAGGGTATGTGGAATTCGCCCAACCGGTCTACATGTGTTTTGTGGGGAGAAGGCGTGACCGTGTCCCTGGAGTTCTGTGGGGGGTGCTTTGGGAGTATGGGGTACCGAGCCCCTTGATACGGGCTGTTCGGTCCCTATACTGCCGATGTCAGAGTTTGGTTCGCATTGCCGGCAATAAGTCGGAATCGTTTCCAGTGAGGGTTGGACTCCGCCAAGGCTGCCCTTTGTCACCGATTCTGTTCATCACCTTTATGGACAGAATTTCTAGGTGCAGCTGAAGCGTTGAGGGGGTCCGTTTTGGTAGCCTCAGTATTGCATCGCTGCTTTTTGCAGATGATGTGGTACTGTTGGCTCCTTCAAGCAGGGCTCTCCAACTCTCACTGGAGCGTTTCGCAGCCGAGTGTGAAGCGGTTGGGATGAAAATCAGCACCTCCAAATCTGAAACCATGGTCCTCAGTCGGAAAAGGGTGGAGTGCCCACTCCGGGTCGGGGAGGAGATCTTGCCCCAAGTGGAGGAGTTTAAGTATCTTGGGGTCTTGTTCACGAGTGAGGGCAGAAGGGAGCGATAGATTGACAGGCGGATCGGTGCAGCGTCTGCTGTGATGTGGACGTTGTATCGGTCTGTCGTGGTAAAGAAGGAGCTGAGCCAAAGGGTGAAGCTCCCAATTTACCGGTCGATCTACGTTCCAACCCTCATCTATGGTCACGAGCTATGGGTCGTGACCGAAAGAAAGAGATCCCGGATACAAGCGGCCGAAATGAGTTTTCTCCGCAGAGTGTCTGGGCTCTCCCTTAGAGATAAGGTGAGAAGCTCGGTCATCCGGGAGGGGTTCAGAGTCGAGCCGCTTCTCCTCCACATCGAGAGGAGCCAGATGAGGTGGCTTGGGCATCTGATTCGGATGCCTCCTGAACGCCTCCCTGGTGAGGTGTTCCGGGCATGTCCCACCGGGAGGAGACCCAGGACACGCTGGAGAGACTGTCACCCAGCTGGCCTGGGAACGCCTCGGGATCCCCGGGGAGAGCTGGAAGAAGTAGCTAGGGAGAGGGAAGTCTGGGCTTCCCTGCTAAAGCTGCTGCCCCCGCGATGGATGGATGGATGGAAGCAGTGTTTTGGAAGTGAATGTTTTATTCCAAAAGAAATAGGCAGCCTAAATCAAGGGGTGAAACTATTAAAAAGAAAAAGTACAGCTACTTTTACTACCGAAGCTACATTTCGGATGAGAGGGAACGTAAAAGGCATACATCTAAGAATTGCAATCGTTTAATGCCACATATTTGCAAACAAACTTAAGATGAAGATAAAGTTTCTTTCTGATCGTTGGTCTGTCGCTGGGAGTTGTAGTCCACTCTCTCAAACAGGAGAACCATTTCAAAATGTGCTGTCTGAGGAAACAAATCCACAGCCATGGCTCGCACAGGCTGGAATGGCGCTCCGTGAACTCTGTTGGAGGGTGCCCTGCACAGGCTATAAACACGTTTTAGAAGCTTATCGAAACATGTTTTCAAAGTGGCAATTAGGCGTATGAAAAGGTTTCAAACTCACTCGATGAAGTTATTCATGGCCGCTTTGGCGTTGCACGCCAAATAAATCAGCCTCTTGAGATGCTCTGCTCTCCTAATGGCGAGTATCACCTTGGAATCTGTATAGTTAACACGGCACCATTATATAAATAAAACATGATCGCATTAAAACATGAGGTTTTATAGACTTACGTAAGCCTGCCCTTGGTGGATCTACGATGGCTGTCACGTTGGGTGACACAAGAGCATTGAGAATATTGGGGAACAAATCTTCAGCTTTCCCGCAGTGAAACTCGACATTGCTGAGCCCTTGGGTTGAGAAAGATGAAAAGCCATGAGCTCGTCACTATATGAACACGGGCTGAAGTTTCAAGATGCCCATTAGACAACTTGCACCACCCGTATTTCACATCCGTCCTTCATACCCGAGGGCACTCACCGTTAAGTTTTGCATTAACTTTGGCATCCTCCACTGCCTCCTGGCAAAGTTCGATTCCAATTACTTTCTTGACCCTCTGTAGAACCACCCCACCCAAAAAACACAAATCTTATTTACGTTTCTGGGCATCACATCTCGTCCAGCAATTATGCAGTTGTGTGTGCTTGTATACAAGTATTGCCCTCAAGTGATGCGCCCGCCAAAAAATGCATACAAAACAAGTATTCCCCATTACCTTAGCCAGAGAAATGCCAATAGTTCCTGTCCCACAGCACACATCCAGAAGTGTGGTTTCCTGATCCAGTTGCGCCCAATCCCCGACTGCAGAATACAGAACTTCTGCTCCTGCTGTATTTACCTATCAAGTTGTACAAACAATGGAAGAGGTTCAGTGTGAGCTTGCTGAACTAAGAAAAAAAACTTGTGAGACAAACATACTGTGTATTGACCGGAAATTACAGTGCATGTCCCCCCCACCCCGCACCATAAAGGCTAAGTCGTAAAATGCAACGTTTCTTACCTGGAAGAAGGAATGAGGAGATATTCTGAATTGTAAACCAAGAAGTTCCTCGTGGATGCAGCCATCTCCTGCAACCAGCTCACAGGGCAAATCTTCAATGTTTGGAGATTTTCTTCAGCCGCCAGGGGAAAAAAAAAACCCCCATCATTCTTCAATAAAAACGTTACTGTCATCTAATCACAGAGGCTTGCAACGTTGACATAACATACCTTTATACTGTCGCTTGCGTAATGAACATACTTGGTCAATTCATTAGGTACAGCTGCACAGTATCATTGTATCCTGTGATACAATGCATCATCTCCTCACTTAAGGTTAAAGATCATGAAATATGTAAATATCAGACAAAGATAACCCAAGTTAAAATAAATTGTGAAGCAGAACCCAAATCTGCTTCAGTTTGCAATCACAAACTTTTGTCCAAACGTTCTCCCAAAGGATATTGTGGTAAAGTGCAGAATTGATGGTTCCATCAATCACAGCAAGTGAAGGCCTGAAGTAGCACCGGACCATCACACAACCACCGTTTGACTGTTGGTATGATGTTCTTTCTTCTGAAATGCTACGTTAAATTTACACCGGATGTCATTGAGATACATTGCTCCCAGTTCAACTTTCAGCCCGTCAGTCTATTCGAATATGCTGCCAAACATCTTGGGACTCATTCAGATGTTGTTTTTTTTCTTCTTTTGCATGAGTAAGACGAGCCTTTGAGTTCTTTATGCTGTCATTTTTTTGCCCGGTCTCTTCCTGTTTGAGGAGGCGAGTGAGGCCAGCGGTTCTTCTCACCATGATTTGCTTCCGTCCGGCGGCTTTAGGAGGATAAATGTCAATGACTTTATTTCTTATCGGTCCTTGAATTCCTTTAGCCCACGGCATTTTGTTGTAGCTTTTTGAAATCTTTTGGCCGGCTTCATTTTGTCGGACATGGGTTCTAGTTAGTTATTTTTGGATTGAACACATCTGGAGATAATCAGGCTTTGCTATGGTCAGTGAAAATGAATAGAAAACTGTGATAAGCCACGTTAAATTCATGATAGAACAAGAAGGGTTGAGTACTTTTTCACACAGGGTTGGGGAGCTTTAAATATAGAGTATATATTTTTTCTCTTAATAAATCAAACCACCATTTTAACAACTGCGTTTTATGTTTACTTTGGTTATCTTTGTCTGAGCCTTACTTTTGTTTGATGATCTGAAAAATTAAAATGGGCAGACTGCAACAAAACAAGAGCATTTTCTTCCGTGGCACTGTACATTAGCCTGCATTGAAAACCCTGCCTGAACAAACAATTGTTCTGAGTCTTGATTCATACGCAAGCAAAATTAATTCAAGTCAACACCAGGTGACTTTTCTCCTCACCTTTGGCCCTCTCTGACAAAGTAGAGAGAGGTGATGCCGCTGTCTTTGCCCTCTTCCTCTGAAAAGTATTTCTTCATGGCGCTCTTTAATGTATCAAGCTCTGTTTCTTCAAGTTTCTAGCAAATTGTTGAAAATAGTTTCAATTAGAAAGAGAACCTCCAGGGAAAGCTCATCAGTAAAGAAATGTGTATGCCGATCTTATGATCACAACTCTGTCTGTGTATTACCTGCGGGTTGAAGAAGACTATCGCCATGGCTTGCTTGGTCCTGGTGGTCCGAACAGTCAGCTGCTTCCAGTGTCCTTCGTAAGTTTCAGGACTGTACACGGTGTAAGGTGTTAACCTGTGCAAACAGTTAACATTAGTACGGCAAAGGGAATCAAATATGAAATATGCTGTTACCAACGCTGCCATAACATTTAGCCTGTGTTCATTTATCTTTATGCATTTCCTTGCCTCATATATCAATCTGGATGGAGTACATTTCTTTTATGACCGAGATATTCTTCCAAAGCTAACCTCAAATAAGTTAGTTTATATTGTTCAAAACAGGTTAGTTTTTTGTTTGTTTGTTTTAAATTGTGATTAACAGCGTGTTGATGTGTCTTGAGAACGATTGCACGTTTGGCACCAAATAAAATTTGACATGGGACATTTGATTTTTAACAAATGCTGTGAAATTCTTTTTCTCCCTTACATTATCTTTTGTACACATGTCAGGCATTGTTTTGGTCTTTTGAATGAAGAGATTCTTGATGAAACTACCTCCATCCATCAGTCCATTTTTACGATCCGCTTTAACCTCACAAGGGTGGCGGAGGGTGCCGGAGCCTATCCCAGCCGTCTTCGGGCAGTAGGCGGGGTACACCCTGAACTGGTTGCCAGCCAATCGCAGGGCACACAGAGATGAACAACCATCCGCACTCACACTCACACCTAGGGACAATTTTTGAGTGTTCAATCAGCCTGCAATGCATGTTTTTGGAATGTGGGAGGAAACCGGAGTACCCGGAGAAAACCCACACAGGCCCGGGGGAGAACTTGCAAACTCCACACAGGAGACCTGGAATTGAACCTGGTACCTCTGCACTGTGAGGTCGGCGCGCTAACCACTGGACCACCAGGCCGCTGAAACTACCTCCTATTAGCAATTAAGTTATACTGTATATCTCTGCCCCTTGTATCATAGCTCACCTACAGTAATTTATTACAGGAGTTTCATTCAAAACTTAATTTCACCAATAAATGAGTTATGCATATAGAAATTGGTAGGTCCTGGTATCATGTGTATATGTAACTTGATAACATGATAAGCTGTGCACTGTAGTAACGTCTGTCCCTGAAAGGGTTAATTAATACAGCGGTTTGATTTTTTTTTATTTAACTCTTGGACTAAAATGAATTGTACTAAATATGAAGGCCTACCTACATTATACTGTATGATTCATTTATTGACACACACCTGATGAATTTCTGAAAGTCGTGGACAATTTTCTTGGCCTCGGCTGAGACATGGCACGCCTCCTCTGGCCCCACCACAGCACAGGAGCCTCCTTTATATTTCCCCAGGCGGAAGCCGACAGTCTTATCTTCCCCGTCCGCACCCACAGAGATGAGGAATTCGCACTTGTTTCTGTACTCCGTCTGCCAGTATACACAAGGGTTGGACACCACTGCATTTGAATAGGCAATATTTAACCCCAACCGCCATTTGAATTGATGTGTTATGCTCGGTTATGTTATTGTACTGATGTTTAATCATATTATTCAGTGACCTTGAGTGCCCTGAAATAAAATGTATTATTTATTAATGATTATTAAATGAGCCACAAAAATACCTCAGCCATTTAAATAAATGGCGCTTATAATATATCGTACATACCTGACCAGTCTACATACAGTACAGTTTGTGGACATAGAGAGGGTATTCGACCGTGTCACTTATTGAATCTGGTGCAGCGAGTTATAGGAGTGTGCTGTACCGGAACCCCGATCAATCCCTGTACAACCCGCAGTGAGTCCAATTAATGTTCAATGAGTGTTGGACTCTATCAAGGTTGACCTTGGTCACCGATTACATTTCTAACCTTTTTGGACAGAATTTCAGAGCACAGTTGAAGCCTTAAGGGGTCTTTGGTGTCCTGAGTATTACATATGTGCTTTTTCTAGAGCCGTCTTCAGCTCTCGGGTGCAGCTGTTCGCAGATGACAAATAGTGTAAAAAGCTCGATCAACCCGGAGAGCTTCATAGTTGTGCCTCTGCTCCTTCACATTGAGAGGAGCCAGGTGAGGTGGCTCAAGCGTACAAAGGTGTTTTAGGCATGTCGCACCAGAAGAAGCTGGAAAGATATTTCCCAACTAGCTTGGGAACGATGGCCGCTGAGGGGAAAGTTTCCTTTGCCTAAGCTGTTGTGCACGTGACCTGACCCCAGATGAGTGGAAGAATATATCCCATTGATTAGACCACTACCCAAATGTTTGTTCGAGCTACTCCCAATGCTGCATGGCATTGTCAAGTATTGCCACAATTTAGATAGGACTCCCACCCGTGTCAGGTTTCATATTCTCACAGTATGTGCGGTCAAAAGGTAAACTTGCTGCACTTTGCTCATGAAATAAAGACATGCAATGACCGTCACTGAGCTCAGAAAATTCTGTTCCAGAAATTCCACAACATACAGGAAGTGTATATTGTTCTAACACCAACCTGTGTCGGGGATGGACAAATTGCTTCTAGGGGACAGCACATTTTGTTGTGTTTTCCTTTCACATCAAAGAGCAATGGCAGCATGGCTTTGTTGGTGCTTGCAATCTCTCTAATGGGGAAACACAGAATTTAGCATGGAAAAGGATCGTGAAAGGAGTTCCGCTTTCCTGAGGTTGCCATAGAAATGAATGACTTGCGCTCACTTGGCCATCCTCTGCAGAACCGCTACCACATCTTGCTCCTTCCTCCTCAGCTGCTCCTCATAGGGAACGTTCCACAGGGGAGTCACCACGTTGGCGAGCTGAACACTCAGCGGCTGCTCCTTTTCGTCACCTTCTGCTCGTTTGGAAGGAGGCTGCCCTCCCTGACCTTCGCCTTCCTCATGCTTCCTCTTCCTCTGAATGGGATCGGCTTTAGGCTTGGCCAGTCTGACGCTCAACACCTGGCCCTTCCACTGCATGCCGTGCACCATCTTCATGGCCTTGTCGCGCTCCGCCTCGTTCTTAAAAGTGACAAAAGCAAACGTCTGCTTGCCAAACAGCTTGACCTTGTGCGGGTTGAGGCCGTGCTTGGCCAGGAATTTCTTCAAGTCGTTGAAGCCGATGAACTTGGGAAGATTCCGGATCTCCACTTTGAAGATCTCAGACGTAAAAAGGTCTTGCTTGATGTAGCCATAAAGGCCGGGGTCCGATGACACCTCACCTTCCTCTGCAGGACTGACATGATCTGTGGAGTCAGCGGGGAGGTCAGCAGCGTCCCCTGCTTCCGGGGGAGCTGCTTCACTCACAGGGCTGCTACTACAGTCTTCCATGACACTGTTGCCAAGAAAAACAAAAAACTAATTTTAAGAATTTAAGAAACACACAATAAATATTTTTGGCGATTAAAAGAAATGACACAGCCAAATGTCAAAACCTTTCCACCATTCATGTAACCCATGAACTGTATAATAAGATGAGATAATGTGATTGCATACTGCTTTGTTAAATTGTGGCAAGTGTGTGCTCAACATGAGCTTGAATGTAATTTATGATGAGTTATTTGGGAACACAGTCATACCCCAGTTATAAGAGGGTGTGAAGCCTTGTGAAGCCACATAATCTCATGTTTAATTTTGTGTACCCTGTCTAAATGATTTTATTTTGTTTCCGATGATTTGTTCGGGATAGACGTCACATTAATAATGTAAAATGGTTTGAATTAGTCTAATTTTACATGCATCACAAAAATCCAAGTCATTTAACGAGCATCAACATAGATAAACACTGGGGAATTTTGTTTTCAGAATAGAGACTTTTTTCATAGCTATTGGAAAGCAACAGAACAAGCAGTTCAAAACAAAATATTAGCAAAGCTAGAAGCACTTTGTTATACTAGCACGTATCAAAAGTAGAAATTTGATATTTGGAGCCGTGCCTTACCTTCTTGTGCTACTTTGAAACACACACTGACGGTTCAGCAAGCTGCCATATTGTTGAAACCACGTGGCGTTGTATGTGAACTTTGAACTTTCTTAAAGTGATACAGTACATACATTTGTTTCCGGCTGAAGAGGTCCGTCTCTCACATGCATTTCACGAGTGGGAATTTATGAATGAAGACGGTAAAAATTTGGAAAATGTTCAACCAAGTGCAGTGGTTTGCCTCTGAGAAGAATCCACATGACGCCAAACCTTTCTCGCAACAACATGTACACAAATGTTTATTATTTAATTTAACACGAACGCGACATTGAATAATGATGATGATGAGGATGCTGATTATTATTATTATTATTATTATTATTATTACGACTACTACTATAAATAAGATGATGCATTTAATACACGTCAAATAGATTACGTTCAAACAGCTAAAATTCCCCATTAAGCCGCACAAGTAGAAGCCCAACAACAGTGTTGCCATTATTTACCGAAGGGTATGCAGTATTTTGCTTGTTGGGAATAAACAAAACAGTTCGTGGCTGCACCACGTACGTCCAATCGTGATGACGCAATGAGCAAATTCGGCGCGCGAAACCTGCAACAGGAAGTAAGAATCGCTGAGGAAAACGGCTACCTCTTTAGGATTTGAATCTTCAAGTTAACTTCATAATCTGCAAACATCTACAATATTATGGCAGACCCAAAGGTGAGATCGTGATTAGTAGGTCATCGAAAATGTCCTGATCGTTTTCAAATAAGAATTTGTGGAATAAACCCACATTGAGCGCTTCATAATTGGCCGAAGTTTGAAAGCATTCAAACTGCCGACAATGAGTTGAAGATGCTACAGAAGCTAATTGGCGGCTTCCCTGCTTTACGTTTGAGGGGAAAAAAGATGACGAACTTGAAGTTTTCAAGGTGTGAGACTTGACTCGAGTTTCAAGCATTTTTTTTCTGAAGGTTTTCTCCAGTGCGCCGAATTGTGCTGCAGCCGGTGAGCACGTCGCCATTAGCTGCTTAGCGTAGTTGGATGCTAACAGCTAAATCAGTGCTAAACTCCTCTTTGAATGTTGACAAGTTCATCACGGGCCTTTGAGCCAAGTCTCGCTCATTTGTACAGCCAAGTGCTTTCGTCCTGCGGGTTTCATGGGGTGGCGTTAGTTAGGTTGCCTTGCCTTTGTTCACCAGGTACAGCGGTTGCTAACTGCCATCTAGCTAATATTAGCGTGTGTCAGCGTGTTTCACACATTATCCTGCAGATTGCGCAATCGCTAGTCACCTAATAGACTGGCTAAACAAATCCACGCCATTCTTTTTTACGGTTAACGAGTTTGGTTGTGGCACGTCTTGAATGCACGTTTGCTCTACTCTAGCATCCTCGCGCAAGGCCTTGTTGCTGGACTAGCAAACTTTGGAGCGAGTCCTTCTTGCTGACACAAAGTTAAAAATACAGTGAAGTAAAGAAAACGAATACGTATGCCTAAGAAGGAACTTACTTGTTTTGTAGTCCAGCTAAATGTCGTGTATCTTTGCAGCCAGTATTTCTTTTTTTGGGGGGTGGGGGTGCTATCGACCACTCCTTTGTCGATGCCAATTTTTTACATGAATTTTCCCCGATATGACTACTCTCATCTTTTTTTTTTAATTATCATTATGTAACCCTTTTGGGGACAGCGGTTGTTACAGTGGACGTTTTATGTTATCAGGTTACAGGGTGCATGAAAGGGTTAATCACAGTGCACCTTTCTCCGTGGAGGTTTCATAGCCATCAACAGAAATATCTCATCTTTGTCTGTGACCCATAAGGACCAAGAAGAGCATGAAACCACCGCAGAAGTTGCAGAAGACTCCAGTCATGACCCACAATTTGAACCAATTGTGAGCCTTCCTGAGCAGGAAGTGAAAACGTTAGAAGAAGATGAAGAGGAACTTTTCAAAATGTAAGTGGCATACGAGTCTGCTTATTGTCTTTCATGCGTTGTCGTTATTGTGGGTTTCCTTGTCTTTTGCAGGCGAGCTAAACTGTACCGGTTTGCCTCTGAAAATGACCCACCTGAGTGGAAGGAGAGAGGCACCGGTGATGTCAAGCTGCTCAGGCACAGAGACAAGGGCACAATCCGCCTGCTGATGAGGAGAGATCGTACTTTGAAGCTTTGTGCCAATCATCAGAGTGAGTCTTGTTACTGCCTGAACTCAATTTCAGTCCATTATAATACCAAATGGGAATTCGGAATGTGCTTCAAGCAGATTTGCTAGCAGAAGTTAGGAAATGATTACAAGTAGGCATGGGCCGATATTCGATCCTCACAGTATAGTAACCATGAACAAAAATATCCCCTCCCCCAAAAAAGAGAAATGTAAATAAAAGATCATCAATGACATACCGATTGAGTGGGAATTGAAACCTTGACTATTTAAAATGACGGCAACTCTTTCATCGTACCATGACTATTTCAATGTTATTTTTTTAGTCAAGCTATTTGGCTAATTCTAATATAGCTTTGTTACATGAGTTAGCTATCCTGTGTCCAATCCATGTTCATGTTGTTGCCCCTCTTGTGAATACCAGTTGTACCGATGATGGAGCTGAAGCCCAACGCTGGCAGCGACAGAGCTTGGGTGTGGAACACACTAGCGGATTATGCCGATGAAGAACCCAAACCCGAGCTTCTGGCTATACGCTTTTTAAATGCAGAAAGTAAGCTCTTTGTCCAAATCTTCCCCTAGACTTTGAGTAGCAACCTTCAGAAGTTAGTTTTGGTCAATGCAATATGATGTGAGCAAACTTGCGCTGTGTGGAAATGTTGGTAAGCTCTATTCTCTCTCCAGATGCTCAGAAGTTCAAATTGAAGTTTGACGAATGCAAAGATGTCATCAAAAACAAATTTGAGGAGTCTGGTATGTAAGACACAACTGTCCTTTCCTAATTTGTATCACCTGATGGAGTCTTAATAGGACTAACTAATATCTCTTCTTCGCTGCTGACTCCAGCTCAGGACTTTTTCTGTCTGCTACATAAACATGCAGAGTGGAATACATGACTGGGTTGTGTCAAATCCTGTTTACTTTGTTCTGCTACGCCAACATGCCTTGTACTGTAAAATTCCCCCCCACTGTAAAATCTGCTCATGGTCTTCCCTGAGCAATATTAGATGTTGATGCCGTGCGTCCGTGCATGCGAGACATGCAGTTAAGTTGACTTCTTGATTCAATTGAATTGTTTTCACCACAGATGACGCTGACAGTGCAATCAAAGTGGTGGAGAAACTGGAGGAGCTCTCGGTAAAAGACAAGAAGGAAGGTGAAAAGGTGACTGAGAAGAAAGAAGAGTCGAAGCAGGTGAAGGCTGAGGAAAAGAATTGAGAGAGAAGAACTTTCAATACTGGTCTTCAATTGATCCGTTTTCCTCTTTTTTCTACAATAGACTCTAAATGAACTCAATTTGGACACTTGACATTAGTTGTTTTTTTTTGTTGGTTTTGTTTTGTTTTTTCCCCTTTTTTTTAATGCTCAGTTTTGCCTCACAAGTCCTTAATACCACTTTCAGAAGCAAACAACCAAAATATTGAAAGTATGACAGTGAAGTCACCCTTCCTCTTACCCCTTCTCTTCAAAACATCATTGGAAGAACACACCTTTCAATTCTTGTCATCAACACTTTAATGTTACTTGTGACAAACTGAAGAGGCTTGTGATTGAGATGATTCCCACATTGGGGTATTTAGTTTGTATTTGTTTTTTTATTATTATTTTTGTAGAAAGAGGATACTGTAGCCTGCTTGTTAGCAGCACACGGTCAGGGACCAGACCAGGCGTCATGGAAGAGCATTTTCTATTACATCCCATGATGCAGTTCAAATGGCTGTTGGCCTCTCCATGCTTCTGCTGTTCCTGGCATCAAGTAAATCAGGTTCTTGTCAGTGGAGACGTGTAGGATGTTTTTTTTTTTTTTTTTGGGTAGTTATTTTTGGGGTTGGGGGGCAGGTTCATTTTGACATCACAACTGTGTAGAGCCAATAAGCAGAGGGTCTGCAGTTTAGGACCATCCGATGCACTTAGACTAAATTTCATTTTGTTCAAAACATTTGAACGTTCGTAAGTCCAAAGTCAGCAGTTCATCAGAGTTTGCTTTAGCGCCACTCCAATTGAAGTTCCTCATCACCAGGAATTCTCTCTGTAACATTCCCTGCTTATTAGCATGTGAAATCTCTCCCTAGCCATCCTGCTCACATCCATTTCTTCTCACCAAACATTTCTGAACCTCAAAAATGCATCCAAGTGCCAGTGCATCTGTAAATACTTGTACATGGATGAAATGTTGCTTCTCATTTGCACTCAAAAAGATTGGATGTTTCCTCCACCTTTGAATAAAACACTGTCAACCACTTTTGCATTCACTCAAGCGTTCTTGTAACAAGTGGTCTTAGATTTTTCTGGTTGTGTTAATTGCATTATGATTTTTTTTCCCCCACCATTTTTATTAGTGTAGCTCGAAAAAGAATTAACACATTTTTAGAAGTATAATTTGCTCAATTGACACTTTATTGACTGCTCAGGTTTCTTCTTCACAAAAATAGGAACATCCATAGCATTGTCTATATTTTAATACAATGAACTCAGTATTGAAATGTTTTGAAAAGTAAATCCGACCCAGGTTGATGGATTTCGGATCCTTGCTGATTTCTGGTAACATTTTGGGACATTTAATCATGAAGTCCATTCTCTGAAATACAGCTGGACCAATGGCAGTGTAAAGGAATGACACCAGTGCTGCATGTGGGCAGCTCAAATGTGTTAGTTTGTAACCACTCTGTAGATAATCCTTTTCCTCCCCTCTGACAATTTGATAAATTCAGATTTACAGTAAATTACATGCTGTGCTATGTGGCATCACTGTACCTGGTGTGGCCTTAGATCCCTTTACTTCAAGGCAACAATGGCTGAGTATTAACAAACCAAATATTTGTTAAATCTGTCATTATTTAACCAAATTTAGTTAGCCCTAATCACAAAGCATCTAACAGCAGACTTTTGTGTTCAATACGCTGCTGTACCAGACAGCTATTGCATGCGTACAGAACATTACTGGCCTAAATATGACAACAATAAAATGGTAAGACACAGGCGATTGAACATGAAAGGAAATCTTAAGGAAGAGACCACTAGCACCTTACCAATCCGAGCTGGTCTGGGGCCCGTGCGGCAACTGAAGCGTTTCATCTTTTAATACACTTCATTGTACTCTTTAAAACCAATGTTCTGTGCGAGTATTCTCTATAACACAGTGGCTTGCAAGTGGGACACAATTGCGATGCAGGATTAAATTCATACGTTTCAAACATTTAAAGAAAATTACAAACCTGGGCTGTGCGATATTAGGTGCCTTTCCTGTCAGTACACTCAACTCACTCCAGGGGTTCTCTGATGATTTTTGAATGAACAAACAGGAGGAAGGTGCTCTTGTCAGATGAGACCAAATTTTAACTTTTGGGCTAAATGTGAAATGTTATGTTTGACACTAAAGTAACACTACACATCAGGTCAGTTCCATCAACAAGCCCTTCTGGGTGAATTGTATACTTTCTCGCAAAAAAAAGTTGGGCATACAGTAAAAATATCAAACCAATCATTTTTGAAATGTTGGGTCTTCAGTATTAAACTACATACTAAAAATAAATGGGTCATATGTTGACTACCAGCCTGTATCTCTAACATCTTCCCATTCCTGTGACTATTGATAAGCAAACACTGAACCAGAAGACAAATATCACTAATTAAAATAATTTGAGGGTCAAATGTTGGGTTTTCAAACTTGTCAAGTATGAGGTAATGTGATGCTCCAGAAGAAGCCTGCACCTTCTTGTGTCAATTGGAAGGCAAGTCAAGTACTTGTCTTTAAATCCTATAAGTCACTGAGAGAGACATTACATCAATTTAAACCTCTGCTGGTTGCGTCCATTCGTAGAAAAAAAAAAAAAGTAATCGATTGGAAGTGGACTGAAGATGCAGGTCTCCTTTCTGGGGCCTGGCATTTTGAAGCACCATGACTTGTTGAATTCTTCTCCAAGAAGGCAGGGTGTCACACTTGGAAAAGTAGGATTCCTTCGCTGAAGGTGTTCATGTTTTGTTGTGTTTAGGTTTTTTCCCCAGGTGTCTCTGATGGTGTATGTTTGACTGGCTTGTGTGTTTAGTGATTACGTGAATGGCCATCTTTTTCCCTGTGACTGACGGCAACCAGTGTATACAAATTGGGATAAGCTTCCGCCCTCCCCCCCGACCGAGTCTCAAATGGATGGACGGACATTTTGTTCTGGCTGAAGCAAAAATGTGTACGGTATAGGACATTTGGTCCAGGCCACATAACTACAGCTAAGAATATGATCTTTTGGTCCAATGAAATGACCAATATATGGACCCCCACCACAAACACGGGTCTCCCACTGATAATTGGACTCAACGCAGCTTTTCGCCCAAGAAAACCACACAAGCAGACTAATCCTGTGATGAAAAAATAACAAAACTTGTTTTGTATTCGACAGTTCACCAAAAAAAAAACTAAATGTGGTTCTTGTCAGTGAAGGTGGATTCGGCGTCCCTGCTCACACCGAAATCTCATAGGTGGTGCCTCCCACGCCTGTCACCTTTTTGACGTTACCGTGGCGATTGGGACTGGCTGTGACACCCTTGGCACTGGGGTGACAATCCATCTGGCCATTAACTTTCATGGCCTCTCTGAATAGAAACAGAAAAGCAACAAATGGTGTTCAACTCACAGACACGGAGATTCTACACAAGTAAAATGTTATTCTATGGACGAAAAAGGGATGAAGGGTCAGAGCGGAGCAACATGCCTCAGTTGTCCAGATGGAACGGTAATACTGTGTTGGAAATGACTGCTGATGTGAAATGAGTATGTCAAAGCATGCAGAAAGAAGGAGGAATGGAAAGTCACACAACTTTATTAATCTGACAGTGATAGAAGAAAACAAAACTTTTTTTTTTCTAAGGCAAAAAAAAAAAAAAATCAATTCATGGAACACATATGAATTCAGATGGAACTTCAGGATAAATAAACAGTAGGACAAACACTGTATTACTTAATGCTACATGCTAGAAAAGAGGTACAGATTAGTGCTCATTAAATCAAGGGGAGCAGGGCTCAGGAGCGGACACTTGTGTAGCGCTCCAGGTCCCAGCACCCCAGACACACACACAAACACACACCCAGGTCAGGGGCATGCATGGAGTACCACAGGGCTAGGATTCATACCTTGCCCTGCCCAGGCGAGGCGAGTCCATCCTCTCCTGGGCACTCATGTATGAGAGTTTCTGGTGGGAGTAGGAGGGCGATCTGGGCATGGCAGGGGAGCGAGGGTGGTGGGCAGGGGAGCGATAAAGGCCCTCTGGGCCCGAGACCCTTCCGTGGTTGTTGTTGCTGCTAATGTGATCTGTGTGTAAAGAGCCGGATGAAGTCCTGGGTGCTCGGCCCAGAGTGGAGCCAGTCTGGCACAGTACAGGGGTTCTCTGGCCGTAGCTGGGCCCAACCCCCATCAGATTGTCCCTGGAGCCTCCATAAACCGGAGGTGTTGGGCCTCTGGACCCGGCACAGTGAGGCCCATCTGGATAGCAGGGGTTGGGCGGAAGGCCGTATACCCCCGAGCCTTCAAACACACCTGAGTCCTGGGCATAGATATGTGTCTGGGAATGCCCATGTAGCATGTGTCGCTTCTCTCTCGCCTCCATTTCCTTCCGCTCTTGGATGGAGGCCATGATTGTTTGGGAGAGGTTGTCGTAGCGCACTGGGGAGGAGTCCCTGTCCCGTAGGTGAGGTGATTGACGCCCCACCCCCCTCGATGACATAACTGGACTGTAGGTGGCGGCAACCTGTTGTCTCTGCATCTCAGGCTCCCGCATGTGGCACATTTTGGTGGGCAGGTAGGGCGAGTGGAACCCCACTGGAGGCATACCGCGGTGGGCCAAGCACTCGCTGGCAGCGGGTGGGGTGCTACTGGGGTTCAGCAGGCTGTCATAGGATAAGCTTCCGTTACGGTTGGAGAGCGTGTTGGGAGAGAAGATGTTCTTGTAAGGGGTAGAGTTGACCGTCTTGGGCTGCAGACCTACAAGATGACCTTTCTCTGATCGTTGCTGAGCCTGCTTCAGGCTGAGAGTCCGAGAGTTGACCGGGTCAGAGTCCAGCTGGAAAGGCGAGGACTTGAAAGTGCGGTGAAGGGGGGCGTTAGTGTATTCTGGCAGATCTAAGTTTGGCTCGGATCGATAGTCGTGGCCGCGAACACCCTCTTCCAAGATGGCTTGGGAATTTTGGTCATCGGGCATGACAATCTGACAAGAAAAAAGAAAACATGATTCGAAGTAAATGCCAGTTTTCTGCAGTTTCTAGGATTAAAAAAACAACAACAAAAAAACTATAAATGCTTCATCATTTTACCTTGTCCCCGGCCGTATGATAGTGGACCTTCGGCATGGTGCCAAAGGATGGTCTGAATTTGTACATAGCCGGAGTGGAGGGGTGGGTCTTACCAGACAGAGAGCTTTCTGCGGTACAATCAAGACAGAGAAAATCAAATATACCGTAGAGGTGGGAATTAACGAGAAGGTTTTCAGCCATTTCAGCACTGATTGACAACCACATTATACCCAGTTATGTACAGCAGTGTAATACCCAATTTGTATACCTGTGCGGTCTATCGCCTGACAAAGTCATCTGGTAGTACCCTTCCATACCGCTAGGGAGCAGCAACAGCTAGCCTTGTGTTTCGACGAGAGGAGGCAAGCGAATTTGTGACGCATGAATGCAGGAAGACGGTGAAACAATAAAATATGAAAGATTATAAAATATGTTTTTATTGGTGTTTATTTGATTCTAATTCAAGCTATTATAACGTCATTCTTCAATGTTAAAAAACGGTTATAGTAGCAATATAACACGTTAATTGTTAAAATAAGCAAAGTTTTTTTTTCACTTTTTCAGCTAGTGGGTGCCGCGAGATTTTTTCAATGAAAGAAGTGTGCCGTGGCTCAAAAAAGTTTGAAAAACACTGATGTACAGTATACAATTATCATAACATTTTTTAAAAACTAATTTCTCAAAACACTAAGAAGTGTGCTCTGTTTGTCATTGGTATATGTTTGAACAAGTGATGGGGGGCCTTGCTGCAGTACATGAAACTACCAGCTGGTTGCAATGTTGCTCCTTGGGGCAGGGAAAACTGTTCCCTCCCTGACATAATGC
The DNA here is from genome assembly GCA_018466805.1 of Hippocampus abdominalis. Classification (NCBI taxonomy): domain Eukaryota; kingdom Metazoa; phylum Chordata; class Actinopteri; order Syngnathiformes; family Syngnathidae; genus Hippocampus; species Hippocampus abdominalis. The sequence continues at coordinate 18,896,202 of CM031698.1, read as the reverse complement.
ACCAAGACAGGGTCTCTTGAGAGAAAGAACCCAGAGTGTGTGTGTGTGTGTGTGTGTGTGCGCGCGCGCGCGCGCAAGCGAGTTAACAGGTGATTAATGACATTGATATTTCACAAGATTGCAAAGTAACAGATGACATCCGCACCGGGATGCATTCATACATAACGGAATGACCACACAGAGGAAAAAAGGCTGTGATTTACAACTAACAGATACTTCATGAGGTGCACCTACAATACAAGGAGCTGCTTGAAGTTGATCTTTACGAAGACTTGCGTTTGCAGTCGTGTGAAATTGCACTGCACTATCCAGACGGTTGTTCCTAATCTTTTGGTTCCGTTATACTGTACATCCTTCATCTCTCGGTGGTGTAATGATAGCTGGCCCATTTAAGTCCGAATAGTAAATGGATGGAGGAATGAGATGTGTGATTTTTGTGGTTCTTACCCTCACTGGAGGTCAGATGATTTTTCAGCTGGTTGTACCTGTCGGCTTTCGGGGGTAATGGCGGCTGAGTTTCTTTTTCATCCAGGCCATCAAGGCTGTTTTTGGACTATGGGGATGAGAGGAGAGCATCAAGAACGTCCTAAACAGGTGGCTGAACAGCAGGTGCGATGGGATCCGTGTGCGTAGGTGCAGCGACTTAGGTTAGGTTAGGGGATATTTGAGTGATCCCGAAAGAAATTCTGGTATCTGATTGACGCAATCGCAGTTACAAGCTACAGCAATCAAAGCAATCGCTACGATGCACAGTCACAGGTCATAGTCTGTTAAGTAGTATGTGACAGTAATTCTAAAAATATAATAATACAAAACAAATACATTGGAAATGCAATTTTATAACAAGCAAATAAAAATATATCAATAATGTGCATTCTGTGAAACACACTTTTCATTCATTCATTCATTTTCCGAACCGCTTTATCCTCATTAAGGTCGCGGGGGATGCTGGAGCCTATCCAAGGCTGTCTTCGGGCAGTAGGCGTGGGACACCCTGAACCGGTTGCCAGCCAATCGCAGAAACGAACAACCATGTTTTCGTTTGTGTACTTTGACCCAAGAATGTCAGAGACATAAAACACTTCAACCACCTTTACACTCAATTAATAGTTGTCACCTCGCGACACTGGTGGTGATAAAGCGGTTCGGAAGATGAATGAATGAATAATCTTTGTCAAGGAATAATTTTGGGGGCATCAATAACCTGATTCTATCTTTTGTTGTTGTCATTTCATTACAATCAGTTCTGTGCACTTCAGATGCCCCCAATGAGATAATGAAACAGGCGACAAATAATGGCAGCAGCAAAGTAATGCAAAGCATAGACAGGAGTGGGTATCAGAGCGGCGCGAGTACAAAAGCAAAAACTGTAGATTGAGTTCCAAAAAAAGCTCACCTTGGAGCTGATAATGGTGCTGTGGATGCCGTTGTCATTGACTTTGATGGTGATTTGCCTGTCTGAGAGGTCCGGTCTGATAAACGGAGGTTGAATTTTGATGTGGGGCTTTTTTCGGGGGTCAAATATGTACCTGCATGGGATGAGATAACACGCATGATCACTGTGATCTGGACCACCGAGATTTGAACTGCTGCTACAAAAAGGAAGGAGAGGAACAATATATGTACTATTGTAAATATAGGAGCCTATCCCAGCTGGACTGGTCGCCAATCACAAGTCACACATACACTTGCATTCTGGGTGTACCCGAACCAATGCTGTCTGCACAGGTCAGGAAAGTGAAGCATGTGGGCACTAATAATTATGTCGTCAACAATTCAAAACGACACACAAAAGCCCGAGTACTTGGAGCATCTTACCTTGGCCCCAGAGGACTACATAAGACATACTCCACGTTGCCACAGCAACCTTTAGTGAAGGGATTTACTCCTCCACGAAACTTGCCCGTTACCTGAGGAACACAAGACCTTGTTCAGAGTTTACACACACACGCACTCACACAAACACACACGCACGCACGCACAGAGAAAGACATAGAGTGTGTGTGTGTGTGTGTGTGTGTGTGCATTTAAGATTGTATGTGATTGATCAAAGTCAGATAAAAGTAGGAATATTCATAACAATATCAAGTAACTGGTACCACCTGACTAGTAGTTTTGATCTCCAATTTATATTGAACCAATAACAGATCATTTTAAAGAAAGATTTGGTTTAGTTCTGACAAAAAGGCAGAGCAGTCAGTCACTCTTCAAAAGAGAATTGAATTCCAAAACAAAAGACAAAAAATAACAACTCCCTTGAGTTTGAGTCATAGTTCAAACTAAAGTGAGAACTAATACAGGTTCAATTGTTAACCGTTGAGCATGACACAAAAAACAAGTTGTCAACTGTACAATACACGCAAGGTAGTTCTTAATATTATGAATCGATCGCGTCTGCTCACTTGTTCATTTGTGGTCCGACCTCGGGCCACAAGCACCATGTGGAAACCCGTGAGACCCATGACGGGAATAAAGAAAAGTCCTGCGATACACATCACCACCAATCTGGGCATTTTGACAGTTAAGGCCAATAAAAACAGCAGCTCAAGAAACATTTACAATACAAGATGTTGACAGTGATTAAAAAAAAATGGGAAAAGGATTGTTAAAAAAAAAAAAAAGGATACGTGATGGTGGTGTGCAGAGCTCCCAGCATCTCCCGGTGGTGGAGCACAAAAATGAGGCTGAAGGTGAAAACTCCCAGCATGTGAATGCTCAAAGAGAGCAGGAAGAGGAAGAAGTAGCGATAGTTTCTTCGTCCAATGCAGTTGTTGACCCAAGGACAGTGATGGTCAAAGTCCTGAGAATGAGAAGGAGAATTGTATTTATTTATTTTGAACGTAATGCAAACACTCAATCCACAATCTATGGATTTTTAATGGTGAAATGGTTCCACGCGTGCTGTGTAAAGAAAACCGAAATCCAGTGATCCCTCGCTATTTCGCGGTTCGTTTATCACGGCTTCAGTGCATCGCGGATTTTTTCAAACATATTCATAAAAATAAATAAATAAATACGATATATATTTTTGCCCATATACCTGGAGTACAGTATTGTATATGTTGCTCTATGTGACTCGCTGTTGTTTTGCAGCTTCTCGCGTACCGTTTGCAGACTTACAAAAATAAATAAGTATTTATTTATTTATTTTTTTACCTGTACAGTCAAACCTCGGTTTTCGTACTTAATCCGTTCCAGAAGACTGTTCGAAAACCGAATTGTTGGAAAACTGAAACCATGTTTCCCATTGGAATCAATGTAAAAAATTTTCATCCGTTCCAAGTCAAGAAAACATTTTTTTTAAACCACTTTTTTTTTTACAATTTCACACCATAAACTGTACAAATGTAATAGGAGAGCAGGTAATATGTAAAATACTGTGCAAACAAACTGTAATATGTTTTATTTTCACCAATTTTTTATCATTAACATAGTAATATAAAAATTGAAGGAACATCTCTCTCTCTCGATCTGTCGTGGAGCGTGCGCCTATCCCAGCTGTCATCAGGCAGTTGGCGGGGCATTTCGGCATCCCGAACTCCTTCGCCAACACAGACACACGCACACCTGACTCATATTTCGCGATCAAATCTTTCTTAAATTCGATAGTTTTGCGCACTATTTTCCTCTTTTCTACACCAGGTTTACCACTTCTTCCACTTGCTTTCTTTGGTGCCATGATTAGGGGCTGATACATGATGCAAAAATAACAGTCCAATATGACATAGTTCTCACCAAACACGTCTGCTTTTTAAAAAAAAAATCTTTATTGAACAATACAAACTCGTCTGCTCACAATGGACGCTACACGAGGAAGCTGTATCTGTATGATTATTGCATAATAATTAGACACAGGACACCAGAGTGTTAATTATGTGCCGCTGCATTGAAAACTGTCAGCCGTAAACAAACTGCTGGGGCAAACCATTCTGAAAAGAGGGGGGTTTCACTCCCCCTAACAGAAGCGTCTCACTAAACACGTCTGCTTTTTTTTATTGAACAATACAAACTCGTCTGGTCACAATGGATGCTACCGAGGAAGCGTTTCACCAAACACGTCTGCTTTTTAAAAAAAAAAAATCTATTGAACAATACAAAAACGTCTGCTCACAATGGACGCGACTGTAGCGTCGCTGCCTCGTGTAGCGTTGCTACACGAGGTAGCGTCGCTACACGAGGAAGCGAAGCCGAGAGGAGTGAAGTGACCCATTCAAGTGCGCTCAGTTAGTTCGAGAACCGAAATTTGTTCGTCATCCGAGGCATAAAAAACTCGAAATTTTTGTTCGAAAGCCGAATTGTACGAGAACCGAGACGTTCGAAAACAGAGGTTTGACTGTATATGTTAATTGGTCACTACTTGTCGGATTTTCGTTTATCGCGTGCGGTATTGGTCCCCATTAACCGCGATAAACGAGGGATTACTGTTAGCGGAACTCAACACCACTGTAACTTTACGACAAACACCTGACACACCTCTGTATATGTTAAGATAATTACCAAAAATGTGCACCTGCGGCATGCATTCTGTAGACAGTCAATTAATAATGATCAAAACAATAAGATGACTGCGGACAATTTTCCACGGCGCAGTGGTTGGAAATCACTTAATTCTCCAGCATACTCTAAATGAGAGTGTTGCTGCGTGCAAATACGCATTCGCGTTCTCACACGCATGCATCGCGATACACCCACCTCCACGCAATTGTCACAGACGCTGCAGTGCGAGCAGCGAGGCGGCCTGTAGAAGTGACAGGTGGCGCACCACTTCATCCGAACCTGAATGCCCTTGATCTCCACGTTCTTGAAGAGAGGCGCTCGGAAGTCGTCGTCTTTGTCTTCATCCTCGTCCGCTGCGGCGCACAAGAACACGCCGTCAGGCAAGGACTGTTTGTGCTCATTGTATTTGGGTTTTTTTTCCAGTCGGGCAAAAAAAAAACCCCAAAGCGGTCATTATGATCACAGCTGAACAGAAAGTTAGACTCTTCGTGTTGGCCATGTGCTTCTTACGCGGGCAAAAAGCTCCCCAAAATGGGAGGAGCACAGTAAAGAAAGTAAAGCACAGGCAAAATGAAATCATCTTTGACCTCAGAGAGGTTAGCTGTCACACAAAGAATTATTCAAACAACAGAAACCATACTTAATATGATGGGTACATGAAGTGCATCAAGAACAACAAAAATTACGAGCAAAAGTGATGGCTGACCTTCACCTCAGAGTGACACACTCGGGTAATAATGCTAAAAAACAAACAAAACAAACCCTGCTAAATGAAAAATTAAATACGTGAAAAACCGGTAACAATTGTAAATAGCACAGCCACCTTGTACCAGTTGCATATATGCTTATATATATATATATATATATATATATATATATATATATATATATATTGCACTTATATTGAACTGTGTACAGCTCTCTTTATCTACATTTACTTTTGTGCTTGCAAACACTTTGTTTTTCTTCTTTCTATTCCCCCAAAATTGCTGCTGTAGACTGTAAATGTCTCCAGTGTGGGACAAATAAAGGATATCTTAATGTTTCAGCTTCATTTACCATCATAGGTCACCTCCAAGGACACACAAGTTATCCCATTTTAAATGGTGAAAAGCAACTTGTAGAAAACTGAGTAACAACTATTTCTAACATTTCAAAAAAAAAAGGAAAAAATCCATTGCATTTTATAGTCATGAAAAGAGCAAATGATAAAAATGACTCATGTTGATCAAATAAAAAATGTAACCTCAGCTATGTCTTTTCAACTTGAGAAAGCTAATTTTCAGTGATTCTCTTCACAAACATTGTTTTGGGGTTCGTCTTGGACATTGCACACAAGCGCAGCCTGCTAACATAGAAGAAGATTTGAAACGATTTCATACTTACAGGACGCGTGGTTCATAAAATTGTGCAGGCAATCCCTGCTCACGCTCACCTGTGCCTAAGAAGGTCAATGTGCACCACGCAGCCTTAAGATAATTACTGCTATACAGGAAGGGGCAATTTTTCCTCTCGGAAGGTGCTGATGATTCACAAGCACATGACAAACACCCCTCAGGGGAGAGTTGAACCACCACTCTTTAAACCTGGATTAATTTAATCTGTTTCGGGAGGCATTGAAGTTCCATGACATGCAGCCCAAACACCATCGACAAATCTTAGTGAAATAGTTTCTCATGAATTTATGAAACTAAAAAACAACCCAGACACCTCCTGTTGCTTGTTTTATGACGCTAGTATGCCGTAGAGCCGTGTTTTTGTAGAAGCAAATAGGGCACAGCGATACAAATGTTGGTCGAAAATAGTGACTTGAATGTAGAAATTGGACTTTTTGTCCAATTTCCGATCAAAATGTAAGGAACCGATGAAGGTAGCGAGCCACACACAAACCTCTGGGGTAGACGCCGGGGTCCATGAAGGTCGCCATGCTGAAGTTGGCCAAGACGAAGAGGAAGACGAGGCCATTGTAGAGAGGCACGAGAGGGGAGATCACCTTGGCCAACCAGGGGCACCTGAAGGAACAAATGGAAACAACGGTCAGTTTCTTGTTTTCTTTTCTGTCATGTTTACCTTCGCATGAGTCGACGAGCGGCCAGCAATCACAGTCAAATGCACTTTAGCTGAGCCTTTGGTCTTGTTTTGAAAAGATCAATAACAATCATAGGTAACATGATTCCAGGGCGTGAAGCAGAACAGGATAAAGTGGTTAGAGTTCAGGAAAAAAACCAAAAACAAATGAACAAAAAACGCAAAACAGCAGTGACCAGAAATACAGGAATGCCTTTGAATTGGAGAAGATCAATGTCGAGAGAATTACCCTAAATATACTCTGTCTGTTCAAGCTACCGGTACTATTAAAACGAGTTGGTGTACAGTCCAGGGGTGCCAAACTCATTTTTGTTGCGGGCCACATTATAGTTACCGGTTCCCTTGGAGGGCCGTTATGACTGTGAAACCATATGAAGAAGTCAAGAATAATGGTTTATTCAACTATAGTTTAAGTTGCTGTAATGAGGGTTTTGGTAACAAGAAAACTCTCTTATATATTACATACGAGAATTTGAAATTTTGGCACGGATTTTAGCAAGCATCATAGAAGCCGACATGTTTGATTTGCTTTTGCGGGCCACATCAAATGATGTGGCGGGCCAGATCTGGCCCCCGGGCCTTGAGTTTGAAATCTGCGGTGTGCACTCTTGTTTCCTAACGCTGAATCGACACTGCGACAGGCCAAACTCGAGGCAAATTTGACACTACAGTGAAACACCTCTACAACGAAACCTACATGGGCAAAAATACCCCCTAATGTGAAAAAATCTTCATGCATTAACACCATTCCCACTTTCCTGTTGCGTTATATGAAATATTTTTGTCTGCTCTTGACTCGCGACGAGACTCACTACAACAAAGTATAATCCAGCAGCGACCTCTACTGCTTCATTCGGAAACGGCAACAGCAACCACCACACTGGTTTACACATGCGCAGTAGTCCAGGAAGTATTTGTTAGTTTCAGACGCAGCAAGAACGTTGGATTGCTAAAATGGCTACAAAATGGACCTTTGGATGTCAAGCAGCTACGACAAGAAGAGCTCTGACGCTGGAAGAGCGGGTAAAAGTGATCAAAATGAAAGACGGAGGAAACAAAATAAAAGACATTATCCAAGAAATTGATGTAAGTGTAAGTGAATGCTGATTGTAAATTTTGCAATTTCTTTCCCTTTTTTTCTTTCGACACTGACTATATGATGTGTCAAATAAGTGTATGCTCATACTTATGCGCTATTGGAATTAAAATAAAGAGTACACATACGTTTGTGTGTGTGTTTTTCATCTGAGATCAAATTTGCTAGAGTGAAAAACCCCCTGTTGTGAAAAATTTCTTGCTGCAAACATGATTTCGTTGTAGAGGAGTTTCACTGTAGTTGGTGAATCTTCATTTCCTTTTGAACATTTCCATGACATCGGTTGCAACAGTGCGGATCGGTTCATGCGGCTCTTGAATGGCTCTGCTGCCTTCCCACCACACGCAGCCTGGCCCGAGCCTTCAATTCTTCAGTTTCCCCATTTCGATTTGCATGGACAGTGACTTTTTCCTCAGTCACTGCTGGAAAATGTTCATCTGCTGAAAATTTCAGCAACAGTTCTGCACAATCCCCTCAACTCAAAGGTCAAAACTCACCCATCTGTCACTCAAGCAATTCTGTTCGTCTGAGTTCTCTCAAGATCGAAATATGTCGCAATTAAGACCGATGGGTGATGGATGGACACAGAATGAAAGACAATCCTGTGAAGGAAAAATCACAGTTGCTTCATGTTTCTTGACATGGTGACAGATGGTTTCAACTCGATTGCGTTTTCAGGTCGAGTCTCGGGTGCTGCGCGATACTGTATCTGCTTTGCGTTGGCCCGATTTTTGTTTGACTGAATGTGGTCCTGCTTCGTTCCACTCTCTAGCACAACAATATCATTTATTTTTTCATTTATTTGTTTGTTTATTTTATCTCACCTTTATTTATCCAGACAGACTTAGCGTAAAGTATTCTTTGGCTGCAACGGCAGTGACTTACTGTATATCACGGAACATGACTTTTGCAACCTCATCTCAAACTACAGTTCCAAGGTCTCACCATTTCTACAGTGCAATGTTTCAGCAACAAATGAGCAATGTAGAAAAGCACATTTTCTTGGCTGCCAATGATTATGTATTTGCGTCTACAGTCAAGCGAGTGGAGATAAGTGCCATAATCTATTTTAAATTCAGCGCACAGACAGCGTGGGAAGAAATGGCGACTGAGAGAATGTTTGATGACGATAACAGTTATTGTTTCGTCGGGTTGATGAAATTATTGAACAAAAAAAATAAAAGTGTAACCACTGAAGTTAAGGTCAGGTCACAGACTGTTACTTTTGCTCAACTCTAAGTTTGTTTGAAGCTGTGCAAAGTGGACGCAAAGCACGAATTACCGGTTCCCTGCCTACATCATAAAATGTGTCAGTTTATTTATCCGTGAATTCTACTCTCCGTTCAAATTTGGCCCCTATAAATTCTGCTACTCAAATGCTACCCTTAAATCCCAAAGGGTCAGATTTGGCCCTAATCCTAAATTAGGATTAAAGCATTGAATATACGAAAAAAACATATATTTTGGTGTTCAGTGAACATATAGCGGTCATTTAATGTATAATTCATCATTTTCCGAAGAAGAAAAGGGTTCTTGGGTTCTCCAGGGTTAAAATCCTTACAAAAAGAAGATGAAGGGGTAACAGAGCGGGTACGGTCAACACTGAAATCACCTCAACGGGCCTACGTGTTAATGTAAAAGAAAAGAAGCATATAGACATTGATGCAAAGGAATATTAAAGGAGCTTAGAAAACCCATGGCTCACTCCGGGTTTTTTTTAAGAAGGAAAGAAGAATGGCAGGGAACAAGGAGGATTAAAAAAAGAATAATGAACATCTTCGTCTTCGTGCTGGCAGAGTGATACACTGCCTCAGCGTGAACCACAGTCAGATTGATATGAGCCAGCAACTTGGGTTTGAATGTAAATCACCCTTTAGTTTGAAAAGGACATTTTTGAATGGATGTGAATGTTTAAGACAGAATGCAGCAATGATGTTATAAAAATCTTCAGGAAAAAAAAAAAAATCAATCAAGCAACATTCTTATTCCACAGCTGTGCAAGAACGAGGAAACACAGCAATGTATTACCAGGGCAAATCAATTATAGCGTACCAGTAATATACCCTTGATATATGTACTCAGCTCATATATGACAAGAAAAAAAACAAGGTCTACATTTCTGCCAACTCAAGTCTTTCGACAGAACAATTGAGACAAGAAAGCTGATAAGGTAACTTTGCGGGTGCAAGGTTTACGATAATTCCATCTGATTTCAGATCACTCCTAATCTGCTTTTATATACCGGTAATTGCAGTAGAGGTTCCTTGAGAATGAAATTCCCCTTTGTGTTACCATTTTACATTTACGCTTCAATCAACGATAATTCCATCTGATTTCAGATCACTCCAAACCCTGGAGCGTTTCGCAGCCGAGTGTGAAGCGGTTGGGATGAAGATCAGCACCTCCAAATCTGAAACCATGGTCCTCAGTCGGAAAAGGGTGGAGTGCCCACTCCGGGTCGGGGAGGGGATCTTGCCCCAAGTGGAGGAGTTTAAGTATCTTGGGGTCTTGTTCACGAATGAGGGCAGGAGGGAGCGAGAGATCGACAGGCGGATCGGTGCAGCGTCTGCTGTAATGCGGACGTTGTATCGGTCCGTCGTGGTAAAGAAGGAGCTGAGCCAAAGGGCGAAGCTCTCAATTTACCGGTCGATCTACGTTCCAACCCTCATCTATGGTCACGAGCTGTGGGTCGTGACCGAAAGAACGAGATCCCGGATACAAGCGGCCGAAATGAGTTTTCTCCGCAGGGTGTCCGGCTCTCCCTTTGCGATAAGGTGAGAAGCTCGGTCATCCGGGAGGGGCTCAGAGTCGAGCCGCTTCTCCTCCACATCGAGAGGAGCCAGATGAGGTGGCTCGGGCATCTGATTAGGATGCCTCCTGAACGCCTCCCTGGTGAGGTGTTCCGGGCATGTCCCACTGGGAGGAGACCCCGAGGACGACCCAGGACACGCTGGAGAGACTATGTCACCCAGCTGGCCTGGGAACGCCTCGGGATCCCCCGGGAAGAGCTGGAAGAAGTGGCTGGGGAGAGGGAAGTCTGGGCTTCCCTGCTAAAGCTGCTGCCCCCGCGACCCGACCTCGGATAAGTGGTAGAAGATGGATGGATGGATGGATGGCTTCAATCAACCTCATTTCAACAAAAAAAAAGTCTCTTCTGAAGAAAATAAAAATTTTGTGTTTTGGGCCAGTTCTCGAAGACAAGGAGAGATTTAACAATAATCCAGGTTGACAAGAACGGAGGTTTTGTGATTGGAGGCTGGATAGAGAAATGTGATAATGCGTAAATGGAAGTATGCAAACCTTGTAATGTTTTTGACATGTGTTTTGACTCTTGAGGGGAGAGAGGGACAATGAAATTGTCCATGGAATGTGAAAAAACTGTTACAATTCGCCAAGGTGGATTTGGAACTGATGATCTCGCTTGAAACCAATATTTGGTATCTGCAATGCATGGTAATCAGCAAGTATAAATATACACCCCCGACCCCACCCCTCCTCCCACAGTCTAACTCCGATGTGGCCCGCAATGAAAACAGGTTTGACACGCCTGCATCAAGCGGTCCGAGGATTGCGTTGACAGTGGAGAAAAGAATTGCGTTGAACCGATTCCTGAATCTGATAAGCTTGTCATGTCAATCAGATTGTCACTGCATATGGCTGCTGTTGTGCCGAAACCTGGTAAATGTTATTTTATTTTTTTCACAAATCCATTCTCTTGGTCAGTCCACACATGTGGGCATTGTTTATTTAATTATTTTTGAATGAATTGCTGAGCAATTGAAAGTGTTGAAAATGGCTTCTCTCTTTGACGATGAAATGTTAATGGTTGAACAAATGCGACATTTTGGGAGTTTCCTGAAAACAGATCATTTCGGAGGGACAAGCATTTCAACCGGGTGTAGCAATATGTATTTACGGATGGTATGGTGCGTTATACGGATGTTCAAGCCAGTAGACTGGGGTAAGCCCCTTTTCAAACACATGCATGTTCGAATATGGCCCGAATATAAGACGGTGTTTTTTGCATTGAAATAAGTGGGGGTCGTCTTATATATTATAAGAAAAATAACAAATAGCGGTAAGAAGGAAAAGAGAAGAAAATAGTAGAAGAGATAACAGGAAATGGAGAAACGTAGTGACAATCTGGAGAAAAGTGGGTCGAAGATCGGCCAGGTTAACCGGCAGCTGAGTAGAAGTTATGATGTAATTTACATTTCAAAAACCAGAAGCCGTTCATTTACGAATGTGATTGCACTTTAGATTTGAATGAGGCAAAATAACATGCTTTTTTTCTCAAATATATTGTTATAATCATTTGTTTCAGATGGACTGTTATTATTTTCTGTATAAAAAAATTAATTTGGTGTTCAAAAAGTCTTTTTTCAAACTTGAGTCTTGATAAGAGGGTCTAAGAGGGCCGTTTTCTATTCAGGCCAATACGATACTCAAACGTGTCCTTAGGTATGACTGCGATTGTGATTGGCTGTTTTTGTGCCCTGCCATTGGCTGGCAACTATGACAGGGTGTACCTCGCCTCTGGCCTAGGCTCCAGCTCATCCACCAATGGATGGATGGCTGAATTCATGCGCAACACTTTCAACAGTAACGTTCGCACCGATGCCGGACAACACGACATTATTACCGCATGACGTGTGCAGGAAAATTTCTCGAACCCTTTTGAAGCCACTATTTTGTGACACGCTCAATAAATCCCGTGTGTTGTGAAATTTGTGATTCGAGAGTAGCTGGAAGTGATGTCAATGACCATCTGGCTTTCGTTACTCGGGAACAAAACATTAGGCAAAGTCCCCGATGCCCTCGTGTGAAGTTTGAGTTTGCGCTATGGGTGTCGACGGGACATTTTTTAAACATTTGCTCATAAACGCAATGTGGAAGGATCGACGTGCGTTTGCTTGTAAATGCTTGCGTCAAGGCATCTTAACATCGATATTCCGTGTTTTTGTAGCGTGCGAAACGTATCTGGTCATCGTCCGATTCAATCAGTCCGAATAGAGTTGAGTGTGTTGACGTGTAGTATAATATTCCCAGAGGGAGAAGACACATGTGCTGCCTCTCTTTATTGCTGCCAAACTCAGACCAGAGCATATGCATGGGTCAACCGGAATAAATCAGGCTTACAGACCAAAGCCTCGTGGCTTTACTTGAGGTGTACAGTCACTATGTTCGGGTGTATGCACCAGAGTAGTGAGGGCACCAAACATTGCCCAAGTGCAGCTGGTGCCGGAATGTGTGTGTAAATGTAAAGCCCTCCCAGCCAGAAATACGTAACAGTGTGAAATCCAAGATGGGTATTACATTTGAGAGGGGATGAGAAGCCGGATTGCGACTAGCTGCACAAGCGGCGCTTAGACAAGGCCTCTCAGGGAAGTAAATCCGACAGAAGTTGCCTTGTGTCACATTCCTAAACTCTCCTTCTGCAGAGGGCTGCAACCTGCACGTGTGGTCACCCAGGGGAAGCACCCGAGGCTCTTTCGGCAAGTGTGTCGTATAGTGTGCCGCAAACAAAAGGGATTCTATGCAATGGCGTTCTCTTGCATACAAAACCTCGTGTGCGGTACAGTATACTTTATGCTGTCGGAACACATGTCAAGGGGCAGTTGGCAACAACTACTAAAAGACTAACTACTGTTGTTATCAGCCTGTTGTGACGAGCAGCAAACATTTATAGTATGTTTAGACACAAAAAAAAATCATTACAAGGAAAATGTTTGCTGTTTTTCTAATGTTTGACATACTACACAAACAGGAACCATTTAATTCCTGTGCGCAACAACTGGCAGTAGTGTAATACGTATGCAAGGTCAGTACCGTCACTTCATAAAGAAACACTACTTCTGATGCTTTTTTTTCTTCTTCTTGTCCAGAGTTACGACAGCAACCGTACTTTATATTATTTGTGATCATTGCAATGTGCAAAGATTGCAAACGCTGTTAAAAAAAAGAAGATAGCAACTCCTTTGACTGTAAAATGTAAATTTGTTTCTACTTTTATTCTGAAATTGCCTTTTGATTGCTTATAAAGACATCAAGCTCAGAATGTATACACTCATAACGCTTTATTTCAATGAATTTGACACTAGATACCTGAAAGGATTTAAATGTTACAAGCACCACTAAACTTGAATCCAATGGTGAGGGCAAAACTAGTTTCTGGAAAGTCGAGTGAAACAAGTTTCACTCTTAGAAGTTACGACTGGGTGCATATGTCTCATTTAATCTCACTGACTACCTTTCTCACCAAAAGTCATGGTATTGAATCTTTACCAAGACTTGACAGATAGGAACCCCGAGTTTGGAGAACAGAGCATGTGAGCAATGGAGCTGAAACGCTACCAACTATCAACGTCTCTCTGACTCAGGTCGTTGACCTCATTGCAAGAAGCCTAAATGAACACTGAGCCTTCACCTCAACGCAAGACTGTTTTGGCTGTTATCTGCTCGTGCCATCTGCAAGCGGTTCAATCCCAACCAGTGAGGTCAGTCCAGTTCTCTTTGCACCTCCCACGGGAAACTGAGATTGCATTTGAACTGGACAAACATGAGCTAGCGTGTGCGCACACACACACATACACACAGAACTCTCCGGAGAACAGAGCAATCCTCTCAGCCCGCATCTGACACCATGTGTGATGTTGTCGGGTTTTAATAAGGCCGAACATGTTGTGTGTAAAAGCTGATGACCACTGATGTGACTTGCGGTAAAATACGAACAGGACAAATAGGTGCTCTCTCAACAAGCTTGTCATGTAAAGCAGCCATGCTTGTTCTTCCTTGGCACACTAATATGAGATTAGACTGGATTCTAAATGACACTGTGCTGCTTGGTAGGCCACTTCCTAATGAATCGTCTGCTTGCCTTCCGTTCACTGCAAAGCAATCCTTAATGACTAGGGTCGCGGGGGGTGCTGGAACCTATCGTCTGCTTGCCAGCCAATTCCACGTTCAGAGTGCCCAACGAGCCTGCCCCCCACCCCCCACCCTCCAAAAACACAAAAGAAGATGCAAAGCAATCCTTTTAATCATACATCTCCTTTTTTTTGCCACTGCTATCAATATGATATATTTGGACATTTTTGCTGCTGCGTGGATAATCAGCTTAATGAACAATTCATCAATCGGTTTAAAGCACACAGCCAAATTCTGTGTGGGGCAGGTTGCCGCCACCCGCCCACCCCCCATTCAACCAAAAAGCTGCTCGTGCTCGAATTGGTTGGTCGAAGACATTACACACCACTATGATGCAGTGTGACTCATCCTCCCCGAGAGAGGTTTGCGTCTCAGAGCAGGACATCACCCAGACCAGGTCCCTGAGGCCAGACGAGACAGAATGACTGAGCCAGCACAGTGGAGAATCTCTGCCAAGTACATCTTAGCATTGCTGTACAATCGTAAATCCACAAACTCCTTTTCTGCAATTTAAAGTGAAACTGACACTTTGAGCTGATGTATCAACTTCTACAGTATTTAGCTAACACCAACCTCGAAATAGAACACACAACTAGTGAGACGAGAGCTCCTAAAATGCCAGTCAACACGCACACAGCTAAATTTGTCGCATTGACTCCTGTTTTGATTTGCAACAATGCTTTGACTTCAATTCCATGCTCGGCTGCAGTGACCAACACCTCGTCCATCTGACTGATTTATAGTGCTCAAACTAAGCCCAGTGACTTCTGGGCTTGCTCAAAAGAAAATAGGATTTGATATTCAGAATTGCAGTCTAAAATGCGCAACCCTGAGCAATCATATAGGATGCCATAAGGATCAGAGCATGGGCTGAAAAGATGAAAAGATTGAGGCCACTGTTAGATTGAATATAGATTTAGGACTGGAATTGGGCCACTTCAGCAGTTCAATGAAAAACGTATTTATGACTTATTTCACTACTGCACAAAACTGATATCCAAATGGATGTTACTTATTGAGATGACTCTGTAGCTGTGCCAAGTCTGACAAATGCCATCTGTGTTGTCATTTGTTCAGTGTAACGTGATCCTTTTCATGTGTTTATCCTACAATAGTATTCATTGGAAAACAACAAGTATCAATTTTAAGAGCATCGAAACAAACAAGGAACGCCGTCCTCTTGAAGTGAACCCGAACAAACAACCACCAAGAAACAAAGACTCCAATTTGGAGTTATTAAAATTTACAGGAGCATTTTTATGATTGACTCTTCCGGAACCAACAAGAGATTTTTCGAAGACTAATCCATTGGAGTATGAAGAAGAAGTGAAAGATCACGGTTGACAACTTTTAATGTTCGCTACCCCGCTTGTCTCCAAATTGCTTGCAAACTTTATTTTGATTGAATTGACCATCCAATAAATTCCCCGACAAAGCGCAGCCCTTTGGCATGCAATCTGAAATCCACACTCATGGATTGTCAATCTGGTTTTAGTCTTCACAAGTGATTACTGTTACTGTCAAAATGTGGTGATTTATTACACTGCAACAACTTTAAAGCCACTAAATATGAAAACCCAGTAATGACATTTTTAGAGGATTAAACCAGAGAATTTTTATTAATTTAGAAAATCTTGAGCCTCTCCGCTTGGAAATTATTGAATTGCACGGATTTAACATGTATTAACCTCATCTCCCGTGACTGCGCTACACCCATGTGTCAGCCAAACAGGCTGAAGCGACAAATTTGCAGAAAGATAAAATGTCCTTCCCTTGGAGCTCAAAACCACTCCTATTCCTCGTCTAGCGTTCCTTTCCTCACTTGTTCCCCTTAATCCATCTTGATTCCTGAAGTGGAGGCAGGTGCTTTCGCGTCCCCGAAACCCGTCTTTCCCACCTCCTCAAAACACTTCAACCTCCTCCCCCTAACTCATTAGAGGCCCCGTTCACATCTTCAGGGTTTTTAATTGCATATTCTCAAACAGTAACACCCCCCCCCCCCCCTTCCCATCTTGGAAGCTTGTCTCTCACACAAGCACACAGACTCACCGCAATAAGCATATGCAAACATATGTATGCACTAACGTGCGCGAGCACACCTCAGTATCGCGGATCTTGTGCACGTGCATTTACAGAGCTGGAGAGAAGAAAAGGAGGGTGTGGATGGAGTCTCATAGGAGATTGGAGTACAGCATTTTAGCGATGATGCCTTAGTTCTCCTCTATTAGACAAGCCACGGTGAAATATGTGACTGGATCTTTTGCAAGCTTTCCAGAGCCACGGAAAAAAAAAATGCAGTCTGCTCTGTCTTCAATCATGACCCAGCAGTACGAGGTTCAGCATCCTACACGCTTGCAGAGGAAACAAAGAGACCCATTGATGTCGTGAGTGGCAACAAGACAAAACAATGATTCTTTCAAGCCACAGAGGCGGGCAGCACTGGGCAGGGTCGCCCCAGTGTTCTATGGGAACATAGAAACAAAGAGGAGTCCGGACTGAGAGTTGGGGGGTGCGGTCAATAAATTTGCTTGACCTGCTGTCAATGGAGGCTCTGTAGCTCCAGCAGACAGCAGATTACAGGCACTGGATAGCATGAGTGCGCATACATGAGTGGGAGCATTCACGGCAACATTGTTGACATAAGTGATATTGCGGCAAGTGTTTATTTATTTAAAAAGGGGACTGGCCATCAGTATGTATCGTATTGGCCCGAATATAAGGCAGTGTTTTTTGCATTGAAATAAGACTGAAAAAGTGGGGGTCGTCTTATATTCGGGGTCTAGACATTATACCCATTCACGACGCTAGATGGCACCAGATATCATTGAAGCGAATGCTAAACTTGACTCCCCAGGCCAAAGTGAACCCCTGTCACGAAGAATACAAATAAAAATAACGGTAGCACGAAGAAGAAAAATGAAAAATGCGGACACCCGCAGCGGCTCCTCTCGTTTTATGTTGAGGGGGAAGAAATTTCATCTGTGCTGTATGTTACACATACGTACAGCACATTTGACAATAAAGTTGTATTCAATTAAAAAAATAGCGGTAAGAAAGAAAAGAGAAGAAAATAATACGAGAAAATGGAGAAAAGTAGCGACAATCTGGAGAAAAGTGGGTCGAAGATCGGCCAGGTTAACCGGCAGCTTAGGAGAAGTTATGATGTAATTTGCATTTCAAAAACCAGAAGCCATTCTTTTACGAATGTGATTGCACTTTAGTTTAGTTTTTTTTTGTAATTATTTTCTGTATAAAAATGTATTTGGTGTTCAAAAAGTCTTTTTTCAAACTTGAGTCTTGAAAAAGAGGGGTCGTCTTCTAATCAGGGCCGGCTTATGTTCGGGCCAATAAGGTACTTTCACAACTTCAGCCAATTCACACACCACGGCCGATCATTTAGCCGATTTAAGCCTGTTGCCAGGGGGTGCAAAAAAATGTAGGTTATGGTCTTAAATCTATCGATTGCTGACGCTAACCTCACACTGGAGCAAAGTATTCAGGATACCCCCGAACACATAACAAAGCAGCCATTTTCTCTGAAAATCTGTAGACTGACTAGCGAGCCCCACCTCCAGGCCTGGCTCCACATTTTTCCTTCATATTCTTGAAGCATGTTTTGACTGATGTGACATACTCCAGAGCAACTTAAAGTCCAACTTAAATTGATTTTATGTCGAGGGTTCGTGGAAAAAAGCCATTGTCTGTCGATTGGTGTGTTTGCCAGTCCCTTTTTGCGTCTAGCAAAGCAATCTATCGACATTTGCCTGACACAGTTAACAAATAAGAAATACTAGCTTGTTTTGATGGTGCTAATACCCTTCCTGAGGGCTTTATTATTGTTTTTCCTCTTCATCCTTGGATGATTATACAGTATAAATATGTAATGTAATTTCTTTATTTGCTGTCTGCGCCAATTTGTGAGCACAAGGAGTTAATCTACTTGGCTTTTAAAAAAAACAAACAAATATGCTGTCGTCATGAACAGATTCATTAAAATCAGTTTATGAAACTGACTTTTCGAGACAATTAGACGCCCTAGGCAAACGAGGATCCGGTAAACAGTTTATGAAAAGGTGTTGACTTGCGAGCCGCAGGCCTGCTTCTTCCTTTATTACAAGGATTCCATTCAATGCCCCCGATAATCGGGTCCATGCCATCTGCTTTATTTCAATACGGTGCCGACAGTTCTGTGAATTGTGCTCTAATTAAATTGTGGCGCAATGTCAAGGGTCTGATCCGCTTATCAAGGTGCCGAGGTCTTTTTGTCCACGTAACCACGGTGAGCTGGAGATAGTGAACCAGACCTTAAACCACATGCGGATATTATTCACCTTAATTTTTCCTTAATTTTGTGTGTGGTTCGAATCCATCTTGCAGAGTTACATTTAGACTTTTTTGTGTTATGTTAAGGTGGTTAGCGCGTCAACCTCACAGTGCAGAGGTACCGGGTTCAATTCCAGCCCCTGGCCTACGTGGGTTTTTTCCGGGTACTCCGGTTTCCTCCCACATTCCAAAAACATGCATGGCAGGCTGATTGCACACTCCAAATTGTCCCTGTGAACGTGGATGGTTGTTCGTCTCTCTGTGCCTGTGATTGGTTGGCAACCCAGGGTGTCCCCCGCCTACTGCCCGAATAATAAGAATAAGAATAAGTGTCCCGCACCAGTCTTCAGCAGCTACTGCATGCACAAAGACAGCTGAGATAGGCTTGGGATAGCGGAATGTTGGATAAGCGGATCGTAAAATGAATGAATGTTATGTTAATGGCTTGTCATTCAAATTTATTCAAGATTTTATGACTGATCAAGCATTGTTTGTGAGCTGCGCTGCTATGTTAGTGACTGCAGACTTGAGGAGAATAATTTGATTTTTGAAGTGCTAATTATGGTACTAATTATGTCCTTTGTAATGAACATATTATTCCCTGATAAAATGAGTAACATGTAAAAAATAGGGCTCCGTCTTAATAAAGTGCATAGCTCCCATGGACTGGCCTGGTGGATGAGGATGCTCTGAGAATTCGGTGGCTACAAGATAAAGTTCATGCACCCTAATGCTCCAACCAAGAACTTCAACCTAGAGATGACTGCTATTGGATTCCTGATTCAAGTGTTCACGGTGCGATAAGCGCTCATGTCTTGTAAACATCTTCATCAAGAAACGACAGGCTTTCCTATAATGATCTGGCCAGGATTTCTAACCACCGTCAGCTGCTTGGACACTGTGTATATAAATATATGGCAGGACATTGAACTGCATAATTGTGACTCCAAATGGACTATAAACATGTCATAGACGTTTGACCTTATTATCACCTGCAGTGGATCCAATTTATTATCACTCCACCCTCCCCGAGGGCCCAGTCCCATTATGGCCATTCACCCCTGAATGTAATCTGGTTTCATCCAGCACGTGGGTGCTTTTCAGCCCAGCTTTACTCGTAATTAACACAATTATGTAAGCATATGCATGCAGGAGATGGCCAATAGCAAACAAGCATTTTACCAACAGCATTTTCTCCCAGTTGGTTGAAGAAGGATAATTAGTTCTCCGGCCCACAGCTTCACGTCAGAGAACCATTCACTTAACAGCCTTACCGTATACAGAAAATCCACTCTGAGGCAGTCATTAGGGCACGGGGTGTGGTGGGAGTACATCCCGGCTGGACCAAAATAGAGCTCCGCTCTCCTCTAATCCCAGATGAACAGGTACTTCTATTTCAAGGACCAAATCCTCTCCAATCCACCCACTACAATCCCAGTGCTTTCTCTCCTCTTCCAACATCATTGTGTACGCATTTTTTTTTTCCACAAAGTGAGACACAAAAGCGCTGCATCTTGTAAAATCAGTGAGGAACGTCAACAGAGAGACAGATCACGTTCACAGGCTTGCTCACTTCAATTTTCGGGGCAAAAAAAAACAAAAAACAGTTTAAATGTTTACACTACAAATTCCTATTTTCATCTTAGCCAAAGCAATTTTGCATTGGTCACAATGATTATGGTGCATGCAGCCATGTAGGGAAAGTAACTAAATTTCACATACTGCCCCCAAACTCTGGAACTCACTTCCACCCAACATCCGTAATATCGATTCTCTTCCCACATTCAAATTCCATCTCAAAACCCACCTATTCAAACTTGCATGTTCAACTTAATTCCATCTCTTCTTTTATTTATAATTCTATCTGTGGTTTTATTGTTTTGCTCTGGATTGTAAAGTGTCCTTGAGTGTTGTGAAAGGCGCTTATAAATAAAATGTATTATTATTATTACTGATGACACACTGTCAGGAGAAACACCACCAGTTACATCAGGGGTAGGGAACTCCAGTTCCTCGAAAGTCATATCTTGCCCTGTTTAAGGTTCCTCCTTACTTCAACGCACCAGAGCCAAACGATCGACTCATCAGCAAGCTCTGTAGAAGCCCGAAATGATCACGATCGTGTGAATCAGGTGTGTTGTAGTAGGGAGAGCTCTCAGACAGGCAGGATATAGCTCTCGAGGAACCGGAGTTTCCTATCCCTGAGTTAAATGAATGTTACAGAATGAATGGCCAGTGGAAGTTGGGCCAAGAGGTGGGACAAGGTCACATATGTGTGTCATGTTCTGTCTGTTTTGTTTTGAGTTCCAGCTGAGCGCTGGCCGTTTCCCTTTAGCTTCGCATCGGAATCAAGATAGGACTAAAGGACTCTCCTGCCGACAACTGACTGTCGGATAATTCACCTTAGTCAAGCTATTGTTCATGTGCAATTTTCGAGACGTTCTTGATCTTGCTCTGTTTTTCTCGTTCCTCGTTTATTGCTCTCCGTTTTCCAGTATGTAGTGTTTTTGGTATGTTATTCTCGGTTTGTATTTGTCATGATTTGTGAAATTTCTGTTCTCCCTGTGCCTGCGTGGGTTTTTTGCGGGTACTTCAGTTTCCTCCCACATTCCAAAAACATGCATGGCAGGTTAGAGGAACACTCGAAATTGTACCTAGGTGTGACTGTGAGCACGAATGATTGTATGTCTACGTGCGTGCTGCGATTGGCTGGCAAACAGTTGAGGGTATAACCCGCCTACTGCCTGGCGACAGCTGGGATAGGCTCCAGCACACCCTGCGACCCAAACCAGTTCGTGGACATGACTGGCTTCACAAAGATGACAATGCTCAGTTTGAATTTGTTTTCACAGTGCAGTTGAACTTTGCAGTGGTGTACTTTGCACTGTACTGTGTGATTTTGAGAGCTGGTTCTAATATCAACAACTCTCAATATGATAAAGTGCAGCTACAAAATAATAATGCATTTTTACCTGCCCCAATGACAGTGTCAATCAAAACATTTGTTGGTATCGCTCTCATAATAGTCATATAATGATGTTTGCCTCATTTACAGAGTCATTTATGACAAAAGTGCTTTCTCAATTGCCAATTCTGGTGATCGGCAGCAGCCTATAAACACAGTTTTCTTAAAAGAAGCAGCCAACTCTGAACTCTGTTCAACAGATCTCCCTCCCCCCTCCCCAAGCCAACAAACCAATTTGTCTCATTTCCAGTACCACCAAGTTTCTCCAGTCATCCTGACAGAACAGCCCGAGGCACTGTTTGGAGACCATCCCAAGAACCAGTGGGGTATAGATTTAGCGTGGATGCGGAAAGGATAATCACGCTTCTCCTATCATGTTATAAATGTGTGGATGTGTCAGGAGGGGGAGGTAGACATACTATGAATTCTATTGGAGCAGTCCAAATGCTGTGAAAGTGGGAATAAGGTTGACAGAGCCCTGCGGCTCATCGGACAACCGTGCTATTCACATAAGCACAATCCTAACCTTTTTGGATAGGAATTTTGTGCTGTGGCTTTTGTTGAAGCCACAATACGATGTCTGCAACAGACCAGAATCATTCAAAAAGGATAAAAAGGCCAGAGATGCTTGAGTATTAGATGCTCCAAGCTCACGAAAAAAAAAGCCGCTGTTAACTTTCTGTAGCCTAGCTTGATCAGTTCACCATGAAGAGGAGACGAGGTCAAGACCTGGATTTAGCAGGCGTTGATGCTGCTTTATGTGCTACGATAGCTATTTTTTCTGTATTGTCCCATCTATCCCATCTATCTATCCATGTTCTACCTCTTATTGGTTGCGGTCCTGAACTGGATGCCAGCCAATAACGGGGCAAATATACTTTTGTAGCTAAGAGCCATTCACACACCCTCCTTATAAAAGTAATGTACAAAGTAAGTCAAGCTTAAAATGACTAAATTACTCCCTTTGGACAAAAGGTACGAGGCTGTGAGAACGACAGGACAGATCAGGAAACATAGTGGAAATCAGCAAGTTGAATTTATGTAAAATGCAAAATACCACATGAATTCGAAAGATAGCTGAAAGTTGAGAAAAAGTCTAATAATGTTCAAAAATCCCTCTCTCTAAATATGTTACTTAATATTCTTGCTCGGAACGTATTTGTGGCACATGTAACATGCAGTTACAGAAGGGATACAACAGCCTAAAGGTGAGTCAATGTATTAAACAACGCGTTTCACCTCTTAGGGCTTCATCAGGCTACGAACCTGAAATGAGTCATGTTTACTAAATTAGCTCACCTTGAAACTGTATGCAGTGGAACCCTTCTTATTTAAGGATTCTCCCCGCTTGACTCCGCCGGCACCATTTGAGGCTATCTCTGAGTTGAGCGGGGCCATCTCCCATGAACATTAGCAACAGGCTGTTTGCTTTACCCAATGTTTTTTTATTTCTTTATTCATTTATTTCGTTTGTTTGGGACCAACGTCGGTTCACAGAAACTGCATTAACACTTCACGTCAGTCATTTCTCTGCCACAGATACTTACAAAACCATCCACAACAATTTGTTATGACACACACAATTTCATCTCTTTTGCAATGAATTTATTCAGACGGTTTCCACCAACTAAGGCCCAGCTGATTTTACTGCATAACCCGCAGTCTTCTTTGCCTCCAAATCTTCCAAAGAACATTCCTCTTCCTCCACCAGCATTGCTATTCAACTTACGGTGGAAATGCATCTAAGAGGCATTCAAAGGTATCAGCTAAGTAATTGCTTGCAACGTGTGTATTATGATGTAGCCAGACACAGAAGCAAATGTAAGCAAGTGCACCAAGTTCAAGCTCTGTTACACCTCAAAGCCTTTAAAGCTGTGCAGAAACCAATCCAAAGCAAGTTTTTCACTGTCAAGTTACCCCTTGTTCGTGAGACTTCCCCACTCACAGATGCCAAGATGTAAATGTACAGCTGGATTCCATTCCAATGAGCAGACGTTTGAATTTATTTTTATTTTATAAAGATATGTTTTAGCTCTTGGGACCAAAAATGGACCCTTACTGTTTTACAGGGGCCGTGAAGCCAATTGGTTCTCAGAGTCCAGCAATTTGAATTAGTTTGCATCTTGCCAGTGGGTCTGGTGTCTGGGGTCTTACTTCCTTCCACAGCACTTTTTGGCCACTTCTCTTTTTTTGCACCACGACGTGCAGATCTTCCTCATCTGCCATGTAGCCAAGTCCAAGTGCGTTTGTTGTCATCATCTCAGGGGCGCAGCCAAACATTTTTCAGCGGGGTGGCCATGGTGACACAACACCTCGGTGAGGGGGGTGGCCAGGGGTGGCCATCCATGCATCTGTCATTCTTTGTGATAAACAATTACTCCTCTGCCATGTTGTTTGATTGCTATTGTGTGAAAGTGATGATTTTGATTGATGTTTACTGTAAGAATTAAATGTTCTTCAACTTTACTTAAAAAAAATGCATTCATGTAAAAATGGCAGAAAAATCACAGATTGTCCAAATTTTCCCCAAGGTGAGTGGGTGGCCACAGAGAGATGAGGGGTGGTCAGGTCAGTGGATCTCCTTTAGACGGCTTCTTTGCATTTCCATTTTTCCATTTCATGGACATGAGCAGAGTAGGTGGCTTTCCAACTGTGGCTCTTAGGCTGGATGATTCTCCGTTCAGAGGAATGTTGCCTCTAGTGCAATCCGGTTGTTCGGAAAAATGAAAGGGTCATCTAGCCATGGGTATAACTTGCATTCCGGTGGGGGCTCTTGATGTGTTCAGCAGCATCAGCAAGCCAGACCTCCAACATCAGACAACTCTTCAACTTGTGGTGGCGCTTTTTACTGAGGCCACTCAACCGGTGCCTCACATTTGGGATAACAGAGCGCTGACCACTGAGCTAAAAGTCTGCTCAAAACGTTATTAGGGGGCACAGGAAATTGAGGTTTTCCAAACTCAAACCGGCATCCGTTACACATCCCGGTAACTCAAAATATTTTCGTCAATGGCAGGAGCGGGTATGGTTAGGATGGACATTTCAGGAATACACGGCCCCTCTATCCCTGCACAAGGACCCTTCAACATGCGCATTCATCTATGATTGATGAATGACGTACATGAACCTCATTTTTAC
Source organism: Hippocampus abdominalis (assembly GCA_018466805.1). NCBI lineage: Eukaryota > Metazoa > Chordata > Actinopteri > Syngnathiformes > Syngnathidae > Hippocampus > Hippocampus abdominalis. The sequence continues at coordinate 18,871,168 of CM031698.1, read as the reverse complement.
AAATATTACAACACAGAAGATCGAGAAGTATTCAAAGCCTCAGCTGAATATTGTGTTGCTGCAGTATTGGCAAGTATTTTTGAAAATGATGCTTCAAGCTTGGAACAAGCTACAGTACATGCAGCTGAATGGGGAATGTCGGTGCACAGCCAGTTTTCAGATCTCCGGAGGGATGATCAATCAGCTTCAAGTCTGGGCTGAGGCTGGGCTACTCAAGGACGTTTACAGAAGTCACTCCTTTGATATGTTGGCTGTGTGTTGAGGGTGGCTGTCCTGCTGAAAGATGGACTGTGACCCTGGTCCGATGACAAGAGCAGTCTGGAGCAGGTTTTAATCTACCATGTCTCTGCACTTTGCTGCATTCATCTCTCCCTCCGTCTTGATTCATCTCCCATTTCCTCACGCTAAAAAAATTACAACAGCATGATGTTTCCATCACCAGACTTCAGTGTTGTGATTGTATTGGCCTTTTTTCCCCCTCTTTGTTTTCTCTTTTCTTTTTTACATGATGTCCGGCACTCACTCAAAAGGGTTTGATCTTTGTCTCATGAGACCAGAGAATTTTGTGACTCCTGGTCTCAGTTTTCTCCGGGCACTCAGGTTTACTCCCACATTCCAAAAACATGCACTGCACCCTAATTTGTCCCAGGTGGGATTGCGTGTGTGAATGGCTGTTCGCCCTTGTGGGCCCTACGATTGGCTGGCAACCAGTTCAGGGTTTGACCCGCCTACTGTCCGTAGACAGCTGGGATGGGTTACAGCGCGCCCGCGACCCTCGTGTGGATCAAGTGGATCTGAAAATGGATGGATGTGGTGTGTACAATTTTGAGGGAAAAAAAATAAACGTAATCCCCTTTGGGATACGATGACTACATCGTAAAATGTAGAAAAAAAGGACAGCTGTTAACATTATGTGTTCTCAATGCACTATAATGTGGTTCTTTTTATGGAAACCTCTAGCATATGCTCCTAAAATTATGCCATGAAATAACTTAAATTAAATAAATAAACAAAATCATGGGGATGAGAAAGGGCGGCCCGGTAGTCCAGTGGTTAGCACGTCGGCTTCACAGTGCAGAGGTACCGGGTTCGATCCCAGCTCCGGCCTCCCTGTGTGGAGTTTGCATGTTCTCCCCGGGCTTGCGTGGGTTTTCTCCGGGTGCTCCGGTTTCCTCCCACATTCCAAAAACATGCATGGCAGGCTCGTTGGGCACTCTAAATTGTCCCTAGGTATGAGTGTGAGCGTGGATGATTGTTCGTCTCTGTGTGCCCTGCGATTGGTTGGCAACCAATTCAGGGTGTCCCCCGCCTACTGCCCGAAGACTGCTGGGATAGGCTCCAGCACCCCCCGTGACCCTAGTGAGGATGAAGCGGTTCGGAAAATGAATGAATGAATGAATGGGGATGAGAAAGCAAAATGCTTTGACAAGAAAGAAAAAAAAAAGTTCCATATCTGACCACCTTCCATTGAACAACAAAATACAAAATGTAACCTACATTTTCCCTCTAGGAAGCATCAATTACTGTCCAATTCCCTCCAGACACTGAAACTTTACTATATTAAAGTGTTTGTGTGTGTGTGTGTGTGTGTGTGTGTGTGTGTGTGTGTGTGTGTGTGTGTGTGTGTGTGTGTGTGTGTGTGTGTGTGTGTGTAGTCGTGAGGCTCTTCACAAGTGGCTCTGTGTTCAGGAGAGAAAATGTCACAGGATGGGACGCCTTTGAAGCAAACTATTCTTGATCAGTTTGTATCCACCAGGCTGGGCTATAAATAACCTCTTGGCCAAAAAAAGACTTAATAGGAGGACAATTTATCTTCGTGACTGCCAATGTTCAGCACTTTTTTGACAGTTGCTGGCGGTGCGGGCGAGAGGCTCAATCTGTCTGCGGTGCTAATTGTTCCTCTTTCAGCCTCTGGCTCTTGTTTAATCTCTGAGCCATTAATCATAAAGAGAGAGCTGTGCAAAGCCCTCAAATCACCTATATGTGACATGACATTTGTAGCTCAATAAATCTGATCAGACAAGAGCTTATTTTGATCTGTGGGTGCTCAAGTTCCACCAGCAGAGTGCTCCTCAGTGTAGCACCTCCCTCACTTCACACTAACAAGCATGCAGGCGTTACTGTTACTGTAAACATCCATGTGAATGATGGCTCTTATAGAGAGGACTGCAAACACAGAGAGGCCGAGTGTCTTTCACTAGGCAACAAGTCTCTTTTTCATTCCGCATAACCTCCCGGGAGTCTGGATTATCCCCTTACCCGAGTTGCTCTTGCGCCAGGAAGAAAATGAACGGTTCATACGTCTGAACGTTTTACCTACACGCATATTGGACGGGAAAGAAGGAAAGCAGATGTCAGGGCTCAGCCGGCTCGCCCCTCCCTCGCTTCAATGAATGAATGGAGGTACTATTGAGCCACAGTGGAAAATATGACAAGCCAGCTAGCAGGTAAGAAGAAAGAGGACAGGCATAAAAAAAAATAAAAAAAAAGGGGGAGGGATGTGGAGCTCAAAGCACTTCTATGTCCTTGTAAATGTTAAACGACTGTATCATAGTATTTTCACCTCCATAGGATATAGCTGGTCTTAAAACTGACAAAGTGCACTATCAGAGCAGGTGACGAGAAGTAGATTCAGCCGTAAGCCTTGCTGGATTTGTTTATTTATTTTTAAATTTACTGTCTTTAAGGACTGATGAGGCCCTCCGGCACATTTTCATGAAGAGGTTCTTTGACTACTAACCACTTTGCATTGAATTGGCCTAAAGTAGTCTGATTTAGAAAAAGAGAAAAAAACAACTTCTAATACTTTACACTGTAAAAGGAATCAGTGGTTCCTTTTTCCTATTAGAAGATTATTATCACTTGAATGTAACTCATCAACCAATGGCGGCGCTGAGTCAAACATATACAGCAGTGATAATGGTTGCACCACAAATCATTCAAGTGCAAATGACAACATGACAGTATAATTTTTTTTTTGCAGAAGATAGTAATATGACAGCTATACATACGGATCTGCATCATCTCTCATTTACAGTTTGTTGTCATATTCAGTTAAAGTAGTCTGAGTTTAAACTTACTGTGGTTACTGTATGCACACAAAAATAGTAACTACAGTCAAACCTCGGTTTTCGAACGTCTCGGTTCTCGACCAATTCGGTTTTCGACCCAAAATTTTGAGTTTTTTATGCCAAGGATGACGAACAAATTTCGGTTCTCGAACAAACTGAGCGCACTTCAATGCACCATTTGACTCCTCTCACCTTCCTTACACGAGGAAGTGACGCTTCCTCGGGTCGACGAGGAAGTGACGCTTCCTCGGTTCGACGAGGAAGTGACACTTCCTCGTGTTGCTTTCCATTGTGAGCAGACGTGTTCATTAAACATTTTTATTTTGAAAAGAGCGTGGTTTCGGTTTTCGAACAATTTCGGTTTCGAACAGCCTTCTGCAACGGATTATGGACGAAAACCGTGGTTTAACTGTACTGTACAATCTGTATATAACTTTATGATTTCATTCCGTTTGGTCATATGGACACATTCAAATCACAACACATGGCTCCATGTAAACCCGGCTAATGTATCCATATCCAGTTCGTTCACAACATCAAAAAGCACCAGAAAACATCATGATGTCAATTGAAGCTTCAGTGGAGAAGCACAAATGCCAGGAGAGATGCTTTGAGTAGTTCTTTCTCCTCATTCAACTATCTGAAAAGGACCATCATGTGGAAGTCCACCTGGATGAAAGCCAAATGCCACGTTGGAAGAGTGACGGTCACTTCTAAAAACTTGACATTTTGTCAGAACGAAAGGAACATGTCAGGCAATCGTGCGGGATCGATTGCCCCGAAAATTACAATTATATCTGTAATAATAATAATAATAATAATAAATTTTATTTGTGGGCGCCTTTCTCAGAACTCAAGGACACCTTACAACAAGCAGTTAAAAAACACAAATACAATGTTAAAAACAACATCAAATGGAATAAATAAAATAAAACAAAATAGAGACAATAGATTTATGGTCGGAGTGAATAAGCTTTTGTGAACAGATGTGTTTTGAGGCTGGATTTGAAATGATTTAATGAGTCTGTGTGACGAAGGTCAGCGTGGAGTGTGTTCCAGAGCTGGGGAGCAGAGCGACTGAAGGCACTGTTTCCCATGGTGACGAGGCGAGCAGGGGGGACAGTGAGGAGGAGAGAGGAGGAAGAGCGAAGAGAGCGGACAGGTGTAGGGATATGGATGAGGTCAGACAGGTATGGAGGGGCAAGGTTATGGATGGCTTTGAATGTGAGGAGCAGGATTTTATATTGAATGCGGTGTATAATGGGGAGCCAGTGGAGATGTTGGAGGACAGGTGTAATATGGTTTATGGATGGTGTGAGCGTGATAATGCGAGCGGCTGAATTTTGGACCAGCTGAAGCTTATGGAGGGTTTTCTGAGGGAGACCGAGCAGGAGGGAGTTACAATAATCAAGTCGGGAGGTGACGAGGGTGTGAACAAGTATAGCAGTAGAGTGAGGGGTGAGAGAAGAGCGGAGCCGGTGAATGTTTCTCAGATGATAATATGCAGAACGAGTGATATTGTTGATATGTGAGGTGAAGGAGAGGGTGCTATCAAGGATGACACCCAGACTCTTGACCTGAGGGGAGGGGGAGATGGAGGAGCTGTCAAAGGGAATGGAGAAATTGTTTATTTTGTTTAGGGTGGATTTAGTGCCAACGAGGAGGAGTTCAGTTTTATTGCTGTTCAGTTTGAGGTGAACCATGACTTTAATTCCTGCAGACAGTTGGTTAGGGAGGATGGTGGAAGTATGGTGTTTGGTTTGGTACAGATGTAGAGCTGGGTGTCATCCGCGTAGCAATGAAAGTGAATGTGATGTTTCCTGAAGATATTACCAAGGGGGAGAAGATAGATTAGAAACAGCAAGGGGCCAAGAGCAGAACCCTGAGGAACACCTGAAGTGAGAGGAGAAGGGTGAGATCCAAAACATTTGAGCTGGATATACTGGGTGCGGTCAGAAAGATAGGAACGGAACCAGGAGAGGGGGGTGCTGGTGATGCCAATGGAGGAGAGTCTGTCAAGGAGGATGGAGTGAGAGATGGTGTCAAAGGCTGCACTAAGGTCAAGCAGAAGGAGAATGGCAAGTGAACCGGAATCAGCAGAGAGAAGAAGGTCATTGGATATTTTGAGGAGGGCAGTTTCAGTACTATGGAGGGGACGGAAGCCAGATTGAAATTTTCCGCAGAGGTTATTGGAGGAGAGATGGGTGTGAAGTTGGGCAGCCACTGTTTTTTCTAGAAGTTTGGAAATGAAGGGGAGGTTTGATATGGGACGGAAGTTGTTCAGGTCGGAGGGATCAGAGCCAGGTTTCTTTAGAATGGGAGTGACAGCAGCAGTTTTGAGATGGGAGGGTACATTGCCGGTAGAGAGGGAAGTTTGAATAATGTTCGTGATGAGAGGTGAGAGGGCCGGGATAGAGGCTTTGACTAGAACAGTCGGGAGAGGGTCAAGTTGACAAGTGGGGGTTTTGGACTTCTGAATTAAAATGGAAATTTGGTGGACAGATGGAGAAGTGAAAGCAGAGAACAGCTGGGTAGGAGCCGGGGAGAATGAAGGAGGGTTGGGAGCAGATGAGGGGGTGAGTTGCTGGTGGATACGTTGAATTTTGGACGTAAAAAATTAGGCCAGAGTATTACAGAAATCGGTAGAATAGAGATGTGATGGAAGAGTGTCAGCAGGTTTAGTGAGTTTAGAAATGAGTGAAAAGAGTGTTTTGGGGTTACCTTCATTGGAACTGATTAAACAAGAGTAGTAGGTTGATTTGGCTTCGGAAATTGAGTCCTTGTAATGGAGGAAGTGGGTAGTGTACATTTCTTTATGAATTGCGAGTCCAGTTTTCCTGTATAATCTTTCGAGTTGACGGCCTTTTGATTTAAGTTGTCTGAGGGTAGGGGTAAACCAGGGTGCTGTTTGGTTGAAGGAGACAGTTCGGGTTTTGAGTGGGGCCAGGGTATTGAGAATGTTATGGAGGTTTGAATTGTAGTGTGTCAAAAACTCATCTGTTGTAGAAAGACAGTCAGTACTGGGGAGATTGTTGATAAGTGATACTAAATTGTCCGGATTAATGTCCTTGATTTTACGGGAATGTATAATGCGTTGTGGGTTGGATTTGAAAAAGGGCAGGTTAACATTGAATGAAAGCAGTAGATGATCTGTGTATGGGAGGAGATCGGTTTTACAGTTTGTTGGTGATAGTCCTAGGCAGCAGATTAAGTCCAGAATATGTCCTTTACTGTGTGTGGGAAAGTTGACAAACTGTTGAAAACCAAAACTGTCCAGACAGGAAGTAAAGTCTTTGGTGAGTGAGTTATTGATATTGTCCATGTGGATATTAAAATCTCCTAGGAGAATCACATTTGGTGATCGAGTATATAGATGAGTGAGGAATGTAGTGATGTCGGTGATAAAATCCTTGTTTGGTTTTGGTGGTCGGTAGACAGTGGCAATCAGTGTGGGAGTTGATCCAGAGAGCTGTATAGCTGCAGCTTCAAATGATAAAAAAGTAGGCACATTTACGGGGGCAAATTTCCAATTCTCACGCAATATCATTGCGAGGCCACCTCGTCTCCCAGCAACGCGAGGTACAGCATGACAAACAAAGCCCGGTGGAGTAGCTTCACTGAGAGAACTATAGTCATTAGGCTGCTGCCAGGTCTCAGTTAGACACAAAATGTCAAACTCACGGTCTGTCAGGAGGTCGTTGACGAACTGGCCCTTACTCGTAAGGGAGCGGATGTTCAGCAGGCCGACGTTGACAGCAGTGCAGCTGCTAGCGACCGCGACGCTATCCGACCTCGGGACGCGGCTCAACACAGAGGCATCCGCACGGCGTCCGGTGTTCTTCCGTGGGCGGCGAGCGGTGGACCAGAACGACCTGATGGAGCTGGAGTTGTCGTATTGGTAGTTTCGGCGTGAGCCCCGGTGAGTGCATCTTCGCCAGGGCACGTAAAGGAGGTCCGGGTGTTGGAGCAGAGCAGTCGGTGGTGGACCGTGTGAATTAAAGAGTTTGAACTCGGTGGCTGTATACAGGTGAAGCGCCGCCGATGAACGGTGGAAAACAGACAGGACGAGCGAGCACAAAGCTAGCCACACACAGCTGATCCACATAGCTGAGCTGGAGTAGTGAAGCCGAGAAGTAGCAGCAGGTAGCAGGTAGGCTAGCCGCTAGTCGCAACTCAATGACACCTCGGCACTCGATGACGGGAAATGACAGTTAAACCGATCCAGTGTGGACTGATCGCCGTTCACTCAGTGACCACAAAAAACAGGTCCACAAAATATACAAAGCCCAAAAAAACCAACTTAAAAAGTCACGGGGGAGCAGCGGCGGCCAGAAAACCCGCCAGCGTTCACTCCGCAAATGACAGCCAATGACAGGGAAGGAGTGTATGGGTGAAGAAGGTCGGAGAGGTAATATCCTGTCAGTTCCTACTAAACATATTCACCTTCGAGTCGGGTTATTTTCAGTCACACTTCCCCCATCTACCTAATCAAGTGCCTTTTATGGTCCAGAGGTGTCCAAAAATACTTTCACACAAGCAGGTCCTTCTTGATATGCCACACCATGCCCCTATGTTACTATCGGTGGCGGAGATCAAAAACACCCGGAGCTGCATGTCTATTGTCTAACATTCCAAAAATCACGTGAAATTCAAAACAAACCCAACAAGTTTGCTTTTTGTCTAAGGGAGGCACATACATGCCAGAAACACAGTACACAAGTGTGATTAAATGTCTTTGTGGTCACGTGAACACATTCGATGTGTTCATGGGTTTTGTAAAAGCCTGTCCAGCGATGTACCGAAACTGCTTTTGTCATACGAGTACAAGTCTTCACATTTGGGAGCTCGCCAATAACGCGTACAGTCAAACCTCGGTTTTCGTCCATAATCCGTTCCAGAAGGCTGTTCGAAAACCGAAACCACGCTCTTTTTAAAATAAAAATGTTTAGTGAACACGTCTGCTCACAATGGAAAGCAACACGAGGAAGTGTCACTTCCTCATGTAAGGAAGGCGAGAGGAGTCAAATGGTGCATTCAAGTGCGCTCAGTTCGTTCGAGAACTGAAATTTGTTCGTCATCGGAGGCATAAAAAAACTCGAAATTTTTGGTTGAAAACCGAATTGGTCGAGGACCGAGACGTTCGAAAACCGAGGTTTGACTGTATTGCACAACATTTCTTGAACACTGCATATATTTTGCTCAATCATCACACTTTTTGAGTAACAACTCGAACAGAAAAATGACAATTCTGACTGTGATTAGCGAGCATGTGTTAAATAAAGCATCCCAATAAATATGTTAATTTCCATACTAATCCATTTCCACAATACTGGAATACATAAATACATAAACACATTCACTTTCATTTGCAAAGTGTACCTGAATGTGGCTCATGTTTACACGAATGCTTGTGTAAACATGAAAATGACAGCGTCAATAAGCCGCAAATCAACATTCATTGCATGAAAAACGGGTGAAAAAGAATGTAGAAACACACAAAATACAATAAAACTACACACAGAGCTGCATGGATATACCTGGAAAAAAATCATCTGCACAACACAAAAACAACTGCTAATTAGTTCAACGCAGAAAAAGCGCCTTTCCTCCAAAATGTCACTTGAAAGGCAACACGGATTCACATTTTGAGCTCAGGAAAGCAGTTAAGAGCACATTACAAGGTAAAATACTCTCCTGACAATATAGTTTCCTTCCGGTGTGAACCAGCGAGCCTAAAGAGTCAAATGAATGTATCTGCGCTGCAGAACGACAAGCAAAATTGAAACAAATAAATACATTCTCAACGGTTATTTCATCACAGCTCCATCTCATTGCAGTTGCAAAGAACAAAGACGGTGTCCACTGAAGACGGTGAAATATTTATATCTGCTAAATGAAAGGGGACCTTGTTCTATTTCAGTCGGACGGCTAAACTGTCATTCAGCAATATTTAACTGACACACATTCGGGAACTTGCATGCCAACGAATTACTTTTAGACCGCATCACAAGAGGTGTTGCTAAGCTAGGTAAAGACCCCTTCACTCCAAACCCAAATGAGGTAGCAGACCAGTTCATGAAGCACGGCAACTTCAATAGTAGCTGCGATGAACGCATTGATTTATGCTGGCCCTCTGACACAATGGAAGAGTTCAATAATGCTAATATAATTACTGTACATGCTGATGACGCAAAATGTGCTGCCCACCCGAGAGCAATCAAGAGGTGCTGTGCTTCAAGAGTAACCAGCGTTACAGAGTATGAAAAGGCACACATTCATATGCTGGGCTGATTGAGTTCAGCGAACAGATCCAGGACTCAGGAAATCCAGGTTTTATGGATCAGTTGCTCAACGCACGCACACATTTTCTAATGCTTATCCTGGAGCCTCTGGGGTGGTTACACCCTGGATTGCCCACCCGTACTTATATTTTACAAGATTCACATTACAAAAAAAAAAAAAAACATGTTACAATAGTAAGAGATTTTCATTATTATTATAATTATTATTGCTCAGAATGAGCAAACTGAATGTTTGGCTTCAGGATGTAGTTGAAGTGTTGGTAGTTCCTTATGTGCAAACGTACTTCATGATGTTGATGTTGGACCTGGAAACTGCACTAAATGTATCCATCTTCGAACAAAAACACTGAATAAAAAAAGTCCAACATAGCAGGAGTTTCCCAAACGCCAAGCTGCAGACTGGTACGGGGGCCACAGGACGTTTGGCCACACTGACAGACTGAAAAAAAAAAAAACCTCATCCGCCATAATGTATGTGGCTTTATTACGGTACTCGATATAAATTCGGCAAATAATATCGTGAAACTGAGCTAGGATAACATCATACAATCAAAAGCAATCATTCTTTATTAATCCAGTCAGTTTTTGCTTGATGATACATCTCCAAGGAGGAAGGATATTCAAAATTTGCCATATCCAATACGGCTGAGGCGTCGACGTCCTCAAGAAGGTGTCTTTGCGTAACTAATGTAACTGCTGTCTATGATAATACTTGCTTGCAGTTGTCACGAAAGGCGCCATTCAAGATGGGATCGGCAGTGCTACGCAAATATATGGAGCAAAGTAAGTGCTGTCTGTAGGGCATTAATTGCTCTCCCAACCCCCCATGCATTTCATGCGCCCCCCTCCTCACCCCCAAGGCTGGGCTCTGGTGGTGACGGGTCTGGCTCTGCTGTTAGCCTCTCTCCCATGGCGTCATGCAAGGATGCTTTTGCCGGAGGGACGATGACAGAAGGATATCCAGGTCGCGGACGGAGGACGGACCGGCAAAAGCGGGTAAAGTGCCCCATACTGATCTCAGTCTCTTTCACGCTGCCAATCAAAGCCTACTTTTCAGGGTGGTGTGAAGTTTAACACCAGAGACTCACATTTCCTACCTTGTTGTGTTTAAAGCAATTGTCACAGCCCCATGAGGATTTTATACGTCACACCAGAAGCTGACTCTGACATCATCTAATGATTTGTTTGCGGGCGGCCGGGGCTTCATGGCTGTGTGAATACACATTAAGGTTGTGTTCGGAATCATTTATTTATCCCAAACTCCCTCTTTACTATACCATCGTGATTTTTACATAAATTAAGATTATTCATTCATTCATTCATTTTCCGATGCACTTTATCCTCACAAGGGTCGCTGGAGCCTATCCCAGCTGTCCTCGGGCAGTAGGCGGGGGGCACCCTGAACTGGTTGGCAGCCAATTGCAGGACACACACAGACAAACAACCATCCACGCTCACACTCACACCTAGGGACAATTCTAAGTGTTCAATCCACCTGCCATGCTTGTTTTTGGAATGTGGAATACCCGGAGAAAACCCACACAGGCCCAGGGAGAACATGCAAACTCCACACAGGGAGGCCGGAGCTGGATTTGAACCCGGTATCTCTGCACTGTGAGGTCGACGCACTAACCACTGGCCCATAATGAAGTTTAGTCATCAGTTAAATGAAAACTAGTTTTCATACAGCACTTGTGTGTGCCGGTTAATCACGTCATCGCAAAATGAACGTACCAAATCAACGTCAGAGGGGAGACCTTCAGTTGTCAACACTGAAAAAAATGATTGAATTCATACATCACTGCGATAAAATTCTTCGAAAAGTGACAAGTCGACCACTTGAATTGTTTGACAGTCCCAAATTTAGCCCATCTGGCTGAGACTGATCTGCCCTCGGCCTACATTTGGGGATCAGCATGCATGTCTGCACGCTGCTTCAGGACAACAAAGCCTTGTTGAAGCCCGAGTGTTAAAAACCGTGTCACCCCGCCACCTAAGACTAGGTCAGTCTGTTCCTTTGCTATCTGGGTATAACAGTAGACCAAAAATAATGCCTGATTTTCCTTTGCTACAGTCTGGAGTCAAACGAGAGAACAAATTTGATGATGTATAAACTGAATGGCGGCCCGGTAGTCCAGTGGTTAGCACGTCGGCTTCACACCGGGTTCGAATAATGCTGGTTGGCAGGCTGATTGGATGCTCTAAAGTCACATGCTTCACATTTGTTACAGCTCCAGCACCCCCGCGACCCTAGTGAGGATCAAGCTGAAAATTAATCAGGGTGTCCCCCGCCTCTGCCCGAAGAACGAGCTCCAGACCCCCCGCGACCCTAGTGAGGATCAAGCGGTTTGATGATGGTGGATAAACTGAATGATGTAAACCCCCAAAAAGCAACACTAAACTTGGCATTTCTTCTCACCACCTGCTGTATCACAAACATAAAGGCTCACCCTAGACCACATGTTTCAAACTCAAGGCCCGGGGGCCAGATCTGGCTTGCCACATCATTTGATTCGGCCAACGAAAGCAAATGATGGTTGCTAAAATTTGTACCAGCATTTCTAATTCTCGTATGAAATATAAAAGAGAGCTATTGTAAGTTTTCTTGTGACCAGACCCTTCATTACAGGAACTTAAACTATAGTTGAATAAACCATTATTCTTATAATGTGGCCCGCGACAAAAATGAGTTTGCCACCCCCGCTCTAAATGGTCTGTAACGGCACAAAGAGAAAATACATTTTCAAACTTGACCTTTTTCCGAATTTAAACTCCGTGGACACCCTTTAATAAAGTTTTGTCAAAATATGTTGTTTGTTTTTCCTCCTGACTTACTAACATTCGATTGTGCACAGCGCAGATGCACCTTCTGCTGCAGCCATTGAGAAAATGTATTGAACATGCAGATTGGCAGATGGCGAGTCAGAAATGTTACTGCCAAAATCCATCCATCCATTATCTGAAACGTTTTATCCTCACGAGGGTGGCGAGCGTCCCGGACCCTATGCCAGCTGATAGATTTCTAAATGTTTCCGGCAGAATCATCAAACGTAAAAAATGCCAAACTGTTTTAGGAACCTTGAGGGAAGGCTTTTCTACAACCATGTGTGTAGTTACAGATGGACAACTGTCTTTGAGTAAAGCTTTGGAATTCATTTCAAAGAGACCTCAGCGCTGTGCTCCAGTTACGATGGAGGGAGTGGTGGGGAGTTAAAAATAGGCCTCAGTGATTATCAGTCACCACTTAGTCAGGCAACGTGGAGAACAGATTGTAAATGAACACAGCAAAGTGCCTGAATCGTGGCCCTTGTTGCTGGCTCACATGCAGCGAATGTAAAGCAGGAACACACACTTGTAACAGTGTGTGGATACACGACAAGCCCTGGATGCAGTGCAGATAAGGACAGCAGTAGAAAATATTCAGCTTTCGTAAACAGCTCCGGTTTCTTATGGTCTGATCCATGAACAGTACACAAGAAAACTTAAGAGACGTTTGGTCTTACTTGGCCTGAAATTGAAGTGCTGAGGACCTGTCACTCTCTGTAATGATATTTGACAGATGACAAGAGCTAAAGGCTCGACAAACTGCCAGTAGCTATTTTAGCAAAGGCTGTGGAAAGGAGATTTGAATGAAAGTCTTTTTAAATTTACAAATTAAAAAGACAGCTTGAATTTCCTCTCCAGTAACCACGATGAACTCATAGCAAAATACTATTATATGGAAATGTTTGTGTTGCAAGCAGTTAAACACGCTATCATCGCATCGCTATATATAGCTTTGTCTTGCAAATCCTTCTTGAAGAAAATGTGGTACATTTCTAACCAAATGAGAATACTCATTCTAATGTTGTTCTGAGATGAAACATCTGTCAGCTGCTATACACGGCACATCAAATTTAAACGCAGTTTTAATATTATGAACAGTATTACCAAAACGATTGACGTACGTGTTAAAACTGCTACATGATGCTTTTGGAAATTAAATCAGGCATCCTCTGGCTGCGATGGCTCATTTTTCACTGAGAAAAAAAAAAATCTCATTTTGTATTGTTTTGATCAGGAAAATGGGATTAGCTTGCATTTTCAATTTTCAATCATTTGTTTTGGAGAAATCACTAACTAACTAACTCTCAAAACGCCCCATCTCATCAGCAATACAGTGATCCCTCGCTACTTCGCGGTTCACTTATCGCGGTTTCAGTGCATCGCGGATTTTTCAAAGATATTCATTAAAAAATAAAATAAAATAACGAAAATGCCGCAAAAGGCCGCCAGAGGCAGCGAAAGTCAGCAAAACAACAGCGAGTCACATAGAGCAACATATACATTACTACATGTTTATGTTAACTGTATTTTATGTATCTTATACATGTACACATATATATATTCGTATATAGCATTAAGTTATGTTAATTACTACAAACATTTACTTCTACATGCATGTATATCATTACATTTGGCCTTATAAATGTTATATATACTCATACACATGTACATATACCTGCGCAGGGTGGGGGGTACCTACTTCGCAGATTTTCCTCTTTCGTGGGGGGGTTCTGGTCCCCATTAACCGTGATAAGCGAGGGATCACTGTATTGCCACGTCCACCTTCGTCTTGCTATTGCTTGGTAGGAGTCAGGGAGGAAACTGACACAATTTGTCCATTCAGAATCATTACAGTGTCTTATAACAGTGATCAATCGGCACCAAAATGTAGAAGGAAAAAAAAAAACAGCTTAACTCATTCACTCCTAAAGACGTTTTTAAAAGTGCTTTCAGACTTGGTCTAGAATTAGCTAGTACTGAATGAGTTAACATTCCCTGGCAATCATTGTGAGATAATGAAAAGCTTTTGGCTTTTGTGCAAGCAATTGCATTTTGCAAGTGAGCATTCATGTACTTCTGGGTCAATGTGGCTCCTGTATCCTCTAATGTGCAGCATTTGTGAGAAATGGCAGCTCATCTGAGACAGAAAGACTCATGAAGGAGGACTTTGAACGATTATTGAGGTCAAGAAATGCCCCTGACATGGACATTCCGCGCATGAAAAGAAAACACGTTGTTCCTTTTGTTCAGCTGGAAGATGACTCAGAAGTACATAAACACAGAGTTAATAAATGCATCTCCTTGCAAAAAGCTGTGCATTATATTGCAATCCTTACGAGGGAAGACAAATGATTTTTTTTTCTTCCATATCACCTGTACCTAACCACCCGAGATTGCCCCAAGTGGTTAAGAAAATGGATGGAATAACATTGGATATAATATTACTCCCTTTTTAAAAAAAAAAATTATTTGCCTGCACTTTCTCATCCATCAGTCAGCCATCTTCCTTGAATGGCATTCGGCCAGGTCCCAATTTGCAAATTCAACTAGCTCAGGAGAACACGCACAAATATTTTTGCTCGACGATATTGAACACACTCGTTTAAGATTGTCGGTTTTGGATCCTATTATTGGGACAAATCCACTCTAAACACACCTCACACATGAGGATAATCTTATATGACTATTTTATAAGACAAAAGATTGTCGGCTGTTTGACATCCTTGACCAGGAAGGGCAAAGCACGACAAAAAACAGCGCAATTGTCTTGATGTGTGTACCCCGCTTTAGGAGAGAATGAGGAAATGAGCAGCTTACATGCAGTTTTTCCTCATGCCAGATTTGCTTACATTGATCAGTCCCCAAGATGTGAACACAATGCGTTCCGAAAGGCTTTTCGTAAGCTGAATTGTTCATTGGGCGTTACATATCAGATTTCAATCTACAAGGGTTAGCTTGACCACCCCCCTCCCCGTCCAACTCTCGGGGGCAAATCCACTAGTGCCTATTTGAAAATGAGGTGCTCAAAATGGCCACACTTGGTTGGGGAGTCGGCCTCCTTGCCGTAGTTTAGGTGCTCTCAATTTATTTAGCCTTCAGCCTGCTACGCTTGCAAGAATGACGGACAAATATTACAAGGAGCTCCTCGGCTGCCTGATTGGCGGCGGGCACGAATCACGTGCGCTTGCTGCTTGGCTCTATTCGCATCTCTAATAGCAGCGAGCAGGTATTAAGAAATATAAATTCCGTTTCTTTCGAAGTATTTAATTATGTAAGAACTTTTGAAGAACTTGTATGAATTTAAACAAAATTAAATTACAATAAGTCATTCAAACAAGTGGTACATGCTTTGTCAATGTTCTGTTTATCCTGTATGAATATGAATGAATGTATATTAGTACCAGTAGGTGTTGATATGTTCCACTTGTGTCTCTCGCCTTTCCTGCAACCATGATAAATTATGCATCATAAAGATGTTACACACCTCAGACTGCTGTGACAGACACATTTGCTAAGGCCGACATGACAACAGGCCTGAAGAATGTAAGACAGTTGCTTGGATTTATATCTGTGATGGTCTAAATTTACACTTTGTGCTGTAGGTGGGAAGTAGAATGAGAATGCACAAACACAAACAGATTCCTCTGAAAATTCGACCAACTGCACGATCTCTGTTAAAATGAGAAGTAAGCAATGCTCGGCGATGCAAAATGTTGTACTTTGACCCATCTTAGCCTCAACCAAGTCATTCGGGTGAATTGAGGAAAAATGCATCAAATATGTAAGCACAGTTACTCCTGACTATCACCTTTTAGTAAAAAGTAAAAACAATGAGTGGTCCGGTAGTTGAGTGGTTAGCACGTCAACTTCACAGTGCAGAGATCACGGTTCAATTCCACCCTTCCTGTGTGGAGTTTGCATGTTCTCCCCGTGCTTGCGTGGGTTTTCTCTGGGTACTCCGGTTTCCTTCCACATTCCAAAAACATGCATGGCAGGCTGATTGAACACTCAAAATTGTCCCTAGGTGTGAGTGTGAGCGTGGATGGTTGTTCGTCTCTGTGTGCCCTGCGATTGGCTGGCAACCGGTTCAGGGTGTCTCCTGCCTACTGCCCGAAGACAGCTGCGATAGGCTCCAACACCCCCCCGCGACCCTCGTGAGGATAAAGCGGTTTGGAAAATGAATGAATGAATAAAAACAATGACGGAGATAACGTCACATGTTGTGACTTTGTAAAAAGAAGGCAATCAAAATCTGAATCTACATGCAAAATCGCAATATTGCATCACTTTTCAGTGACCTGCAGGGCAGCCTGTATGAGGATGATTGGTGAAAATGCATAAAAAAGAATATCAGATTTTAAAGAGAGAGAAGGTGCTGGATATACATGACCTCCATCTTCCAGCTGCCACCACACCTCAATCCATGCCACTTGGAAGTGTGTGCAGCTGCTGTCACATTCTTGGCACCCCCCCGCCATCTGAGGTTGGTCTTTTTTCTGCCTCCATAGACACAACAACAACAACAACGATAACAACAAGCCATCCTCCATCGCTGCCAGTGGTGAGTTGCCATTTTGCCATTTTTCCGTGCCAGCTAAGATGTGACATTTGAGCAATTCACTTGGCACCCCTTTGGGTCTTGACTCAACTTGGAGACGGCTATGTTGCGGACAGCCAACAGCACCCTCGGCAATTGTGTTTGTTGAGCTTCACGGAGACAGGTGACGTTTCTTGACTGTCAGCAGTCCTCAAGTCAGCTCATCTGGCACAGGAGAATATTAGATTGAACTTCCCATTGTAGCTTCTTGATAAATGTTTTCACACACAGACTGACTTGTTCTGAAAACGGGGTTCGTGCAGCTTGAAGCAAGTTACATTCAAGACTTTAAAATTCAATTCAAGTCTAACATCACAATGTTGTCTAAAGTTGGTAGAGTACATAACAGACGTTCATCTGGAAAGGATCTGCACCGCAGGTGTATGTTTAGCCATGCCAGCAAGCAGGCTTGTGCCTCAGTGAGGCGCGTGTTGCTGCCAAATACCACGCCCCCCCCAACCCCCCCCCCCCCCTCCAGTTCGCAAGCAGCACCTCAAAGCCGTTCGGTGTGCGACAGTTTGCAGGCCAATTTACAGGGCAATCCGAAATGATCCGAAACGTCAGATTTAAAAGTAGAAGGCACTCGCTTTAGACCACAGGTGTCAAAGTCAAGGCCCGGGGGCCAGATCTGGCCCGCCACATCATTTAATGTGGCCCGCGAAAGCAATTCAAAAATGGCAAATTCCATGAGGCTTACTAAAATATGAACCAAAATTTCAAATTCTCATATGTAATAAATGAGAGAGACGTTGTAAGCATTGTTTTGTTGCCAAACACCCCATTAAAATCACTTTAACAATACTTCCATAAACTATTATTCTTGACTTCTTGCTATGATTTCAATTATAATGGCCCTCCAAAGAAAATGGTACCTAAAATGTGGCCCGTGACGAAAATGACTTTGACGCCCCTGCTTTAGACTGTCGCTGCTTGATTTGGTCTCCATGTTGTCGTTTGGTAGAACGCGTCCTCCGAACACAAATCAGGGCTGAATGGGAATTGATTGAGTGCAGTATTTAACTCAAACTTGAATTGTGGGGGCAAGTTGAAGCTGGATTGAGAGGCATGTGTGAGACTAACTACTGCAATGCATTGATGAATCAGTATTTTTACCTCCCTACTACTGAGCACTTTCAGACCTTGAAAACTAAACAAAATATTGCTTTGTACTGCATGTTTTAGACCTGAATAAAGATCACTGATCAGCGGCTCTAAAGGAGATCCTCTGCCTCCTATTCGTCTGTTCAATCGAGGCTCCACAGTTATAAAAATCATATTGATCATGTGTTAACATTTTTTTGAAGGATTGATTCATGCTAGCTATAGCCTTGTTTTTAGATTTGTGGATTATATCCCCTTTAAAGATCAGTGGCAACCCTGCAAAATCACAATAAATTGAATTTCCATCATCAATGACGACTGTTCCACTCTGCTCTGATTTCTATTACTCATCCGTCTTAGCCAACCCACAAACACTTCAGTCTCTACCGTGCAGAAGCAACTGACATCTCTGAATGCATAGCAGCACTAATAACATCCTGCGCACATTCTCAGGGTGAGCATCTCGATTCCTGGCATGCATCACATTAGTGTGAGGAGGGATGTACTTAGGAGCATTGGCAGATAAGCACCCTCAATCTTATCACAAAGTGGGCTAAATTATGCAAGGCAGGCTAAACCCACAGGCATGTGTCAGAGGAGTGCGAGCATAACATAGTAAAAAGATGCGAATGTGGAGATTTTCTGAGAGCAAAACAAGTGCGTGCCACAGGTTTACGACACAACCAAAACCAGAGACTGACATGATGTGAAAATTCTTCCTTGCATGCTTCTGCGCACCATCGCGTTGAACTCAAATCTATGGAAGAACATGATGTGATGTCGGTGGACTCAAGTGAGGGGAAGAGAAGGCCATGCAGGTTCAGAGTGGAAAATAAGTGCAGAGCTGTGTAATACGGATCAATAAATCAGGTTGTTGGATATTTACAATTTCCAGCATGATAGTAAGTCGTGGGAAAAATCTATCATGCTCACGGCGTAATGTAAAAACGTCAATTCCATCTGCTGCATTATTGATGTAAAAAAAGATGGAGACCAATCAAATACTAAGCCCAGTAAAAAAGTCTACCAGTTCAGAATTACGGTGACCAGACTTTGGATTTATTCCAGATATTTCTAATTTGAGGAACAAAAAACACATCTGGCTTTTAAGTCTGCATGCACCACACAGCTGACTTTTTTTTTTCCTGGCTCCTTGTGAACAGCAATTTCTGTTTAGACTTTGCCTAGAGTACATAGCAGACTTTGTCTGTTTTGATAATAAACATTTTTGCTGTTTGCATTTTGTCTATGTCTACATTTTGGGGGATCCAAAACATTGTTTGGTTCGTTGTCGAACGTGACATTCTCTGGGTACAATCCAAATACAGTCAAACCTCGGTTTTCGTCCATAATCCGTTCCAGGAGGCTGTTCGAAAAACAAATTGTTCGAAAACCGAAACCACGCTCTTTTTATAATAAAAATGTTTATTGAACACGTCTGCTCACAATGGAAAGCAACACAAGGAAGCGTCACTTCCTCATGTAAGGAAGGCGAGAGGAGTCAAATGGTGCGTTCAAGTGCGCTGTTTGTTCGAGAACCGAAATTTGTTCGTCATCCGAGGCATAAAAAACTCAAAATTTTTGTTCCAAAACCGAATTGGTCGAGAACCGAGACGTTCGAAAACCGAGGTTTGACTGTAGTACATTTGAGGTTTGAGCAAAGATTTCTAATTGATTGACCAGCAACCCATCCAGGATGCACCCTACATCTTGCCAAAGGTCTGGCATAGTTTCCAGTCATGTCAAGCATCCTTCCATCCCTTTGCAACCACTTAGCCTGCTTAGTTAAACAAATTGCTCAATCAAAGACGCATTGGTGAGAGTACATGGATCTGTATAAAATGTGAAACTGGAAAGCAACAATATTAACGTTTAATGATGTGAGCCAATCTCTTTTTTCGTCAACGGACGCTACAGCTTCTTGTTTGCTTTCAAAACTTAGCTTGTGGCAGACATGTGCACATTTTCAATTTCAGCATGACACCCCTGAACTGCTTCAAACAACAAAGTGTATGCAGAAAAGTGGCCAAGATTGAATGACTGTCTGTCTGTGTCTTATGTGTTTTGTTGTATTATTTTGTAATTATGACTTCAAGATGGCACTGCGAGAGTGGCTGCCTTTTCAGCAGCTCCTATACTTTTTGTTCTTCTATTTTCTTCCTTTCATAACTTTGCTGCTGTAAATTGGGAATTGCTCCATTGTAAGACGAATAAAGGTTTTCTTCTTCTTATTATTATTAATAATCACAATATGAAGCACAACTTGTCCCACTCCTAATACTGATGATCCAATTGCTATTGTTGATTGGGCGTTCACTATAATAGTCTCCACAACTGTACCAAAACCATTTGAATGTGCTGGCTGCTCAAAAAAAAAACAACCCCCAAAAAAAACCCTCTTGTTGAAGGTTCAGAGCCCTGCTTCAGGAAAAAGCACGTGGCTGACAATTTCCTCCCCAAAAATGACAGCACTAAATCACACCACTTTTATAGTGTACGTCAAGCTGTGTTGTGGTACAAAGGGGTTTGAACAGTGGTCAATCATGGCTGCTGGGGGAAAAAAAAAAAGTGGAATGATTACTTTTTCAAAAATTCCTTGTTGCCGGCTTACTTAACACATCGGGGCTGCTCCGGTCTTATTATGACCAGCAGCACAAGCTCATTATTACGAAGATTAGCTGGGTCCCAGTGATTATTTCACACTCCAGTATGTGCATTCGAACTGTTGTGCTTACACGGGATATGACTATTAAGTGGGAAAGTAACATTCACGATTAATGAGTTGAATTGAATTGAATTGAATTTTGAAATTACATTTTTATGAGCTGTTCAGCTACTCAGACACCTAAGATGATGGTGTAGGTGCTTAACTGCTTCATAAAATGAATGCTAATTGAATAAAATTAAACATCTTTTCAACAAAATCAAACTTTGGACCTCCAAAAATAAATGTCATCATGTATTTTATTTTTTTTATATTGTGTTCTGATTTTTCTGTATATGATTATTTCCTTGTGCCGTCTTCCCGTCATTTCTGTCTTTCTTGAAATGCTTGCGTTGCCCAGAGCACAGGTTACGACATTTTCCACACGCAGCTTTAAAAAGCAGAAAAAAATGAACGAAGGTTTATGAATACAGCAACCAACTACAAAGGGAAAAGATGAAACAAAGGTAAACCAGACTAAATCATGGATGTAATTTATTTTTCCAGTGAATTAGTTACATGAAAGACTTGAGTTTTCTCACCTACTCAAGTGAGATAATAACAATGGACCTCAGATAAAATAATGAGTTTAAGTGAATGCCGGTGATAGCATGTGGGAACACATTTTTTAAAAAGTACATAGAAATGTATTCCAAAGGGCTTCATGAGTCAGACATTCATATTTCGGCACATCATAGTTCACCGTTTTGTGCGTCTGACAAAAAAGTAAGGTCAAATACTGTCGATGGCATCACATTCAGAGGAAATTGCAGAAGATTTGTGAAGCAAGAGTAAGAAGCCACCAAATCACCGGGTTCATAATGACGTTTATTTCGATAAATCGACACAGTTGAAAAAGATAATAATGCTCTTGTGCGCCATATTTGTTGCCTGACAAGAAAGCTTCCACCAACATGTTTGACATGTAAATGCATTTAGATTTTTTTCAAAAACAACAACAACAAAAATATGCTTTGTCTGGTCCCTTACGGAAGACCCGTTGAGATTCACAACCCCTTCATCGGTGTAAGGTGATGCCTCAAGGAGTTCTCCAGGGCTCATTCATAAGGCCTACTGTATTTATAAGTATAGATGTAAACACGATATAAATGGCATGATTAGTATGAAACTGTTACTTGGTGGTTAAAGTTCACCACACACAAAAAAAAGAAAGAGGGAAGTTTGGTCAGCAATACGTGCTAATTCCCATTTAAAAAGACCAACCCAACGTACCCTTTTGATCAGAGTCTTTACCTAGCTATTTTCCTTCTGAGAAATGTTTTCTTCTTGCTCTAGTCAGCTTGGAAGGCCTACAGCTGAGAGTCACTACTACCTACGGACAGTCCCTTGGTGAAAAACAGTGCGAAGGAAAGCAGGGTGGGGACAGACCGAAGAGGGAGAGGCTGCAACTCTAAATGATTCCCACATGTTGAGCAAGTAGACACTTTCCAGGTGGCCCCAGTGTATGAACTTGCGGGGGAGGAAAGCACCTCGCCGCACTTTCCCGCACTTTTCGCCCACACACGGCTGCGCACAAACTCCATATGGATCTACTTTTGTGAAAAGATGCCATCTCAAGGCAACGTTTGGAGAAGGTCCCAATAGAACCACGCAGGCAGCAAGACCTTACAGAAACAAAAAAAATCTAGCTGCATTATGAAACAAACTGATTGGGGGATTCAAACTGGACCCCTACTCCTTTTTAAAATGTAATCTAGTATGTCTCACTGAGTAGAAGTACAGAACAAGCCATGCTTGTGGCCATCAGAGTTTCATTCCCGATAATTTCAAACACTGCTAAGGATAAGTGAGAAAGTGTATTTTATGAGATTCCGGAAAATGCAGTCTAACTTGTAATCACTTGAAAATATTTAGATCAACATTACGCAAACACTCTTGGGCCGTTTTTTTTTTAGCTGCTAATTGATTTGATTCATCTTAATTCAATGTAATGTGAGGATAAAGCGGTTCAGATAATGGATGGATGGGTGGCGTATCGCAGCAAAAAGTACTAAAATATCAATACACGGTTATTAATTAGCAGAACATGGTCTTTCTCTCATGCTTCTTTTTTATTTCTTAATCTATGTTCGGCCTAATCTGGTTCCAGTGGATTTGGAAAACTGCAATATTTTCTGTACTTTTGAACGCATGTTCATGAAAATTAGCGCAGCATTATTAGCTGTGCTCATCATCAGCTGACAGTGCATTGCAATTATGTTTTATAAGATTTAAAAACGTTCATATATTTTAGTTTTTTTTGTTTGTTTTTTGTATCGCATTGAGTATGCTGCTGAATTCTTAGGTACAATTCTGGGATTTGATGAAATGTGTTTTTCCCCCCTAATTAGAGCACAATGATTGCTCACATAGGAAACTAAAATTCAATCCATTTTCAGTAACATGAGTGTAAAAAACATTCTTGAGTTGTGTCACAAAAGGCATCCAGTGCCATAAAAATGATGCAAGTGACTTTGTGTGGCGCCCACTGACAGGACCAGAAGAAAGTCACACCAACAACTAAACAGGGGAAACCTTCATATTTGTCACAGACTTAATTTAAAAAGTCACAAACAGATTTCAATTTAATTTGAAATGTGCATATTGTGGCGGCACAGTGATCGACTGGTTAGCACAACGGCCTCACAGCGCGGAGGTGGAGGGTTTGGTTCCGGCTGTGGCCACCCTTTGTGGAGTTTGCATATTCTCCCCGTGCCTGCGTGGATTTTCTCCGGGAACTCCGGTTTCCTCCCACATTCCAAAAAACATGCATGGCAGGCTGATTGAACACCTCAAAATTGTCCCTAGGTGTGAGCGTGGATGGTTGTTTGTGTCTGTGTGCCCTGTGATTGGCTGGCAACCAGTTCGGGGTGTGCCCCACCTACTATCCGAAGACGGCTGGAATAGGCTCCAGCACGCCCGCGACCCTTGTGAGTGGATTAGAAAATGGATGTATGTAAGTACATATTGTTGATTTTGCACAATCCTAAAACGGTTTATTGTCAGAAACTTTTCATCATAATTTGGACAATGGTCCAGAATTCAGTTGCTGCTTGTACATTATGCTGGTCAGAACTCTACAAAGTGCCATTCGGGTTACATATCAGGTACGGCAAGACTTACAAAAAACTATTTGGAAGTATCCAAATTAAAATCAATTACACCTTTATGGAAGTGCAGTCACTTGTAATTTGCAGTTGGCATTGACATGATGGCTCAGACACTCTGCTCAACCACACGCAAGCGCAGCTTGGCAGGAACAGGATCTTCGCCCTCAATTTTTCTTCACCTGGTTGTGAAGCAGTGACATGATAACTGGAAAACAGATTAGAACTGCCTTTTTTATTCTCTGAGGCTTTTGCACTTAAGTAGACCAATAGAGGTAGACGGCGGCGATTGCACCCGAGCTTTACCAACAGCCCGCTGCTATTTGAGCCTTGCCTCAGGGTGACTTTTTGCAGCGCAACTTGGTCTTTGTGTAAGAGATAACGGGCTCCTCATGAATACAGCATAACATCATCTTGCTCACACTGAGAAATAAATACAGTAGTGCAAATCACATTGGGACTACAGCATGAACGCACTTTCCATAGGCGTTTCGATAACCTTTGTCATCGCTTCCCACCCGCATCCCTGAGACGCAGCGTGGACATACCTTGTTTTTGGTGTCAAAATGACCTTTACCTGAATGCTTGTTTTGCTTACAACTGTGATTCATGAGGATTGCTCCCTGAATCTTGAAACAATAAACGTATCACAGAATCTAAACATACATCATCAAAGGAAATGGTGTTCCATCAGCAGGACCTCCAGCTGCTGACGGAGGAGGACCGGAGGAAATTACATGTTTTATCTCATCTGAAAAAGATGAAGCCACACTACAGCAGCCTACTGCTGGTTTGATCATATGTGATTGCTGATCGTGACCAATCCAAATTACAGTACGTACTCATCGGTAGAGGCCGCGGCAAGATAGCATTAACTCCTAATTATAGGACGAGCCATGTGTGCGTGCATGTGCCCATATGTGTGACTGCACATTTCCTGCCGCTGCATTTATGTATATCATGCAGTGGTGGTTATCAATGGCAAAAGCAACCAGTCCCAAAGGTTTTCCTACTGTGTGAGCCTTACAGAAAAGCCCTCAATGTGTGTTCTATGTTTGAGTAACAGGTAATGTCAATCCAAGAACACTGTTGTGTCTTTACAACACAGTTTTTATCTCACGTTCAAGAATCACAAATGCCATGTCATATATCAAAGCTCAAAACATATTTTGACTTCCACCCGAATACAGAGAACTCAAACAGCCACCAACTAAATAGGACGAAGCCAACATCTATAATGGAGAGTAATGATAAAGTTGCGCCTCTTTTTAATTACAAGCTCGTTTACCCAACCTCCTGATGTAAAGATGACAGCAGCTGAGCATGTACTGTACAGAAGCATAAAAAGGATGCAGATTAAAAACATTAAACAAACACGTCCTAAGATATCTTCAATTAATGTTAGTGCAAAGCTACTGATGTAGTGGTGTAGGGTGAAAAGGCCTCAGATAATTCAGTGTACGAGACATGGTACAGTATATACTGGTAATTTTACAGTTTGAGCCCTGTGAGTCGCAGGGACTCGCTGATCAGAAAGTATGAGTCCCATTATGCATCTAGAGAGTCCCAAATTTTGAATTATGAAATGGTCTACTTATTCAATTGCATATGATAATAACACAAACGACAACAATATACATTGATAATAGGTTTATTTGTTATAAACAAATGCTGCAAAAATGTTAATAATTCAGGCATACAAGATTTGCTGAGAAATGGGTTCTTATTTCAACCCATGGTTCAGTGTTTGAGTTAATACATTCTTCTCTTTACTCTGCTTCCAATGATGCAAGGCTTTCTCAAAGGCAATTTGTCATTGCAAAAAACTATCCAACTTTAGCTGCTTCCTCTGTGATATCTCCGCAATAAACTTTCGCAACACTTGTTTTAACGTTACACAACTTGGCAATCGTCTGCTTCCCGCGAGGTGGAGGCCGATCTCGCCAATCTCGTCTCGCGAGAATGGAAATCTCGTCACGCAAAATTACTTAAGATCAAAACAACAATGGCGGCAATGGTCAAACTGCGATCGTTGCTGGAAAAAAAAGATTTACCGAATTTTTTGTTGTTTTGACCGAGAAATTTCCTTGCGTCCCAAAAACACACATCAATTGGAAATGTGCATCCCGCAAGAAAATTGGGCGTCTAGGATGTGGGAGCAGAGGTAACAAGATGGCTGTATATAGTGGATGAAAAAAATTATTGTAATAAATTAGAGGTAAGAGCAGTGTCGTCCATGAAGATGAAATTGGGCCCGTTTTGTTTATGTAGGGGCACAATGACTGGATTAATAATGTTATCCAGGTAGTATGGGCTTCCCACTGTACCATTTACAAAGTGTAGGGCAGTTCTGTCCCGAAAGGACACACCTGCCCACACTGTAATACCGCCTCCACCAAACAGCTGATCTGATGACAACAGTGCCTGATGCATAGTGCTCTCCTTGACGTCGTCAACGTCGTTGGTGGCCATCATTTCTGCTCAATGTGAATCGACCTTCACCAGAGAACAGCATTGAGGCCTACTGGTCCCTCGTCCAGCGTAAATGCTCTCTGGCCCATGCAAGACGATGAAGATAGAAGTGCCATCAGAATCACGAGTGAATTATGTCAACACGTCCCTGACCGAGAACATCACTGAGACCAGTCGGCTGATCTATGCAGCAGTGTCAGTTATCCTGGAGATACTTGGCTATGAGACGAACAACCGGGAGGTGCATGGGCTATCTCCATGGAAGAGAAGACTGGAGTGTTGAAACATTTCACAGTTGGACATGTGCATTCATAAGATTGGAGAAGGACACATTCGGTTCACCTGTGAAGGTTTGAATGCATTTTAGGATCGTCCTGAAATGTCACTTGAAAATCAAATATCCCTCACTTTTTGTGAGGAGTATATGTACATTAAATAATTCATTTTAATAATAAAATAAATACGATTACATTGCTAACTAAAAATATTTTAGCTATGCTAAATTAATGATTTCAATTTTTTTTCACAATGTATAATCTTTTTTTAAATTTATGTTTATGTTTATTTATTATTTTTATTATTATCATTTTCCGAACCGCTTCATCCTCACTAGGGTCGCAGTGGGTGCTGGAGCCTATCCCAGCAGTCTTCGGGCAGTACCCTGTGGTTATCCACGCTCACACTCATTAGGGACAATTTAGAGTGCCCAACGAGCCTGCCATGCATGGTTTTTGGAATGTGGGAGGAAACCGGAGCACCCGGAGAAACCCACGCAAGCCCGGGGAGAACATATTGGGATGTACCTCTGCACTGTGAAGCCGACGTGCTACCACTGGACTTATATAATTTATTATACAGTTATTTATTTTTTTCGAAATGCACTATGGAGTGGCACCCAAATTTTGTTGTATGCGATACAATGACAATAAAGGCGATTCTGA
Source organism: Hippocampus abdominalis (assembly GCA_018466805.1). Classification (NCBI taxonomy): domain Eukaryota; kingdom Metazoa; phylum Chordata; class Actinopteri; order Syngnathiformes; family Syngnathidae; genus Hippocampus; species Hippocampus abdominalis. The sequence goes on along the minus strand of CM031698.1, from coordinate 18,844,047 downwards.
TTCTGATTCTACAATGAATCAATTGACCTCATCTTAATTATTAACAAATACATTTGAATTGACCGATTTTATGAGGAATAAAATGGCAAAATGAATGTAACAAGAATGACAGGACTCATGACCACATAAATACTCAGACTAAAGAGTGAAAGGGACTCCATGTGGCCTGAAGGGCACACTTTGTTCCACCCCTGGTATAGAATCTCATAGAGCGACTTTTTACTCACTGTTCATGCATCATTGACCTGTGCACAAGTCTATCATTATACTCAGAAATGGTAGGCGGATGGCCGTCATACACTAGCCGACTGTTTAAATGTATTTTCATATGTGGTGATAAGCGGTGTGGCTAATGGATGGATGGATAGATGGATGTGGCTCCAAGAAGAAGATAGGTAGACCCCTCACAACCAGATCCTCTTGTTGAAAAACCTCACACCCCTCAGCACGGTTACTTTGACACGAAATGTGTCCTTCCACCATAGCCTGCCAACGCTACATTATATTCTGTTTCTCTGTTGCAGTGTTAGCTCTCAGGCAGAACTTAAATGATGGAGGGAGCTCCAACTTTTCATCAGTGCAGCTGAGCAGGCCGCATAAGGCCGCCAACTTCCTTACTAGATGTATGATAAATAAGCCATTTTAAATATGCATAGCGTCGCTGATGCGGGCAGCGTGGAATCGGTTCCCACTCAGTGACGGTGTGACCGTGAGTGTGTATGGTCGTTTGTTTCTATATGTGCCCTGCGACTGACTGGCCACCAGTAAGGGGGGTAGTCTGCATTTCGCTGGGATAGGCTTCAGCAACCGCCGCGACGCTCTTCAGGATAAGCAGTGTTGAAAATGGATGGCTGGATACACATGTGCATTTGTCAGTTTTTGTATTGCACCAAAGTACAGTACAGTCAAACCTCGGTTTTCGTCCATAATCCGTTCCAGAAGGCTGTTCGAAAACCAAATTGTTCGAAAACCGAAACCACGCTCTTTTTAAAATAAAAATGTTTACTGAACATGTCTGCTCACAATGGAAAGCAACACAAGGAAGCGTCACTTCCTCGTGTAAGGAAGGCGAGAGGAGTCAAATGGTGCATTCAAGTGCGCTCAGTTTGTCCGAGAACCGAAATTTGTTCGTCACCCGAGGCATAAAAAAATCGACATTTTTGGTCGAAAACCGAATTGGACGAGATCCGAGACATTATTATAATATGCATCATGCTTAATGAATAAGTAAAACGATCCAGCCAGCCAACAAAGGGTTTGAACAATTTATCGATTTTTTTTACTTGATAAAAATATTGAAAAAAAATGTGAACAGGTGAATCCATGGGTGCCGAACTGTGAGTATTCAGAGGTCCACTCCAGTCGTGGAAACATGTTTATAATTCCCCCCTCCCTCTTAAAAAAAAAAGATTAAATAAAAATAAATATATGTATATATATATATATTTTTTTTTAATTAAGCAAGATGCCATCTCAGAGTGTGGGCTGCCAGTCGCCCATCCCTATTCTATAGTGAGCAGTGTGATTTATTTATGTATTCTTTTTTTTTTTAACTCCTGATGACCATTAAAAAGGGGCCAGGCTGTCCGTCTTAAAGGACTATTAAATAGCAGAGATCCAAAGAAGTGTTTCTAAAACCTTTAATAGTGAACAGATGTTTAAACTATAGAAAGCACATGAATATTACTTACATCAACAAATTAAAGGGTGGTGCGTTGCCAAGAAGAGGAAGAAACCACAAAAAAAGATGACTATGAATGAAATAGTTTGAAATGACAACAATGTTAATCTCACCTACTGGATTTCTACCACTCTGCAGTCCATCAACTTCAACGCCGGACATAGCTAAAGATTAAAACTCTTCAAGAATTTCAGAGCCAAACAATGCTTTCTGGAGGATCTGAATGAAGTGCGACTGAATGCGATGTACTATGAAAAGGAGGAAACAGATGTGGAAGCTGAAGATTAGAGTCCCATCAGGCCTGCTCATACAAAGCTCTCCTCTCAGGCTGGAGATTGACTGGTACCACATGCCGACACTCTCGACTGCTCTCATAATTCACAAACACAGTGCAAGAAGTGCTAAACAAAGGTTATTTCTAGATGATGAATTTATAGTTTCGATTCATGTTGCCTAGTGTATGAGCTTAACGTTGGCCTATTAGACTTGTAAACAAATGAGAACGGCATTTCAATTTCCAGCTATTTAGTCACTATGGGGACTTTCAAAGCGTACCAATAAGTAAAACATTTAGCATGTTTTTGACGATGCAAAACAATCTTGTTTTACAGTCGATGCAAATAAAGCCTGGATTGGATTAGCCCAACTAATCCACAACTAAAAGCTTAATTTATCTCCAGTTTTTTTTTTTGCCCCCATACTTTTTGTTGTCATGCTGTGACATTACAAATAACTCAATCTGACCTAATGTGTTTTAATTTTAATCTCAGTGGTCAACAAAAGCTGTTAAAAGGCCAAAGGCAGTTAACAGCATGGACAACATAGATGGCCTCAGTACTCATCGGCCATTGCCCAAATGACACCTGGCAGTCCCCTGGCAACTGAAGGATAACTTTTGTGTAACCTAAGGGTAAAAAGAAAATAAATAACTGTCCATCTTCTCATTTCTTTATTGCCCTTTAAGAATCATGCCTTTTATTCTATTTCAAAATTAAATAATGAACTGTGGCTTGTATTGTGAAGGTGAACTTTATTAAAGACAAGGATAGTCTGGGACCAACATAATGGACTCGTGTGTGTGTGTGTGTGTGTGTGTGTGTGTGTGTGTGTGTGCGTGTGTGCGTTTGACAATAGCGTGGCATGGCCTCGTTTGGATGTATACTGCTCCCTAGGGTGTGCCATTATGCTCAAATCAATCCTCTAGGCCTTTAACTGCGAAATGAAGGAGCAACAGAGTAAAGTCTTAATCCTCAACCTTGAACCATCTGCTGCGGCATGACCTTGGTGAACACTTAAATGAGCTCCACAATTCTGATCCTGGTATAAAATGACCTGCTAAATTATTTTTGAAAACCAACAATCGTATTCCCTGATTTTCGATCCAAATAGAAATCACAGCGCATTCGGCCCAAATGAGCTTGCAAATGAGGCTATTTGTCTATGCAAAGGCAGCACGCCACTTAGACTTTTAAAGCTGTAGTCCAAGCTACCTGCAAAAGCCACAAACACCATATGTTTGCCTCAGTCTAAAGCGTTGTTGACCTTAAGACTGCAAAAACGGCAGGGGTAAGGATCAAGTGTGTTCCGTCGTTCATGTATCCAACAAACAATACGGTAAACAGTTGTGGTTCAAGTACACAGACCACGACACAATTAGTCACTATTCAAGAACACCCTAAAGGGGAAAAAAGCTTCAGTTCGAGAAATATGAAGTTCAGTTAGATGGAATCCAAAGGGGAAATGCAGCTGCCAATCATTTTATGCACGCACTGAATCAGGGGGGACATTCCAATATGCCGTTTCACTTTTTATCACACATGTAAAGGGGAAAATTGGAGGAGATTTTCTTCAAGTATTGTGTCTGGATGCCTTCAGTGGGTTTACTTGTTGAACAAATACATCGTAGTCAAAATAGGCCACACACTTGCACCATGGCGAGAGTGTTCGAACATCCATTCATCTAGTCTCTGAATCACTTTTTTGTATGTAGAGTGAATCAAGATCTTAGAAACCCATATCAGTGTAAAAATATATAAACACTTCACATTTCCACAGTAAAGAAAAAACAAACCTTTTTTAAACTCCAATAATGCCAAACCTAATTGTACAAAGTACGGAAAGTCAATGCGTCCAAACAACATACAAATAACTATGGCGGTTAAAACACCACAATTATAATCTTCGTTTGCGACCTGATTAAGAATATTGCAGATCGCATGTTCGTGGGTCTCAATTATGACAGTGATACTGGTAGGTTGCAATGTCAAAACAATTTTGTCCATCCCTGGTTAATACTGACTCAAAAATCGGAAGCCTAAATGACGAAAACTCTCAACTCAAATGCAGTAAACCCGTTCATTATATTTAGCATAGGTTGTTGGTTTGCGGAGGTAGCCTTTATCATGACTCTTCAAACATTGTCGGTGACTATGGTAACCATTCTAAATATGCAGATTTCACGCGATGGCCTGTTGAGCCAATCCAATTTCTATTCAAAATCAAATAAAGCTTCTTTTTTTTTTTTTTCAATAACACTGGAGTTGGTGAGACCTAACTGAAGCATGGAATTTATGTTTGATGGCTGCTCTCTTCAACTTGCAAGGCTTTGGAGCAACTTCCACATGCAGTATAAAGTCTGAATGGGCACTGGAGGCTTTTGCAACCCAACCTCCAAAGTGCAATGCTATGCCCCACTGACAGAGACACTCCATTGAATTATTTCCGCCCCAATGATTGAAATCCACTCGTGCAAAACGTCAAAAGAACATATGCATACACGAGAGCAAAAATGTGACGTGCAACTTACGTGAAAACGAAAAATAAAGTCGTCGATCCCACAAGGAGAGTGGCAGCTGTGGACACCGGGATGTATTTGGTGGGTTTAAATCTCTTTCCAGCGCTGGTGGGCATTCTGTAATTTCCACATTCCTTAATTGTTTATCCCGGGTGCAATAGCATGTAGAGAAAAATGGATCCAGTGTCGCCTTTTTGGTGCTATTATGGGTACAATCAGTCCAGTCTTTTGCTAGCGCTGAAGCCGCATAGGTCCTTGCAGTGAGGAACAGCACAGCGACTGAAAACCTGGAAATCCAACCCTTCCAATCCAGCCCACTGGTGAGGTCACTGGACCGCTAGAAAAGGTGGAGCCTACAAAGTGTCCTCGTGAACCAGGCGGCGCTGCAGCCTGAATTCCAGAAGAGAAACTGAGAAGACTGCAGTTTTATGCAGCTACGATAAAACTCAATTCAAAAGGTAATCTCCTTTTGCAAGGAACAGATTACTTAGTTCATCATTTCCTCATTTTAAACATGTAAGTTGAGGGGTTCGTAGGTAACAAAACGCTTACAAACATAACATATTGAGAAGTAGAGGAAAACAATGCTGTCGTTCCTTGCTTCGTCTACTTTGTCCATGTTTCGTTTGATTTTAATGGAAATGCTGAGGTGTTCCTAAATCTAAATCATTCTCAAAAGCCCGCTGTAGATTCCACCAGAACGCAGAGCAATCAGACCTACTGCCGTTCTGTAGATGGAGCGCCACCAAGTGGCCGCTTTGGGGATATTTTACCACTGAAAAAAACAATCCCACCACGCCACATTTTGGTTGAAAGTACCGTAATTCGCATAAATAAATAACATTTCCAACGGTATCTTATCCTTCCACATTTCACAACGTCTTACGTAAATTCAATCCGTTTGATTTTCAATCTGTTTTGTTTATGTGGGGCAGCTAAGGAATGCTTTCATGTTTCTCAAATTTCAATGGTTGTATTATTTCACATTTGACATTACAAAATCAACAAATAAAGACATACAGTGTATTTTCCGAATTTTCGCACCATTGGGCTTTCAAATTGTTCACCTCATTCAGGATTTCTTGGGAACTATTCATGACTGACATCCCCCCCCCCCCCCGAAAAAAAAAAATGAAATCCTGAAGTGATATATTACCTCCTCCTTATGATACCTCCTACCACCCTTCTTATGATTTCAAAATCAAATAATTATGATGATGTCCAAATGTTGGTTGCCACACTGTGGTTATGTTTCCCAGAGGGGCGTTATATATGTTGAATCACATCATAATATTACACATGCACATTGAACAACAATTTGATAGATACACAGTTTTAAAACACTTATGATTTGGGGGACCAAACACGCTGTATCTCAACGTCATTAAATGGGAAGAAATGTTTTAATATTGGTACAGATTTGAGAGAATTTTCAAGGACACTTTGCATGGTTTTGAATGTATAGAGAAGTATTTTGAAATTGATTTCTAAGTTTGACAGGAAGCCAGTGGACTTCAAACATGAAGTCATTGATTTACTTTAGCGGGCCACGTAAAAATATGTGGCGTAAGGCTGTATTTGGTCCCGGGGCCTTGAGACTAAAAGTTTGTCTCACAGGTATCAAATTCTAGGCCCGGGCAAATAATGTGCATCGACTTAATGTTTTAACAACAATGAGATATGAGGTATCGTGAACATTTTTTGTTCCCAATCTCGACTTTAAAATGAAGTGAAAAATGTTCGAACAAACAATTATTTAGTGAAATCTGATTTCAAAAGTATATGTGATAATATGAAGCGAACATACATTTTTTTATGGTTCCACAGCCCCAACGGCCCTCTGAGGGACATCATAACTACGATGAGGCCTGCGACAGAATATTGACAGCAGTACAATTTCTGCAGTAACGAGAGTTGAGCTTTGTTACAACGTACTGGAGGGACACAACAAATCTGTACGTGAAAATGGTAGTTCGTTGTAACCATATTCAATCAAATGGCCGCCAACTAAGATGTACTGTATAATACATTATGAACATTTATAGATGTAAAAACATGAAGTATAAACATGTCAGTTACAAGTACGTTTATATAGTACTGTATGAAGAAAGATGATTTTATTAAACATGAAACAAACACATGTAGCTTGCCTATTTCATCTCATCAGTCGTGTTGCTATGCAACGTAGGGTAAACTCTGTACAATTTGTTCATATGCAAGGTCACGGCGGCAATTGGCTTCCCACGGTTCGTTGTAACGAAGGCCTTTTCACTATTTTGTGGGGAGAATATCTGGTTGTTATAATGAAGTTTGCGTTATAAATGTGTTCTTTGTAAGCAAAATCGGCAAATGGAAAATGAATTACTTAAAATCGGGACTTTGAAATGTGACTAACAGGGATGGAACAGATGAGGTACGTTCAAAATAGGTTCGCTTGTACAGTACAGTACTGTATAGAGTTTTGGGTCGTAACGCAAATTAAGTCTGACCCAAATAGGCTGCCGTACTACGTAAAAGCAACTTGCTCGAGATTAGTTGCGCTATTTCCTGTGCCTGCTCTATTATTAAGTTCTGCGGCGCGGCTGTCGATTGGTGGTGATAACGTACAGTATTGGGTGTTTCTTCGCCAAGCTAATATTAGCTGCTAACGTATTTTGACTATAAAACGTCCCTTTGTCGTAAGGGAACGTTGTTGCGGTGTTAGCGAGACACCAGCCCAATTGGGCTAATTTGCTAGCAAGTATTAGCATCTCGTGAAGCTAACAGGATGTCTCAGAGGAGAACTCTCAAACTTATTTGTGGTCTCGCCGGAGGTTCTGCCGCCCTTTTACTGGCGGCTGCCACTGCCGACTCCCGTGGCTATTTCGGAGAGAGAAGAACCGAGGCAGGCGGTCGCTGGTCCAAACTGTCCGTGCTTCAAGCCGCGCAGCCGGCGTGGGCAGCGACGAACATCACGCCAGTCCCCACTGGCCACGCGTGGGACGTCAACTGGGACAAGTAAGATCGTGTCGTTGGATCCTTTATGAATAGAACTGAGTTAGACAATTTGTAGTGATCTTTGAATGTGTAGTGAGTATACGAAATTTGTCAGAAAAGTTGCAGTACTCGTGTTCAGTGTGCGAGAAAAGGGTCAGTTGTGGCATCTGGCTGCTTCACAATGCACCGAGCATCCGACAGTTCTTGGTTTAGGGCTACTACTGGGGCTGGGCAAAGAAGTCAACCAGCGTTGTTGTGTCGACCACAACAAAATGTATGCCTCGAAACTATAATTAATAATTTTAAAACATATCTGCTATGCCATGAACAATTTTTCTTGTTTGGCTGGATGCACAGCACACTTTTCTAGCAGCAGAAATATCCATTCATGTATTATGCCCATTATTCCCAGAGAAACAGAATAATCAATAAGATAATGGATCGTAAAAAGATTAGTTTGTGACTGCCCAACTCCTTACTTACCTGTCCATGATTTTGACCGCTGTGCATCCGAAATGCTCTTACTCAAGAGGTGCAACAAATGCATTTTGGTACGCCTCTGTAACTTAACTTGTGTGGGAACTTCCCACACACAAAAGATTTGGAAAAGGGCTTTCCTTAAAATAGATCATCGCCAAGGTTTAGAGACAATGAAAGATGAAATGACACTTTGCGGCCACATTTTGTGATATTGTGGTATTTCATTCGACTGTATTCATTTTTTGTACATGACATTTTGATGTGCATCCTGTTTCTGAATAGGGTGTGCTCTGAAAGCCACTTGAAACATGTATGCCTGTGTAAGTTAGAAAAAATATGATGTACACCTATTTACGTTTGAATAACATCCTTAACTCATTCACTCCCAAAGACGTTTTAAAATCTTTTCAGACTTGGTCTAGAATTGGCTGGTACTGAATTGAGTTAATTCTTAACTTCTATAAAAGTAGGTCACGACTTGGCAGCAGCGGCAAATTGTGGGTGATAACAGTGAAGTAATCGTTTGAAGTAAACCTTATGAGACAAAGCCACTTGTGATCTAAGGTGACCGCTGTTTTGCAGGAGAGATCCTTCTACACTGTCCAATGGGAAGAAGAAAGGGAGTACGACTGAAGATCCCAGATCAGAGCAGGACAATGGCAAACCCAAAGCTACACGCAACATCCTCCTCATCCGACATTCGCAGTATAACCTGAGCGGGAGCAGCGACAAAGAGCACATTCTCACTCCCTTGGGTCAGCTTCATATCATTTGGGAACAAAATGCATTCATGCCAAGTGGGGGTGGGGGGAGTGATGATTCCAAGGGCCCGTGACTGACTGGGTTACTAGAAAATCCATTAATTCAGCCATTTTCAATAGCGCTTGTCCGCGTTAGGATAGCGCGTGAGCTGGAGCCTCTCCAAGCTGCCTTTGGGCGAGAGGCAGCGTATACCCCAGAGTGGTCGCCAGCTAATTGCAGGGCACATCAAGACAACTATTCAGACTCACTTTTGCATCTGTGCACAATTGAGAATCTGCGTTGAACCTAATGTGTATGTTTTGGGAGAACATGCAAAGTCCACATAGGAAGGCTGCTGCCAAAATTACAATCCTGATCCTGAAAACTGGGAGGCCACTGTGTTATCCACCGTACAAAATACAATGTCAAAATATAATTTGAGATTTTTAAAATTGTATTTATTTATTTTTCCAAGGCCCCAGATCCACGGCAGTATCCCCATCATTGGCCACAACAAGAGCTAAACGTGCGCAACCTAGTGAGACCAAAATACAATTAGTGTTTAAAAAAGGAAAAAAGCTACAACAAATATGAATTCCATCAGTAATGATTTTCTTAATAACCGCTGCTTCGCAGCAGTTAAGACGAAACAATTGGGAGGGTTTTAAGGCAGTGGTTCTCAACTGTTGTCATCTTGGGACCCGCGTCTTCCTCTTCTGCCGACCTATCTTCTTGAAGTTGAGAAAAATAAAGCTTTTGTGTTTCTGAATAGCCTCTGAAAAAAATGTACAGTGTGGGCGAGTTTCAAGTGCGGTTTCAAATGAGTTTGACATATCAGCAAAAGCATATTGCTATCCGCTTGCCAAAGGATGAGCAGTACCAACTCCAGTCCTCGAGGGGCCGCAATCCTGCTTGCTTTAGATGTTTCCCTCCTCCAAGACACCGAATTCAAATAACCGGAATCGTTATGAGGCTTCTGTGGAGCTTGCCGATGAGCTGATTAAGGGCCTTGGAGGACCGGCGTTGGTGACTCCAGGTTTACAGATTAAAAAAAAAAAACTGATATATTTTTTTTAATTGTACAAATGCTGGGAATTCCAGGTTCCCAACCGTAAATATTTAATTTCTGTTGTCCTCCATGAAAGCAGATCGATTTTTCTGCCATGTTGCCGACCAATCCAGTAATGGAATCAACATGAATTTATATGTGAGCTGTCAATTTGAAATAAAGTACTGTATGAAAATTTCGACTTTCAACTTTTTTTTTCTTTCTGATTCATTGATCGATTGACAGATTCATTCATTATTAAAATGATTAGCTTCAGCGCCACACTGACGTTCCCGTGTGTCTCCTCAGGTCGAGAGCAGGGCGAGTTGACGGGTCATCGTCTGTCATCATTGGGATTGAAATATGACGTTCTGATCCACTCCAGCATGGCCAGAGCCACAGAGACGGCGCACATCATCAGCAAACACCTTCCAGGTAGCGGAGACTTTTCGCACATGCTCATCAAGACCGCCTTGAGGGTTTGTGTTTTGGCAAACGGGTTGCCTTTTCTTCTCGTCCACCCTTTTCTTTTGAGTTTAGGCGTGGAGTTGCTCAGCTGCGACTTGCTTCAAGAGGGCGCCCCCATCGAGCCGGTTCCGCCCGTCACTCACTGGAAACCTGATGCTGTGGTGAGAGTGCCCCCCCCCCCCGCTCTTCGGTCTGTGGTAGCTTTGTGCGGCCTGTGTTTCTGTGCACGTCATGTCAAGTGCTTGTAAAGGCTCCAAGCCAAAGTAGGCCAAAGCATCGGTAGTCCTACACTTAAGTATGAACAGGAAGAGTACAGTTCCAAAATGGCGATGGTTAAGACCTCCATGTTGTTCCTTCGGCCATTTTATTGAATGGTCAGCTGGCTTTAGAATTCAGTTGACTGGCTGATTTTGTGCTAATTCCAAAACAAAACTTGACTCGTTATCATGACATGCTTATCTGTATAGGCAGCGTGTTTGTCAGACACATAACATTCCTCATAATTTTATAATAAGACAAAAATCAACAAATGATAGAGCAGGACCATCAACGTTACATTGCTATTGGTGTCGCTGAAATAAAGGTTTGTGATAAATGTAATGCTCTATTATACAGAACTGCCAGACCCTCTCGGATGTTGTTCCATTCAGTTGGGTCCTCAATTTACAATGAGTTGTGTTCCATGTGACGCCAGCGTTACTCAATTTTTTTTTATGCACGATGGAGCGGACAGCAGTCGAGAAAACCCGTTCCTCTTAAAACAAAAGCTCTTCAAACATCCAAGACAACAGGCAGCACTTGGCTGTCACGTCCACCGACTGGCCGTGCAAAGAACACTTTTGCCACGCTGACCTCACAGCGGCTTTCATCTTTGCCGTCCCCCAGCAGTACCACGAAGACGGCGCGCGTATCGAGGCAGCCTTCCGCCGCTACATCCACCGGGCAGACCCAAAGCAGAAGGAGGACAGCTACGAGATCATCGTGTGTCATGCCAATGTCATCCGCTATTTTGTCTGCAGGTTTGTCTCATCTGCCCCGCTCATCCGAAGTGACTGTGCAATTTGCTGAGGTGTGATCGCCTTGATGTACGAGTAATACAAATACAATTAGAATCGTTTCAGGTTATTCTACCAAATAAGAGTTTTCAATGTAAGCACACTCTCGTAAATACCTCATAGCCTTGTCCTAGCGCTTTTTGTACCGAAATTACTGCCTTCCAGTGTCAGCCTACCAACTGTTAGCATGTTAGCTTTTAAGCTAATTCCTTTTAACCTGAACACAGGGCAAGATATAAAGTCCGTCAACTGTATGCCTTAGCACTTTCTCTACTCAGATTGCCATTTTGCTACAGTGTGTTACACAGTGCCGTTGTATGATGCCAGTTTTCTTAAAAGATGAAATAGGTTTTTGTTTCTTGGTAAAGGTGTCATCCTCTGTTCTTAGGGCCCTGCAGTTCCCACCTGAGGGCTGGTTACGCATGGGTTTGAACAACGGCAGCATCACATGGCTCACCATTCGCCCAAGTGGCCGGGTGGCCCTCCGAACTCTCGGAGACGCAGGATTCATGCCCCCGGACAAACTTACACGAACCTGATTCGCCAACGCGGTGCACTTCAGGGATTGGAGTTGGGATGACGGGCTGCTTACAGTTTTAAAAAAGCTCAGTTTTCTCCTTAAGTGTCTTTCCTCTGATGTCCAAATGTTTGTTGTCAAACGGGCGCCGTTGTATGTGATTGAGGTGGGTGGTAGTAACGCCAGCAGAATGTTATTCATGTTTTTTTTTTTTTATACAAGAGCAGTTCCACGCCAAAACGTTTGCTGTGAGCATTGGAATCGGATAGGGTCACTTTATTGTCACTGTAAGCAGGGAAAACAATAACTAACAGTGAAACCCTCTTGATGTTTAACAAAAGATCTAAGGAGCTAAATTTATAAATATTCAATTTAAATGTTGTATTTCGAAGCTCAAACACAACACAATTTGTTCAGTATACCAAAGTTTGAGCAGTCTTGTTTAGTAATGTTAGGTATGTCACACAAGCCGCCAAAGCGGACCTTGGTAGACAAGGCTGACGTGTTGTATACTTAATTGTACTGTTTCGAGGTGTTGTGTTGCTGCACCTTTTTTTTTTTTTTTTTTTCAATAAAGATGATGGGAAAAAAGCACTTAGGTAAAATCTGTTTCCAATTCCTTGTTTTATGGCACACTGCGGGAGAGCGCCTTTTGGCACCCCCAAAAATAACCAGCATACTGACAAGCAAGTTGCACCGAATCTCACTAAGGTGATTGGTTGCTTGTTTCAAGTGCATGTTTAGGCTTTGCGAGAGACTAATAAACACGTGAAAACATTGACAATTGCTAACATGCACCAATATTAAAAAAAAAAAAACCTAACCTACTTCAATCGTCTGTTCAATGGAATTTCAATTGAACCGAAAAAATAATTAAGTACTGTATAGAGGCACTAAATGTAACTATACAGTACATACTTTTTTGACCCTAAGATCTTTGTGCAATAACCGCAAGATTTGTGTGTGTTGTTTCAGCAGAATGTCTATTGTTTTAGATAAAGAACAGATCCCATTCTGATCATTTTATGCAAAATTCTAGGTTATTCCGATGGGGGTCAATTTATTTTATTTTTTTCTTGCAAGAGTAAACAGTCGGGGCTATTTACCAGCACCATCATATCAGCTCACCTGCCACCCTTACAAGGACAAGTGCTATAGAAAATAAATGGATGGATGAATAATGTGATACATTATATGTATTATAAATATTATTAAAACTACATCTCAGGAACATTGAAACAGCAACAATCCTATTAAGTCAACAGAAAAGTAGTGGGCTTAGCACCACTCCACTGATGCGCATCATTAGTGCATTTGTGTGCTGCAGTCATGATGAAGACGACGATGGAAGACATTTGTGACTGACCAATTTGTGACATATAGAAAGGATCGTTGAAGTAGGAGTGATGTTTTATTGACTACTTGAAAGCAAACACGTCCTTGACATACAGGAAGAGAGTTCAAAAAGCACAAGAAGCATTTTTTAGGGGCACTTTTGCAAAGCTCCACACATTCAGAAACATTCAAAGAGCAAAATATTTCCTCTTCCGACCTGAGAGCACAAGCATGATGACAATCTCCTCAGCAAAGTTGTTTGTGCTCTCTGAGAAAGGTTGAGTTCACCAAGAATTACATTCAGAACAAATCAAGTGTAAGTGGATTTTTTTTTTCCGTATCAAAACGGTCTTTTTTTCCAGCATTCAATATTTTTACACTTTCCTCCATTATTTATATTGGATGGAAATATCTGCAATGTTTACGTATTAGCCAGCGATTCCTATTCAAATCTAAAAAATAAAATCTCACAGTTACCAGATTTCTCAACTTGTCCTTAATAGTTTTCTTTTGCTCTATAATTGCAATAACACCTGACTCATGTCTGTGTGTGTTAAGTCTGCCAGAATGGAAGCGGCTTGAGACTTAATCATGAGAATAGTCCAGAAAATTTGCAAAAAGGAAAAGTCAAGACATCCTGGATCCACTGAGAAAAGATAAAAACAAATTCATTTATTGAACAAAATAAAAGCATGGAAGATTCATTCTGTTTTCCTGGGTTTGCTGTAATGCTACAGCCAGTAAAGTTTTCCAGATGTGAGCTAGATAATGTGCCCAAACTGACAGAACAAATTTATCACTTCAGAAAATTAAGGCAAGTACTGAACTGAGGAAAATGCAGGAAATGGCAGTTGGTTTAACATCTTTGATAATAAAAAAAAACATTTTTTGTGCTACTGACCAACATACAATTTTATTTTCTTTAGTGCTGACAACCCCACACTAAGAACGCTTTTTTGGTGACCGACCTCGGGGAGTGTGGCTTGTATTCACAATATCCAAAAACATTGACCTGGGCTATGATACAGGTGCTGCACACTTGTCACAGATAACATCACCATCCAATTACACGGTCTGCACCGATAAAGTACAAACATCACTGAGGTTTCTTTTTTGAAAATTTTAAAATCCTTTTTTTAAAAATATCGTGTGGGCTGCAGTTCAATAATGTAACTCTTCCACGCTATTCCAGTCTTTACGTTTGTTATTAGAGGCTGAGGATGACGTGGCGGGGGAGTTAGACCCTTCAAATCGACGCTTCGTTCAAGCGCTTGAGGCGAATGCGTTGGATGTAGCTCACGTTGGCGGGGCTGTAGCGGCTGGGGCTGAAATCAGGTGAGGCGGCCTGGCGAGCGGGACTGAAGCGACCCGAGGGAGACATGAGGACGCCGGAGGGAGAGCCGGGAGTCTGATGCTGCATCCTGAGTCGCGGTTTTACCACTGCAGGGCTCGGCCAACTGGACACATGAGTCGACAGTAAATATGAGTACAATATATTTGTTCTTTTTAGTATTCAGACAAAGTGTAAGGCAAGTGCCACCCAGTATAATTTTGAAGTCATCACCACATGTGGACAGGCTAAAAGAACGCATGAGTGCCATGATTGGGTATAAAAGTAGCTTCCCTGAAAAGTCACTCACAAGCCCAAGACTTTGTGAACAACTCTGCGAAAAAATAGTTGAACTGTTTTTGGACAGTGTTCCTCAACATACAATTGCAAGGAATTTAGTGATTTCATCAACGACGGTCCATAATATCAAAAGGTTCACAGAACCTGGAGAAAACGCTATGTAAGCAGCAAGGCCGAAAACCACACTGAATGCTCGTGACCTTCAAGTGGCACTGCATCAATAAACCGACGTCAATGTGGAAAGGATATCACCATATGGGCTCAGGAACACTTCACAAAAATGTCAGGAAATACAGCTAGGCACTACATCCATAAGTGCAACTTAAAACTCTACGATGCAAAAATCAAAAGCCATTTATCAACATCACTCATCAGCGCTGCCCGGCTTCTTTGGGCCCGAGCTCATCTCGGATGGACGGATGAAAAGTGTTTTGTGGTCTGATGAGTCTACATTTCAAATTGTTTTGGGAAATTGTGAACGTCATGTCCAAAGAGGAAAATAATTATCCATTACAGACACAAAGTTCAAAAGCCAGCATTTGTGATTATATGGGGCTGCGTTACTGCTAATGGCATGAGTAACTTACACATCTGAGAAGGCACCATTAATGCTGAAAGGTGCATAGACATTTTGGAGTTGAATACACACACACACACGCATGCATATATGACTAAATCTTGAATGTCATCCCATATATGTGGCCAGCGATTATACAACAATAGAGTGTATGATGAACTCTCATGAGCATTCTCACATTTTAAAGAATGTATTCAGCTGCGTCGAACAAAAACCTGAAAGTTAAGCAAAGCCCATCTTGCTTCAGTAAAGCACGCACTAACCTTTTCATTTCTGAGGAAGAGTAGGACTTCATTGTGCTCATCCACTTGTGAATACTGGGATATTTTTGGACATCCACCTCAACACCCCCTATTGCTGACAACACATCTATGTCCAACTTGGTCGGTGAATCCCTGTGAAAACATCAAACAATATGGCTGACCTCGTATATGTGCCTGGGCGCCTCAATCTTCAGTAAACAAGACCGAAACAAAAGAGGGAAATACTGTACAGTGATACCATGACTTACGGATGCCCCCTGCCACTACACCCTGCTTTCAGAAGCTCAAGGGGGTCACATCAAGAATACGCGTTTTGAAAATGTGGATAACATCAAGATGGCAGTGAACAATCCCAGAAGAATCGAGGTAAGTCGATTTGTCATACAAGTGATTTGAGTTATAGGGGTGGTTATGGAATGATTTCAACTTTTAAGTCAAGGTACCACTGTATTGTCACTTTTACAAACGAAAAAATTGTAATCACGTCACACTTCAATGATCCATGCGGCGAAAACGGTGATACATTATCATAAATGAGCTTTCGGGGTTCATTTCGGGATTGCTGTACCGATGTTGCTACAGAGAAGGCAAGGTCAAACAGTCGTTTGAGAAGTGTTCTTTAAAAGGACTTTTGTTTTTTTTTTAATCCAGCACTCGAATACTCATACCCATCCATTCATCCACAAGAACTAATAAAAATTAAACTAAACACTAGGCTGTTTCACAAAAAACAATTAAAAACTAAGAAACTTGCTCTAAAACCTTTGAAAACTAACGGAATAAAAAAAAAAAAAGTCTAAAGAAATAAAACTGTAATGAAACATTCAATAACCCTGCTACTCACCCATCAACAAAGAGTCCTCTTCGACTGCGAGGTGGGGTCCTCGGGAGGAACTTGTGGGAATTATCCAAAGACTTAGAAGAGGATGCCGATGACCCCGAGCTGCTCAGGTCTCTCCCACCATGATCCCACGATTTGGACCTCGCGCACAAGTTGCGCGCCACCGAAGCCGCTCCCCTTGTCCTGCTCATCATTTCCAAAGCGTCCTCCTCTGCCTCGAAGAACTCTTCAGAGACGCCGCTGCTGTACTGCTCCTCTGTGTCCCCTCCCTTCAAGGCTTCGTTGTTCTGGGCGCCGTGACCGATCGACAGCCGCTTCAGCCCGCAACTCAGGTCTGTGCTAACTGAGGAGCCGTAGGAGTCGAAGGTCTCTCTGTGTCGGTGCCCGCCACTGCTCCTTCTCTCCCTGTATATGTCGGGACTGTCCGGCGGTTCTTGCAGCGACATGCGCTCAAATTCAACTGAGAGGTTGGAGACGGGTGAGAGCAAGCTGGAGGCGGACGGGGAGTTCCGAGGAGAAATGTTATCTCCGTTGGAAATGCCATCTCTTGAGGAGGAGCACACCCCATTTTTGCAGACGCCGCCGGGTGGCAGCAGGTCCTGCTCGGCTGCGGTCTCGATCAGGTCGCCCCCCCGATGCTTTAATCCCATCGGCATGATGTGGAAGTCGTGACCTCCCACTGCGCCCTTCAGGTTGTCCAGGGATGCGGCGGAGGAGGAGATGCAGGTCAGTGCCGCATTCTGCCTATTCTTCATCTCCTCAAGGCTGATGTCCTCGCCCTCATCCAAGAAGGCACCGACAGAGATGGAGTTGCAGAACTTCTTCGGCTTGCCTGCAACCAGTGATGTCGGTTTAAAGACAGAATGTGCCAAAGTTCGTTCAGCGCTTGCTCTCTAGTGTTTTAATTACCTTCATTTTAACATGGTGAAGAAGTAAACAGAAGGATCGGTTCCAGGTGTTAGCAATGACATACATTT
Organism: Hippocampus abdominalis; assembly: GCA_018466805.1. Classification (NCBI taxonomy): domain Eukaryota; kingdom Metazoa; phylum Chordata; class Actinopteri; order Syngnathiformes; family Syngnathidae; genus Hippocampus; species Hippocampus abdominalis. The sequence goes on along the minus strand of CM031698.1, from coordinate 18,826,664 downwards.
GGGTTCTATTCCATGGAGACAGAGAACTTCAAATTTCTCTTCAATTTGTTGGACAATTTAGTCCAGTATAATAACTACATATGTAACAACTAGCAATACTGAAAAATAGTGCTGTGCGAGATGGAAAACTATTGACGATATAGACCATTTTTATCACGATATACCACAATATTCACAATACAGTCAAACCTCGGTTTTCATCCATAATCCGTTCCAGAAGGCTGTTCGAAAACCATAATTTTTGGAAAACCGAAACCGTGCTCTTTTTAAAATAAAAATTTTCACTGAGCACGTCTGCTCACAATGGAAAGCAACACGAGGAAGAGTCACTTCTTCGTGTAAGGAAGGCGAGAGGAGTCAAATGGTGCATTCAAGTGCGCTCAGTTTGTTCGAGAACCAAAATTTGTTCGTCATCCGGGGCATTAAAAACTCAAAATTTTTGTTCAAAAAACGAATTGGGCGAGAACCGAGACGTTCGAAAACCGAGGTTTGACTGTATTTTTTAAATTCTATTTAAAAAAAAAAAATACACCGTTCTACATCAAAAGTAAATAAATAAATAAATTGGGTTAACATGCATGCTAGGTTAACTGGATTCTCTAAATTGTCCCTGAGTGTGACGGTGAGCGTGAAAGGTGGTCTGTGTGCCCTGTGATTGGTTGGCAACCAGTTCAGGGTTTGACCCGCCTCCTACCCAAAAACAGCTGGAATAGGCTCCAGCACGCCCCCGACCCTTGTGAGGTTTAGAACGGATGGATGGATAATATGTAAATTATACCTGGGGAAGGAGTTTTAAATCTGTTGCTGGTCTCATTCTCCCCCTCTTCACAAGTTCGTGAAAAGAAATCCCTCTTACTCAGATACTCTTCCAACTTGTGAAGTCCCTTGGTTGATGACAGATCTACAAAACTATCAAGAAAGTCCCAATATTCCGCCCAGGGATGACCCATCTCGTGAGCCAAATCTCTGTAGGAAGAATGTAAATCAGAGATTGTTATTAGACAGATGTGAAAGTGTGGCAAAGTGCACATGTGTACTATGGGTAGATTTGTTTTGATTCTAATCCAGATCTACTGGAGCAAATATTCAGATAGCAGCCCAATCACAATAGTCAAATGATATTAACCCTTTCAGGTTGATGTTTTTTTTTTTTTTTTTGGATGAACGACTACTAAACAACTCCAATTACACACAGTGTACAGTTTTAAAAATACTGTTGCCTTGCCTGCCAACCCGCTCGGCACCGCGGTCAGGATCAGACTTCAGAATGTTGTGGAAATGCTCTGCTCGTTTCCTCGGCGGCGTCTTCCAGGAACGGCGAAAATCACCCGCCTAAATTGGGCGATTATAGTTTGTTCACATACCAATGGCCCAAATATTATACATGATACTCCATTTGATCATTTTGGCCAAATGAAGCAAGTGGATACAGATAGGAAGTGAATTTAGTACTTACTTTGGAGGGACTCAATGGACCAGCAAAGGCCGTGACAGTCATCAGAGGGTCCAGCGGGCTTTTTGCATGTCGCTGGATCAGCGAGAGACTTTCCGAGGCTTCAGGCGACCACGGAGCACCAATGATGGGCTGAGAGGTGTTGTCGGCTGCCCTGAGCAAGGGGATGTAGCAGCGGTCTGTGAATAAGCAGAAAGATGGCGTCACAGAGAAGAATCCTCCAAGAGATCTTTGTTAAAATTCTGTGGAGAGACATGAACAGAGACAAATCAGTAAAGACGTGCCACGACATAAATATGTGAACAAAGGATGTTATTTTTGTATGCCGTATTGTGCAAAAATATTCGACTGGAAAATAATTTGTGTGGTATTGCCGATAGAAAATGTAATTAAAAAAAAGAAGAAAATTTGAGAAAAACAGAATATAATGATATCTCCTCTAGCCTTTGGTTGACGTCTTTACTCAAGGAAGCACATTGACAATTGGGTGACAAGTTTCAGTTTAAAAAATAAATTCCATTGATAAACTCCTATTTTTTTTTTCATTTACATTTTGAGTGGTTCTTTAAGCGGGTGAGCCAAAATACGCAAGTGGAATATTATTCGCTAGAAGTGTGGGCAGGAGAATTGGTCACATACGTCAGTAATCAAGTTCATTTTCCTGAATTCTATTTTTATGGGGGGTTTTACAGCCATAAAAAGTTCCATATTTTTCCAAAAAAAAATCCACAATGATGGCAGACATATAGGCTGTGACGTATTGACAAGCCGTGCTACGGTCTTAAATTATTTTTGTCTGTGGAAATTGCCATTTCTACTTCAATATGTGCAAACACATTGGTCTTATTGAACCAGGTTTCTAAAATAAAAAAACTAAAGGTGCTGTTGGCATGGGCATTTCACTTTTAAATAAATTGGTGGCAATCTGTTGGTTCTTACCCTCCAAATAGTCACTTATTTGTCTCACGTCTTGGGTTGTGTCCTTTCTGCTACAAATAATCTAAGAAAAGGGGGAAGAGAGTCAACTGACAAAACAGACAGCTGTCACAATACATCTGTTGCTGGATTAGCAAGGGGAAGATTGTGCTGATGCTCATCTAAATTTAGCAAATGTGGAGGGAGAAATTATGGCGAGCTAGCCATGAGGTCAGAACTCACACAAATGATACCGGAGGGTGCACCACAATGGCACTCATTTTCTTCCGTTTAATACATGGATATGCATTCTTGATAAACTTCAGTGCCCCCCCCCCCTCCTAGCCCCCCTCCCTCTCTCAAAATCATACATGCAACATGCTCCAATGGCGGTACAACATTTTTGTTGATGCATCTGTGGCAGTAATTAGAGCCTAAGGTTGACTTGATTAGAATGCAACTAAATCGGTACACTTAAGCAAATTTCGCCCATTCCTCTTTTAAGCACCTCTCAAGCTCTATCAGGTTGGAAGTTGAGCATCGGTGCACAGCCATTTTCACACCTCGCCACAGGTGTTCCCTCAGATTCCAGTCTAGACTCTGGCCCACACAAGCACATTAACTCATTCAGTACCAGCCAATTCTGGACCAAGTCTGAAAAGACGTTTAAAAACGTCTTTGGGAGTGAATGACTTAACAGCATTTTCCCGACACACAGCTTTGATATCACAGCTGCGTGTTTAGGGTCAATGCCATCCACTCTGAGGACCTCTGCTTTTGAGGTTGGAAACTATTCACAATCATAAAAGCCATCTTATCATGTTAATATTTTGCAAGCCTTTTGAAAGATTGATTTAAGTCATTTTAATGGCAATTATGACCTTGGCAACCATTCAGGGTGTCCCCCGCCTACTGCCCGAAGACAGCTGGGATGGGCTCCAGCAACCCCCGCAACCCATGTGAGGATCAATATATGGATAGATGGATTCAACGCCTTTTAAGACATGTTAAGGATCCGTAGGAGCCCTGTGTATGTCTACTTATTCTGTTGACCTCTTACAAAAAACAGCAGGGGACCTAAATCAAACCATACATCACAAGGCTTGTGGTTGTCACTGTTCTTGCAGTTCTTGTCTGTGTCAGGATGCGAGCACAGCACGTTGACCACGTCTGGACATCCGAACTTGCAGGCAAAGTGAAGTGGTGTTTCAAAACCCTGAAACATAAACAGCAAAATAGTGTGAACGCAGACCAAAAAACTGCTTTGAGTTAATCTTGTTTTTTTTGGGGGGGGGCTGCTAAGAAAAAAATGATAAAATACCTACCGCCTTATCTGGAGTGTTGAGGTAAAGATCGACAATGTAACGGATGCGCTTCTGCAGCATGTCTTCCTGGTCATCTGGGTACATGAGGCGCATAAACTCTGGGTTCTCTAAAGTATCCAGCAGAAGTTGGGCGATGCCTGCTTGATTCTCCTTGGCCGCCACGTGCATGACGTTGTACCTGCAGCCCTCCTGAGCACACAATGGAATCAAACAGTAAGCACTTGCGCTGCTAGCTGCTAAATGATTTGTAGCAAACCCCCAAATTCATGGAATGTTGCTAAACAGAAAATGACGTGTTTCATATGTTCACCTGCACAATAGTGGGGTTATCCCCGGAGCCAATCAGATAGCGTGGGTTGCTCCAGACAATGTCAAAGAAGGCCCCCTCATCTCCCTTTTCCACAGCTTTTCTCAGCTTGGCTGTCAGGTCCTGGGCGCGTGGGCTCTTAAAACTGTTGGCTCGTTCCCTGTTAGTGGTATCCACCTCCATGATGTCTAGTGTGTTGAGGAAGACAACATAGTAAAGGGGTTAGCACTCCTCTCGAAAACGGCAATTTTGCTGCTCGATTACTGTAATCTTCTTATAGACTAAGGAGTTGCCTTTAGGAAAAAACTATTTCTATCGTTAACATGAACAGATTTCCAATATAAGCAGCATCAGAAAGGTTATATGGAATTCATATATCTTCAGTAAACAAGACAATGATAATGGTATTTGGAAACTTCTGATATACACTTTGGTTGTATTTGCACCGAATGCAAAGCATCCAGCTCAAGACTATTTTGCATACTGTACCTTTACTGGCGATTTGGCCTGGTTTAACAGGAGACACGCACACCATCGATTTGTTGGGAGAGGGGAAATAGTCGCACATCCCCTTGGCAAACCTCTCGGCATCCTCACGGTTGGAAAAGGGTTTAAAACGTGCTCCCTTCATGCCCTTTACAGCTTGAAGGGCATCTTTCTTATCTGTATACACATGTGCTCTTTCTATGGGGGGGAAAAAAATGAAATAAATAAAAACAATCATCATAAGGATTTGTTTGTTGTCATATGTAATACACGTGGAGTTATGGTCTTGTTGCAGTGTACTCAAACTGAAACTGCTTGCCCAGAGAGAAAACAAACAACCCCCGCCCCCCAAAAAAACAAACAAACAAACAAACAAACAAACAAAAAAACACTTTGTTAAGTTAGTACAAGATGAATATTGACCCAAACATTTTATGGTAAAGCTTTAGCAGCACAAATACTAATGTTTCAAGAGAGACCACATCAATGCTTGGAAGTACATGCCGGTAACTTACAACCATGTTTGGGTTGCACAGAGATAGGACAACAATGTAGGTAAACATGAATAACCAGACAAGCATTGAGACTATCTTTAAATGGGACTGGAAGTAGAGATTAAATATACATGTGCTAGTACTACAACAAGGAAGTGTCCTGATGGGAAGACGCATGTGAAAAATGGATGGCAAAGAAAATATAGTTAAAGTTAGATACTAATATGGCACAGGTTGGGATGGTCTCCTAAAAACAAGTAAATCAATGCTTCTTACCATTTCGAGACAAAATGTCCTCCCATGATGGACAAACCCCATAGTAAAAGGCTGGGGACACTTGTGCTACTTTGGAGGGAGTTTTCGTTTTGGCTTGAGAGTTAGAGATCTCCTCTTCCTCTGGCGGGTTGAGCCCCACACCATAGCCAAAGTCCAGTTCCTCGTTTGGGCTGCAGCTCGTTGCAACAGTTGATTTGGCACACAGTAAAGGTTTGTCATGATTAGCTGCCGAGGCCACGCCGTCTGAATCCTTTGCAGGGGAACCGCTGTCCCTTTCAGTGATATCACCCTCCGATCCAACAAGCATTCGCGCCAATTTCTTTTCAAAGATAGATCGGGTACTGGCCGTGATCGCGACACACTTCAGGTCAGCCCGGGCAAACTCCTCACGCAGTTCATCAGCAGTTAGGCCTTTCAGCCTGGTTAAAACTGCCTCCATTCTTCAGCTCCCTGGAAAACACTAGAATGAATTAACTAAAGAGAAGCACCTATTAATAAAAGCAATTATTTTGTCCTGATTTATAAATCAAAGTTGAAACGGTCACAGATAACAATGTGTACTTTCCACAAAATGATCACAGACTAGTATTCCAGAAAAATCAGACGAGAGGTGGAACCCCAGTTCGCAAACACATGCATTGCTCTGAAATGAGAAATGATTCCTAAAGGGTTGATGATTGGATTACAACTGTCTACAGCAGTATACAAGCAACAAATATACACCTCCCATCCACTTTAGCTACATGGACATCAGGGAATTTATACAGTACTTGTGATTTGCAATGCATCCTGTCATCAATCGCACAGAAGGCATAATCAGAGATATTTGAAAGTTATTTGGTAACTTTGACAACAGTGTCTGAGAATGCTTGTGTCATTTAATCTCCAAATATATGTGTTAGTACCACAGTAATTGCCAGCAAATGGCAAATTATATTTATGTCATGAGAATATTGATCGTTTTTTATTGTAGGAGCAAACATCTCAATCCCTTCTTTTTTCAACAGTCAAATAGTTCAGGCTTGCATTGCCAAATTTGTCACACATCTGCTTTTCCTCCAATAATATCACTCATTGGGAGAGATGTTAAGACACTTGTAACCCTGTTGATTTATTCAATCTATCATCAGTCAAAAAAACAACCACATCTACGTCGAGCTATCCTGCGCTAGCACATTTGCAATCATGTCAATGAGACTGGACAGCCGGGGAGTGAGCATGGCTAGCATGGTAGAATGGGCTCTGATGAAAGCCCAAAAAGGGAGAAACGTATGCAATTTGGGCAACGCCTATCAAGACGTGCAATACACAATATTATATATAAATATACATTTGATTAAACATACGGGTCGAATAGTCTATTCATCGCATGCTGTCACACCCAACTGTCATATGAGGTGGGCTCTCAGGCTGCAACGCACAAATTCGATACGTCTTCGGCGTGATGATGCCGATAAAATAAACAAAAGTGCATCTGATGACATCTTGTAACAAATGAGTACTCATACTCACAGAGCAACATGTTTTGTATTTTACGGTGAGCTTTGGGAGGTCCTCGTTAGTTTTATACAGATAAAGTGGTGGACAGACAAAGCTGAAGACCGACTGATAGTCTCGTCTCATTGTTTACAACGTATTGTGCGCATGCTCAGTTTCAAGGGTGCGAATGTTACATTCACTATCTGTGGGATTTTTCACTTTTCAACGAAGACAATATACGCCATGTACATTCAGACGACAGTGCGGATAAGTTCTCACATTGTCCCTGAAATCATCTGTGGTATTTGGCGTTCATAACGGCGGATCTATTTTTTTGCATTTACTGAAATACCATTTTTCATTTCGGTAGTACTCTCTTCCTCATGGTCTCTAAATTTATTTCTGCAACATGATGAATACACTCAACTTGATTTGTACGTATCGTGGTAGATTTTACTAGTTCTACAGGCAATTTGATTTAAAAAATTGTTAGCCGCTACAAGCAACAGGATTTAAAAAGCAGTTAACGTCAACGTTCCTAAGTTGAAAAGCAAGACAGGGATGGGCCTGATATTTGTAAAAACATACCAACAGACATATAGTAAAAATCTGCCTCCTTACACTTAAAGCCGCGAAAGACTTAAAACCTAACTTTAAGTTTTGAATGTACTGAGGCAGTTGTGCTGACGTTAGCCTCGGAGACCTAACATTCTCCTTATCATCCGCGTCTATCTGCGTATGTTATAGTGTCGTTTAAGTTCTACAAACATGAAAAATATATGGAAAGGTTGTGTGACAGTGTAATAAAAAAAGCCCACCTCCTTCTCCTGCTGCTGCTGCGCTACCAGATGGTTTCAAAATACAACCGCCAAGGACCCAGTGTCGCCCGACATAGTGCCTGAACAAAAATACCGGTTATCACGTTGGCTAAAGCAGAGCAAATTTGGGTAACGGCAAAAGGCTAGTGTGCGATTATATAACACGTTAAACAAACATAATTTCATCCATTTTAATAATAGAAAAAAACATAAGGAAACCTTCAAAATATTCAGAACGCTTGAGTATTTTTGTTGTGTATTTTAAGCCATTCCCCTTTAAATACCCAAGTGTACAGTAGTGCAGGAACATTTAAAATTACCTACCCATCAGTTACAGGAATAAAAACCTCCCACATTGTTTGACAGCACCACCCGACTGCAGAATTCTAACAGTGTGTTAGCATTGGGAATAATAGAATAAGATGCCTGGAAATAGTTTTTCATAATTTGTATTTTCTTTACACTAGTAAACATCCATCCATCCATCCATTTTCCGAACCGCTTTATCCTCACTAGGGTCGCGGGGGGTGCCGGAGCCTATCCCAGCTGTCTTCGGGCAGTAGGCGGGGGACACCCTGAATTGGTTGCCAGCCAATCGCAGGGCACACAGAGACGAACAACCATCCACGCTCACACTCTTACCTAAGGACAATTTAGAGTGCACAATCAGCCTGCCATGCATGTTTTTGGAACGTGGGAGGAAACCGGAGCACCCGGAGAAAACCCACGCAGGCCCGGGGAGAACATGCAAACTCCACACAGGGAGGCCGGAGCTGGATTTGAACCCGGTACCTCAGCACTGTGAAGCCGACGTGCTAACCACTGGACTACCGGGCCGCCCCCACTAGTAAACATTTATGATTAATTTGAAATCATATAAAATGATATATCAACGTCTGGAAACAATTAACTTAAACCAGTAGTCATACAACAAGATCAGTATACGATACTGCAGTCACTTGACCTTTCATCACCATGTACACAAATAAAAGAACATGGAGAAACACCAGCTGTTGGTGATAGCCATCTTGCAACATGCTACTTTGCTTTCTTTCCGTTACATTTTCATCAATGGGCATGCTGACAGTTAAAGGTGGCCTGCATATTTGCACATTTTTTCACACTCAAAATATATTACATCTTGCACATACCCTCAGCAATTCAGTTAACCAGATTCCATGACAGCATAATAAAGACTACTTAAGGCTCACACACACACACACACACACACACACACACACACACACAAACGATGACAACCCATCCGAGACAGACACCTCCATACCTAAATGAGACTCATGTTGATGAGATCAAACTGTTACAATAAAAATGAAGACTTACTGCATTTTAACAATAGCCAAAAAAAAAGAAAAAGTTCCAGTGTGCACAAAGGTGCTTAACTGTTAAGGAGTAACCCTAACCCTGTTAGTTAAATCCTAAATTAAAGATATCCCACTAAGTACAGGCACAAAGAAATGGAAGAACGGGTCTTAGCCATTGTGGCTTACTCACATCTTATTACATATTATTGTCAGTCAATCATCAAAGCTGCTGATTCCAAATTGGAAGGAGAAGCATACCGAAAACCTCAACTGCTCAAATGCTCCAACCTTTTCAATGAATTAGAATGTCAGGGTTTGTATTGGTGTGGTTATGGTGTAATTATTAAACTCTTAATAAATAAGTATCACAAGGGCATAACAATACAAACAATCGTCAAATAACAAAGAGCAAAAAGAAGAAAGCTATGGTATAAGTATTAGTCTGCAATTGCACTCCTGTGGTGATTGGAGAAGAATGTCAAATGTGCCAGCCATTGTTTAAAAAGAAAAATGGAATAACTGCCAAAAAAACACCTTTGTGGATAAAACTCCACCGTCGTCACAGCCTAACAACCGTTTGCTGTTATGACTGCTGCTCTTCCTCTTCATTACTTTCTACCACTGCGTTGTTCAGAGGCTTCAATGCATTAGAAATGTTGTTTTGAAGTCCCAGTTGAGCCAGTCCTTCCTCTGTGTTTGGCCATGAGCTCATTGACTCATGCACTGTAACTGTGTGCTCTTCCATCTGCTTCTGAAGACTGTCCATCTCCTCCCTGAGAAAAAAATATCACAGCATATGCAGACTCACATTGGAAAAAGTGGCTTATATTACATATGCAGATTTTTTTTAAATGGTGTACTCGAGCAGTGGTTCTCAAACCGGGGACAACAAAAACATTTGCAATACATTTTCTTATTTTGCGTCATTTCAAAAAGTAAATTACCTGCACATGTGCCAAAAACAATTATTCATACCCAACTTTGAGCATATTAAAATCTCATATGATTCTGATTTTGTACAAACTCTGACATTTCTGCATGCATACAGGATTTCAAAGCTCTTTCATAGTAAGGCACAGTGACTTCGGCAAAAACAGTAAAGCTGATCCAGTACCTCAGGTCAAAAGTTTTCAGCATTGGGATAAGTCACTGTTTTTGCAATATATGTTCACTGCAATCGACTCTGCGACTGCCTTTCACAGAAAAAAGGGGGGGGAAAAATCTGCTTATGTGGTCTGTTTCATAGAGGAAATTAAACTCATTAGTCACTTCAAGGGGAAGTCAAGTAAAAACATGTCTTTACAATAATTGTGCTCTATGCGGGTCCACTAGTCTAAACAAAGCATTCTGGTTAATTATTGTGTTTGTGGAATATGGATTAAGCAGTCAAATATACCTGTTTTTATCCATTTTAGGGAGCGGTCATTTTGCTGCTAGCCGTTGACTGGAAATGACATCACAGTTACTCAGGTAATGACCAATCACAGCTCACCTGTTGAGTTTGCTCATGTGACGTTAGCAAGTTGAGCCGTGATTGGTCATTATCTGAGCAACTGTGATGTAATTTTCAGTCGACAGCAGGTGGCAAAATGAATGCTCTCTGAGACGGACGGATAAAAATGGATGGAATCGGCGGCTTGAATCACATTGCATAAATGCAATGTCAGTCGGAATATCGTGTCCAAACTAGTGAAGTGGGATAGCCATGACGGACGAAGAGTAAAATTAATTTCACTCTGTCACTTCCTTTCTATTAAACAGGTCATAAATATTTTGGTTGAAATGTTTAAAATCAACTTATGACATTTAGAGGTGCACAATCATTATTGATAGGTTTAACTGGCATTACGGTGAGGAGGTCACTGGATAAACAACTCCCCGGTATGGGGTACCGGGCCCCAAAGAATTTGAGAACCACAGTATTAGAGTACAACAGAGCGTCTTACTTGAGCTGCCGCAAACAGTTGTGCAAATTGTTGAGCGGCTCTTTGTTGACTGAAGTTGATGGCTTTAGTAACTCATCAAGAAGTGAGGCAGGCACCGGGCAGTCAGGGATCTTTACCGGCGTCACTGGGTTGGATGGGGTCCCTTCACTTTTTAAGTCCATCCGTTGCTGCCCCAACAAGAACATAATTGCAGGGCTATTTAGCTTCCTCAAATAAATGAATGGGTGCACAATTCTGGGTGAAATCCGGGTGCCAATGTAAAATGTTAAAAACATAGTTTTTCCATTGCTGATTTCCATTATTGTGCAACGGACACTCATACATTGATATTACCTGTGTTGATAATGTGTCGTCATTACATTTATCCGCAGAGAACCAAACAGTCAACACAGTGTGTCGATGATAATATGCAAAACCTATGCTAAAAATATGCCAAACTAATATTCATGTTTTCACGGATTGACTCTTCCATTCCAGTAAGGACACTGAACACAATGAACCCCGATGACACCAAATGAAGCAAAAGGCTGAATCACCTTCCTTAGACGGTTCTGTTTGAGGTCCTGCTTGAGTTGCTGGTTTTGTAGCAGAATGGTCTTCATGCTGTTCTTCAGCTCACCCACTTTAGCTTGTAGCATAAACTTGTCCTTCCTTGTAACACTCAGCTCCTCTTGGACTGTCTCCAACTCGACCTTTATGTTCTGTGATAGACAGGCTTAAAATGAATCCACCCATTGCAAATAGGGGCGGTGCTCTACATGATATCAATTATTGCTTTGCACACACGTTTCCCTGCCATTGTTTTTTGGCGTTACTGAATTGACATGTATTGTAAGTGTCATCAGAATAGTTTAGTTAGAAATGAATCATATTTTGTTTCAACTTTAAGGCAAAGAGGACATTTTTTGTTTGTTTTATGTACATTATGTATTTGTGTTGTGAAATATGTATTTTGTACATCAATTAAGTTTAGTCATTTGATGTTATCGCTATTATCGCGAGACTTACGCTGTGGTAAGGTGGTTCCTGCCCAGTCACGGACAGACACTCGAACGCAAGACATAGGAAGAGCAGCAGCAATAAGGACTGTTCGCTATCTGTTCAAGATACCAAAAGTGTATTTTTTGTTGCCCAAGACCTCCGAAGTGGCAGGCGGCAATGAGTTTTCATGGTGTTGACGTAAAAGGACAACCCCAAAGACACTAATAAACACCCGTCATTTGGAAACCGTGCCCTGGTTGTGTTACTTTGGAGCTACATGTATCATTAAAATAAATACAGTACTTGCCTGCAAAGCTGTCTGCAGGCTGTCCAGCTCCCTGTGCTGGCACTCCCCCATCATCTCCAATTGCTGCTTCTGAGTCTCAATCTCCCTCTGCCTTTGTTGCACCTCCCACTTAAGGTCCTCAACCTGGAAGTTGTCAGCATTAGAATTTGGATGAGACAATGTGTTGGTCAGAACACATTTCCACCAATACTCAACTTTAGGATTTTATTTGTAGCCGGAATAAATAAAAACAAAACTTTGCTTTTCAGTCAAACCACACACACACACACACACACACACACACACGCACACACACACACACGCACGCACGCACGCACACGCACACGCGCACGCACACGCACGCAGAAAAAAAGTCAAACCAGTCACATTAAAATCCAGCATCAAGTACAATAATAATAGTCTCTCAATGACATGTAAATCATTAAAAAAAAAAAATTCTCCTTTACCTCCTGGTTAGTGAGGGGCTTCTTCGAAAGCTCTTCATCCAGTTGTTTCTGGAGGATCTGGAGCTGGGAATGAGCTTCAGCCAGCTCCTCTTGGAATCTGGAGATCTCCTGAGAACGCTTCTCATCCTGAGATCTGTGGATATAGTCAATGATAAATAGTGCTGTAAAAGATTTCAATAAACTTTCTGGAAACTTTCCATTGCAAATATATCTTTTCCTTTTGGAAATTTAGTGATGTAACTTTTTACTTTATTCAATTGATAGCTAATGCTTATTCTGAGTCATTAAAAATAAATTTCAAACTAAACTTTCCATGGAAATATATAATATATATATATATATATATATATATTTTTTTTTTCCCATGGAAAGTTTACAAATGAAAATGCTCAACACTATAATAAATGTGAGATACAGTGGACCTCTGCATATGTGGATTTTTTGCCCCAGTATTTTTATATATATATACAGTATATATATTTGTTTTTTGCTGGATTGCAGGGGTCCAATGTATATACCTGCTATTTCATTGGTAACATGATCACTATTTACTGTATGTAATTTAAAAAGACATCTGTAACAAACTTACTGTAGCTTGTGGGCTTCATGTTGCAGAGCTTTGACCAAGTCTTCTTTGGCCTGCAGATCTTTCTTGATCTCTGACAGTTCCAACATAGCAGCCCTGTAGTGCCTTCTATTGTGGGCTGCTTCAGCCTTTGCTGTTGCCACCTAGAAAGCCAAATTAAATAATTAATCATCAAAAAGTCTCGGAAAAGGCAAAGGGAACTGCTATCTGACTAACAACAAAAGACCCAAGTTGCCAAACCTCTCAATAAGAAAATAACTTTAAAAAAAAACCTGGCACCCACCCCCGAGTGCACTGAGAACTTGTACCTGGTCTTTAAGATCTTTGACTTTGGTTTTCTCCTTTTCCAAGGCAAGCTGAAGAGTTTGCACCACATCCTTCATTTGTTGGTCCTCTTCCTCTTTGCGTTTCAAAACGGCTTGAACCTGAATAAGCAGACGTATGAAGAACAATTTAACTAGTGGATTAGGAAGATGATTCTTCACTCTTGTTTAATCTCAAGAAACCATCTCGATAAAAATATTATCCATAATGCACATAAAACATTCCAATCTAACAGCACTAGTTGCAATCCTTGCTTTACCTGCAAATTGAGCTGTACTAGATCAGCCTCTCGCTTCGCTAAAGCCGTTTCCAAGATATTGGCATGTTCCCGCAGTGCATTGTGGGACTGTGTCAGTCCAGCCAATTTTCCTTTTTCATGTTCCAGCTCAAGTGCTAGCTTCTTGTTAGCATCCTCTAGTTTTCGGATCCGCTTCTTGAAGCATCGTGACTCTTGAAGCTTTTGGAAGAGACATCAGGACATTAAAGAAACTAAAGATGGAATAACTCGGGAAAATATTAGGTGAATTTTCTAAAACGAACACAGTCCACATATATATTTGATGACCCACCTCGTCTTCTAACTCCATGACCTTTTCCTGGTATTCCTCTAACTCTGTGGAAGTGAGGCTAATGACTTCCTCAAGCTCCTTCTCTAACATTGCCTTGCTTTTGGTCACAACCTCCAGTGCAGTCTGAAGAGATTCAATCTTCTCCTGGGTCAAAAAAACAAACAAACAACAACAAAAAACGGGTTATTATGGGATTTGGAACATGTGTATTCAGCAATAACAATTCCTGAATTTTTAGTCATTTAACTTAAACTGATGATAAAGAAATACATTTAATGTGTTAGATTTTTGGTCACCTTTTTATTTTGGTGACACCTTTGATTCCATTCACTACTTAACACAAGACAGCTTTGGCAGCAGTCTTGAAATGTAACTTACGATTGTAGAATTTTCACAAAGCTGTACTTTACTTTGTTATTTATATTTCTGGCAACTTTCACTCCACTACGATTCCTAAATAAAATGTTCACTTTTACTCAGATGCATTTTTCTTGTTATAACAAAACAAAATTCCCCCAAATTATGTCACAACTGCGAAACAAAGCTGAAGGATAGTCCTGCCTGGCTGAGACCATCAGATTCCTGCCGTATTAATCTCCCAACGAGTCTATATTCACTCGAAGTAACAAATGAGACCCCAGCAATGCATTCTTATAATATTATTATGACTATGAATCCTATGATTCATAGACGAGCCTCCTTTATTGAAATTGTGTCTCATTAATGTTAGAACACTCGATAACTGTCTGACATCCCTCTCGCGTTTTAATAAAGGACTGTATCCCTTAAAAGCCTTAGGTAACTAATTAGTGCAACAAAACACTTGATTGCTCTTGCTTCTTGCTAAACCGGTTAAAGAATCAATTGTTTACAATTTTCGGACCTTCCATCTTAAACATCATTAATTATCGCTGTCCTCTGGCACTGTACTTGCAACTTTTAAGACCACTGTTATTCATCCCCAATTTTAGCAACCATTCCTTTGAGGCAGAGAGTCGCTAATTATAAGACGGTATCAAATCTCCTGTTTCTTGAAAAATTCTTGAAAAAGTTGTAGCGCAACAGTTTAAGGATTACACGGTGACTAATAATCTATTTGAACTTCAGTCAGGATTTAGGGCCAAAAACTACTGAGAGGGCCCTTGCTAAAGTGACGAATGATCTTCTGGCTATGGACTCAGTCAACTCATATATCCTATTATTACTCGATATTAGTGCTGCATTTGACACCATTGATCATAATACAGTATACACCTAAAATGCCTCAAAACGTGTGTTGGTAATTCGGGCTCAGCACTTTCTGGGTTGAGTTCTTACCACTCAGAGATCGTACCGTGTAATTCATGACAATGTGGCTTCTGAGTTTTGTAATGTTACAGGTGGAGGAGAGCGTGACACGGGAGTGGATTATCATTCCTGTTACATTCGATTGATACCAAAAGAAAAAATAAATAAATAAAAAATCTGTCCCCTCCGAGTCCCGGAACAAAATGTAATTGTTTGCCGGCTATGTGGTGACTATTTGTGTTGTGGGGGGCGGGGCGACACTGTAGATGCTAAAATTTCTCACGTGTGGTACGTGTCATTACTCAACTGAGCGAGGAGGTGTTTTTGCTTTTGGACGTGCTGGAAGTAAATTGTGTTTGTATATCGGATTATCCTACCAGTAGTACTGGGTGCTTTTGAGAAGGATCATTTTCAATTAATCGTAAAGGCTTTATGGACATATAGTACCATACTACACAGCAGTACAATAGTACAGTGTTTTGATCTGGCAGGTTTATACCTGCAAGATGTGATTGCTTCCTCCATCTGACACATGAGCTTTGAGCTTGACCAGCTCCGCCTCAGTCGTTTCCTTGTCAGTCAGGGCCTCTTGCAGCCTCCTACTCAGAATGCTCACAGCATTCTCGTATGCCTTGTGTTTGGCCTTCATCTCCTTCTGAGCACTGGTTAAATCTGTCCCCAGCCGCTTCATACGCACTTTTTGCTCTGAGATGGCTCTGTTTCAAGCAAATAAAAGTAAGTGTTAAATCCAGAGGAAAGCTGTGATTACAGTAACTGAAGGTATGCAACATTACAAACGTGCTCATTTTTCAAGGTCTTTGTGATGTCACATATCAGGCTGATATGACTTTCACTAGGCACAGATATAATGTGAATAATAGAAGCAGTATATGGGTACACTTCTTTTGCAGGCCAACATTAGATGTGTGTGTTTTTTTTTAAAGAAATAAATATGCAAAGATATATTAATCACTAAATCACTATTCAAGTGCCGCTTTTTTGCTTTATGAAGAACATGACTTACTTTTTGGCTTCTGTTTCCATTTTCTCCACCTGTTTCCGAAGACTTTCATTCTCTTCTGTCACAGCCATAAGCTGACTCTGATCAAACTGCATGGACTGTTAAGGAAAATAGCAAGGTTTAAAATCAAGTCATCACTGACATTTTAACAGGAGAAACTGCAGCACTTCTAATTACCTGGATCTGTGTTTCGAGGTGGTCTCTTTCCCTCTGAATGTCTTGTAGATGGCTTTCCATGTTATTCATCTGTTCTTGGACCCGGACTACTTCCTTCTGCAACCGGGCCTGCTCCAAATCGCCCTTTTGCTTCTCTCCCTGAATATCCAGAAGCTCTTGTTTTAGGTCCTTCACCTCTGTCAGAAGACGCTTTTTAGTCGACTTGAGTTCACTTATCAACTGGTCTTTGGAGTTCGCATCCCGACGGTAGGCTTCCACCATCACCTGTGAAGATGTACCTTTAACTCATTCAATCCCAAAGACATTTCTTTTCAGACTTGACACATTCAATCCCAGGTACCTATTTATATATATATATATATATATATATATATATATATATATATATATTTTTTTTTTTTTTTTCAAGAGTTGGGGAAACAAAGGATCTGAAAATGGCTGTTACTGCTGTTATATTCTTCATGTGTTTATCAGTCATACTTCCACTTGATACATCAGTCATTATGATTATAGCCAAAAGCCATCTATCAGGCAAAACAGCCAGGAATAAACTTATTATAATTTCCATCAATAAAACACTCCCTCTTTATCACACCTTTACATTGCAAACTGAGCAGCATCGATAACTTTTCAGATCAGTGAGGCACTTTGAGCTGTCACAGTCATCCAGCTCAACAATACATCCTCCCACAAAAACATTAACAAGTGGAATATTTGAGCAATATTCTTTTGTAAAACAAAATACTCGACTGTTTTCTTCAACAATATATATGAACTTTACTGACACACTCCACACTTACAGTGAAATGAAGTGCCTTGTTCAATTTGGCCCACTGTTTACAATTTTCCAAGGGGAGACTTTCAAACAACTACAAATTGTTGAGAAAGTTACTTTCTCTGCTTGTAATGATAAAAGCTGTCAAGAGTTTTTCCGTGAATTTCTACCAAATGTGTTCTCCCACAGTTGACCAAATTACTTACAATTAAATTATGTAACGATTTCATAATGACAATTTATATTTGTTACCTTTTGTTGTTGAAACTGCTCCTTCAATTTTTGAACTTGTTTTTTCAAGGAACCATTTTCTTGCTGTAGCTTTTCAATCTATAACAAAGCAAAGCCGATAATAATAAATCACTTCAAATATAAAAATGAATTAAATACTTAAAACAACTCAACACAGCATCGCCAAAAAATAATGACAGTGTCAAATTATTACATTTGATATTGCACAGATTTAAAAAAAAAACCAAAAAACAAATCATCTTTTCTCTTGATGACTACAAAGTTAAAAATGTTTTGTCACAGTATATTGTAGGGCTACTTAATTCATTTCTGTCTATATCTTTATGCAACTTAAATCATACTCCAGCTGTCATTTTCTCGCACCTGGCTGGTTTTGACTTGAACTTCCTGTTTCAGATGATCCAACACATCTGAGGCCACCAAAACATCCTCTCCAAGCCGTTCAGCATTTTCATCAAGTTGGCTCTTGTCGGCTCGGGCCGTCTGCAATGCTACCTCCAGAACAATCTTCTCATTCTGGAGGTACTGGATGTTGTCATCTTTGCAATTGCTCTCTGCCTGAAGCTCAACTAGACGGGCTTCCAGCTCTACGTATCGAGCCTCGAGCTGGTTGATTGACTGCTCTTTGGTATACAGGTTCTCCTGAGTGATGGTCAGCTGGCGCATCAGTTCCAAATGTTCTTTCTGGAGCGACTGCAGCTGTATATCCTTCTGGGAAAGGTTCAACTTCACCTAATGAACACAAATAAACACAGATATGGCAACATAAATACAAAATGGTTGGTCGTGTTTCATAACAGCTACAGATAGGGGGAAAAAAAACCCAAGCCTGGATTAGCAAATCACATTTACAATTTAACTACAAGCACAAGTTACAAAAAATGCTCTACAAAGATTGAAATGACAGAACGACGTTAGAAAGCAGATCACCTGTTCTAGCTCCATTTCCAAGTTACTGGCTGTGTTGGCCAATTTTATTAAGCGCTCCCGTTCTTCCTCAAAATCTTCTAGTTTGTGTTGCAGGTCATCCTCCACCATAGTTTTGGCATCTTGGATCTGCTTGTAAGCAGCTTCTTGCGTCATCATGTCTGCCTGCAACGCAGAGGAAAGTGTCCATATTGTAGTAATGTATTTAAAAAGAGAGTTCTCAAAACAGCAACTTGCATTGTCTAATAAAGTATGTCTATGTACATAAATACAGTGCGCACGGGCGCGCGCGCGCGCACACACACACACACACACACACACACACGCGCACACACACACACACACGTACGTACATACACAGAGAGCGAGAGGTATCTGTATCTATTTATAGATAGCTGTAGATGTATAGATTTTTTAAATTGAGTTGCACAGTTATTTTATTTTTTTCCATTCACATGACAAAAACCCGGAAGTCAAACAAAGATGTGTTGACACAGAATACTCATTTGTACAAAAGGTTTTCTTATCCCCTGACTGGTCTCAATATGGTCTGTTCTGTCTCAACATACATACATGCAAAAACCAAAAGGAATGTTTAAAACTTACCTCAATGCTCTGTAGCTGAACAGCAATACGTTCTTTTTCTTTGATTGAGCGATGTTGACTCTCAGACAGTTGATGGGACAGTGTCACATTCTCTAGTTTCAGATGTTGGAGAACGCCTGTCTGGGTCATTTTTCCAGCCTAGTACAGAATAAATATTTTACATCAACCATATCAATTTGACGTAGATCTTAAGCAGTAAGAAAAAAATAAATAAATAAACACATACCTGCATGTTAGCCATTTCACTTTGCAGTCTCACTCGGGCCTCTTGAGCCAGGCCTAGCTGTTGTTGGTACCACTGCCTGACCTGCTGGAGTGAGTCAATCTCTGCCTGGGAGGTTTTCAGTCGACTCTGTAGAGTGCTGCGCTCCAGCTGGACCTGCTGTAGCTGGCTTTGAAGACCACCCATTTGCAGTCGCATTTCCTGGACTGCAAAATGAATGAATGTTCATCGGTACACAAAATATACCTGTGTACAATTTATTTGGCATAAAAAAAGGGGAGTGATATAAATAAATAAAAACTCCAATCAGGCTGACTTTGAAGCTAAATGAAGTCTCACCTGTATTGTCCTTTGACGTGAGAGTCTTTTGCATTTCATCCACCTTCCCCATCAACCTGTTGTATTGGTCTTCAGCCACATTTAGGTCATTGCATAATGACGCCAGACTGGCATTTTTGCTCTCCAAATTGCCCTGGAGCTCCACCATTGCTTTCTCTAGTTGGCTACAATTCTGGCGAAAAGTGCTGACTTCACTTGTGAGGACGCTCTGCTTTTCCTGGCTAAACTGAACCTCTGCCTTCTGAGCCTGCATCTGAGCATTTACGGTGGCAAGCTGGGCCTGCAGCTCCGTCTTCTCCTGTAGAGCCTGGAGGGCAGGACATGATTATAAGACTTTACACTGAATGATATACTATCTCCAAATTATTGTCAGTATGCAGCAAACAGAGCTAACATGATTTCCTTGAAATGTGATGACTTTAGTGCGTAACAGCATATACCGCGGGCAAAAGAACATGGATAAATGACCCAAAGGAAGTGAATTGTATGTATTAGGTGGACCCTATTTTTGCGTTTTTGAGAGCTTCCTTTCTTTTAGGTGCGGCATTATATAAATTGAAGTCTGTGGGTGTTCTTGCCAATTCATCAAAAATAATTTGTAAAGCTGGTGTTGGACAGGTCTGTGCAAGTTCTTCCACAGTGACCTCATCCCACCATGACTTTTCAAGCTCACTTTGGAGCAAAGTCACGCTGGTACAGAAAAGGACCTTCGCCCCTCTACAGTATTGTCAAGAATTTGAAAAACCATCTTTTTCTCCAAAATGTAGTGGTAAGATGACAAATTAAGATTCAGCAAGAAAAAAATAGGTCTATTTCATCTTTTGAGTGAACTGTGTCTGTATGCCTGTCTTCAAAACTTAAGCAAATAGTTCAAAATCATGAACGAAATTCAAAACCATTTAATTTTTCTGTTCATTCATGATTTGCTTAACAAACTTTTTGGTAGGGCTAGAACTAGCAATTTTTACAACTGCACTGCATATGGACTGCGTATGGACCGTAATTTTTGGACTACAAATTTGTACTTTTTTTCCCCCCACGGTTTAAAGAATGTGGCTTCCAATGTGACACAGTTAATTAAGGATTTTTTACTAACGAGGTTCATGCTGCCAATAGATCTACCGACAGTCTTGTCACAGTAGACCAATGAAATTGAGGTCGCGCTCATACAGAAGCTTCATATCAGTCACGGTTTACATGGACCCTTGTATTCCGACTACAGTGAAACTAACCTGGTTGGCCTGAGATGACAATGATTCCAGTTGGCCTTCTAGTCTCATTTTTTCTTTGAGCACCTGCAGCACTTCATCATGGCCCATGACAGAACTCTCCAAAGAGACACTGAACAATGAAAACAACATCTGTGTTAATTAATAATTATTTGACAAACCAAAAGTAAAACCACATTTTGGGATGTTATTTCTTTAAAAAAAAAATTTTAATCATCGTTGTTTAACATTCAAAAATACCTGCTTGAGAAGCTGTCTCTGCGGCTGCGCGGCTCTCCGCTGCTTTCTTGCTCCAATTGCTGTAGGTGCTGCTCATCACTGGCAGCTTGCAAGACTTCATGCAGGGAGGGAAATTGACCCATTGCCTCCGGAGCAATCTCCCGTCCATCAACTGTGTAGGCCCCCTGCTGCCTGTCCATGGCAGCAGAGAATGTGGTGTAGGTTCCCCTGGTGGAAGCACTGCTGTAGGATGAGCTGTCACTGTCATTGCCATCATTTCCAGGCCTGGCTCCTGATTCACCACCATCAACCTCAGGGACATTTTCCCCAACCTGGAGCGAAACACCAGATCGCCCTTCTCCCACACAGGTGATTGATTGTGACATCACGCTGACCTCGGACACAGCGGATACTGAGCTGATGGTGGACTGGATGGAGCCCATAGTGTTGTCCGCAGTCTTTATTCCACCTACTGTCTCACCTCCACCATCATGCTCTGGAGCTTTGTAGTCAGCTAAAGAGTGGATCTTGCTTGCGCGGGAGGATCTGGATTTCTTCTCTTTGGCGATGGGGGGAATGCCTAAGCTACCTAGTTTAGGACCACGGGGTACACTGGTCCTCAGGAAGGAATACTCCTTGGTCATGGCAACTGTATCAGCCCTGGGAAGAGCCTCAGGATGCAGCATTAACTCTGGATCCAGGGTACTGAATGGTCTGTTTCTTGGTGTACTGCGGTGAGACTAAAACAAAGAAATACACAGCTGCATGAAAGACGACTGTAAACATGATACTGATGGTTGTGACAATGTGATGTCTACAAGGTCATGTGGATACATTATTTAATGAATTTAATTGTGACATAGAGTGACTTTTCACTCACTCTCTCCTTATGTCTTTGCACTCTGTACTGTTTCAGCTGCTCTTCTAGGCGCCTGCGAGCCTCCAGACGAATCTTCTCCTCATTTTCCATTTCCAACGAAGGCTTCTGGTTGGCTAAACAGGGCATTCATCCAAAAAGAAACATTAACAGCAGTCTGAAATAATATACCCATGAATCACTGCAATGGCAACACATGAATAAAGAGGCCAACTGTACTGTGAATCCCTTAATGTAACCATATATATATATATATATATATATATATATATATCCATCCCCTAGAAAGTATGGCATCACACCGTTAAATCAACCCTTTGGACATTGAACAAAAATAATTTGCTTGACTCCACCTACCCAGAGAAAAAACACAATTTAAGTCAAGAAGGTTAGTTTAGTGAACAACTTTACAGTGTAAAGAGGGTTCGGGTTACAAACAGACTCGGCACTGGGGGTGGGGGGCATTCACGCATAAATTTATGCTTACACAAATCTGTCTCCTGCATAGGCATACTGAGTCTGAGTGACTGCAATGCATCACCCGTGTGACCCGTGACCTCAGCAACAGCCTGCTCAGGTTCAAGCATCATGGGTGGGTAAGCAGTCACACCTGGGGAAGCCACTTGATTTTGGGAGTTGACTGCGGAGCTGGTGCTCTGAGGAAGGGCTGTTGGAGAAAGGGACCCATTAGCATGGGAGCTCCCCGCAGCAGGAATGCCCTCGGACATTTCGTCTCCATTTGGCATCACATCCGAGCTGATGGGACCTGGAATCAACATGTCCCAAGGAATGTGACAATGAGTCATAGTTGTATTGTGGACCAGAATGCAAAGTGTATGTGATTCTGTTGGCAAACGGCATGAGCAACTATGACAACACTCGCCAGCAAAAGCTAATTCACCCACTGGTTAGAAAGTCTTAGAATGTCTTAAAGGGGAAGTCATCTCAAAAATTCTCTTTTCAATAAAATGTTTTATGTAGCACCACTAGTCTAAAAACAGTATTCTGATTAATATTGCATTTGTGGAGTATGAATTAAGCAGCAAAATACACCCATTTTCATCCATCTCAGAGGGCACTCAGTAAAGTCATTCCCTGAGCAACGGTGTTGTCATTTTCAGTCAATGAGTGGCAAAATGGCCGGTCCCTGAAATTGGTTAAAAAAAACCATGTTGGATTTAACTGCTTAAATGTATATTCCACAAACGCAATATTAATTAAAATGACATGTTTAAATTAGTAGCATCATATTGTTAGCCGGGTTTACATAAAGACATGTATTCTGATTAGAATGTGTCAAGGTGTTGCTTCAATAAAAGTTTTTAAACTATCACAACTACTGTGTTAAAAAGACAACATTTAATTCCTTCATGATAAATCAGGCAATGATGTTTTCATCGATCGCCATGTCTCACACCACTGATCTACTTAACTGAGCGGAGCTTGTAAACGACCGATTGGAAAAGATCAGGTCTCAGGTAAACAGGTGACAAAAAATTTAATTCAGGATGATTTCAATCATGGGCCGGCCCAGTGGTTGACTGGTTAGCACGTCGGCCTCATAGTGCAGTGGTGCAGGGTTTGACTCTCTGGCCTTCCTGTGTGGAGTTTTGCATGTTCTTCCCACGCCTGCGTGGGTATTCTCCGGTTATTTTGGTTTCCTCCCACATTCCAAAAACACACAATTGCAAACTGCAATTGACTGCCTACCAATCCATGCTAAAGTCTGTCTTTGACTGGATGAATAATGTGGACTCTGGACAGACTCGAATGTAAAAGGAAACTTGGCTGGTTGGTAGTCCCAAACATCCGTGAGTTGGCTATTCCAGTTTTAAGGTATGCATGTTTTTGTTCACCTGTCAGCATTGAGCCCCAAAAAACATCAGACATTTTATCTTAGTAGTGAGCACATGGCGTAATGTAATAATATGAAAACCAAAGACAAAGCAACCAGGTCATTCCACCAAGAAAGCATCAGCACTCACCATTGTGGATCCCCTTGGTTGCATTTGGATTGCCATCAAGCCCTTGCTCCTTTAAATGTTTCTCATGTTCAGCCTCTTGGAATTTCAAAGTGCAGTGAACTTGACCAGCATTGATCTCCATTTGAGCGGTGTATTAATTTTTAATGTCCATTGCTTATTTATAGATGATCCTTCTGGGTCGTCATAGGGAAGCAACACAATAACTGAAAGCAGATTCACAAAATAACAGAACTGAAAAGATAAATCACCGAGTGAGACAAACACTGTATATGGATAACACTTAGGCATAAGCTCCATGCTACAGATAAAGCAATGCCTCTTAACGAGTGGGAATAATGCTAAGAAAAAAAATGCTTTAGAGTGAAGAGCTAACAAGACGATTTTTATGAGTTGACCAGACTGCGCTGTGTTAAATTTATTGGTTGACGTAAGTGGCAACAACTTTTTACTCTTACGTAGAATGAAAACAGCGACACATTAAATTAAACACGGTGGATAACTGATTAAGTCCGAGTATGCTTCATTATTTATTCTTGGTTAATTATCACCAACCAGCGAACACGCAATTCCACTGTCAGGAATTTGTGAAACAGTTGCCTCAATAACTAAGCATCAACACACCCAACTGCCAATTTGAGTTGGTGTAACTGTAAAACAAACGATGGGCGGATTAGGCATGTCGACGACAAATAATGTCTTTTGAAGACATTGGAAGTTGTCCGTTCTAGTGGTATCGAACCTTTACGAACTGCACGAATTAGAAAAATGTATTGGTTTGTTTCACACAGTAAAGCTTAAGTTATCAACACAAAACAACAACAAACTCACATGGAGGCGATCTGCACAGAATACACGGAAATTGCAATTGACAAAGATGCAGCTTGTAATTGGCAGCCATGAATAATAAACATTACGTTAGCTGGTGGTGATGGCCAAATAGGGAGCTACAGTGTATATGTTTGCGGTGGGGGACCTGTCAAGCTAACGTCAGAAGTTGCTAACTCGGTCGCTCGGAAAAGTCAGAGCCCGTGTTGAGATTACATCTTTAAATCATCACACAATTGTGTCAATAAATACGTTTCGTCTAGCACGATTTAAATGTCTATGGGCTGACTAGAAAATGACACATTCAATAAGTGCATTAAAATCATAAGCAAAGCTCACCAAACCAGATTCGCCTTTTACTACGTGGCTGTTTGCTTTCCGTCCCTTAACACGTCCGACTGGAAACAGTCAACCCCAAACACATGCATCGGACACATCGATGGCGTTTACTTCAAAATATCTTTGCAAAAGATACATAATTACAAATTAATAAGTTTCAATATCCAATATTTTAATTACCATGACGAGTCAATCTGTAAATGTGGCTTTTACGATATTGTTTTGCTGGCTCATGTTTAGGATGTCATTCAAAAGCCACAATTATATTCAAAGTAACAGCATATGCATGTACTGTATATGAATCAGGTGTATGGCAAACTCATCTTCAATTATGTTGCTCATAAATACGTAAATCAATCACCATGTAAACAGTGAGTAGGCGTGTAATCCAGTGCACTGAACACAATTAAAGAAAGGGGATCTGGGTCGAACATGAAACGCAATATAATTGGCTAAAACATATACAGTACTGTACAAATAAACAAATACAAACGATCCACAATTTAAAAACAACTCCAGCAAGTGGTGACTGTTGATGCACATATGCCAATTATGTTTGAACTGGAAACAGCCCCAATGCGCGTTGTTTGGTGGATACAAGTAAATTACATTGAACGTTCAGGGGCACCATTGAAACATTTTTCATGGTACTGTATTTTCTGACGTTTGAAAGATTTGGAAAAGGCCGGCATGTGCGGTGGCACCATCTAGTGGGATTCCCGAAAAATAAACAACGACGCGTAGAAAGCTATGGAATACAGAGTAGACAGTATAGTTTCAGAGATGTCATTATTTTGCCACGATATAGACGATTTTTACATACTGTGTGGCTGACCACACCCCCTGTGGAACACGGGGTTGCTTTTATTTCATAAGCGCACAAGGAGGCACATTTTATAGGCTTACTTACAGTGCCCACCAAAATAAATGTAACCATAAAATTGTAAGTGCGTACATTTGTCATACATTCACATGTAACTACTGTATAGTATTCATTGTAAAATAAAACTAAATAACATAAGACATATATAGAGCCCAAAAGTCAATTAGTTTCAGGTGCTGAAAAGTGCAACGCATGATGGTCTCAAACAGAATGTTGCAAAACACCGCATCTAGAATAACACATACTGCGTGAAGAGGAATACAATTAAACGTGTTTGAGCGTACTTCAAATTGTATTGTTAGAATGGATGTGGTCAAGCCATATTTAGTAGTAGTGGGGTCTGTTGCTGTGTTGGCGTCATGAACGATGGAAGCGCGCTCCCGACACTTCAGGTGAATGAGAGGGAAGAGAAGCGGGACACGGTGCACTGTAGTCGCATTAAGTAGACAATTGGCGAAAAATGACTAGCATTTCGTTGCTTGGGCCGCATGTTTTCATGACTGTTTATCTACTCTTCCTGATGGGATGCGTTGCACAGAAAGTAAGTATGGTTGCTGCATAACGTATTGTCAAGTTTGATCTCGTTGCCCAAGTTGAGTATCGTGCTCAGTGGCACCGAGAAGGCATTAACCTCGGTCGTAAATCTTTATATTTATTTGCGCCTAGGCAGAATAACTAGTCGCAATCCACACAAAACAAATAGTATTAAAGGAAGCCCAGCGACATTAAAAATCTGCATACATACACTACACAAATCAGATCACTTGTCTCGTTGAATTTGCAGTGCAGTTGGGTTTATCCGTTCTTTTAAAACATTGTATATCCAAAAATTATGTACTGTATATACTTGCTTAGCCGCAAGACGTTCACTCAAAGTAATATTCGTGTCGTCTGGAGTTCTTTTTAACACTATTTTGAGAATCAGTGTGCGGGTGGTCATGAAGTTCACGTTGAATTGAGAAAGTACAGGGGAAAACGCGTTTCTCATGAATTTGTTGGTTTATTTGGTGCATTTGAATGAACTTTAATGTTTAGTCTTCAAAAGGTGCGAGCCCAGCATTTTATGAGTGCGCTTTAATTCCTTTCAAATTAGTGTCCAGCTTGGTTCGGAAGGAATCCGAATTCCATCGCACCATGCTGACTAAATCTTGCAAACTTTATAAATGCGTGTTACGTATCAGCTCAGTAGCATGTGATTATTGTTTTAATTTGCTGTTCTATATTTGAGCAGGAGAATCCAAAATTCAGATTGCTGAAACGAAACCTGCAATATGAACAGTTTAATATTTCGGACACCTTCGATTGAGACAAAAAACAACAACAACAACAACAACAAAGTTTAGTGTTTGCAAAAGATTTCTCAACAAGTGTGTAAACAACCAGGGGATGTCTCCGTGTCACATTTGTCGCTCAATCACCTGTCATTTAAGATGGCATTGTTTGTTGGTTTGTAATGGAATGTTTAACTCTATTAGGTAAAAAGAAAGTGCAACTTGATAGCTGATTCTCTTAAAAGTCTTAAATATACCCCCCCTACCCCCATATTGTTCGTTTTATTAATGCTCCTCCTTAATTGAGTTTTAAATGTCGATTAGCTTATATATGCTCATAACCAGACTGTTTAAAGTTATGTATGGTTAATTTCATTTTTTCTGTTTATATGACAATTCATATTGTGTGCTGATTCTGAGTTTGCGGAAATGTGTGAATGACTACTCTCATTCAAAACTGTTCATTTTATTGTTTTTAGACAAAGAACTGAATTGATTTTGATGAGGATCTGGCTAAATTCGCTCACCTTGGAATTGTAGTCAGTCTTGTTTACGTTGTGAGATTACATTTTCAACCTACTCTTGATTTGTGTAGTAAATACTTGAGTGCATGAGTCTTAATGATGAGATGTAAAAATGCGGGGGGCAGTGTGATTGAAAAATGTTGTCCAGTTTGCTTCAAAATCAGGTCCTATTATTAGTATTTTGTTTTATGTGTTCGAGATTTTAATGTTTCCATGTTTCCTGGTGTCAACATGCCAAAAGATAAGCCTTGGCAGGGATCCTCAGTGGACTTCCATCTGTCAAGCGTCGTCCTTTCCGCTGCTGGACAATGGCGGCTCAGCAGCAGTTTTAGTTCCTGTATGCATAGGGTGCTCAGTATCTTTGCAATTATCTGCCTGAGGGGACATGCTAAATGATGGCTTTGTCCACTGCGCCCCTTTTGTATTAAGTTGATTTTTGGAACAGCATAAACAAGCTCTGGATTTATTCTATCCCCATCAGAAAGAAACAGTAGCCATTGTCATTTCATTTTATTTCAGGTATATGGACAGAGTGAATTTTGTTTTGCTGCTTGCATTGGCTTTCCGAATGCTTGATGAGCAAGTGAGAAGGTTATTCATCTCTGCTTTAACTGAAATGTTGGACCCCAATGACCTTTGTTCTTGAATGAACTGACAGCAGTCTCTCGCAGTTGAACATGAATGGCACGCTAAGATACTATCTCTCTTAAACAAAATGGTTTGTAACATTATTTTCTCAGTGCATGATGAAGTGGTACTGCAAAAGCTATAGGACACTGAGTTGATAGCTTGTGTCATGAAGACAATAGTCGGAATTTAGTGCCAGAGTCTCTCTCTCTCTCTCTCTCTCTCTCTCTCTCTCTTGCTCTTTTTTTTTTTTTTTTTAAACCAGCCAGGTCATTGTGAGTGCATCATATAAATCTGTTTTGTGAATACAAGTTCAATGTTATATAGTGTTCCTATTGTCAGCAAATTTATTGACAAAGCTAAAGCCAAGCTTGAGTGGATGCTACTAACAAGTGTATCCAGAGTCTGATGGATTCCTCTTTGCCACAGAGCTTCATTGTTCCAAAACTATCAAAGACACATCAATGAGCCAAAGCGTTGTACTGGGTGACATGTTTCTTCATTACCATGAACACACATTCCCCAGCTTTCTCTCACCAAACCTCACATGCAAATATTCATTGGAGCATGAACTATTTTTTAATCAACTACTGAAATGTACCCCCAACGTTAGACATGATTCAAGCCCCACTTGACAATTACGAGCTAGACGTGTTTGATTCCTCCGTCCTAGATTAGCACCAAATGCAACCCTGGACATCTATAAGAGAGCAAGAAACTGACTAATATGTGGGAGGCTTGGGGAGTACAGTATTTGTAAACATGCTCAACTATAAATAAAAGTTTACAAGCTCCCCACCTGTTCTGTTGATGTTGTCAGTGTGTGTAAACCCTTGCAGATTTGAATGATTTTGCCATGATATAATTTTAATAATTAATTTAATTATAATCTAAATCCTGCATCTGAACTTAAGTGGTTCCCTCTTGGGCCTTTACTTCATTCCTTCCTAAAGTTTTGTGGAAACCAGTTAAGTGTCTTATGATTTCAGGATTTATATTATTAAGAAACAAAGGTCGATGAAAACATATCTATCAATCTATCGATCTATCTACCCGTCTATGTCGCTACCATGCAAAAATACGTATTGATACTTAAGGCCTAATGATTAGATGTAAACCAATATATCGCTTTTTGGGAATGATACAATTTAATAGAGTAATAGGTGATTTAGATATGATATTTAGATGCGGCGACCAAGGTTTTAATGGAAACCAACCGGTACTAGTTAAAGGTAATTCCAAATAAACACAGTAGAATGCTGTTTCATTGGATTTTATTTTAAAACGCAGCTTTCCTGATTCCAAAATGTCAAAAGGCACCACTGATATTGGAACAAGTTGGGTTTTTTTCCCCCTTAAACATTCTGTTACAAACAAAGTGAAACCGAAAAAGACGAGAGCGAGAGTGAGAGAGAGAGATCGTTTCCACTGGAGCCGAATCTTCTTCTTCAAGCTTGGGGGTTCTAATCTGCACCCAGTATTGTATAGTAATTTGCTGACTATCTTAGCGATTAGCGCTTTACGCCGTTGTTTGTGCATGAGCGGTAATTCAGTTGTCATCTGGCTGGTTGCCCTGTATGTCAATCAAGTAACGAGGATTGACGATAGGCTGACATAGTCAATTCTGTGTATTTAGCACCGTTGTTTGAATGGCAGCGCCACCGCCGAGGCGATTTCGACGCTTGTCATGTGAAAGCCCGGGAGCCGCATTGAAACAGCCAAAGAGCCGCATGTGGCTCGCAAGCCGCGGGTTGGCCACCCCTGATCTAGATATAGATATCGAGATACTGTAGCTATCGGTATCTCGATATCTAGATATAGATATGTATGTATAATAATTGAGGATTTATTCTTAAAGGTTGTATAGAGATCTACACACTGATTTGTGAGACCCATAGATCATTGTTTTGGGATGTTATTAGTTTTATGGCTTTTGGAACTGATACCAGCTGTGTTTGAGCACCCCAGACTGGTCACCGGGCCTGCTTTTAGCCAATAAATGCAAATTTGCATTGTTTCACACAGTGTGCTCTTTACAAATGTTATTTTTTTTTCAAAAAAATATGTTATTATTATTAGTGTTATTTTTTTGTGTAAATTTGAGTAAAATGTGGATGCCCTGAGCTACAGTAGAAATGTTGTCTTTTTATATTTTAATATGTGCCCTTTCATATGGAGGACACAATAGGCAGACGTTGACTCCACAGTCTATTTTTTTTACGAAATGCACTAAGGAGTGGCACCCAAATTTCATTGTAAGCTTATACAATGACAATAAAGGCGATTCTGATTCAGAGGTACCAGGTTCAATTCCAGCTCCGGCCTTCCTGTGTGGCGTTTGCATGTTCTCCCCGGGCCTGCGTGGGTTTTTTCCGGGTACTCCAGTTTCCTCCCACATTCAAAAAACATGCATGGCAGGCTGGTTGAACACTCTAAATTGTCCCAAGGTGTGAGTGTGGGCGTGAACGGTTGTTCGTTTCTGTGTGCCCTGCGATTGGCTGGCAACCGGTTCAGGGTGTCCCCCGCCTACTGCCCGAAGACAGGCTCCAGCAACCCCCGCGACCCTAGTGAGGATCAAGCGGTTCGGAAAATGAATGAATGAATGAATGAATGATGCTGTTGAAGCAATGTCCTAATGGCAGTGTACGAAAACAATATGGCCCTATTAATAGGTGTGTGTCCCAAACATGGATGGGAGAGCCTGCATCTGCTCACTCACTCACTCACTCACTCACTCAGTCACTCACTCACTCACTCACTCACAGTATGTGTGGAAGGACCACAGCAGTAATCATTTCCAACCTTTTACCCAAAGGATAGGAGTAACATCCAGTTATGGACAAAATGGACCTGTACATATGATGTTGATCAAATTTGACTGCACTGAAAGACGCCTGTCATAATGCCCACAGTGATGAAAATGCGCTGAGTCGGCACCCAAGTGGACAATGAGGGCAACCCTGGAAATGCCAGGGCTTAATTTGGTTATTTGTATACTCTGAGCTCGACGCGCATCCACTGACAGGAGCCCACCAGGAGAGGCATTGACATCACAGATGAATGTGTGTGTGTGTGTGTGTGTGTGTGTGTGTGTGTGTGTGTGTGTGTGTGTGTGTGTGTGTGTGTGTGTGTGTGTGTGTGTGTGTGTGTGTTTCAAAAAAAGGAAGTTCGCGCTTACCCCAGAATTGATTGTAAGACTCTGGTCTTTTTTCTGTCATCTCTGATATCAGCAGAGACGCACACAGAATGGGGCTTTTGTACCCTCACTTCTCCAATTCACTGGAGCCATCAAATTTTTTTCTGACAGTCAGATTTAGGATGAGGTAATAAATTCAATATAGACATGTACAAATATTCATCTTGTAAGTCTGGATTGCAGAAAAAAAGTTTTTTTGTCAAGCACAGTTAAAAAAAGCTTTTGACTAGTTTCAGTTAATTAAAAAATAACAATGAAAAAAACTAACGTTTGATATTGGATAAGGGTCCAAATAACTGGTGTGCAGTGTTGTCCTGACCTAGACAATCACTGAAGAAGATATGTGTGATTGATGGACTGAATGGACTGCTGCTGCTGAAGCGCTAGCCTGTGAAGCAGTGCCACTTTTCTCCTCCAGTAAACAGGCCTGGTGAGGATTCCTGCCCCCTTTCAGAGGCCCGCCAGCGTGTTTATGAGCTAGATGAGTGTGTGTGGTTTAGCAGAAGCCAGCTCATGTTGCAAAGTTTTCACAGTGGTGTCGTCAGCTTGGGTGGTTAAAAAAAAAAAAAAAATCCCTTTTGCAGCCAAACACTTAGACTGGTCAGATTGCAGACGTGTGGCTTAATCCTATTAAGGCAGAGGTCCTATACTGTATAGCTATAGTTTTCTTTGTCTTTCGAATTATACCAACACTTTTCTAATACTAGCTCACAACAAACATTTTTTTAAAAGCATGTTTTAATTCGGACCAATAAATAAATAGTTTTATGAGCCTCATCATTTGTTTCTCCTCCTTTCCACGGGTAATGATGTAAAATGAAAATGTAAACACAATACCACTTGTCAAGTCCTGCACAACAGCGCCTCGTCCGAAGTTTCACTTTACAATCCAATTCATTTCAGATAATTGTTTTCAGTCGATTTGCTTCTCGCCAGAGGAGCCCATCATTGACACTCCTGGGGCGTGATGACCTGTCGTATTCTTATGTAAACTTTCAGCTTGCCTTTGACTGATTTGCATCACTTCATTAAAATATTATCGCTCACCAAAATGGCACTGCGGCCCATTGTTGTGCCATGAGAAAAGGTTTCTTTGAATAATTAGCGGCCCGCCAGTGCAGCGGCCTGTGATGTAACAGAACTAAGATGTTTGGCATTATAAGAATGTCCCATTTCTAATGGACACTGTGGCACTCTGGGGGCCCCTTCGTGTGTAGTCTACCATGCACCATCCCCATGCAGGGGACCTCCCAGCTGCCCTATCACGGTGGGGGAGACAATGCATTCGCTTCACTTTAACACTTATTTGCATTTTTAAAGCTGCACTTATTGAGCAACATATGCCAAGAAGGAGAAGTAAAATATATTTCTAATAAATAACTTGAGATTTGTAGTTCTGCTTTAGAATTGAACCACTATACTCCTCCTCCTGACATACTGTGAAAGGGTTCACCTCATTGCACAACTTTGCTATAGAGACTGCAAGCCCCAAATCGGCTTATAGTTCAATGCAACTGGCTTTTTGGGCATGGCTGCAAACATCGTTCCCAATGCAATAACAATGGAAGTTCTAAATCAAAGTCAGTGTAACTTAGATTTAAAAATACATACGAATTGTTGCCCAGAGTATAAATTTCACAAATGAGGTAACACGTGCAGGGAGGGAAATGGCTTTCTCCCACACAAAAGTACATCTTTCTCATGCCTGTCCAAACAAACTTGTCATTTTTGCTGAAAGTTCAACTTTAAAGCAGGGATGCAGACTGCCCCAAAATGGAATTTTGCCCCTGAAATTTAAGACTTCACATTTTTAATTAAGTCAATCCCCCCCCCCCCCCCCTAAACTATGGACCCTTAAAATTTCAGTTAATCTGAAGCCCTGCCTTCAGGCTTTAAATATTGATTATAATTTCCCACTTGTCACTGTCCACTTCATAGTGAGTTGAAAGCTAAGTCCATCCATCCATTTTCCGAACCGCTTCATCCTCACTAGGGTCGCGGGTGGTGCTGGAGCCTATCCAAGCAGTCTTCGGGCAGTAGGCGGGGGACACCCTGAATTGGTTACCAGCCAATCGCAGGGCACACAGAGACGAACAACCATCCACGCTCACACTCATACCTAGGGACAATTTAGAGTGCCCAACGAGCCTGCCATGCATGTTTTTGGAATGTGGGAGGAAACCGGAGCACCCGGAGAAAACCCACGCAAGTCCGGGGAGAACATGCAAACTCCACACAGGGAGGCCGGAGCTGGGATCGAACCCGGTACCTCTGCACTGTGAAGCCGACGTGCTAACCACTGGGCTACCGGGCCGCCTGAAAGCTAAGTGTTTCAGTGAAAAAATGTACCCCCCTTCACCTCATCCTCGCTTTCTGGGTTCTACTCAGTCTCAGTTACTCAGTTACCCGGGCTACAAGTTGGAGTGCTAGTGAGTGGGCGATGCAAGTGCAGCATTTCATGCTCTAATGCAATT
This sequence comes from Hippocampus abdominalis, assembly GCA_018466805.1. Taxonomy (NCBI): domain Eukaryota; kingdom Metazoa; phylum Chordata; class Actinopteri; order Syngnathiformes; family Syngnathidae; genus Hippocampus; species Hippocampus abdominalis. The sequence continues at coordinate 18,792,574 of CM031698.1, read as the reverse complement.
GCCTCCAAATGTCAATTACTAAAGTTATTCACTGAGAAAACCTTCAATTAGGGGAGGAAGTTGATATTATTGACACATTTTTCCCTATATTAACCTTCAGCGTGGTTATAAAACATTTTATGCAAATATGTCGTTTGTATTTGTAGTTGACAAGCATTTGTTTGTTTTATTTATTCATTATCACTGTGACGTGCCCTATCACATTTGTAGCATTTGGCTGAATATGAGAGGAGAGTTTGCTGCGCACCTCACAATCTATCTTGTTACTTCTGTCAGCTTCATGTCGCATTAATGAAAGTCAGTGAGCCAGTTCCATTTGTATCTCACATTCCATAACATTGCCTCAACTAGGTTAGTAATATGGTATACTTTGGGTCATGAACTGCTTATTTCCTTCTTCACACTTTTCTTTTCCCATCATTCTCAAATTGGTTGGTTATCATTATCGTTGGTTTCATTTTTTCCAATGAACATGATGCTTTTCTGTGTGAATCTAGTCCAGATGTACAGGGTTTGATTCCAGCTCCAGCCTCCCTGTGTGGAGTTTGCATGTTCTCCCCGTGCCTTCATGGTTTTTTTCCGGGTACTCCGATTACCTTCACGTTCCAAAACATGCATGGCAGGTTAATGGAACACTCCAAATTGCCCCTAGGTGTGATTGTGAGTGCAAATGGTTGTTTGACTATGTCAGCCCTACGATTGGCTGGCAACCGGTTCAGGGTGTACCCCGCCTACTGCCCAAATAAGGTTGGGATAGGCTCCGGCACACCTGTGATCTTTTGTGAGGGTAAGAGGATGGATGGGTTGCGAGGGCAGCATTTTTAGCAGCGTAGCCCAGATTTCCCTTTGCCCAGCCACTTTGTACACCTCTTCGGGCGGCCCCACAACGTTCCTAGGCAAGCCAGGGGACATAGTCTCACCAGGAAAGTGTCCATGAAGCATCCTAACCATCTGGCTTCGTTCAATGTGGAGAAGCAGCAGCTGCTTTATATGAGATATTTTCTTTCGGTCACAACCCACAGCTCGTGTCGATAGTTGAGAGTAGGAACTTAGATCGACCGTTAAATCGAGAGATTCACCTTTCAGCTCAGTTCCTTTTTCAGCACGACGGACCAATACAGAGTCCGCACCACAGCATTTGCTGTACTGATCCGCCTTTCGATCTCCTGATCCATCCTGCCCTCACTCATAAACAAGACCCCAAAATATTTGAACTCCTTCACTCTGGGCATGATCTCCTCTCGGATCCAGAGACACACTACACATTTTTTCTGACTGAGGAACACAGTCTAAGCTTTTGAAGGTGCTGATTTTCATCCCAACAGCATCACACTTGGGTGCATACTGCTCCAGTGAGAGTTGGAGATCGCAACATCATCTGCTAAAAGCAGAGCCGCAATTCTGAGGCAAGCAAATCAGGCCCCTTCAACGCCTCGGCTGCACCTAGAAATGAAAAGGTTATGAACAGAATAGGTGACAAAGGGCAGCCTTGGCATAGTCCAACCCTCATTGGAAACAAATCCAACTCAATGTTGGCAAGAACTTTGACGCGGACAGTCGATCATACAGGGACCGAACGGCCCATATCAGGGTTTTTGAAACACCTTACTCCCAAAGCACCCCCCACAGAATTCTCCAAGGGACATGGTCAACCTTTTTCTCCAACTTCACAAAGATATCCCGAAGAGTCAGCAGACTCTACTTTCTCCAAGAAAAATATGTCTGTCGAATTGAGGTGCTCTTCACAGTATTCTCCCCATCGGTGCACAAAGGTCCCGAGTCAAGATCAGCAGCACTCCATCTCCAGTATATACTGTGGCAATGATTCACTACTTCCCCATCTGGAGACATCAAATGGTGAAGTTCCTTGAAGCTGTCCAGAGGTTGTTTCCCAATGTCTCAACAAATGCTTCAAATGACTGAAATTTATTTTATTTTATTTCTTTGCCTCAGTGAACGCCAAAGCTGCATTCTGCTTGGCTAGCCAGTAGCTAACAGCTGGCTCTGGAATTGCATGAGACCAAAAAGTACTACTACTTCAGTCCACCAACGAGTTCAGAGATTACCGCCACGACATGCAAATGATGCAATGACCATGTTTCGGGCCACAGCTCTGATCCACAGAGTCAACAATAGAGGTGTGAAACACGGTCCACTCTGATTCACTCTCCCCCGCTTCACCCGACCGATGTTCCCTCTAATTTTCCTTGTGTCTGAGCATTCGCACACAATCCCAGAATATTCCTTGGACTAGGGTTAGCAACTTCCACTGTAATCCAATGTTTTAAATTATCAGAAGCGGTCTGTGAGCCCTGCTATGTCTGATCATCGAGGACCTGTTTTTTTTGCATCTCGGCTCTCATTAAATTATGTAAGTACAGTAATCGCTCGTTTATCGCGGGGGATACATTCCAAAAAGAACCTGTGAGTAATGAAACCTGTGAAGTAGTTGTCTTCATTTTTATTTTTTTTAACACATATTACGTATACAATAGTGTATTGAATGAACAAAACAAAAACTAAATGTTTTCTGACAAACAACTGACAGTGTTTAGAAATATTGTACAGAATGTATCGTCGACATTGTGGGTTTTGTCATGGAGAAAATTTGGCAAGCTATACACCGACGAGGAGCGGAGACTGTTGACATGAGTACAGTCCCTTCGCCAATCAGGATGCAGAACACAATGTACTGTTAAAAAAAAAGAAAAATGCATGGGAAAAAAATCAGTGAAAGATGAACCGTAGGAGTGATTACTGTATGCCTACTGTTGTCGCTGTTCTGTGTATATACAGCAAGTTCACTAGAGGTATCGTTTTGTCAGGCATTTGGAATTGATTTAGGTTTGCAGCATCAATTAGCAACAAGCCGTCTGCCGCAAAGTACTGTACTGCCGAAGCCAAAGCGTGGCACACGGAAGGGAAAACTCCCACAAAGAAATAACACAAACTGAATGATGTCACATTGATTTACGTATAACAAATGGGGCCTGGTGGAAGGCAATCATGGAGTCAATCCTGCTGAACAGTGTCAAAGACACAGTGTCTGTTTACATTTTTCAGCGTTATCCCGTGTCGGGTTTTATTTCCCCCCAAATTTGGCTTGTCAAAATTAAATGGCAAATTTGAAGAGTGGCTGTGCTACCAGTTTTCAAGATAAAAGACTTCTATTACTTCTGGCTCTATTTCTGCTGTCACTTTAAATATTCCCCAAAGTAAGATTTGTTCTGGATGATTAGTTTTACTAATATTGAGGCTCAAAAATGGAAGTAACAAATCTTCGCCCAACTTCAGAGCCATATTCCCAAAAAACTGACCACAGCTATCAGATCAAACTTTATTTAATTTTTTATTTTTTGAAAGATGCAATTCTTCAAACTGAGAGAGTGTTTTGCCTCATTTTGACCCAGTGATTTAGTTATTTTATTTATTTTTCTAATCCTGACATTGGTGGGGTTTTTTTTGACTGTTTTTGGTAGTACATGCCCAAGCACATAGCAGGGCAATTAAAAAAAGACTCCGAAGACTTCAATCTTTATACTTCCTGGCCAATTGAAACATGACAATGAGAAGCGTCTCGTGGCATCAGCGGGGTGAAATAATTTTAAATCGGAATAAATAAAAACCTAGGAACCTTTTATGATTTCGGTTTAATCTGTATGCAAATAGTCCCCTTTGCAGTCACTTCAATCAAGTCAATATGCTATTTTGGTGTGTGTTCATATTCCTAGCTTTTTGACATAGTCTTGAAAGAATGACTTAATTTGCCAAACTCGATTCATAACGATTCATGTGTGTTCCTATTGCCCTCTTTCTCACCCCCCAATGCAAATCAGGTTCTCAAATGGGTCTAATATGCCTTAAACCCAGTATAAATTGCATGTTGTTTTTTTTACCTGTCTGGTATTGGGTTTGGCTTTGGCAATCTGGGTCATTCCCACGGACCGAAAGTGAGGCTAACACAAGAACTCATAAACACAAGGTCTCCTACAAAGGTCTGATGTTTCTTTTTTTCCCCTTGGCCCAGCCACACATCTGCCTCTGCTTAGGCCCCAGGTCCCCCTCCAGCCCCAACCACCTGTGAAGAATTACAGCCAGCATGCTCAAAAAAAGACCCTCCCTAGGGTCACACAAGCAACCCACATGAGCAAAGCACTTAATATAAAGGCAAAACAACAGAGTTGAATAGTTCAATTCCAAGCTGCTTTACCGGGCCAGTGGTTAGCGCGTCGACCTCACAGTGCAGAGGTCGCGGGTTCGGCTCTGGCTTCCCTGTGTGGAGTTTGCATGTTCTCCCTGGGCGTGCGTGGGTTTTCTCCGGGTACTCCGGTTTCCTCCCATGTTCCAAAAACATGCAAGATTGAAGACTCCAAATTGTCCCTAGGTGTGAGTGTGAGCGCAGATGTTTCTTCGTATTTGTGTGCACTGCGCTTGGCTGGCAACTGGTTCAGGGTGTCCCCCGCCTACTTCCCAAAGATAGCTGGGATAGGCTCCAGCACCCCCCGCGACCCTTGTGAGGATTAAGCGGATCGGAAAATAAATGAATGGATATATCGATACACTTAATAAAACTGTGGCTAATATTGGAAAGACATGGTGAAAGACCTTTGTTTGTATACATTAATAATCAAATCTCCAGGACTGAAACAAGTGATTTGAGATGTTACCTTTATTATCATATGCACTTTGTTAATTTAGCGAGAGAAAATGGCTTGCAATACAGCTAGAGATTAGCGAAAGAGCTACCATTAAAAAAAACGAGTATTGGCGTGTTTCAACCTAAAGGTTGAGTTTTAGTTTGCACAATATTCGCCACATTACCTCAAATGTTGTTATTGCTTAATGTACCTTTCAGGCACGCCAGAACTAGCCAACATTAGGGAAGAGTTTTGATTCTCATCATTTATTTTGCAGGTATACTTTGACTGTGGAGCCAAGGTGGATGTGGTGGATGCACAAGGACTGATACTCTCTCCCGGCTTCCCTTACAACTACTCTTCTGGGACTCACTGTGTTTGGCAGTTCTTTGTCCCTGTGGATTATCAACTTATTCTTGAGATATTTGACTTTGATGTGTTTGAAAGCCATGAGTCTTCCGCGCAGTACTCGGTGGTTTCCAGTTATGATGAGGATGATGGAGAAGACGAGTTGACTTACGCCCCCAACAGTTTTTCAGCGGATGAGACTTCATCAGAAAATATTGATCAGATCGATCAGAGGGATGCCCCAAAGATTCAGCGGTCCTCTCAAGACGGTGAGGTGGAGCCGGAGGTGGTACACCAACAGTCAGCAAAAGTCTCAAACTCAGCCAAAAGATCTTTAGCTCGTTCCTCTGGCCGTACATCGCCACCGACCGCTTCTCTTCTCCTTCCTGGAGCCATGTTAAATTCAGATAAAGCTCTCAACACAGCCTCCTCTTCCCATCTTGGCATCAACATCAACTCTAGTTCCATTCCAAGCGTGACTATGGCAACCGCAGTTGCTTTGCCGCAATCCGCTGAAACTGACTCTACACCTGTGAGCCCTGAAACGCAGCAGTCGGGGCTTGACGCCTGTCCCCATGATGTTCTCTATATCTCGGATCTCATCACCTTTTCCTCAAGGTTCTGTGGATCAAACCGACCTCCGAGCAGCCAGTTGGTGTTTGGCTCTAGTCAGGAGATGGTGGAGGTAATCATGGAGCTCATCACGACCACGCATTGGGGCCGGGGCTTTGCCCTTCTCTTCCACTACAACAATCTGACCAAGTCAGGTGGCGAACGGAGAAGCTTTGTTTCTACATCTGCCAATGTAGACTCTGTACTGGCTGCTGTGAGTGGAGCTGCCTTCTTCGCTTTGATACTCACCAGTGTTGTCTGCGTCATATTCAGGTATGTCTGTAAATTTACCTCCTGTATGGAAGCACGTTTAGAACACGTGATTCCTACATAAACCCCTTGCCTTTTTTGGGGGGGTCGAGTGAAGCCCGTTTTATCAGTAATATGATAAGTAATAAGTTCACATTTGAAACTTCCACTTCAAACCAAGACATATTACACACCTCACCTCTTACATGCACTTCACATTGACAGAGAAGTGCAAATATGCCCAAACACTGCCTCCCAGTAACGAATTGTAAGAGTCTGTGTATATTTGGAATGGCACATGGAGTTTCGGAATGTTATGGGATGTTAATGTGTTTCTGCTTGTCACAAGTGCCAATACAGCTACATGTATCAAGCCAATAGCACCAATGTATTGAATAATTGTGAAGGCTGCCAATACCAGTTACTAGCACCTTCTTGTGGCCATTCAACTATGAGTAAGTAAATGGTATGCATTGCTGACAGAACGTTTATATATCTAAGTGACCTGTATCCATGTAAATCCTCTTATATACCCCATTAAGATGTGATTTCTGAAAGCACATGGACAGTATGTATGTTTGTAAGGTTGATATTAATGCTTAGGGTGCATGACCAGTGTGTCGCTACCAGCGTATGTATATTTGTCAATTTCTGCATGGTGTTTTTCTCCTATAAAGTTCCATCCATGTCCATTCTCTTATATGACCATTAAGATGCTACTACACCCATGTTTATAAGGTTTATATTAATACTTAGAGTGCATTATTGGTGCGTTGCTACCAACATTTATACTTTAATTTGCTAATGCAGTTTGGGTGGTATGATGACTTTCTCCATTCTAGTATTTTTTGCAGATGCCATTTTTACTCCTTGCTGTAGACTGAAAATGACATCACAGTGCCAACGAGCCCAGGTAACGATCAATCACGGCTCAGCTTGCGAACGTCACAATGACCAAACTCAGAACACAGGTAAACCATAATTAGTCGTTACCTGAGCCCTGAGCAACTGTGATGTCATTTTCAGTCGACAGCAAGTGGCAAAATGGCCACCAAATGAAATGTCTGTGCACATCCTCAGTATTAGAAGTGATGTTTATCGTTTACAGGGATGATAGCAGCGGTGATTTGAAAAACTGTGGCTAAAACTACAAAGCTTTACAAATGCTTATTTTAAAAGCGGCTTAATTTAACACCGGTAAAAACTGTCTTCTTGCACATTAAGCAGACATAATAAAACATTTAAATGAAGACAAATATTTTATCCAGGTAATGACTACGTTGTTTAGAAATGCATAGCATATACAGTACTTGGATCGTGAATAGCTGTACTGTGAGAGATAACCATCATCCACATTATCTGTATTTTGTTCGACTGAAATTTCAGAGTAAAATACCGCGCTGAATAATCGGTTGACAGCAGATGGATTTGGTACGATTAAAAAAAAAAACCCATCTTAAATGGGCGTAAATAAAAGGCTTTAACTTCCTAGCATTTTCGCAGCACTTCACATTAACGGTGTAAACAGTCTAGTTCGGGGGTGCCCAAACTTTTTGGACCGAAGATTTACTTTTCGATCAACCAACCTCCTATTGACTCGCTATTGACCCGTTACCCTGCACGCACATACACACGCACGCCATGGTGAGCAACAGCCTGACACGGAGGCATGCGATACACTTTTGCAGCCTGTTAAAGATTTACCTGCTTTATTTTATTTAATTTTTTAAATACTTTTTGTGAAAATGAGACTGATCGGATGATTAGGGTGCAGTGTACATTAACACAAAAAATATATTACTAACATGCACAAAGACACAAAATGGTTGTTTGTTTTTTTTTCTCCTCTACACCCCTCGCGATCGACTTGGGACCAGTCCGCGATCTACCGGTTGATCGCGATCGACGTAATGAGCACCCCTGCTCTAGCTCAACCAGTACAGTTGAGTAATCAATACCGTCGGTGCATATTTCCAACTTATTTCCTCACTTTGTTTCCATGTACAGAATTTTTGTTTTTAAATTGTATATTTTTCTTCCATGAATGAAAATGTGCTGTTCTAAATGGTAAATTCTCAACCGAGCACATACGCAGGCAAAGAAATTGTCATGTTAACTCAGCTCTAAGTCCCAATTCATGATGTGGTGACCTTTGATGATTAGTTCGGTTTGGTAGCAAGTGTGCGGCTACTTTGATGGAAATCAATCTCACTATAGTCAGTGGGACATTGAAGGTACAGCACCTGGCCTCAGTCCGTGAACACAAAACTGAGGCTGCCTGAAACTGAATGGGCGGGGAAATTGGGTGAAAAAGGCACAATGAGTAGAAAAAAAACCTGTGCATTGAGTTTGGTGCCAGTAGCTTTGTCATACATTCAAGGGGTATAATTTACTCGCTTGTCCATCGCAGGAGACAATAGACAGACTCTGGGAGTTTAGTGGTTTGAAATACTATCTGTTTGAAGAAGATGGCTGTGTAGGCCTCCTGAGCCAGAGCCAGGAAGGTAAAGAGTTATGTCAGCACCTTGAAAATAACCTGAACTGTGTCTGCATCTTAGGGTCTGATTTAATCAGATCCCAAATACCGGAAGATAAACCGCGTGTTCACTTACTCTAACAGATGACGCGGGCTGTTGGCAACAGGTGTAAAGAGGGGGTGGAGACCTCAGTATTTAAGAGATTTGTGCGCTCTCTGCAGCTCTGATGGTTTTCACCGTGGAGCATTTGCAAGTGCTAAATGAAGTTTGAAGTGATGGAATTGGAAGTGGCCCAAAAACTCTAAGTGAATTACAGAAGATACTGGTAAATTGATTGTTAAGATTATTATGGAGAAGACAGCCACAGCATAAAAACCAATGCCTTGTTTTCATTTAGTCCTTAGTGGCTGGCGAATGGCTGACTTCGCCGATGCTGCGTGAGAGTGCGCGTAAAACCTGGGACGTCATACCCGCCAAACTGCTCTGAGACAAGCCGGCACCAATTTTCACAGTGTGCTGAAATGACCAAGATGCACAGAAATGTGAAGTTGAAAGGAAGAGGAGATGGCATGACTCCTTCTTGTGACTGGCTGACTCAGCCATTAGATTGTGGATCACCAACATGTTGGCCGCAGGCAGAGTTTAGCTCCTAGGGTCCACATCAATAGCCCACGAGCTTGTTTGACAAATAGCTCGCCAGAGATAGAAGATTGTGATTTCCTAGGAACATTGTAGAGGTGATAATTTGAAAATGTAAACATTTGCAGAGATTGATAGAAATAAGGTGTTGCGTACTGATATTTATCTATTTCCTACCCAGTTAAGTCATCCTTGAACTTGCGTGAGAACTCATTAACATGAACAATTACATAGAGCAGGGGTGTCCAAAGTCGATCCTCGAGGGCCGCTGTCCTGCCTCTTTTCTAGCTCTCCCAGGAGCAACACACCTGATTCAAATCATCAGGATGGTTCTAATGCTGCTTCAGAACTGGCTGATGAGCTGATTCAGATGAATCAGGTGTGTTACGGCCGTGAGAGATGGAAAACAGGCAGGACGGTGGCCCTCCAGGCCCGGAGCTGGACATGCCTGACATAGAGGAATGTCATTGATTTTGAATAACAACGTACTGTAATTACAGGTAATCTGAGGAAATGTATCAAACTGGTAACCCTTCGCAATAATCGGCACACGGAATTAGCTCTCCATTTCAAAAAGGTTGGTGACCCCCACCAAAGATCATTCAGAAGCTTCAGAATGGCATTCCTGAACAGCCAAAAGGTCTCAGATTCGTTGGTGACATTTCAACAATGGTTAAACGAGCAGCAAAGTTTCCCCCACTGTCACCATTTTGCCTGCCATACATTGGTGATTGGTAACACCTGTGTGTCAGATGTACTTTTTATCCATAGATTCTCCGCAACACATTTCCTCACAACAGTTGCGGGGGTGCTGGAGCTTATCCCAGTTGACTTTGGGTGAGAGCCAAGTTCATGGTGTACGCCGCCACCATGAACTGGTCGACAGCCAATCGCAGATGTGCTATTTGAAGACACAAAATTAGCTATTGCAATTTGTGTCAAGTTCTATAAATTACATTGCTTATGCGGAATTAAGAAATTATGCTCCTTCCGCAACATGCAAAACTAATCAGCTTCCACATTTGTTTGCATGCACAATCAGGTTTGAACCCATTTTGAGTACATCAAGGGTATAGTGTTAAATCTGTCACGTAACTCCTCAGTCTCCAATGTTTTTTATGACAAGGAAATTGAAAGCACATGTCAAATAAAATGCAACCGCGATTAACAGTAACAACCAGAGTTATTTGAAAGCCAGGAAATGCATGATCATGAAACTTTAAGCCCATGAGCAGCCTCTATGGCAGCTTTTTCCTCTTGAAGTGTTCCTTATTATTTTGAACGACTTCCCACAAATCAGTAAAACATGATGAGAGAGGCCAGGTCTTGAATGCCGGAAAGCAGTGCTGAGATTATATCTCTGGGTCCCCTCTGGTTCCAAAAAACAAAAAAAAACAAAAAACAGCTATAAGGTGGGAGAGAGTCACAGCAGGCATTCCCGTCAGTTGGCCGGTGTTTGGTAATGGGCTCAGTCAGCTGTAAGAGCAATTTTTAATAAGTGGGTTCTTGTTCAAATATTTCGGCATGCTTCATTGGCTCATTTGGAGTTAAGAAAGGGATGGAAATATCACTGAAAATGGGTGAATAGATGAACTGTTCTGTTGACAGCGTTGTCGGAAGTAGCACACCAAGCTAGTGGTTGCCATAGTTGTCACCGACTGGAAATGTAATTTGTTAGACGTACTGTATTTGCTGTTAACACTATAACAACAACAAAAAGTGGTGTAGGAATCTCATTTTCCCACATTCTTCACGGAAACACCAAAATACACATGAGAAATGTATTTATTTATTTTACAGACCCAAACTATGTCTGAAAAGAGAGAGCTCCTGCGCATCCACCAGCCCTGAGGTACAAATACACGAGTACACTCTTTTCTGTTGCTTCCTTGCTTTAACAGGGTCTGTTCAACTTAACTACACCAATACAGAATATGTCAGAAAAAGAAAACTGGCGGGTGGGGCGTCAGACAAGACTTTTACTCGGTAAAACACACAGTGAATATTCAAAACCAAAACAGGTACTCTGGAAGGGTCATTATATGTTGTGTTGAGCAACTCGCCACATAAAAGAAAGCATTGCCGCTGTCTGGTTTGGGGTTTAAACTTGACTTGTTGTGCTGTAGGTGCCAGAGGCAGTTCAGAGCGTGAGGGTGGAGGTAAGTGAGCTCCAACCGATGGCTGAGAGTCAGACCAACCAGGAGGTTATCAGGGATCAGGAAAACGACAAGTACAGCCCACCGCACAAAGGTGAGAAGACCCAACAGCTTCAGACTTCAGGCTCGCACATCCCAAAACCATGGATGTTAAGCATCCATGTAAACTAAATTGACTAAATTGTCCATGGGTGTCAGTCTGACTATGAATGGTGGTGGTTGTTTTGTTTTTGTTTTTTTTATGTGTCCTGGGTGAACTCTGCCTCTCGCTCAAAAGTCAGCTGGGAATTGGCTCTACGGCGACCCTAATGAGGGCAAGCGCTATAGAGAATGGATGAATGGATGGAGGACACTGAAGAAATTCCCGGTCAATATTGAGCTATTCCGAGCCATAAAAGAGGCTAGTCTGTGGTTCTAAACAAAATGCAGTTTTGCCAGTGCGTCATTCACCTTCAGTCAACAAGCAACGGTGCAAACGAATGCGCTGCAAACGGCTGCACGCTGCAACTACAAATATGCTGCTGCTGGGGGAAAAAAAGACAAACACAGACATGCAAACTAAAAAAACACACAGAAGAACTGCAAAATAAAAATGCTGCAAATAAGAAAAAAATGGCTGTTGCACGTTCACGACACGAAACTGAAGTCTGCCAGGCCACTAGGGGGCACCTCGAGACCAGTCTTGTGACGCAAGATCCTGCCCATTTTCTTGTCTCACGTGAACTTTTATTCACCACTGTCTATCTGTAATTGTACTTACTGTATGTCTTGTGTTAATTAGATATCGTGCAAGCTTTTTTATAAACAAAAACGTTCAAGCATGTAAGTATGCCGCTTAGTTATAAGATATTCAAAGACAAAGTCAAACGTAGTTTTTATTTTCTCCAGAAGATGGACAAATACAGCAATCCCGCTCAGGTCTTTCCAGAGGTTCTGGTCTCACATTGTGGTTCTTGAATTCTCAATCTGTGCGTTCATCTTTCCATTTGGAAGAGTTCCTCAGCTTTTATTTCCCAATTAAATTTAAAGGCTTTCCTCATACTGTATCCTGTATGGGGATGAAATAAAATGTGGGTTTTTGAAATACTTTTAAATCCAGACAGTTATTCAAACATTTCCAGCACCTTCAAAAACACATTTGGTAAATTTAAACAAAATCATGAGTCATCGGTGTTGTGTGTGTGTGGAGGGGAGGGGGGGTGATTACTTTGAAGGTCATGAGTAAAACAAGGGAATTTTGGTTACATTTATTTGCTGCATTTTTGTGGGACAATATTTAAATTTTTATTTATATATGTTCATTTTTTTTTTCATTTATATAAACAGAGTGTCTTTGTGTCCTCCTTGCTTCTGCTGGTCCCCTAATTAATATCATTGGCTCCCGTGAACTGTACCAAGTATCACCTTCACTGGTCCAATAGGGGAACTGTTGGGCTATGCGAGGGGTGCCTCATAGTTATTCAAAGTTAATTAGGGACGTAACCCTTGTTACATATGCACATATTTTGTCCTTATTAACAATGTCATTTTTGTCATACGTCTCGTGAATGAGTGAATTATTGCAACCAAAAAAAAAAAAGCATCGGTTTGAACATTAGATATCTTGTTTTTGTAGTGTATTCGATTGAAAGTAGGTTGAAAAGGTTTTGAAAGGGATGAAACATTTTTTTAAAGTGTGTCTCCCTGTACCTTGAGAATGCTTTCTTAGTACATGCTGGATTATATTTTTACCAATTCTTTTGTTTGTATTCTTTCCTCAGTGAGTGCTGGTGGTGATGCGTCCCAGAATACGGAATTGGACCTTTCCTCCAACGGTTTGGCGGAGCTTGATTTCGGTCCAGATGAGGTGTTCATCATATCGTCAGCCCCGAGCCCAAAAAGGCCATCCTTCTTGCAAGACAGCTATGTATGCCAGATCATCTAAATTCTCAACAAATTAATTGATTGGTGATTTCCAGCCTAGGCTTTCAATGACATATCTCAGATTAAATGAATATCCATCCATTTAATACTGCTGGTACTGTTAAGGGTTGCGGGTAAGGGGGATCCAATTCACCTTGGTCCAGAGGCAGGATGTACACCGCACTCGTTCCCAGTCAATTAAAGGGTATATACAGACAAAATCTCATTGAAACAGATATCCACATCTATGGACCATTAAAAAAAATGTGTAGAAAAACATGCAGTTCCACACAGAAAGCTCTGAACGGAGATTCAAACCCGGAACCTTTGACTCCGAGCCAGATATGCTAACCGTATGGTACACCACTGTACACCCACCACAACAACCTAAAAATGGATAAATGCAGTCCACATCACTTGCCAACTGAGCATTGCGATTCTCTTTGGATTAAAGGCATATCGTTCAATGTAACGTTGAGAGCAAACCATCGTGGTGAAACAGTGAGTGCCATTGCTTGTATTGAGACTCACACAATGGTACTTGCTCACATGTGCCTAAACCCGTTAAAGACAAACAAAAAAACCTCACTGTCATTAAATGGTCAGGCAAAAAAAGTGTTTTCAGCAAACATTTTCTTCCCTGCTTGCTTTTGTTTTCTCCTGGAATAGGCATTGGCATAAACTGTTCTGGCAGCTTTTTTGAAGGACTGGCAAGCTTTTCTGTCGCCTGGGCTAATGGAGTATTATCGGCAGAGCCAGATTCCTCGTGCCAATTGTGCGTGCGTGTGTTTGTGTGTGTGTGTGTGAATCGCATGCATGCTTTGGTACACAGTGTGTGGTCTGCCTGTGTGTGTCCTCCATGCAGACGCCCCTGTATATAATGTAATACATGTTGCTCGGGTTGACGGTGGCAATGTGGTGGCCGCCACCTGGTGACCCAAGCTCTCATGTATGAAAACATGTTTTGTTTTGTTTTCTTCTTGAACAAGGATGTTGCATTTTAGCAACATACAGCAGTCCACCCATTACTTTGAATTCAACAGAGATCTTCCATCTCTTAACCCTTTGCCTCCCATTCTCCGGTATGTCTCACAGCATTCTGGTCTGAGGCTCATTCGTCACCTTGCGTATCAAACCTAAAAGTCCTCATTGTGTTCGGGGTGCTTTGGGGACCGGAGGAACATTTTATTTAAACCCCCAGCTAATTCTTGTCTAGACAAAGCTAGCTGTTAGTGACTCTGCAGGAAGGATTATTTGAGACTTGTTCTCCCACTGATGGGTGCAACCCCTAAAACCTTAGCCCTCCCCGGAATAATAGCAGCTGACCGATCAAGAAGGATAATGTAGCATGCACACGTCCAGCCTGTCAATCATAATTAGCCTTTCGAAATCAAGTTGAAATGAATAGACAGTTCGGTAACAATTAATAGCTTTCAAAGTCATTTCAATGGTAAATTGGATTGTAAGATTATGGAGTCTGTGTTATTTTCACTGGAATGGCAGTCATTTTATAAATAGTTCACTCTGATTGATCTGGATCTATACCTACCGTATTGGCCCGGATATAAGACGGTGTTTTTTGCATTGAAATAAGACTGAAAAAGTGGGGGTTGTCTTATATTCGGGGTCTAGACATTATACCCATTCACGACGCTAGATGGCGCCAGATATCATTGAAGCGAATGCTGAACTTGACTCCCCAGGCCAAAGTGAACCCGTCACGAAGAAGAAAAATAAAAAATAGCGGTCAGAAAGAAAATAATAGAAGAGATCACAGAAAATGGAGAAACGTAGCGACAATCTGGAGAAAAGTGGGTCAAAGATCAGCCAGTTTAACCGGCAGCTGAGAAGTTATGGTGTAAGCTTTTTCTCTCAAATATATTGTTATAATCATTTGTTTCAGATGTACTGTAATTATTTTCCGTGTAAAAATGAATTTGGCGTTCAAAAAGTCTTTTTTCAAACTTGAGTCTTGAAAGAGAGGGAGTCGTCTTTATAATCATGGCCGTCTTATATTCGGGCCAATACGGTACTTTTTAATTGTATCACTGCATTCTAAACTAAATTAGTTCAGTCACAAAAAAACTTTACTCCGAGGTAAATTATATGTGTATTTCCCGAAACATAAAGCTTCGTTGAAGGAGCTTCACATCAGGAGGTTCTACCGTATTCCCACCAATCGGCTCCATGATTGCGACCATCAGTCTGATCTGTTTAGAAATGCGGAATTTTGATAATAACATGCACTCTTTAGTGTCAAGCACATCAACATATTAACGAATACCAGCGAATGGTGGTCTTTTTCGAGGTTAAAAACACAGACAGACAAACAATCCTTTTGATGTGCGAATGCTGAAAGCAAACATTGAACTACTTCAACATTTTTTCACCCTTATTCCAAACATTCGACATTATTCAGTCTGAATAAATAACGAACGAGTCTGTAAGCCAAACATACTCAGTTGGACGGCTTTCTGACTGAGCAGACCGAGCAGACCAGCGCACCTCCCTCTCACCGATCCATTCATATAATTATTATTTAATTAATTGAAAGCAGCCTGTGGGGAGAAGTGAAGGTGTAAGGAGGAAGTGGGTCAGTTCAGTCATGTCGACATTGGCAATCGCTAAATAAGATCAACGCAGTCACTGCTTTCTGATTTTCATGTCCAGCCTCGGTACCAGAGATGCGTGCTCGCTTCGATAACAAGGCTCTTGCACAGTGCAGGCCATTGACCATTGTGTCTGCAGTTGAGTGCTTGACCATAATGCCACCTCCAATATTTGCGCTATTTGCGTTCAGTGGGTATCTCAATCGTAATTAGTTTGTCACCCCTCTGTTTTTTTTGCCTTGTGTTATGCTGCTTACAAGTTCCACCTTGGACATAAAAAAAGACTGTAACAAACTGTGTCGGTCTATTCACTGTTGACATTTTTCCATTGGTGAAACCAGGTACTGAGGAAGTACAGTTTTGACGTAGCGGCTGAGCCAGGGTTCCAAGCCTGCTAAGTCAACACCGTATGGCATTGTAGAGCAGACCACTGCATGTTGATTGCTCATTTTCACGTCGTAATAACGTTTAAGGATGGCGAGAAATGACAACTCTTAACACACAAGCTAACATCAGCTTCTCCTGCTCGACTTTACTGTGCGCATGCAAGTGAATACTTCAATTGCTTGTTGACATGCTCTTGTTTCAACTGATAGGTTTGACTTGTCTTTTTACAAACAAAAAAAATCTCATCTTATTTGGTACCCTGAATAATATATTTTTTTAAACTTTGCTGAAATATACACATCTACATACCATGTATGAAATTGCAGCATCGAATGATACATATTGTCGTTTAGTGTGCCACTGTTGGTGCAGCTTTTGTCAATGCATTTGCAAGTCAGACTTTTTGAGTTCAATTGGCTTTCATGATACTTTTCGAGTGAACAGGAGACCTGACTTTTTTTTTTGGGAACTTTAAAAAAATATATATTATTCTTGGTATTGACATATTTTCAGTTTATCACACATCCAGAATCACTTGCTCCTTGCACAACATTCTCATCTGCATTGTGCATATATGGCTCACTTGACGTTTTGTTGTTTTAGCAAAGGGAGCGGTTCCAGAGGCACAGCGACACCGGTCCCGGTCCTGTTGGCGACTGGCTCCCGCCTGACTCGACCACCTCACCTTCTGGTCCCACCATTGATGGAAGTGGCAGCTGCGCCAGACCCAGAGCATGGAGCGTACGCACCTTCCAGGAATTCCTCCCTCCACTGCCGCAGCTCCATAAGAAATGGTGCAGCTGGAACTCGACCAGTCCCTTCACCAAGCTAATAGACAGCGTCAGTACCAGAGCCATTGCTGTGTTTTCACATACAGGATCACGTTTGGCATTCAAGATTGATACAGAATTTGTCAATACACAAAATGGGCCTGAGTTCAAAGGCAGTGGCGGGAATCTCTGTTAAATTATTCAAGTGGTCCACGCTATTTATCAGATGTCATTGGGACAAACTGTTGATGGTTGCTGTTTCCGGGTGTGCAGCCACAAAGTTTTGGGGTGGCTAGGGTGACACAACGCGTGGAGATTCAATGATACATGTTTGCACTTATCATTTTTGGGTTATTAGTGGACCAACCAATACTTGGCTTAATTTGGGTTGTTTTGCATGAAACAACCCAAACAGTAGGGTCGTTTTGTACAAAACATCCCCCAAATATTTGGTTGGTTGGTACAAAACGATGCGAAAGTTTGATTTGGCTCTTTTTTTTTATACCCATATTGGGTTATTATTAACCCAATTGTTCGCCCCCAAAAAGTCTTCCTTACTGAAGACAGATTATATTACAGTTTGCATTTCGATCTATTGTATACATTTAATGACTTGGCAGAGTATCAAGGGGTCAAAGAGCAATGTTTCACTCTGTTCCGTTCTCACTGACCATACAGAATGGACGGTTAAAGCATCTGGCTTACTTAGCTTTTATTGTCAGAACTCTTGAAGTACAGTCTCGTAACATCAGAGAGAACACACGTTACTTCCTGTTTCCTCACCCAAAGCTGTCCCCCTAGCAACATCAACCAATGTAACAATACTATTGTTACACAATGCATCCATGTGAAAGTGGCAGAAAAGTCACAGCTATCAAACTCTTTCCCGAGATGTAGGGATGGCCATAGAGTGACAAGTGGTGCCCTGATGACCACCGCCCCTCCCCCAGCCCCCACATAGCTCCGCCCCAGGCTTTTTGGTTTGGTTAAGCCTGATGTAGTTTGCGCTCCCACTTTCATGGTGTGAAGTCCAGGTGGTTATCAAACATGCGGCATTCTATCAGTGTGACAGTATAATCAATGAGGGCAATATCTTGAATTTGGTCCTCTTCGTTGAGCTTTACACAAGAACCTTTCAGAAAAGGCGCGTTTTGGGTTCATTTCCGGCTATTCCTGTTGATGGCAGGTGTAGCCCCGCCTATGAGTTACTTAGCCACTGAGCTTAAATTCTTTTGGTGCGCTTCACATGCCTTTGCCAATGCTAATGTTTACCTTCTGAACTGTTTATGTAAATCCAAATGTACTTGGTGAAAATATTCTATTGTTGAAGACTAATTATCCTTTGTTATTGCAGGCACCTCCCGGTTTGGGATCTGATAACAGGAAGGGTTTCTCAGATGTTCACCTGGCGGCCAAGACCGACACGAGCACCATCTCCGACTCTTCCATCAGTAATGCTTCCTATCCATTTGCTCAGGCCGCCCAGAGGCAGCGGCGTCTGAACTCGGCAAGCAACCTGCGGCGCTCCCGCTTCGCCGGGCCATGCTTTGGTCTGCTCTCTGGGACGGCGGTGCCTACCAAGACCACTGGTCTCAATCACACGCAGAGCTCCCAAGCGGAACCCAACTCTGTTTCTTCTTCCGCCATCCAGGCTGACATTGAGAGTCACCAGGCAACAAAAAGATGTGATTTCCCAGGTGAGGGCGATCACTTGAATGTACCTGTGTTTGCTATCTCTGAGGAAGAGGACCGGCAGCCTCTGGTCTCAGCTGAGCACCTGGGCCAAACCACTGGGACCGCCATCCAGAATGGACTTGTTCGGGGAATATTTGACAGCAAAAGACCTGCCGGTGTGACTTCCAGCCTCAGCCCTCAGAATCAGAAGGTCAGACTGGAGTGGCGGCCATTCGGGAGCCAGGTGTCAGGCGGGGGTTGTCCAGTCCCTTCCAATACACCAACCGCCATCAATGACTGCCAGTTGCCACACAGCCAGTCTCCTGTATTGAGCAGTGTAACCAACCATATGTGACCAGCAAGAGGCTTGCTGAATAGACTGGTGGGCCAGTAAAGCATTCCTGAACCATAGTTAGTGCTCGTTGTTTTTTTTATGTAACCTACTTTAATGGGAGAAATCAACTTTTGAAAAATGATTGCTACTTTCTGGAATGTATTCTTCTTCTGGTTGCTGCTCAATATATGCTGAGGTCCTAATTGCTGCGGTTGAAAAAAAACAACACTTTTAGGAGCACTTTTTTCAAAGTCAGATTTGTGTATTAGTTTGAATGCATTTCAGTGAATTAATATCCTCCAACCACGACATTTCGATTACTCATTCAAGTGTATATTATGTGAAAAAAATTCATAACATCTAGCCATTAACCCCCCCCCCCCTCCCATACTCTGTTCCCCAAAGTATAGGTCATACATTTATTGCTTGCAAACATAAAGCGGATTGTATACTTTAACTGGATTATAAAAGGGAAATGAAAACACTGTAAAATATATACTAACATAGATCAGTAGATGAATTGAGAGAAAAGCAAAAAGCAATCACAATCGTATTTATAAAATGAGTTCATATGAATTAATGTGAAGTTTAAATAAAGTTTGTCGTTCTTATGTAGTGTACCTAATGTGTGGCGATAGTGTGTATTGAAGAATTGTGACATCGCAGTCCATCGTCTGCTCCCGTTTTGGATGTGCTGATTGCCACATTCTGCAGGTGGCCTTCAACAAAACAAGAATTTTAATAATGGGGAATGAACAAATGAAGATCATGATTCAACATGAAATGACATTACACTGGTATTTGACACAAATTTCAAAAACATGCAAAATATGAATGACAAAAAGCAAGTCAGGCCTTGTCAAGCTTTTTTTTTTTTTTAATGCTCTGTTAAAAACACAAACTATCTCAAAAACAATTGTAGATTTTCTCCCAAAAAAAGTAGAACACAAGGGAATGATTCGCAACGTGAATGAAGCTTGTATTCCACCAGCATCTAATTGTCGATTTGATTGAAAACTTGGCTGAGTGAGAGCATCTTCCGAGTCATCATCCGAGTCATTCCTGGGAGCTGCTATGAGGTACAGTGAGCATTCCTTCTTCCATCCAGCGTGGTCAAAAACTTTCGACAAAGTGAGTAAACATGTTCACGACTTTACAATATAGCTCCCGTCTTGTGGCAAACGCAAAGTAGTACTCCAAAGCCTCTTTAATACCAATTCCTGATTGGAGCGGCTTGGTACTGTTGTTGGCTTAGAGTGCCCAGATCTCCGGTGGGGAATAATTAAAACTCGGCCCTTCTGTCAGGAGATCGACTGGACTGGTGCAGAGAGTCTAAGCTGAGCTGCTGTGGAATGCTTGAATGGACCATACACCACTACTAGGGGGGGGGTAAAATCAACAAAACAATATTTACGGCTTGACTAAATTCTGTGACAAAGGAAGGAACATGTGCATTCAAAACAAGTTCACATGCCAGATCAGGGCTGTTAATATTGTCCAAAAAAATAAAATAAAAAAATACAAGCAGGACTGCAAAACACCACAGGCTATCCATGCTTCAAGTCACAACAATTTTCCGGTACGTCTGGATGAAAATGAATCAAGCACCTTCTAATAACTGCCCAATTCGCAGGTGCTATAAAAATACATACAGTGTACTTGGAAACATACATGTTTTAGGGACTGTGACAACTTAACAGTTAATGAAATAAAGGTTGTTGCATGAATGGAGGAATTTTGTGCAAATCTTCTAAAAAATAAAAATAAAAGGCCTTTTAAACACAGCGAATCTTATTTTCCTATACATCAAGTGAACTAATACAAACAAAGATGTGATTAAGAGTCTAGACACACAACTCACTGGATGCCAGCTAGACTGTTTTAACAGTTTCTTCTCACTTTTCTTCATGTTCACCTAAAGTTCACACACCAACAAGTGTGTGTGTATGGGAGGGAAGGGGGGGGGGGGGGGTCAATTTGACTCATTTCTTTTAACAGTTAAGGCCTCTTGAGTCACTTATCTCTGACAAGAAGAACAACAGAGCGGTAACAAGTAAACTGTTTTCAGAACCATTGTATTATAATGGGGATTTTTTTTTTACATAATGTGGAGGCACATCCCATTGCCTCCCAGGTGATGAGTATACAGAGTTTTCTAAAGTGTCGTAAACATACAGGGCTCTAAATACTGTACACACTGAACTTCTACAGCAGCGTCATAAACCTGAGAAACAAGAT
Organism: Hippocampus abdominalis; assembly: GCA_018466805.1. Lineage (NCBI taxonomy): Eukaryota > Metazoa > Chordata > Actinopteri > Syngnathiformes > Syngnathidae > Hippocampus > Hippocampus abdominalis. Next base: position 18,771,542 of record CM031698.1, on the reverse strand, counting down.
AACATTTGAAACTATCACAATCCTTCCCACTCACTAACCGTGTTTTCATTATAAAACAAGAGCCTCGAACGAAAATAATTTGCATAATGAGCAAAGTGGAGAATAAACTGCATCAGGTCAACGGAACAGATTTCCATTTCGAAAGACCATTGTTTCGACTGATTGTTCTGGTTAATTTGTTCACCGAAAAACAGCACTGTAAAAGTAATTAACTTCAGTCTAACATCAGCCTCAGCTTGATGCGCAATGACTGGCTGCTTGCGGCTTAGCCTTTATTACATGGCAACCTTGTGTATGGGAATCAAGTCCTGTCCGTATGCAGCTACGCACTCATGCCTAGTAATCGCTGCCCGTGGCACTTGGTGTCTTGCCAAAATGCAACTCAAGAGCATCACTTTGGTGACTTTAATAATATGTAATATACATGGGGAGCTATACTCTCAGAAAATGCATAACATCTGTATTTCACATCATTGTTTCAATGAGTGCACACGGGGGAAGCTCTTAATTCTAAGACAGGAACTTCATATGACACTAAATTTGATTACAAACTATATACACATCAGCAGGTCTACATCAGGACGAGAGGATACAACGCACATTTGGCTGCTAATCTAAGCAAAGCGGTTGTCTGGTTTACCAGGAGACCCTAAAAAATGCAGCAGCCAGGCAAAATATAAAATAAACATCTCAACCCCCCATATCTAAACTGTAATGTGCATAAAGGTACTTCACATAGCCAAGTCCAATCTGAATGGATAATTTTTTTGGGGGGGATTAATATGTTTGTGTGCATAACAGGGGCCAGCTTCAGCAGGCAGAATGCTATCAGATGAGATGCATCTTCGTTGTGCTGTGAGTTGAACAGCAGCTTTGTTCACTCAGCTCTTGAAGCGGGTCTGCTCACATATGTGGTTGAACTTCCTGTGATCAAGATAAATCATGAAGATAACACATATTTTAGCCACAATTTCAACAGTGCCCACAGGAAGTATTTTGTCCAGCCTTGAGACCCACAATAATACAAGCACACCCTCTAGTGGTAAACTAGATAAAAATAAATCAAGTAGAAGAATAGACCTTTAGTTTTGCCACACTCCAGAGAGAAAAGCATTCTGGCCAAGAGCAGAAATAAACACTTCTCTATACAAAGCCATCCATAACCTTGCCCCCCGCCCCTATCTATCAGATCTTCTTCAGATTTTCATTCCCTCTCGCTCACTCAGGTCCTCATCCTCCCTCCACCTCTCTATACCCTCTGCCCGTCTCAGCACAATGGGGTGCAGAGCCTTCAGCCGCTCTGCCCCAAACCTCTGGAACTCACTTCCACTCAATATTCGTAACATTGACTCTCTTCCCACATTCAAAACCCAGCTCAAAACCCACCTATTCAGACTTGCATATTCTACTTAAATCTGTCTCTTCTTTTATTATAATTTTATCTGTGGTTTTATTGTTGCTCTTGGTTGTAAAGTGTCCTTGATTGCTGTGAAAGGCGCTGACAAATAAAATGTATTATTATTATTATAATAATATATATATATATACATACATACATACATACCCACACGTCTTTTTTAAATAATGGTTTCACAACAGACTCGATGAAGTGATATGTGGAGACCATTGTACTCCTAAGTGTTTTGCACCTTATTTAGCTCGGACGGTTTTCACCATGGAAATTTGGGAGGGCATCGCAAGCTTAAACTAAAACGTTTAAAGTGAGGCAAATACTGTAGAAGTGTTCGTGGAAGTTGTTCAGACGAGAGTAATAGATCACTTTTCCATCATCGGTATGCGTTGCCGGTTTGCAATTGCTTTTCAGACACTGTATTTTAGCAAAATCAGCTAGCGCAAATTAGCAAAATAACGCAAAATGTTTCCATTTGCATTCCCTCTTGCCAGAACATGCAAAATGAACTCTGTGGCAATTTTGCCCGTTTGGCAGACACAATACTGGGTGTCAATATTTGTGAGCAATAAAAACAGTTCGCTCTCATTTACGCACATGTCAGGCCCTAACTGTTCATGTGTCCTGATTGTAATGTTTGTATCGTCTTCTTGCCTTTTCACGATGATGGAGCTACCCAGCCTGACGGGAACTGCATTGCCCGTTTTTCTTGCTGTCTCATCGCGAGGTATGATGATTTTTTGTTGTTTTTCTCCAACAAGTGTCATGAAAGCTTGTCGTCACTAGTCACCAAGGGGTCTTTGCAAAAGGTCATTTAAAAGCTGCAATGCATGTAGGGCCTCTTCTAATCAGTCTAAAAAGGACTTTTGTACGGTGACTTTAGGGAACGCACATGGCTCAAGGTAATGCCAAAGGATCAACAAAAAGGTCTGATGTCAGCGTTGCAAAAAAGGAAAACAGCTCAAGTTGTATGTAAATGACTTACATCGCATGATGGGCTTTCACCTGTGTACGACAGTTACGTCCCCAGTAGCAGTCGGGCCGAGACAATACAGCAGCTGAGAGAAGGAAGATACATTTCAAGAATAGTCTTCAATAACAGAGGAACTCCACATAGCCAATCATCTAGTCCAAAGACAGTAGCAGCATTCAATTCAAAGAAATATTCATTTAACCCCCATGCAGTAATTATCCCAAAATTGGACATTTCGGACACTTTGGACGATTTTGGACTGTTGGACAAATGGACACCACAGACAAAACAGTGACAAATAACTCCACGAAGCTGACATTTTGCATAGGATGTATATCTATGTCTTGGCCAATTCCCACTGAACATTTTGAGGGGTTGAAAGTGAAAATAAATTAAAAGTGAAAAACGTTGTTGCACATTGGAAGAGGGACATTTTTGGGACGTAATACCATTCATGCAGCCGCTTAAAAATACTGCATGAGGGTTAAATAAATACATAAATGTACTTTAAATGATCTTCTGAGTGACCAACTTGCTGTTCTCAAAGATATCTATGGGTGTGCTGCAGCTTTTGTCATGTCTATTAATATGCAACGATATGTAAAAGCCCAAAACGATCCAAGTTAATGCAATTCAAAGAAACAATAAATCATCCGCAACATCAAGCCGATCTATATATCTGGTGTAGAGCTCTCATGAAGGATGATTTGATATCTATCTCAATAGACGAGGTGTGATACGGTTTGAGGACGCAATGATTTTAAAAACTATTCTCTTGTATTGTAAAATGTAACGATTTGTCAAATCACCCCTAAAGATGTCACACTGTTGTACAGAGGGTCCTCGGTTTACAATAGCACACTGTCACTGTTTGACACTAACGCGGTCTTAAAAACACTACAGATTTGTCTGAAAGGCACTTAAAAGCTGCAATATAAAGCATTTAAATGAAAATGGGGAGTATGGCAGCCAACTGCGTAAACTATTTATTAGGCCCCGTTTGCAACCTCATAACTTTGCAAACTAGGACCTCCTGCGTTGTATTCCAGTGACACATTAGGAGCCATTGATTTCGCCACTCTCAACAGCAGCTGAAGAACTTGGTGAATGGAATGCTAAAAAGTCATCATTCAGACGGTAACTCTAATATTGCTCAATGTGTCTGTCAATTAGATTAATGGCATTTTGAGAGGTTCAGATGAAAACCCATTCGCACTTTATGCCGAATATTTTTTACGGTGTTCTCTCGCATGGAATGAGAACAACCAATACAATCCTATTTTATATAATCCTCTTTTTTATATCTTTGGAATGGGTATCACAAGGTGACAAGAAACTCATTTGTCACTCTCAGCCTTGATTAGGTGGCCGATATCCATTTCTCAATATTAAAGAATTCAAACATAAATCCACATATCCAGTATAGAGATGCATATGCACAGCTGCGCTGATTAAACACATTCGATTGGCCGAGTCGTGAGTTACAATAAACGTGTCGTACCCGTTTGCATCCATTACTACTGTAAATCCCGACAACGTAGTGCTGGTTGAAAAATGTTGCAAGGTTTGAATGGCTGATCTGAGGACTTAAGAAAACGTTTCCTCTCAATGTAAACTGCTCTCTCAATAGTTGGGGGGTGGGGGGGGGGGGGGATAAATAAATAAACAAACACAAATAAACATTTGAGCACATCTGACCTGGTAGTTCAGACTGAGGAATGTTCTGTCTGTACTTGTACGCCAACTCCTTGAAGACCATCAGGCCGCAGCACACGCAAAGGATTGTATTTGCAGAAATACTTTGATCTAAGGAGATCGGTGGGAAGCGGGTGACATTTCTTTATCGACAACATCCCAAATAGGCCGTGGTTTCAGGGCTCACCTGAAAGGCAAAATTTCCCCTGTTGCAAGTCATGCACAGCCTCCTTGAGCAGATCCCTCCATGTCTTGCCTCTGGAGGACAAATAATTCTGGCGCAAGGATAAAAAGCACACATTGAGAGATATGGTTGTAGGTTTCATTTTCAGCAGTTTTCATTCACTATTTAAGTCCGGAAAAGGTTACAATATTTAGCTGAAAGAACTTTCTGTTCATAAAGTTTCATCATGTGATTCGGATCAATTATAAACACACAAACTACTACAACTCTAAAATAGAACCTCAAAGGGAAAAGGTGGCAGAGAGCTCTTCTACCGGTTTGATGGAAGATCTCCAAAGTCCACTTTAAAGTCCACAGTCATGCAGAGGACCCACCGTGCAAAAGGCCTTTTAATATGTCTCAAAAACGCCTGGCTGACGTGATCCCCACATATTCCTTCTTAAAGCTCTGAAGCCACGAGCGATGCAATACATAAAACAATGAGTCCACTAACCCCGGTTATTAAGTGAATATTAATATGCAGAGACTGAGGCTAACGAGGGTCCTTGTGTAACAAAGCATTTTGCACAATCAATTAAAAAAAAAAAAGCCAATTTAAATGTATCCACGCTTCCTATTTTGACTCATTATTTCCTATTAATCATACAGACGAGGCATCAAATAGGCGCAGACTCTGAAGAACTAGACAGCATTTTGAACATTTCCTGAACATGAGTTGCCTTCAAGTGCACCAATATATTCGTCCTCAAGACATTTTCACCACATTGAACTGGTTAGTTTTGCAAAAAAATATCAGCCCAAGTATTAGCAATTTGTGAAAGAAAAAAAGCGACCATATTTGGTCATAGGGGTTTTCCGCCAGCCAGCTGGCGATATGTACAAACATCAAACATAAACATATGTTGGTAAAAGGGATACAGACAAAAAAATCCCCAATGCTCTATATTGTGCATTCCTCCAGTTCAATGTTCAGCTGGTGAGTGCACAACAGGAAGCACTGACTAAACCCACAGCAGCAGGGAAAAAACAGGATTTGGAAAAGTGGCGGCACGAGTCAAAGTCACCTTTAGGATCTGTGATTCATAGCTATTGTTATTCAGCACACCGTCCAGGCATTTGTCCGTCAGATTGAGCTCTGCAAGAAAATGGAAAGTGCAATACTTCTGGTCAGTCCATAAAGGTGATAAAATAAAGAATAATCAAATGTGTTTCAGTCAACACTGCAGTCAATGTTCTAAGCAGGTTACGCGTGCTGTGACATAAACTTGGCTTTCTTTTTTTCATGAAAAAGCGTTACGTTTTCAGACAACAGTGTAGTGTATAGCAGCTACTAAGCAGATTGATATCTTGTCAAAAACAGATCCATACCACTGACTCGAGACAGGCAGCCTTGACAGCCAATCCTCTGGCAACCCCAATAAATGTGACAGAAAGGACGCTGGCACTGCGAACCTGCCAACAAACAATGCATCACACATGCAGGCTGTGCAGAACAATAAATTCACCCCCCAAAAATCTGGCACGCTAACATTACTAAAATTGCATTCCACAAAGATATATATATATAAAAGTGTATTCCCTCGGCTGCTGCAATGGAGTCACGTGATTTAATCCTGTCCGCTGATTCACAGAATGAATCAGCCTCTTTCCTTTGCTGTCTATGCACGCTGATTCGCGGAAGAAGGATTTCATCACCTCCTCCTAATTTGCCGAAAATCAGTGGATCCATTTGTTTTTGCACGGGTCCGTTTTGGAGACAGTAGTAATCCACAATAATGTAAAACCGTACATCGTGACAGCAACTCTGACGATAATATCGAGGATGATACTTATCGCTCACCGCTGTGCACACACAAAGTATACATGCCATATGGTAACTATTACGAGATTCTTATTAGCCAGTTATTCAAGATAGCCGCCAATGGTCATGTCATGAAGTTATTGGCACAGCTAAAAGCAAAGCCCAAAAGTTGAAAAAGCAATGCGAGCACAGGCCACTAGGGCAAATAAGAGGGAGAAGAATTTGATTTTCCCAACAGATGTACAGTCAAACCTCGGTTTTCGTCCATAATCCGTTCCAGAAGGCTGTTGGAAAACCGAAATTGTTCGAAAACCGAAACCACGCTCTTTTTAAAATAAAAATGTTTATTGAACATGTCTGCTCACAATGGAAAGCAACACGAGGAAGCGTCACTTCCTCGTCTACCCGAGGAAGCGTCACTTCCTCGTGTAAGGAAGGCGAGAGGAGTCAAATGGTGCATTCAAGTGCGCTCAGTTTGTTCGAGAACCGAAATATGTTCGTCATCCGAGGCATAAAAAACTCGACATTTTTGGTCGAAAACCGAATTGGTCGAGAACCGAGACGTTCGAAAACCGAGGTTTGACTGTATGTGTTAATGCTCAGGGCAGACTTCACCCAGTAACCTTGGTCTGCCGGTCAACAACGATGTGAACGTGACTGGCGTCTTAAGTGCTTGAGTGGAAATGGGTTCTGCACTAGCAACACCGAAATAACGTTATTTGCTCTTTTAATATCCAAGTCAACTTTCTGTGTATTGCTCCAAGTGCATGCTTGTGCACTCAATTGTCTTATACAGTATACTAAGTACTTACATTGCTGCTGGCTGTTCAACTCAGCCCGTCTGTCTGGCATTGGCTGCAGGCAGCAGGTACACATCAGATGACAGCCTAGAGGGCGACAGCAGTACTCCAGAGGAACTGCAAACAATGATAGGGATATTCCCGTTTTTTTTTTGTTTTTGTTGTTGTTTTGTTTTTGTTTTTTTAAGAAGGGAGTTCGAGGAAAGGATCTAATCTGATACCTGGTGGGTTGTCAGATGAGGTTGAGGGCTCTTCCCCGAAAGACTTTGTAGAACATTCTTCTGCAGCTGGTGTGATAGGAGGTGGAAGAGGAGGAGACACAGGAGGTGGGGCTGGCAGACCCGGAAGCCAGTAGTTTGAGCCTGTGGAAAACAGCCTCTGACAGACCTCTTTGCTGTAGCCTGGACACTGTCTGCAGATTATTAGAGGCTGACTGAAAAACAAACACAAATACAAATTGGTGCTCTTGTTCATTATCAAAAAGAAAGACAGGAATACTGTGTTAATGACTACATTTATCAAGGACGTTGCCATTTCTATTGTGGTGTTGCAGTTGAGGTAATATTGCAATAGGACAATTTAAAAATCAAATATAAAGCTGTTGCAACAGCCAAAACTTTTACCTAATGTCAGAGGAGTCGCTGTCATTGTCAGAGAATTCAAAAGGGTAATCTGAACTGCCCTCCTCATCGGAGAAACAACGCTCAACTTTTGGCTGCAAAATGTCTTGAGTAATCTTGTTGCGGCTGTCCATGCTCTTCACATCCTCCTCACTGCGACACTTTTCTGTACAACAGATGACCACACTTAGTTTGTTTGTACTTTGCAATTATACAGGGTTCCCACTCTTCCTCTCGCTTCTTATTTATGGACCTTTTAAGGACTTTTGAGGGCTAATTTAGCCATTTTTAAGGACTTTTTCTCCATTCAGCAGGGGATTCACAGTGGGTTTAATGCCCGCTCAGCAATATGCGGGCTGAACAAAAAGCCACATATCACTGAGCTGGTGTTCAAATCATTGCTACGAAAGGAAGGGCACGTCTTTATTTTTAGGGGCAATCAGTTAACCCTTTATTTGACATACTGCAAGTCAAATTTTCATTTTCCTACCTGTAAATAAAATGTGCATTCATTCTCAAATAAAGTACACTAAGAAAAGAAATAATGTAGAAAATATTTATTTTCGAATATAAATACATTTTGATGGATTTTTATTGATTTTAGCTTTCCCTGAAAATTAAGGACAATTAAGAACATGATTTTACAGCTTTTTTATGGATTTTTATGAACTTTAAGGACCCGTGGGAACCCTGTTATAGAAATAAAAGATGTTACGCACACTCATGTGGGTGCCTTTTTAAAAGAAGATGATAGCTCTTACATTTTGAATATGTCAAAGGAAATAGGGACAATGTTGTCCACAGATAAAGAAAACATAATTACTCAGGTATATCATGAATTTGATTCCGTCAACATTTGTATGGAGCATAACCTTTTTCCATCTGCATTTTATTCCCCCCCCTCCCTTGCCTTTATTGACCTCTCCCTTTATATCTATATCTTGAATGACTGTCCTATTTGTATTGAATATAATTTTTCTGTTCACTGTTATTCTTTGCACCTCACTGTATTTCTTGAAAAGTTGTCCAACCACATACTGTATTATGAAAGGGGCTTTTTCTGGCCACTGGATATTTGTCTTTCATTTTATTTTTTAAAATTCATTTTTGTGTGTCTTCTATACAAATTATGTACTTTATGAACAAACGGAAAATGATTACAGACAATTTTCAGGAAACTGCTATATTTGGATATACAGTCAAACCTCGGTTTTCGTACTTTATCCGTTCCAGAAGACTGTTTGGAAACCGAATTGTTCGGAAACCGAAACCATGTTCCCCATTGAAATCAATGTAAAATGTTTTAATCCGTTCCAAGTCAAGAAAACAACTTTTTTAAAGCACTTTTTTTTTACAATTTCACACCATAAACTGTACAAATGTAATAGGAGAGCAGGTAATATGTAAAATACTGTACAAACAAACTGTAATATACTTTATTTTCACCAATTTTAACATTAACATAGTAACATAAAAATTGAAGGAACATCTCTCTCTCTCTCTCTCTCTGTCTGTCGTGGGGCGTGCGCCTATCCCAGCTGTCAGCAGGCAGTAGGCCTTTCGGCATCCCGAACTTCTTCGGTAACACAGACACACGCACACCTGACTCATATTTCGCGTTCAAATCTTTCTTAAAATATATAGTTTTGCGCACTATTTTCCTCTTTTCTTCACCAGGTTCACCACTTCCACTTGCTTTCTTTGGTGCCATGATTAGGGGCTGATACACCATGCAAAAATAACAGTCCAATGTCACGTAATTCTCACCAAACACGTCTGCTTTTTAAAAAAAGAAATTTCATCGAACAATACAAACTTGGCTGCTCACAAGCTGTTTCTGTATGATTATTGCATAATAATGAGACACCGGACACCAGAGTGTTCATTATGTGCCGCTGCATTTCAAACGGATGGCCGTAAACAAACGCACGCACTCCCCCCGTGCTGCTCGGGCAAACCATTATGAAAGGAGGGGGATTTCACTCAACCTAACAGAAGCGTCTCACCAAACACGTCTGCTTTTTTTTTATTGAACAATACAAACTCGTCTGCTTGCAATAAACGCTACACTAGGAAGCGTGTCACCAAACACGTCTGCTTTTTTAAAAAAAGCTATTGAACAATACAAAAACGTCTGCTCACAATGGTCGTTTCCTGTGTTGCGACGCGAAACAAGGGAGCGCGACTACACGATGGAGCGCTGCTTCACAAGGGAGCGCGGCTACACGAGGTAGCGTCACTTCACTCCTCTCGGCTTCGCTACCTCCTCTCGGCTTCGCTTCCTCGTGTCGTAGCGACGCAACACCGAGAGGAGTGAAGTGACGCATTCAAGTGCACTCAGTTAGTTCGAGAACCGAAATTTGTTCGTCATCCGAGGCATGATAAACTCGAAATTTTAGTTCGAAAACCGAATTGTACGAGAACCGAGACGTCCGAAAACAGAGGTTTGACTGTAGAGGGAACCGAAAAATAAATACATTATGGATTATATATCTTTAAAATTAATCGGCCGATTACTATGTAATCTATACTTTTTTTTCTTCTGCCAAATATCAGAATCAGCCTAAAAAAAATCCCTATCAGCTGGGCCCCAAGACGAAAGACAGCGATATTAACTGTACTATGCGCTAACCTGGGTGTTGGATGAGGTAGGCTTCTACCAGGTTGTTGAGGATGTGGTTCTTACAGATCCTTTCCACAGGGCAGCGGCACGTAGGACAAAAAGAAGATCGCTCCATCCAGCCAGAGTAGCAGGCAGCACAGAACGTGTGCATGCAAGGTTGCAAGCTAACGGAAAGAGAAACCATGAATGAGTACTTGGCACAGGAACCTCACCTTCATTGGGGTTTTACCTGACACAGTCATAAAGGAGGTCCTGGCAAATAATGCATGTCAGAGATTCCTCCATCTTATCCGTCTTGGTCTCTTCTGCTGGTGCTTGAGCCATAACACTTCCAGTTGATGATGTTGTCTCTATGACGGGTGAGGGTTCTATCTCTGGAAATACAATAAAGTCAGTGATAACTTAAATGCGGGTCATGTTGCCTTCTCAACAAAAACAAAAAAACAAACAAAAAAAGTTATAAATGGCGCTAGTGTGTCATGGTCACAGAATCAAGAAATCAATTCCATGTGACACAACCAATTGAAATTAAACAATTAAACAGTGTTACATTAATGCCCCTATTTGGACATGCGGTTATTTTTGCGTTTTGCCAGGCATGTACAGACAGAGACAATTTCCTTTACGGGATTAATAAACATAGTCTTCATGGATAGAAATATGCATGAGGTATAGTATATGTTTCATTCAGAACAAAAACTGACAGGACAGTTTTATATGATTGTATGTATGTGAGGACAAAAGCCAGAAAGTAACGCACCAGTTTTTCTCTTCTTGCATTCTGGCTCCAAATCGTTGTGTGCTTTCTCTGGTGTTCGGGCCACATTGCTCGACTGGCTGCCTGTTGAGGTAGAAAAAGATACAGTTGAGCTACTTTTGACTCAATTCATCAACCCTGAGTGTTGTCATGTCATTTGAAAAATGAGATCATGTCAAACGAAAATAAGAGACATTTCTAAAAAAGGAAAACAATCTTCAGTTAAACGTGAAATCTGTAGTTCCATTAAGTTGGTATCTTTTCAAATTATGTTCAGGTTGGATTTAGACCTCAGGAAATATTGATTTTCCACCATCTGAACCCCTATTATACTGTTAGTCACTTGAAGAGAAAATTACATGAAATCTGATCTGAATCGAGAGTCTTCAAGTGGATTTACACAGAATTCAAATTCTGATTTAATGAGGACTTGTTTTTAAAATGTTAATCTGAGCTGCCCTCATCATACGCATGTTACCTTCAAGTTTACAGATACATTGAAGTGAGACACTGTGTTAAATAAACACTTAGAATAGCAATACCTAGACTGGTAACGCTCAATCTCAGGGTATGGACAGACAAACATTCACAACTATACCCAATTGTAGTGTTCAATTAAGATAGCATGATTGTTTTGGAACATGGGAGTACGCTGGAGGAGCATTTTAGTCAAATAACCCACCAGATTTAAGACATGCACTGGCTGCTGGAAGTCCAGGTGTAAAAGGTTGCTCAAAACAGAGGTGGGAAGTAGAGGTGGACGGCTGAGGTTCTTCCCGATTTAGATCCCGAGGAGCTTTTGTGAGCATCACAGGCTCCACAGACAGAGTCATCTCGGAGGATGCAAGGACAGAGGGATCGTGGACTGACAAATCTGAGGTTCAGTTGCAAATTGGACGGTTACTTTAAGGCATTCTCAGCAGACATACAGCATGTCACATCAGCACTTTAACTACTTACTGTGATCATCTTGCAAAACACCGTGCTCTGTTTGGATTGCGTGGTATACATAAGCAATATCTGCAAGAACATAGTGTCAGTTTTTGCTTGTTATAAATCCAAAGAGTAAGAAAATATGGAATACAGTGTGTGGGAGGGGGAACTTACTTTGCTCAGGTTCATTTTTCCTGTATACAAAGTAGATGACGTCACCATTTTGAAGCATATGAGTTTGTTTTTTGACCAGTTTGGCCATGTTGATCACTGTACCATTGGTGCTAAAAGACAAGATAAGATAACCTTTATTTGTCCCACAGTGGGGAAATTTGCCGTCTACAGCAGCAAAATGGGGGGAGGGGGGTTAGAGAAGAAAAAACAAACAAAGAGAAACCAATATATGTATGTCAGTGAACAAAGTAAATGTTCGATTAACAAAAGGTTAGCTCAAAAAATGGCTTCTTAGTTTTTCTCTAAAATTATTTATGGGCAATATAATAAAGCTCAGTTTTGATTGACATTATCGTCAAGGTATTATTGTCATTATTCTGTATTGTCAATGTGTCATTTTATACTACACTGAGAGCTGCTGTCAAGCATTTACGTAACTTAATTATCTGCACTCATACAATCTGATGTGTTCTAAACATGAGAATGTTTTGTTGTTATGCAATAGGAGAAGAAAAAATAAATACAGCCAAATTGACAAACAACCATTACCACTTCATAAAAATTCAGAGCTTCCAATTAAATTGAAATGCATGTTTTTGGAACATGGGAGGAAACCGCAGTATGAGGAGAAAATCTATGCAGGCGAGTGGAGAACATGCAAAGTCCACACAGGAAGATCAGAGCCCAGATTCAAAACAATGACCTCTGAACTGTGTGGTGAATGCTAACCGGTCATCCACTGTGTCACCATTTATTAAAAAAATATACACTGTAGATATTTTTTAAATCAATGACATTAGATGTGGTCAGAACCACTTTCAACGGAGTCTGAATAGCACCTTCATGGGAGCTGTACTGAGTGCTAATTTACAGTAATGTAATAACAAATTATAATGATTTACAAATATAATCACTACAAATACTGCAAATTAAAACCACAATATACATGACACATATTTTTGGAAAACTATAAACAAATCATATAACATGTTGTTTGGACTTGGCAGGTATGTGCTCTCCTGAGTGCAATATATATATATATATATTTTTTTTACACTTGGAGTACCTGAAGCTGTGACTGGGAAACACGCGTCATTGGATTCATTATTGCCAGTAAAGCAAATATTACCCAATATCAACTGGAAAATAAAACATTGCCCAATTTCTGCTATTGTAAAGAAGAAATGGTTGACTAGAAATCATACCTCATGTCTTCAAGCCACACCTGCCCTGAGTGTTCATCTTGTACAATCTTGCAGTGCTCCCCCGAGACCAGTTTATTGGCAGGAAAGGCCAAATCACATCCTGCCACAATTACAGCATGACACAAAAACACATTAAATGGAATGAAGATTAACTGTAAATGTCCTCAGAAATGAGAGAACTCTCAAAACAATCAGTATCAAAAGCTGAACAGATTGTTCTGACTGAATCCCTACAAATGAGCACAGCAATAAAATAAACTTTTTCCAAAACTGTGCAGGCATTTCATTATCAACTATGTCCAGCACAGACATCGCTTCTCCAATTAAGGCTAGACATTTTGCATAGCAAAAAGTGCAGACCCCCACGAGCTCTTTAACAACAAATAATGAAATACAGACCCATACAAAAAAATACCTAATTAAAATTCAGCACACATGTTCAAAATGGAGGCCTTTTGTTATAGTCACAAGAGGCTGTCTAAGTTTGCAGGACTGAAGGCTTTGTTTCGTGTAGGGGGGGGAGTTTTTAAGGCCTCAGACACTGACAGCGATGTCTGCTTTACAGACAGTTGTCGTGAGACAACAATGGGCACATTCAAAGCAAAACATCAGAAATACTGGTGTTATATTTAAAGCAAACCTGTTATTCCTTAACATAAAGTGGCTGCCCTCACCCTTTTTCCGGCCAATGGTGCATTCCCTGTTGAAAAGCAGCACTTCAGTTCCACTGGAATCCACTTTGACCAGCTTTCCCCATGGTGTCCCCCTTCTGTGACTGTCCATCTCCCGATATTCGGAACTAAAATGGGGTTACGTGGATCGTTGTTGGAATTCATGCACAGTGCAGACAAAATCAGAAATCATAATAATCAGCCGGCGGTATACAGTCTTAACGATTTTTACGATTTAATCCGATTTTCATTCAACATACCTTAATAAATCCGCCCCATGCAATTCAAAACTGAAACACTTGTCAACGCCAAATTATCATATCAAAACCCAGCAAGCTTCCATGACGTCACTTGCTAATCCAAAAAAGTTGGACCTTGTTGCGTGACAAACTGGGGACAACAAAATATCATCCCAAACCGAAACAAACAGTTTGTATATGTGTCGCAATTACAAATGCGGCGGTGGGCACAAATCTCTCACACCAACAACTCGGATCGGACGAGGAAACTACGGCGTTTGCTAACAATAGCAGCCATTCATGACGTCTCATTATCGGGAATCAAACGTAACGTAACACTTGAGTGATACATATTCTGAAAGTGTAACTGTACCGTCAAAAGATGAGTTTGTTGTCTCAACAATCCTGTCGACTAGTTCAACTGGTCGTCATGTTACAACAAGGAACAAGCACCACTTCCTGCCAAGCAGTGTTGACATTTTGTTACTGTGAGCAGCCGAAGAGGAGCGATGCTTGGGATTTGTAGTCCAAGCCGAAAATCCACGACGTCACAAATCATCGTCGCAAACAGTAGCATAATGTGCTTTCAGTTATAGGTTAGCCATAGTTCTCCAGGGCTTTTCTCTTTTTGCATTTGATTTAAACGTAAAAACTAATATTTACAGGGCAATGGCAATGGCATACTCGCCATTCATTCTACAATATTTTTGTTGTTGTGACGACCTTGTTGTGGTGTAGAACAACGCTGAGAGCTGTATCAAGTGATTTGGTTTATCTCATTTGATTGCACTAGAAAAAAATATATTATGCCTTAATTCTCTGGTGTTACATATAGCAATTACAATCGAACCTATAGTGATAAACAAAACAGCAAAAAGTGAGCTAATATCTTTGTGACAGAATTAAAACACGCACTAGTAAAATGCAAATTTTAATCAGGGATGGCATTATGTGTCCTAAACGGTTTTTGTTATGACACGAATTTAAAAAAAAACATATTTACTCTTTCCCAAGCACATCAGGTTTTAACGTACATTATTTTCATCTGTTGTTGTTTTTTTAAACCTATAAATGCTTTGCAAAATGGATTTTACCATGCGTTGTATTTTATATTTATGCCGTTCCAGAAAAAAAAAGAAGAAACAATTCCACCTGATGCTGAACTTTCATTCATAAATATGACTACATATATTATTATATTGCATATTATTATCATGATGATAATTATTATCCATCCATCCCTTCATTTTCTGATCCGCTTATCCTCACCAGGCTCGCGGGGCACGCTGGAGCTTATCCCAGCTGTCTTTGGGCAGTAGGTGGGTTACACCTTGAACTGGTTGCCAGTGATGATGATGATGATGTCCTTGTTTATGATGATACTAATGCAGTGTGTTATACCGGAGTCAAATTCCTTGTGTGTTCTACATACTTGGCCAATAAAGGTGATTCTGATTCTGATTCTGATTCTGATTCTGAAAACCCTTTCTGCTCGCAGACAAACGAAGGCAGATTTGGAAGCAGTGCAAACACTGCATCCCTGATTTAAAAATGGAAAAATGTTGACCAGTGTTATCATATTTGAATTGTTATGATTATTTTAAATACAGACTTCGATCCATTCCTTTTCTGGCCTGCTTATCCTCATGAGGGAGTGACTGGTTAGCACATTCGCCTCACAGTGCAGAGGTGCAAGGTTCGATTCCAGGCTCTGGCCTTCCTGTGTGGAGTTTGCATGTTCTCCTCGTGTGAGCGTGGATTTTCTCCAGGTACTCCGGTTTCCTCCCACATTCCAAAAACATGCATGGCAGGTTGATGGAACACTCTAAATTGTCCCTAGGAGTGAGTGTGAGTGTGTATGGTTGTTTGTTTATGTGTGTCTTGCGATTGGCTGGCAACCAGTTCGGGGTGTACCCCGCCTCCTGTCCGAAGACGGCTTGGATAGGCTCCAGCACACCTGCAACCTTCGTGAAGATAAGCAGATTAAAAAATGGATGGATGGATACAATCTGAAAACCTAAATCCGGTCAGATTACCTTTGAACAACTGGTCCAAAAAATTTGGTTCTGGATCAGGCTGATGCAATCCAAATTGCTTTGAGCTGACCAGATAAATATGCCTACTCTGCCCTTTCAATCTGGTAGGATGAATGCTGATGTTTGGCTACATTTACTACAATATACATTACTATGGAACTTTAAAGTGTTACTACTGTTCTGCTTTTCACAAGACAATCAAACATTGTGATCTTGAGCTACCTCATCATCAATAATTTATCGAATTATTGACGTGTTTGTCACAGCATGATGAAAACTGTTAGGTGTAAAAGCTGTTTTGATCTCAGTGCATCTACCATGACGATTGATTATAATCAACAAGTTAGGAAGTAATTACACAACCAGTTTTATGGGATCTGACATTTCATAATACAGTTGGAGGTAGGCTTATCTTTCTCGTTAAACAAAGACCAACTTGTAACTCGAAGTAAACAGTCCCTTAATCAGAGCAAACCCCCTGTCTAATTTCTGTGCATTATTTATGGCGTGTGTGGTGAGAGGTCAGTAAAAAAAGGGACTTCTCATCATCTGTCTAGTGGGCCAACACGTGCACGCATAATAAACTCTCTCACACACTTACACACTCTCATGAGGATGCGCCATTTATTCAGAAAGTATTCTTATGGGAAATTAATCTATTTTCACTTGGCAATCAGTGCTAAACAGCAAAGCCATTATACATCCTCTGATAAGAATGCAGCTTTTTGAATCTCAAACCCAATCTGTCCATCAGCATTTTCTAATTGGATCAAAGATTGGCGTATGGCAGCTGTATAGAACATCGAACAGGTAATTATATTCAATAATGAGAAAATAAACCGTAATGCCGCCCAGTGGGAATGGAGGCACGCCGAGGAACATCACTCGACTGTGCTCTCCGAAATGATCTTTCTCTAGTTGAGGCTAATTGCTGGAGGATGTCCTCTTAACTGAGTGTGAAAAGCTGTGTCTAATTACTGCAACATTAATCAGGCATTAGCTTGTTATCACAAGGTTAACTTATCAGGAGGGGCCCAGAAGCAGCTGGAGGTGCCAGTTGCTCACGCTGTACTGGTCCAAACGGTCCACAAGGGGTAGTGCTTGTTCTTCCTATTAATCTTGACACTTGGATGGAAGGCAATCCTGCTGCTTTTGTGTGCAATGTGGTTTTGAGACTTCTCCGATTGAAATTTGAAATGCCAAGAATCGATACCTACATTACCTGCTCAGTGGGAAGCCCAGAGAAAAGCGCAGAGCTTCAAGGATTCACATTTGTTGAGATACTACAAGGAAGATTGACCTGTTAAAGCATGACAGATTATAATGTATAAATCCAACTTTTTCGTTGGAATGAACTGTGAATGGATAGTTGGCACATTATGTTTTAAAAAAGCTAAAACCCATCAAACATACAAACAAAAATAGTGTTAATGTCATGTTTGCAATTGATGTTTTCAACAGTCAGTACACCACGTCCAACTATTTGCTTTTTTTCCTCATCTTCTTAAGTCCTCCCATTAAACTGCCATTCATCGATTTATCCAGCTTCTGCAACAGGGTTTGTCAAATGTTCTGATCCAGACACCCCTTACAGAAGGAAGGGAAATTATAACATAGAGAGATAGTAAAGTTGGGGGCGGCCCGGTGCAGAGGTCCCGGGTTCAATTCCAGCTCTGACCTCCCTATGTGGAGTTTGCATGTTCTCCCCGGGCCTGCGTGGGGTTTCTCCAGGTACTCTGGTTTCCTCCCACATTCCAAAAATGCGCATGGCAGGGTGATTGAACACTCTAAATTGTCCCTAGATGTGAGCGCGGATGGTTGTTCGTCTCTGTGTGCCCTGCGATTGTCTGGCAACCGGTTAAGGGTGTCCCCCTCCTACTGCCCAAAGAAAGCTGGGTAGGCTCCAGCACCCCCCGCGACCCTTGTGAGGATAAGCTGATTGGAAATTGAATGAATAGTAAAGTTGGAGTCTAAGGTCAAGAGTTTGAATCGTTGCTCTGGATTTCCTGTATTATTATTTGTGTTCATTTGTATTAATTTTTAATTATTATTATTTCATCATATTACCATCTCCCTTGGTTCTTCCCACAATGCAAAAACATGCAAGTTGGATTAGTGTTTGACTCTAAAAAATGTCCGTAGGTGTGAATGTTTTTTTTTTTGGCTGAGCCCTTCGTTTGACTGGTGTCCAGGTCATGGTGTACCCCACCTCTCGCCCAAAGACAGCTGGGATTGGCTTCTGTTCAACTGCAACCCTGAGGATGAGCAAAATGCTGTACACAGTATTCATCAACTTCAGTGGTTCACGTGTAAGCACCATTTTGTGGGTCAAGTGGGCAATATGTGTCAGTCATTCCTCTCATCTTCTAGACTTCTGTTTAGAACGTGTAAAATTTACTGAGCATTTCTGGGAGGGGGGGGGGGGCACCACAATGCTTTTTAAGAAAATATCACTCCAATTTTATTTTTTCCGTGGACTAGACCAAGAGTAAATCTTCACTTAAATTAGGAGGCTTTCATCAGTGTAAAATGTGAGTCAGTAACTTGTTCTCATCAATATTCACATCAAATTAGTTGATTTTAATTGTTTGGAGTAAAATCAATCCAATAGTTTGAGTAAAATTACCTCTCAATATTTTACTCACTTCCAAGTGTAAATTTTACCCTGTTTAGACTGGAACCAAATAAAGTCTTTTTTTTGAGTAAAAATGCACTCCACGAAATATACAGTGTCAGTTGTTGTATGTGCAGATTTAACCTTTTCTTTGCTTCCAGATTGACCGTCTGCCCTGACTTGTTTCCCAACAGATCCAGGAGAGTCAGAATTCCATGGCAGGGCAGAGAAGAGGTTCCACTAGCATTCCTTCCAAAGGCAGTCATTTGTCAGAGAGGTATGGAGATCAGAGGCTGACAAATCTCTCATGTCTCCCAGACTGTCAAGCTCTTTGCCTGCATATCAAAGACAAAAGCACATGCAGTGCAAGAGAGCAGAGCAGCCATTCAGTTTATCCAAGGGCTGTTTAAACCCCCCTGAGCTTGCCCTTTGAAAATGCCTATTAGCCTGGGTGAGAGAGATTACAAGCAAATAAAATTACATTCATTGTGATATTTGATTTCATAATACCCCCAGAATTATAATTACACAGCACTCACACTTTTCATTGAAAAACACATTTGATGGCAACAAAGAATCAGAGATGGGGAATGAGCAGGTTATGCAGCTCCTGATTGAATGCACATTATCTGGCCTGTTTCACCAGAAGTAACAATAATGGCAGAATAATAGAGGCATGAATAGGAATGTAATCAGGTGAGGATGTAGGATTTAATGATAGGATGATATTGAGTGCAGGGCCTTTATTTTCGTCTGTAAGACATTTCATATAACGGAGGGGATTGGGTGGCGGTGGGATTGCTTTTTCATGGTGTTAGATTAAATTTACTGCTTTAATAAGGATGGATATGTTTAAAGGCTCACTTGGTACCAGTGGTTAAATCTCTTCCGACCTGTATGAGCAAAGGCTGACGCAACAAGTTTTGTAAAAAGACTGTGAGACAAACTTCACAATCCAATTTTGATGTATGTAAAACCAAGCAGCAATGGACACGTTACTGGCGCAGTTTGCTAAGACGTGTTATATGACCTTAAATGTTACAATAACACTGTAATGCACTTTTTTTTCCTGTTTACAAAGACTTAGATCAGGGGTGTCAAGCTCATTTTTGTCGCGGGCCAAATAATAATGATCATTTCACTTGGAGGGCCGCGATGACTAAAACAATATAAAGAAGTCAAGAATAACTTTTTATTCAACTATTATTGAGGTAACTGTAATGAGGGGTTTGGGGACAAGAAAATGCTTACAATATGTCATTGATTTTACATGTGAAAATTTGACATTTTGGTACACATTTTAGCAAGTATCATGAAAGTTGTCATCTTTGATTTTCTTTTGCGGGCCACTTAAAACAATGTGGCGGGCCACATTTGGCCCCCGGGCCTTGAGTTTGACACCCGTGATTTTGATTGAACACATGCATGCATATTCCTCGGTTTTGAAAGATCATAATATGCAGTGCTTATGCGCAAACAACCACAAAGTCAACAATGTTTTTTGCTTTGGGACATTTTTTTTCAAGATTGAACATTTTCAGACTCCAAGATGCTATTGTGGTGTAAATGAACCACCACCGTTTCTATGTATTTTCAGTTGAAAATAGCGTTAGATAAACAGCCTTTAGCTACGATCTTCTGTGTCTGTGAGGGTGAAACAAAAAGCACAATGGTTGTATCGCGTGGGGAAATAGCACATATGCCTTACGGCCTAAACCGACAAGCAGAAGGGAAGCGATAAGACATTCTCCAGCGGCTCAGGAACGAACCCTGAGAAGGGCCAGCTTGATAGCAGTACTTGTTTTTCTGATGTGTTAAATAGCTGGCCTTCAACACCCTCAATCAATCGCTGAGTGAGCCACTGTGTAGCTCAGGGTTGCGCGAGATAGCCAGATGGCTTCGGTCTATGCAACTCTGCCTTGTCTCATGTGTCACAACAACGGCATGATCACGAATGTGGGCACACTAACTGCACATTCCTGCCAGGATGTTTCCCTGATTTGATTAGTTGGACTAAAGGTTTCCGCAATGAAACGCTGATTAAAGTTCTGCGCTAAACAGAAGCAAATTAACAGTGCTGCGCCAAGACATCGTTAGTCCCAGGCTATTATCGAGACGTTTTTTTGTTTTTTGCTTCTACTGCACGCTGGTCTGATATGAAAAGAATTACTGTAGACCGAACCGTGCACAATGTTGCATACTAACCAGTGTGAGATCATTCTTCACTTGGGGCGGGCAATTCACCAGTGTGTGCAAGAAAAACGTCAAGACGAAATCTTTGGACAAATTCTAAATCTCCCGAGGCTGGTGTTGACTAATCTGCAAACAATCCGCCCCGCAAGCTCTTATTGCAAGGAGAAGAACAAACCCTGAAAGCTGTGATATTAACGAACACAACAAGATAAGACGGGGATTGTTATCTCAGAGCATGGAACTTAGCTGCGATAGCAGATAAGCCTTTCAAAGCATGTTTGCTGTCAGACACGTTTCCAAAGGAGCTTGGGAGGTAGTCCAAGCCTTGAATGGAATGCTGAGAAGCCAGTCAGGATATGATCCTCCTGACCTTTACCATCCTATTATAGCCACCTTTGGTATTTTGATGCATAATGTTTACAAACACGAAGATCCATCCAAAACCAGATTCCGTGGAACTTCTGGTGCCCAAATTAGTTGTACAAATACACTATTCATCTGTACAAATAAATGAAGGTTAAATAACTCGACTCAACTCAACTCAACTGTATTTATAGAGCACTTTCAAACAGCCATCGCTGCATACAAAGTGCTGTACATGGAGCAACTAACATATACAACAAATCGGCAACAAAGACGGTATATATATATATATATATATATATATATATAGGCGGCCCGGTAGTCCAGTGGTTAGCACGTCGGCTTCACAGTGCAGAGGTACCGGGTTCGATTCCAGCTCCGGCCTCCCTGTGTGGAGTTTGCATGTTCTCCCCGGGCCTGCGTGGGTTTTCTCCGGGTGCTCCGGTTTCCTCCCACATTCCAAAAACATGCATGGCAGGCTGATTGAAGACTCCAAATTGTCCCTAGGTGTGAGTGTGGGCGTGGATGGTTGTTCGTCTCTGTGTGCCCTGCGATTGGCTGGCAACTGATTCAGGGTGTCCCCCGCCTACTGCCCGAAGACGGCTGGGATAGGCTCCAGCACCCCCCGCGACCCTAGTGAGGATCAAGCGGTTCGGATAATGGATGGATGGATGGATATATATATATATATATATATATATATATATATATATATATATATATATATACCGTCACAACCCTTTCTGCCCACAGAAAATCCTACAACAGAAAAACATATTCAAATAAAAGTATTTTTTTGGATCTACACACCAGCCATCTTATCACCAGGTGACAAACCTTTCACCGCGGCTTCGAGTTCGGAGACAATTTTATTGAATGCTTCCACTGCTAATCATGCGTTTTTGCTGTACCTAACTTCACTAGCAAATATGACCTTTATTTTCAATTTTGCAAACTTGTTTCAAGCATTTAAGAGGTTCCTTAATAATCATCACGTAGTATATACCTACTACTTTTTTGGTTTTGCTCTTCCCACGCTGAGCGATGACTGTCACTGCCATGTTAATCTGTGCATTTTATATAACCAGTAAGGCTCCAGCAAAGGTTCAAAAATTCTAATGGGAAATGGACTAAAAGTGCTCTTCCTGGTTTTCCACCCCCGTAATAATCTCAAATGTTCTTTTTGTTTTCTGGTAAGCCCCTGAGGTTTTTCTTTTAAAAAAAAAAAAACTTCACTTTACCATTTTGATGGGGACGTGAGACATCTACGATATTTGTCATGGTTCCCGAGGTGCTAAGACATTTGACAGTCACCGTACTTTGTCACCACTCACCACGGTTTGAAATTCACACCATTTCCGAGTCAGCTCCTTAACTGCTGACTGGTCTGGTTTCTGTCAGCTGCCTTGATGTTGACAACGAGGTCTAAAAAAAGCCGGCAACATGGGTACATGCACACTGCTGGCCTTTTTAGGTGGTCTGATCAATGAGAGTCTTGAGACAGTGATCTGCTGCCAAAGCTTTTTGACTTGGTACTTACTGCCTTGGTTCCCAGTTGAGACATAGTTTAGTGCAGTGGTTCTTAACCTGGGTTCGACCAAACCCCAGGGGTTCGGCGAGTCGGTCTCAGGGGTTCGACGGAGCCTCTGCCATGGAGGGTAAGACACACGTGACTCAACATGTTAATTGCTTATGATACGCCCGCTTGGCCATCACTGGCTGCAGATGATCACATGACATTGCTTGTCCAATCAATGCTGTGGGAAATTTAGTTCGCTTAGTAGTCAATGTGTGACTGTCGTGATAGTATGTATTCAATTTAAATATTACATGTATTCAATTTTTTTTAAACAATTTAAAAAAAAAGTATCCTTATCCCATAAAATTTTATTTACTTTTTTTAATAAATGTGTTTTTTTTTTTAATATCTAGAATTTGTAAAAAAATATATTTATTTTTCACTCATGAAGGGCACGGTGAATGTGCATATTAACTGGTTGGGTTCGGTACCTCTAATAAGGTTAAGAACCACTGGTTTAGTGCTTTAAACTGGCTGTTAGCAGAGACTGTGAAGCCCTGCAATAATATGGACTTCAATTCATCACAACCAATGTCGGGGACCTCCGGGGCTGTGTGAGTGCAGCTCCACTCTTCACCATATGCCCAGATGATTGCAGTTCATCCTCAAATAATCAGTTTGGAATCAAGTATCCGGATGATGTTTTGATAACCCTGCTGAATAACTCAGACAGTCAGGCCGTGCACCAACAGGGCGTGGACATGGTTGTGAAAGGGAGTAAAAGTAACACATTAAAAAAACAAAAACAATCAAACAAAAAACCTAATAATATAAAATAAATTAAAAAAACAAAACAAAAAAAAAAGATTCTCATCACCAAACCCATATCCACCTCCCACTGTCACAATCATTGCATAAAACAGGTGGAGTCAATCCAATATTTGGGAGTCACGGTTGACTCAACATTATCACGAAAACATCACATTGAGTTAATCTGCAGAACGACCAAACAAAGAATATATCAGTCAGGTCGATTTGGGTCACACAGCAGGTACTCCTTCTGTTGTCACCGCCAGTCTTCAGTGTGCTGCGGTACTCTAATGGTATCTCGTTCAGCTGCCTCAACAGTCACTGCAAAATCTAGACCGACACACCTGATTAAAATCTATCCAAATATTGTGGGTTAACCTTTGCACGAACTGTTCAAAGCCACCTAGCATAACAACACCACGTGATTGGCTAAAAATATTATCTCCGACCCCAGCCATGCGCTCAACAATGAATCCTGTTTGTCTTTTTTTCCATCTGGGTGCCGGTACTGTCTAGAGCTTCATCTTTGGAAGTCATGGCTGCCCATCAGCAACCCATCTCTTTTCTCATCAATAGACGCGACAGTCTCTTATTTAGTTTCAAACTTAGCTTGAAGCAGACGTGTGGGACTTCATGCAAGTTTTGAGCATGACGTCTCCGTCATGCATGTTTTGAGCATGACGTCTCTGCTCTACTGGTGAAAGGACACTCTTATTTTCTCCTCTTTCATCTATAACTGCTTCAAACAACAAGGCGTGTGCAAGAATATTGCTTACAGTTGCATGACTGTGCATGTCTTATGTGTTGTGTTATATAACTGTATTTTGTTATTTTATGTGAGGTGTTCTGTAAAGCAGGGGTGCCCATTACGTCGATCGCGATCGACTGGTAAATCGCGGACTGGTCCTAAGTCGATCATGAGGGGTGTAGAGGGGGAAAAAAAACGAACAGCCATTTGTGTATATTTGTGCATGTTAGTAATATATTTTTTGTGTTAATGTACACTTCACCCTAATCATCCTATCAGTCTCATTTTGGCAAAAAGTATTAAAAAAATAAAATCAAGCAGGTCAATCTTTAACCCACGGTTGTGACCTGCGTCACCGGAAGTTGTTAGCGCTCAGCAGTCTGCAAGTGCAGCTTGTGATCAGAGCGGTTGCGCTATATCTTTTGTCGTTATCATTATTCTCATTCAGAGTTTGTTTCGTGTACAATTCACCGAGGGCGCGGGCAAAGAATCTGAATCTAGAGGGCCGAGGGAAGCACTTTAAAACGGTACGCGTGAGCTACGATAGTTAACAGGCTGCAAAAGTGCATTGCATGCCTTCCTGTCAGGCTGTTGCTCATCATGGTGTGCGTGTGTATGTGCGTGCGCTTGCGCGGTAACGGGTGGATCGCGAGAGGTTGGTTGATCGAAAAGTCGATCTCTGGTCCAAAGAGGTTTGGGCACCCCTGCTGTGAAGGCTGTATAAATAAAGATGCATTGTCTCTATCTATGTTTTATCCTAATGTGATTTTTGCATCTTATTATCAATCTCCATTTCAAAACTGCCATCATATGGGAAATAATGCATTGGCAGCTCTTTGCGATGCACTACATTGCAGTACAGGAGGCTTTCATCTGCTGGGAGAGTGTGAGCAGGAATGAAAAGGAGCTTGGACTGAACCATTCATTTGCTGCCCATCTTATTAGCTTGGCATTGTGTTATTAGCTGCCATTGTGCACCACAAAAAAGCTCCTTAGCCCTGTTCCGCTATTCGCTGAATCTGAGCTTTGTGCCAAGAGCTTTTTGAAGGTATTTGAGACCATGAAAATTCAATCCCAAAACGAAAGCATTGAGCTTTCTGACAGATAAATTAAGAGGATTACTTGGACAATAAGATAATGTCTCACTGACAGCACAGCTCTTGCTAATTCAGTTTGTAGTGGACAAATATAAAAATATATTAACAAAAACAACAACATGATTAACAATCTCGTCTTCACCAAACATGAGCTACACTGGCACAAACTACATTTTCAAGACATTGTCAAGTGATACCATATTCTGTCGATACAGAGGTTACTAGAAACACACAAACTGTTTACGATTCAGCATCCTTGCATTTGTTTGTATTTATGGTGAGTGTTGAGGATTGACTGGATCAAGAAAGAGTTTGTCAGAGGACAGCACGGACTAGAAGATTTGGAGACAAAGCCAGAAAGGCCATCCTGAGATGATTTTCTCATGTGCCACGAAGAGACAGTGCATATGTGGGTCCTGGATATGTGTCCTCCGGGTAGGAGGCAAAGAGAAGACCAAAGCAGAGATTTAATTAGGAAAGTTATAAATGTAAAAAATCCATGAAAAAAAATCACAATGCTTCTCAAATTTGAAAAGTGTTACTTAGATTTTATTTATTTATGATGCTCTGAATTTCTTTATCAAGCACGCAAAATGGTTACAGTGCACCTTAGGTTCAGCCTGAGCCTAAAGTGCACTCACTCCAACCTTGACAGGTAAACTTAATTTGACCTTCTTTAAACTTTTCAATGCATATACACCACTGCTCGTTGTTTCAGTACATGGGCAAAATTGACATCCAGTGTTTGATACATGAAAATCTAATTATAAATGAGGTCCATGTCTCTGCCTTTCAGTTACTCCTCCGGTATTCCTATTGCAAACTACCGATAGCACTTATTGTGAGCTAAGTGGCCACTTCCTTTTGAGAACTGTTTCAAGATACGCAATGGCGTGGCACTGGTGATCAATTGGTTGGTGTCGTTTTGGTCTCAAGATGTGAAAATTAGAAAAGCATGATAAGGAGAACTGTTGAAATATTCATTCTAATTGTAGCATGACAAGTGCTGGTCCATTCATGGCTCCAACACCTGTTGCAAATTCTGCTTTTTAGTTCCTAAAGAGGAGTAATGTGTGCAAAAAGAAAGAAAGAAAAAAAAAACCAACAAACAAAAATCTGAACAGTTGGCTGTGTACATTCAAAGGTTTAGAGACAGTTTAACTGCATTCACCTGCAAACGTTCTACATTTATTGTCGAGTGTCAGGTTGCTTTTATAGGAATGACCAAAGCAGATATTTCCATACAGCTTTTCAAATAAATATCATTGCACAGTGCTGCTATATACCTGACAACATAGAGCAAATATGGCACTGTTATCATTCATATGTAAAACATGCACTGAAAGAATTATATCCAAAGAGAAAGAGGGAGAAGAAGACAGTATGTAGATTCTTCAAGTCCCAGCAAAAGAAAGACAAAAAAGCGCAATGCAAAGAACTGACAGCTGCCGACGCTGCAATAACCCATCTGGGTTTGGACATCCGAGGCAACGTGTGAATTGATTCCCATCTGATGATGGACTGTATGCTGAAATAAATTGACCTTGCCAGACGATGAATGAAAATTGATGGAGCTTTTCATCTACAGAGGGGCCATTCCACACTGTAAAATGGATAGGGCACATGATAGTGATTGAGGCAGCTCAAATGGGAGGTGTGTCTTTTTTGTCCACCAGCTCACTTGGTAAATAATGGTTAAGAGCGGAAAATCAGTAAGCAGTAACAAGTATGGGGGTTAAGTGCCGGTTGCTGACAAGATGATTAGGACCACAAGCACATAGCAGTAAAGTGAAGCTGTTTGCGGACAGATGCTACCCATCTAAGCGATACATGGCTCGATTTCTGGGAGCCTAAATTGAAAGCAATAGTAATTTAAGTGTCCCCCAATACACCGGCCCAATCCTGGCATTGTGGTTGCAGCAAGCCTAAAAAAACCCCAGAAAAAAACAACTCAGCTGAAGTGTGTGGAACACAGAGGTGCCATAGATTTTCAATAACATCCCCTAATGACCTGGCCCCAGTTTGATCCCACGCTGTCATTATGTGCTGATACCATGGGATAGGATCGCTGGGTCTCATGGCACACAGTAGTGAGATGAGTAGTCAGGGCATTATCGGGATGAATTGGCCATCTCTGGACAGAAGGAAAGTGTAGCCAAGGTCCTGTCAATAAAAAGACAGGGCGCCTCAGGGCTCCCTTCGCAGCCACTCCACTGCATCTTGGGGCCTCATTAGAAAGGCAGATGAGTGGTTGTGCATTAGGAGAGAACCTCTCCTCCACCAAGAGCCTGCCTCGAAGGCATTGTTCCTTTTAATGAGCCCGGACTGTTGGTCAATATGCTGCCGGGCTGCCAGTCAATACTGGTTACCTGAAACACAAACACTCTAAACCTCCTTTCATACAAAAATCAATGACCTATTTTTCCCCACCAGATTGTCACGGCACAATCGCATTGATCCCGCTGAAGAGCCCCGCATCAAATGTATGACAAATTTATGGTCAAATGATCTGATTTGTGTAAAGGCGCATTGCTCACAATAGGCAATAAAAGGACAGGCAGAAAACATGTGACATTAGGGCCAAACTTTATTCCATACATTTCAAACCATGAATGTTATTTTTTTAATTTTTTTTTTTTTTTACTTATCACGCCTAAAATTCTACTTCATTTGTATAGAAGAATCTAAGAAAAACAACTGCACAGAACCACAAGTTTGACAGGGAATGTCCTTTTGCTGCCCACTTTAAAGTGTCCCTCTTTTCTGTCTGGGTCTGGTCCAGTTTATGACATGGAAGTCTTTTAGTATTACCATGATTATTTCATCGGGAAATATCAACATGAGTTTACCCAAGCCTCTCAGTGTCACCAGTCTGCTTCCCCTAAGAAATCTAGCTAGGGTGCCATGCTGCTTTGCATAGATAGCAGATGATCCTTCTAGGCTCCCTTCCAGCACCTACTATCACTTTGCATCCATTGGCAAGGCTTGTCTGTTGCCTTGATATTCAATCAGGATGAGTTCCACAAATAGGACTTAATTGTGTGTGTGTGTGTTTTTTTTTTTTTTTTTTTTTTTTTACAAATGGTTAAAAAAGCCTAGTAAATGTACACCCAAAGGGATATCGACAGGTTATTTACATCAGCTTTCTATACAGAGACTGAACAGAAAAGACCTCATTATATATTTGTCTGCATATGTCAGAGGCAAAACAAATCGGTAATATAACACTGTACATTGCCATTTTGAGGATATCCTGGTACCGCGAGGTGAAATGACCCAAAGGTAATCCACATCCAGTCTTTACAGTCA
The DNA here is from genome assembly GCA_018466805.1 of Hippocampus abdominalis. Taxonomy (NCBI): domain Eukaryota; kingdom Metazoa; phylum Chordata; class Actinopteri; order Syngnathiformes; family Syngnathidae; genus Hippocampus; species Hippocampus abdominalis. The sequence goes on along the minus strand of CM031698.1, from coordinate 18,742,767 downwards.
GAATGGGTATGCCACACAATCAATTGGGATAAATATTGTAAAAAGTGTGACAACTGCACACATTACATCAAATTCGTAGAAATGATATCTATACATGGAACAAGGATAGCAAATATACAAACCATTTCAGAGTCTCTTTTTTCACTTAAAGATGGAAAAAAAAGTCACTTGATTAATATATTATTAATTATCAAATATTTAAGGTGGATATAAACAGACACATATTTGTGTTCTCTTGACATTGTCTAAACCTTCAGTCCACCCAAAAATATTCATGACATGTGCTCAATCAGATACTGTACAATCATACCGTTTCCCTTGGAGAAGTCTGCTCTTCTCTAGGGAAGAGGAGTGCATTTTGTTCAAGGGACCATTTTCAATTGGGGGAGTAGAGCTTGGGAGTGCACTTTTTCAAGAAGCTACCGCGCCTCTACCTCTTTGGGGTTGCGAGATGGGGAATAGTCCCGAGGGTCTTGGGTGGTTGTGAGGGGTGTAGTCCTCCTCGGGGAAGCCGGCCTACCACTGCCGGCTGGCACAAGTGGCGGAGGCGCACTGAGAGCAGCAGTAGGGGGTGTTCTGTTCAGAAGGCCATTGTGCCCGGTGGAAGGGCTGAGTCTGGGGTAGGGCATTCCACCAAGGTGGGGCATAAATG